>OY743102.1:996841-1667660 GCA_963555665.1 Dircenna loreta
ATGTTATTCTATTTTTATATAAAACCAATTAAAAATAATAAGTCTCGTCTGTTATACTTAAATCCGTTTTTTAACATTAAATTTATCGGTAAGAGCGTTGACCTTGCGGAGTAATGCGTCTTTGAACTTGCCGATGTAGGATATGATGGGCCAAGCAAAGGGCCGGTCTCTCGTCTTGCAAGTGAAACACGGCTCCTCTCTTATTGGGCTTAGAAGCGATTTCTTCTTCAATATGCTTCCCTGTAAGTATAAGTAATGTACTCTACTAACGTAAATGTTTTGTTCGAACATCGTAATGTAGGTACATTCCATTCTATTCAATATTTTGTTTGGATTTATAAAATATATACTAATAGTATACACTCTGTAAACAAACCTCGGCCACAGTTACAACAGCGATTACCGCTGCTAGGCAGGCGAGCTTCCTTACATTCATTTTCAAAATAGTACTTCGTCACCAGATACACAATCAGGCTACCGGCGTACAAACCACTGACAACCCACTGCATTTCACATTAATATATTAAGAACGTGCAAAATGTTATATTGGATGCTGTCACGTAACTGTTTTTAACATCGTTTTGGATTCACACATATATATGTAAGTAAGAATTGACATGAAGTGCTGACTGTCGGATCTTTGAGACGTGATTATTTACGATTTAAAATAAAAATGTCGCGTATTCGTTACCGGTAGCATGTGTCGGCTTGCAATTATCACTTTAGTATTGGTTAGTATTATATATCATAATGACCTTGGAACTTCTGCTGACATCCAGCTGGCAAAACGATCTGATCGGTACTTTTGATATGATATACAGACAGACAGAATAGAAATTATTTAATTTATCATATTTGTAATATATTTATCTAGTAATTGAATATGAGGATTTAAAAATAGTGAGGTGAAGTGTTTGGTTCCAGGTGAAGCTGGCATCGAGCGTTCCGCCACCATTAAGAATGTCAATTGAATTTGGATCTGATGAGGTAAATATGAAAAAATATATATCAGTTTATAAAAAAATATTAATAAATAATAATTATTATTATTTAATATAAATATAAATTTATATTATATTTCTCGATTAGTTTAAATTAATACATTTATCCGAGTGTGGTGAAAGTTTCGGGAGGTTTCTGAAAAAAAAACTAAAGGTAGTTAGTAGTAGTCTAGCAATAAATAAAACAGGTGTGTCTGTAAAAAAAACTGCCTAATTATTTAGTAAAAGAGACCTAAATAATTATATAATTAATAAAAATATAATTACAATAAATTTTAAATAGTCTTTCGACAAATTAACTGACAAATTATAGCAATTAATAACAAACTTATCAAGATATAGAAACATCAAAAATAATAAGGTATTGTTAATAATAAGACGTTATTTTCAAGATTACGTTTCTAATTGTCGATAATTTGGTAAGGGAAACGTTATGTCCTTCAGATAAATCATTTGATTATTTTTAATAATATTTTATTTATCATACTACAGGACTCAGCACAAAATCTCAGATCTAAACCGAGTTCAGCGGCGTCATTGAAAAGTAATTCGCGCTTTGACGTCGACTCATTTTGTAATTTGATCCACCGTGGGTTTCCCAGGGAGGTAAGAGATGGCAAATTCATAATAGACCCAGATCTTTCTAGTTCAAGCGATGTAATGACCCCAGCCGCTGTGGCACCACTCAGTGGTTTTATCCCTAAAATGGGTTTACCTAAAATAAAATCTCCAAGACTAAGTGTACCCCAAATGAAAATACCACAACTAAAATACCTGCATGGGCATTTGAAGGCGCCTAAAGTTGGAAAACCGATGCTATTATTACCCTGGAGACGTGAAGAAGAATCCAGTGCCGAAAAAGTTGAGAGGTTCAAAAAGGGCGTTCAAAAAATGTTAAATTTTGTAAAGATTCTTGGTAAAATTGACAAGTACTTATCAGAAAGAACAAGAATAGTTGTTGATAAACTATCAAAGACATTAGCTGAATGATTCATTAATTGTATTGTGGTTAATATATTATGGTTAGCTTATTTTTTGTCCAACATTGGTCATAGATTTTTTTTTATGACCAGGAATTACATTATTGTTTTTAAATGGTACTTACGTCCTAACACGTTTGAAATTACAATCATAAATATTATAAAGTTCCGTTCCAAAAAGAAAAGTCTAACATAAAAGTAATCATGTATATTATATTATTTAAAATAGTTTAAATAAAAATATGTAAATGGCTATTTTATTCACATATGCTGATAAACTTTGATTTTATTTGTATTTTTTGTGTTTGAAAGTTTATTATAATAAATGATTTTCTATTTAAAAAAGAAATGTAATTTGACAGAAGAAGAAGTAAAGTCTATTTTGTAAGATACATACTTACAAACATGAAATAGAAATTGGTAATAAATATGTTTGGATTAATCGTCTTTCATTTTTAAAATAAAGAATTAATATTAACCTACTTAATAAAAACCTCTTTCGTTAAAAAATATACAGGGAATAATTAGGGAAGGGTTTCCCTTTAGAGTAAAATACCTCTGTTGCTTAAAATGTACAACCACTACAAATAAAACAAATATATATATATATATATATTTTAAAAACATTGATTTCCTACAGTTATGGTTTATTTTTATTTATTTATAACTTAACGTCTCTTTTACTATAGATTTCTCAAACAGCACTTTACTTTAGTACAGATATTTTCTTTCTCGGTGGTAGGCTAAAGCATCCGGCTGACGGCTTGATTCCCCCATCTCCCTTGCATCACCGGACGTTACGACGCACGGCGAGCATCCATCCTTTCGTTGTGGACATTCCACCTGTCTTTATATTTAAACTTTCGTGAATCATGACTATATATTTATATTTACCCGGCTGTATTCACATAGAAATTAAATCGGAATGTACCCGATTCGTTTCGAACCCATCCGGGGTTCTTAATCATGAGCTCTAAGCGTGGCGGCCTCGCGGCGCGAACCTGCGAAATCGCGGCGCGATTCCACCTGTCCGTACGAAACGCTTTGCTTCGTCTTTTTTACTGCGTACAGCGAAGGACTGGTATAGCTTGCCTGCCTCGGTGTTTCCGTCTGAGTACAATGTGGGTGTCTCCAAGCGCAGAGTGAATAGGCTGCTCCTAAATGGAAGCGCCTTACCATCTACGACTACATTTCCACTTACCAACAGGTGGAATGTAGTCAAGCACCAACTTAGATACAACCGAAAAAAAAAAGATATAGTATTAATATCCGATGCATTACCCCACAATAGTATTTCCCATAGCAGTAGTTTGCAATTTTTAAGTAAACTGAAATAGGAATCTACTCACGAGGTCTACTACTCTCACAAAGTCACTAATTTGTAATACTCTTCATTTACTGTTTATTTGTTACAAATATATAGAGATACCATGGCATGGAAGATGGACGAGTGGGCAGTTCGTGGTATGATGGCCACCACGCTGCGAGAGCTAAGTCTGTTTGGTCCCGCGCCGCTTCACTTCTCCCGCGTAGATAACGGCGTATACATTCTCGAACTATTCTTTTTATAGGAATAATAAGTCTTTTTTGGAATACTTAAGTTATAAATTATATACTGAATAAAATATATTTAGTTGTAAGACCTTTTATTTATAATTGATCAAACCGTCTTTAAAGTTTTTGTAACTATATTTGTTGTAATTTATAAGGTTTTATCAAATAATTGCGAATAGACAAAATTATTAAGTTATAGCTTTACTTCAAATACAATGGTTTTCAATGACTTACATTGAGTATTATTTGGACGTCGTTATTCTTGACCTTAGCCGTTGTAGGAGGACGCACGTACACTTACGCGCATGAAGAACCAAGGTAGGCAAACTATTCCAGTCCTTCACTGTTCGAGTTATAAAAGACGAAGCAAAGCGCTTCGTTTGGACAGGTAGAATTTCCACAACAAAACATGAATGTCTGCCGTGCCGTGGGGATGGGGGAAAAAGCACGGCACGTTATTGGTTTCAACGTTTCCATTCATGAAATGTTAATCTATAGAACTAAACCCATGGGCGGCCGGAGACATTAGTTTATTATCAAGAATTAAAGGTGATTGTGGAAGCGGATCCATCGCAAACCACGTCAAGGCTAGCAGCAGGCTTCAGTATGAGTGATAAAACCATTTTAATTCATTTGACACAAATTGGTAAAGTGAAAAAATTTTAGAGATGGATGGACTTCATAAATTGAGAGCAGCCCACCAAAAAACACTTTAAAAATATCTTAATAACATATGCTTTTGATAAGTTCCTTATTTAATAACACGATATTCTGATTTATACACGAGAAGGCTGTATGGCTTTAAGACTTTGCCAGACTTTTGGTAAATTTTATATGCATCAACATCCTGACTTGACAGTTGACACTAGACAGATTGTTGATATCAAAGGAAATGGAATCAATGATTCATTTCAATTGTTTAAACTAAAATATATATAAATTAAATATACATGATTTTAGTGCCTCTGGCTCATGTAAAGTATTACTTTCAAACATATTTTTGCTTTAGACAACATATTTAAGTCAATTCAAAGTCACATCGAGAGATATTTGAATTTATTGTGTAAAAGTCTTCAAAATGCCAGTAAGTACAGATTACTCATATAAGCAAAATTGATATTAAAAATTAGAACCTTACAATTTTAAAACTTTCAGGCGTATCATTCCACCTTAGTAGATTACACGCAGTCAGTCGGCAACTTGGCGCTCTTGCCGATTCGCACTACATTCAGAGGGCCGGCGCCGACCAGCCCTAAAATAGAACTTGATATTATTGATGAAGCCTTAAATTATTTTAAGGCCAATGTTTTCTTTAGATTTTATGAAATAAAGGTAAATCACGCTCACACGCTCATCCTCAATACAGAAAGAAAGAATTAAAAACTATTTACCCAAGCAAAATTGTTTTCAGAGCGACGCTGATAGAGTGCTAATTTACTTAACGCTATACATATCGGAGTGTCTCAAGAGGTTGCAAAAGTGTTCAAACAAGAATCAGGGACAGCAAGAGATGTACATGTTGGCAATATCCAAATTTGATATTCCCGGGGAGTATGGCTTTCCTCTCAACTCAGTCTATGCCAAACCCTCCGGCCCTCAAGAATCAGGTGCGTTATTGCAATTTTATAGAACACTTATGTATAATTTGTTGCCAAAATATTGTTAACCTAAAACATTTTTTATACATTATTATTCGTTTTATACTTTGTAAGATCTGCCATTTAAAAGGTTTTTCAAGTGTTTTTGTTGAAATCCTATTTTTATATACAATAGAACTATTGATTTAATTATATTGCATAAAAAGAAATAATAGTTGACTGAATTCATAAATCGTTTAGATAATATAAGATGTTTTTACACCAATAACTTTATGACTGCTTGTTAATTACTAATGCTTAAGCTTAAGAAATATGTGAGTATTGAAAATATAAAATATGACTCTGTAACAAAACAAACATACATTATTAAACCCCTGTAAGGCCAGAGCTTGGCGTGCCACATCTCGTCACAACTCAAGCCAGTATAAATAAATGTTCGAGGAATCATATCATATGAAAAAAACACTTCATTCATGAAAATGATTATTACTACAAATGGAAATGGAATGTTACAATGATTGTGTTATATAGTGGTGGGATACACTTTGTAGGGGGGCACACTATGTGAGGGGGATTATGTCATCAATTTATAATAGATAACAAGTCCACAGTTCACACCCATTTAGTTTTTGTTTAAGGCCCAGTAAAAACATACAAAAAAAGCTTATTTATTTCTTCCCATGACAAAATATAAAATATAAATCATTTGTTTCATGTTTTCAATCATTGATTAAAACAAGATTTAATAGTATTTTTTTTTAGATTTAATGAGGCAGTATCTTCAACAATTGAGACATGAGACTGGTGGGCGAGTTTGTGAAAAGGTAATGGCTTTAATTCAAGTTATGTAAAATATTTCATGTCCAAGTATAAATATTAAATGTTCAACTAATACTATTTTCTATATATTTCTAGGTATTTGCTACTGAAGATGGAAAGCCAAGCAAATGGTGGCTCTGCTTCGCTAAAAGGAAATTCATGGATAAATCACTCTCAGGACCAGGTCAATGACCAGGAAGCTTAACAAAGCATTTATGTTATATTCTAACAATCCTTAACATTCATTTGTAAACTCAACGCTATGTATATTCCAAATATTACTTAATCAAATTGTAAAATGTGTTAAATTATAATAAAAATTCTACTTATTTGAAAGTTACATTAAAACAGTAGCCAGTAAGGTGTCTACTTCAACATTTAAATAAATATTTCTAAAAAGTGCCTTTATTATTTCAATCTATTTATTTATTTATATGTAATTTTTCATAATATATTCATTATAAATGTCTGATTTATTATTGTTGTATGTTAAAACTTTTACTCATTTAAAAATCGGTAACGGACCGGAGTTCGGCTGGACTCAAATTTTCAGACTAGAGTTCTAGACCCGAGTCAATATTCGAATCGACTTGAATTTCTAGACTCAAGTCAATACTTGAGTTCTGAACTTGAATCGCGGAATCGAGTCAGGATTCGAATACTGTATAAACTGACTCAAATCGACTCGATCCATTAAAGTAGTTACTCGGCACATCACTAACTATAAATAGAGTGCTGACTCCATAGTAAAAATATACTACTAGCGCCTTCTAGACTTAGGCCGATGAAACTATTAAGGAATGTCCGATATAAACGGTTATTACGCATTCTATACTTTTATACTATACTAATTCCTCAGTAAAACTTTTTTATTTCAAATAGCTATTTAAAATAAACGAAAAATGGAAAAAACATATTTTACCATTTTAAATTATAAGCTAAATTATAATAATAAGCTTAATTAATAGCTTTATTCAAAATGTTCATATTAAAATAACAGTAAATAAAAGGCAAAATTAAAAATTACAAAGTTTATTAGTTAATATACAATATTGCAATAATACTGTTTATCCAGCTCCACGAAGGACTCTACTGAAACTGGTGCTCCACCTCCCTGATGAATGGGCAGGAATATTCTGTAATTTTAATAGACATCAATTATTTATTGTTAAAATATTTACATAAAATATTACTGTTAATTTAAATAAATTTATATTTATAAATCCTACATATAATGCAGTTTTATCACGAGTTGGTATCAATCTTGAAACTATAATGTACATTTATTTAACAATTAGGTGGATGTTTTAGTGATATAAATACTAATATAATCTTTTAATAAGTTTTTATTATTTGGTTTTGAGAATTAAAAAACGAACATAAGATAAAACGTAATGCCTTAGGTATATATACATATTATATATAGATTCCATACCTACCATTTCATTTATGATTTCACTAAATTGTTTAATATATTAATTGTTGTCTACTGTTTTACAAAAAAATACAAAACTTTTGAACTGTGTAAGGTAACATAACCAAACCTTGTATACCAAACGAAATTGAAATTGAGATAGTGCATGACACTCAATAGATGCTAGTATTAATTGTACTCAAAGAAAATTAAAGACACGATGCGTAAATGGCAAGGATATTTAAAAACTTACTTTTTTTGATAGAATCAGGATCCATGCTGCAGTAGAAATGGCCCTTTCGATGATGTCTGGATTCAGGGTGCATAAGAATCACGCAATAAGAGTCTGTCTCCATGATATCAGGACGAAAAAAATTAAGATACGACGATACGATAGTTCAAACCTAAAGTTCAACAATAACACTAATACGGCGAATTCTCAAGTCTAAAATAGTGATTTACTATGAATTTCCTATAGAAGGACTTTTAAAAGGATTATTGTATAAAAATTATAATCACTAAATTTGAAAACACAAAATGGTGGAGAAGTAAATAAATTGCTTAGGTAAAGCATACGTTTCTTTTAAAGCGGTACTTCATAATAAAACTTCCTATATTATTTTGAGGTATATACCTTTGAAATTTATCTTGAGTGTCAGAAAAAATAATAAGAATAAAAAATCTGATATTTAATGTTATATACATATATTAATGTTGTTTTAAAAATTACTAGTTCGCCGTACTGCATCAAATGGTACGACAGAATTTAGAAACTTATTTTTTTTTATGTCTTTGCTGTTACCCCTATTGGCTGTTACAGCGGCACCGGAAGAGAAATAAACTATAAAACATGTCATGAAATGTATACTAACCCATATCTACGGCAAGGAGACACATTATATTTTACGTTGACATATAGTCAATAGATGGCGCTGACCAATAGACAGTTTTAGTCTGTTATTCCGATCTTAATATAATAAAAACAGATATTTTGACGTTAAAATTAAAATAGGGCGAACAATTATTTTTTTTAAATAAAATACAGTGTGTTTGAAACAAAAAATACAGTGTGTTTGGAAACATAAAAAATATGGGTCTGGATATTTTCGATTATTTCTATTATTTAGGAGTTTATGTTGCAAGTGATTCAGAACCGGTGTAAATTACGCTGACTCGCCATGTCTATTTGTCCTGTACCTTCTCTTAGGCTCGACATCCAGTAAACTTTTTTTGCTTGAACTTTTATCGAACAGTGTTTCATACTCCTATGCATGATATCTGTACTAATATATAAGCAGAAGAGTTTGTTTGTTTGTTTGTTTGAACGCGCTCAGGAACTACTGGACCGATTTGAAAAATTATTTTAGTGTAAGATAGTCCATTTATCGAGGAGTACTATAGGCTATATAACAGCACACTGAGATAAATAGGAAAGGAGCAGCAATTAAAAATGTTGCGAAATCGGCAAAATTCAAAACTTTTCTTGCGTGCGCTGAGTAAACGGTGAAAGTTACGCAAAAATCAACTACTACAAAATTGTTCCCCTCTAAAAGTTCTAAAAGAAAGTCCGTGACAGTATTTTTATGGTTATCAAAATAGTTCTAAAATAACACATTATTTACGAAGTCGTTTTAATAAACATTATATTAATCCTTATCCAAATGAATAAGTTATTTATCACAGGCACTTATTTTTTTAACAAATTCGCCCTTGACTGTATTTGATTTTAACCAAAATGTAAGGAGTTATTATAGTTTTTAAAATGATAATAGGCAAATACCACGCGCAAACGGTGGCAAACATTATAAGAAAGTGGTGTTAGTTCATTTATTAATAACTCAAAAACGGCTGAACCGATATGGCTGAAAATTGGTGGTGAGGTAGCTTTAAACCAGGAGACGGACAAAGGATACTGTTTAAATCGTTCGACCACGTTTATTTATATATTTTATTGCGAATTATTTATTTATTATCTGACGGCCACAATTATTTTTTAGTTCATTATTATTGTAATACATAGCGATACAAGCGTATTTGTTGACTGAATTGAGTAAGTATCTAATAGACGGCGTTTTTTTAAACGACAAACGTTTCATATAAGCTAAAATTTAATACGATAACCGACCACGTGTTGCTGAGCTAAAGTATAAGTAAAATTTATATTATAGGAAACACAAACAGTGTGAAATTCAATATATATAATATTTTTTATTTTTTGCGCCAGTTGACAATCTACGAGTATTTAGCGACTATTAAACATCAGATTAATATATACTTAGTATTGATAAGTGTGTAAGTAAACAAATAACTTATTCATTACTAATTTATAATAGATTTTCAGATTTTCTCAGCACTTCTTTTCAGTATAAACTTTAACTATAAAAATCTCCTATATTATACGAGTATTTATATTATAAAAAGGTAAAGTTTGTATGTTTATACTTTATAAGTAATTTTATTGTATTGTAATCTTCAAAGTAAGTTATCCGAATCCAAAAATGTCTTAACCAATATTTAGAAATAACTTTCATGTTGGATCTAAGCTATATTATATTATTCCTTTGAAATATGAATAGGGAATTTCGTATAAAACAATGTTGACCAAAAAAAGGTCGAGCGAAGGAGTTTCTTACAAGCCTTGTGTTCTGAAGTTCTCGCGGACGGAGTCGCGGGCAACAGCTAGTATATATATATTTTGCCTTCTAACTTTTGATGAAACTTTTTATAAGTATTTTTTTATGAAAATTATTATATATTATTTAACTAAAAACGACAAGAATTTTCTTATTTTATTATTTATCTTTTTTAAACAAGAAATCTTTATTGTTCCGAAATAGGTAGCTACTGCTATAGAACGTATTCTCCAGTCTACTTGTAAAACATAAAACAAACATGATTCATCGATTGGAATCGCTTTCTGTTGTGTATTTAATGTATGTTTTATAACAAATATATAATCAATAAAAAGTATGATGACTCATAAAATGTTGAGCGGTTCTTAATAAGACAATGTTTCTTCACAGTATTGGTGACAGTACGTGTTGTTAAAAATGCTTATTTAAAGTCACTCGTCATCTAAAACATACATTTTAAATATTCATAATACACACAGTGTGCTTGCTTCCTTAGATTAAATGACGATTATAACATGAATTATTTGTTAAAAAAACAGATAAGTTTGAAAACATTAACAAAGCCATTTGTCAAAGCTCGGTGACTGTCTTGTAAACGATGTTTGCAAAGAATTAATTTATTTGTTCTAGATATTTTTAAAAAGAAAATACATTCTTATAAGTGCAAAGTGAAAAATAAAAGAAATCATAATAGGTAGGTTTTATTGTTTTGTAACTTACCGTTGGTGGACTATAAAATATATAATCTATTAAAAAAATATAAAAATATTAGATATACCAAGATTCAAATTGCTTTTAAAAAGGGACTAACAACTTTATCGAAAAATGTATTAATGTAAGCTAGGTGTGGGTGCAGCCAAAAACGTACGGATAATTACATATTAAAGCTGGAGATGTTAGGGAGAGGACCAACCAGTTGATGGTGAGCGTGAATGCGCATTTTAAAGGGGCCCCTTAAACCTACACTTGGGTCGCAAGTCCCAGGGGCTGTTTGCACTCCTCTCCCTGCAACGCGATGGGCCCGACACCCGCACGGTGAATCCATGGAATGCTAAGAAGCTTCGTCTCTGTCTCTAAGGTTATCCCGACATAGTTTGGAGTTGGAATACGATCACAGTGGTACTCTTGGGCACTATAAGAGGCAATTCATATAACTTAATATGGTGTAGTGTACTTCTGCTGTCTTTCGACGGAGAGAGAAACAAGAAAGGTGAACTCAACTCAACTCAACTCAAGGTGCTTTCTTATTCAGTTATACTTGTGACTTTAACATGAGCTATTGGTCTATGGTCCTTGCTCTCAAAGTTACGAAGTACATCATTAACCTCCAGCAATGGCGTACCATCGAGGTCACCAGAAAATCAATGACCACCAACAATCTGGTTTACATTATTTTCCATCAACTGGCGATTTGTGAAAGTGTAGCCACCTCCATCTTCCACCAGTTCTCTTTTTTCCTTCGCATACGTTCAGATGAGTTTCGCTGAACGCAGCCACACCCACGTTATAGCGATGAAGTTCTCGAGCTACAATAGGACCCTCCTCAGCTGAATAAGGAAAATAGTTCCTCCCTGAATAGGGCTGCTTTGTCACTCCAGATGCTGTGAAATTCATTGTCGCCCCAATTTGCAATGCTAAAGCAATTGCGGCGTATACTTACACCCTTGGGTCCACCTATGTGTCGGAATCAGACAAAGCCCAGCTTGCACCACGCCAGACTTCTCTACTTTAACCTATCGCCACAGGGCTTAACATTATCGGAGTACAGTATGGAGGGAAGAGATCAGTTGCGCAGGGTATTAAGGTGCGCAGATGTTTGGGCAAATGCAGGTACATACACGTAATCCACGATTCAGTGTAACGGAAAACCACTGAAAGGAAGACAAAGACAGTATAAGCTCGGGCAGCCGAGGTATTGTACTCGTACACCATATCACAACTTTCGGTCCAGAAGCTAAGATGGATACCCCTGACTGCACACAAATATACTATTGAATAAATTGTACTTATTTATTTATTAGTGTTAAAAATAAAAAATAGTTGTATTGGATAATAGAACAAGCCAAACTCTATATTATGTAACTACTAAATATTTATAAATAGTTTTAAGAGCTTATAAACTTATTTCATAAATATTATAAGAAAACATAGATTTTCGCAACGTTATCCTAAAATAGAATTGTATCGACATAACTTAATGCATTATGGTAAGCTTGTGTTGAATTATCAAAAAAAAACCATTCTTGGAATAATAATATAACCTTTCTGCGGTTTGTTTTATCCTATGGCCTATATGACACTACTTGTTTACTGCAGAAAATGGCAAACGAGCAGCGTTGGATAGTAAGTGAACCCTTGGGTTTGCTGCTTCAGGTTTCAAGAGCATTTTTTCTGGCTCCAATTTGCTTCGTTGTAACTCGCACCGCCACTTTTGTTTACGTTTCACGTAATCTATTTCTCTTGAATCTTCTCATAGTTACCATTACACGTAAGGATAACATTTTCTTATTTTTTTTAGATCTTATTAAAATCGTTGTGTATTTATTATATTTCGTGATTTCTTTCAGATTTATTTACAATTTATAGCTTATATATATGGATACCTGAAGTTAAGAAAGAAAATTATAATGATATAATATTGAAATTATTTCATGTCAGTAACATTATGGTTTTCGTAAGTTTTGCAGTTCTGAATAGTGACAGAAGAATGAGAACTTATATGACATGCTTCACGAGTGTTAAGAAGGTGTGACTTTTATACAGTTTTATTTAATATTCAAAAAAAAAGAAAAATAGCTACGCTTTCCATTCTTAAAAATATATTTTTGCACTGATTATAATTTTATCTGAACAGGTCATTAAAATTCTTCACAACACTGAAGAAACAAACATCAAGAAGTGGCACGTATTCATTATATTATTTGGTTCACTGGGAGGAGCCAACCTCGTGGTCATGTTAAGTTCTCTGATGCCTTCTGCTTGTGAGGGTTTCTTCGGGCTTATTACTGAACATAATATCACACTCTGTATAATGTATAATGAGAGCACTATTTTTAATCAATTTGGTTATTGCTAATATTTTTTTTTAATATTGCCAATCGCCCTGATAGCTCCAAAAACATTGAGCAGAGATTTTTTCTCATCTCTCTCTCTCTCTTTTTTCTTAAATTGATTTTGAATATTTTTACATTAATATCTGAATATTCCATTTATAATTAATACTAACATTATCATTTTCAGCGTTCAATTGTTTGACATTATTATATATGTTAGAGTTTACCATGGCAGGTATTTATCAGCAGCAGTTTGTGTATTTTGCTTTACATATAAACTTTGCACTGAAACTTATACAAGAACAACTGCAAGAGGAGCTCGCTAAGATGATTATTAATGGTATGTTGTAAATTGAAAATTATATTAAGTGTAAATTAATATGAACTATTAAAAGTATAAGGACACATATATTTGGTTAGTTTTATAATAAACATATTGTGTGTTGGTTACATGATGTGTTTGTATTGGTATGAAGAGTCGTCTTAATATTATAATAAAATAGTACTAACTAGTAGTAAGACTATCGACCACGTGACTGTTTATTTTTTTAGTTTTAGTTTGCGTTCACGAATTTGTCTCATTGTCTTGAGATTGGCACGGTTATTGTTCAAAATTTTCAAAGGATCACAAATGAATTTCAATCCATTACTGCAATCAAATAAAATAAGGGACGTTGGTACATTTTTGAAAGGTGTTAGCTTATTACTTAAGGCAAAATATGGGATAGTTTTTACGACTGGTAGCTGTCTACAATTTGTTCTCTTAGTTTTTATATTACCTATACTAATAAAATATAGAGTCTTGACTATGAATATGGATTTGATAAAAAGGAAAACATGGATGAAGTTCGTGAAAAGTCCATACCCCACCTCCACACTACTCGCGATGTTAAACAACGTTAGACGAATACGAATAGTGTAAAAAAGCACTTCGGCTTACCTCGGCAAATTTTACCTCGCCTCGGGTGACTTCGAAGAATACTTCGGAACTTTACGAGTAGTTTGGAGATGGCAATAAAAGAACTTATAAGAAATTTAGACATTGTGCCAACCGCAAATAATTAACACGAGAGTAGATGGATTTAATATTTTCTTTCATAATAATTGAACCTTATATTATTGTTATGTCGATGATAGAACAAGTGAAATAATGTTTCTTTCTAATTAAGCTAGTTTTTACTTTTGAGTACGAAGCTTTTGATTTAAATATATATATAGTATTTTTATCGTAAGATGGAAAACAACGTGGTGTTGTCACAAGACGTCGTCTCAATATTCCATTGGAGTCTATCAATAAGGTCATTGACATGCTTGGTAGGACGGATATTTTTTTGCCGAGTAAGTGTTTAAATAAGATTTTACGTAGCTTGTGAATTTTAATATATAAATATGTCATTCTTTTAGTACCTTTTCATTATATAATATTACTATCACGTTCATAATTTACATGGATAAGATATATCCACATATAAGTTACCTAAAGTTTAATTGTGTTTAAATGTTTGAGATCTCACACATACACGAAGACACGATATGGCACAAAGGATACGCCAAATAAACAACTGTTACGTTTCAACGTGCGACGCTTTAAGAGACCTGAACGCTTCAGATAACGTGTTATTATTTTTACATATAATATATATATCCATAACTATGATGCTTACTTCATACGACATCATAAAATTACTTCAACAAGGTAACACAATTACTATTATTTAGAAGTTTACACACCAGATCTTTAAGTTAAAAATCACTGATCTGTACAGACTTGAGTCGTTCTGAACGTAATTATAAGTTGTTAGATTATCAATTGATGACTTAAACCTGATTGTTGCAGATGACTCGTCGTTGATACTCAAGCTACTGATACATTGTGTGCAATTTGTTTTGCTAATAATGCAAATTATAATGCTGATTGAACCGTGTCATAGGGCGTGTAAAAAGGTCAAAACATTTTATATTATCTTCGTTTTTACGAACCTTTGTCGTAATTACAAAATATATAACATTTTTATACGATTTTTAATGTAAAAACTTTATTGTCATCCAAATTTAAAAGGTTTCATTGAGATTTTGTTATATTTTACAACAGATATATCTGCTAGAGCTATGAAAATAATTATTAAGTGATATTGATTTTTTTACGACTAAAAACCGATGTGCTACGAATTTACCATTAAAAGCCTTTTGATTGAATTTTATGGTTGTTTACATTAATTAAGTTCTAATACAGATAGCGTACATACGACTTCTAGTATGTGAGGTGATGTGTTATATTTCATCGACAAGAGATCCCATTCATAAAGAAATACAAGCGTTTTCCAATCAGTTGGCTTTAAATAATATATCTTACACAACCCTTGGGATATGGAATATACGGAGGCCTCTCATTACTTCAGTACGTGTTTTTTCCTATAAATATATATATTTAATAATATTCAAAAAAGTGTTTTGTAAAGACTGACAGACCTGAGCTAATATTGGAATTCAAAGTAATGTTTATGAAGGTTATATTTTAAATTATTTGAATAAAATTAGCTGTTAATAATAAAGATTGTACTTTTTACAGATTATAGGAGTTGTGACAACCATTTTAATCATGATATTTGAATTTTAAACGAAAGCATTTCAATCTCTTGATTTCCTTTGTGTGTTGATAAAAGAACAGTATACATTTAAATGCGTTTTATTTCATACAATACTACCTTTCGCTTTCGCGTGTTTATTTTTAATTTACAATTTCAGTATATATGCAATCTATTTGTAAATTACGACCTAAGGATTCCGATACACTATCAACGCATAATGAAAGATGAGTCATGTTGACTTCCCACCTTTTCTGAAAAAATCCATCTGCCAGTCGCTAATTATTGACTGTACGAGTATGTGCCACCTTAGAACTGCCTTATTAATGATTCAACAACTTAAAAAAATGGACAATATATATATATATAAACAGCTAAACAGCTTTTCACCACTTTTGTATATAGGAATCACCAATGTCTTTTTCCAAAGGGATGGAAACTTACCGTCTTACAGTGATCTTTTATAAATTAAGGAGAGCGGCTTTACAAGTGTTTGTGCAGTTAGTTCAATAAAAATGGCGGGTATGCCATCTCGGACTACTCGTTTATTTATACCTAACAATGTAAAAAAATAATTTAAATTAAAAAGTGCATTTTGAGAATGACTACAACACAAGCATACTAATCCTTCATCCATCCATAAAGATAATTTTACGACGATAAATATTGCCCTTTACAGCACATTAATTACATAAATAGATTTTGAAATATGACACACCAAATTATTTTAAGTAGGTATTGTTGAACACGGCACGTAGCTCATAGAGCAGCAGTTAAAGTTTATTTTTTGGAGGTAATCTTCAAAGTAACTTATCCGAATCAAAAAATATTTAATCAATATTACATAGAAACAACTTTCACCTTAGATCTTAGCGAAATAATAATAGGACTTTAGGTGGAATGCAATTTGAGACATAAAGATGGAGAATGGATAAAGGAGTTTCTTATAAGCTCTGTGTTCTTAGGTGGTAGACCTAGCTTTGGTAACCTAAGAGTTACCAAAAGATAATTCATCGAAAAATCTCATGATGATATAGTAACATCTCTCCCAAAAAAATAAAAATGCATCAGAGCTCGAGTCACGACTTCAATTCCATAACAAATTCATGATAAGTAAAAGATTCATAGAGTTCATTAAAGAAGGCTCGTCTAAAAAAACAAAACAAAAGCCTCACTCTATCTTAGAGGCGGCTCGCGATTGGACTATAATGATGGATACGTATGAGAACAGTGTAGAATTCCTGAGGATATTGTTGTCTCGTCATCCAGACCGGACATATTTCTGTAATCTAGACAGTTAAAGCGCGTGATACTTGTCGAGCTTACTGTTCCATGGAAAACTAACAACCCCAAAGATTACACAATTAAGGTAAACAAGTATAACGAACTGACCAGGAATAGGTATATAGTTAATTTGTATGCGGTAGAAGTGGCAGCGAGAGGTATAACAGCGAAATCTCTCTATAACCTACTTAAAGATCTTGGCTTCTCTAGAACTATCATCAGTTCATTTCTAGAACGTACTTCAAAGGCGGCATTGGTAGGTTCGTTCCAAATTTGGTTAGGTAGGGAGAGCGTATCTAGTTGAGTGTTAATGCGCGTTTTAAAGGGGCCCCTTAAACCTACACCTTGGTCGGAAGTGCAACGTGATGGGCCCGGCACCCGCACGGAGAATCTATGGAATGTTAAGAAGTTTCGTCTCTATAATGGAAAGTTACTTATAACCAAGAGAAATAAATGTAGTTTTAGAAGGATATGAATCCAAAACTTTTTTTGTCTCCGTCAGGTGTACTCCAAGGTTCCAAGCTAGGACCTATACTATTCATTATATATATAAATGATCTTCTTCTCAATGTTTTAATGTTCAATTAAATTGTTTTGTTTTCTGTTTAATGTTTCTAACGTACAAGAGTTTTTAATTGATCGTATTTCGATCAACTAAAAGGTTAGGTTCTGGAGCTTTGGTTGTTGACTCATTTACAGGATATTCTAATGTATATATAAAACATTATTAAATTGTTTTAAAAGAGCAACTATTTAGTTTCTGGCCAGCTCTTCTCCGCAGAGCATAATTTCGAGCTGGTGGTAGCTCACTTACGCACTGACATACTGACATTTTTTAATGTAATAACTGACGACTCAAAAGTGCATGTAAATGCCTATTTGTATAAAGATATTTTTAACTTTCATCAAAGAAAGTTTCAGTTTCATGCATTTTATAAAAATATAAAAACTGCTAGAGACTCGAATATTTTACAACAAGATTTTAATAGGTTTGTTGTGTGGTGTAAGAAAAATAAATTGAAACTAAATCATTCAGAATGCTATTTCATGACTTTCAGCAGAAAATTACCTAAAATAAAATTCAGATATAACATAAATGGTAACTTTCTTCTGAAAGTTATTCAAATACGAGATTTGGGAATCACTGTCGATTCCACTTTGAGTTTTATTCCACGTGTAGACGATGCTATATCGTCCGCACTCAAAACACTAGGTCTTATAATAAGATGCACGAAACATTGGAAAAATCTAATATTAAATTAATATTATAAAGATAAGAAGATAACTCGAATATTGTTCAATTGCTTGGAATCACTTTTATAAAGTTTATAAAAAACAGATTAGTTTTTATCATTTAAAGGTAATTTATTTAATCAACTTAAAAGTAAAAATGATTACTTAACCATTATAAGACTCCATCATTGTCGAATCGAAGGTATATTATTGACGTGTGCTTTTTGCACAAAATATTATCATGGAAAATAGACTGTCCTAAAATTCTTCTGGACCTTTCAACAGGACAAATTTTTAGTAGGTTCTCTAGATCAAATGTAGGTCATTGTTAAAATTTATAATTGTATTTCTGGAGACGCACGTATTGATATATTTAATAATTCTTCAAACACCTTCAAAATTAAAAAATATATATTTTAAATGTCCTAGATATATCTGGTACTTGAATTCATGCCTTTTACAATTAATTTAATTTTGTTTACTTTAATTTTTTGTTTGTTTTGATTAGTTTACATTAGTTTTATATTGTTATTCGTTTTAGTTTATTGATTCTGCTTTTTATTATTTTTTATTGTTTATGGAGGTAGTATATATTTAATATGTATATATTTAAATTGTAATTTCTATAACATAAAGTACTAATTACTTTTTTTAAACAAATACATATACATTAGGGTGTTTTCTTTTAATGTAATTTTCTAAAGATGTATAGACGTAGCGAGCAACCATCCTACAGTTGCATGTTAAGTTTAAGTTAGCCTTTAATTGGAATGTACATTGTAACTTACATCAATTGATTTTTTTTATTGTAAAAGGAATTTTCATTGTATATTGCGTTGGCTTCCTATTAAATAAATAAAAAAAATACAGAAAAAAACTTTAACGTGAAATATATTGAAAAAAAAATATATTATTTTTAATAAGAAAGACAGTGAGGGTTTTTCAGGAATTTTGAAGAAGTTGAGAATAATTTAAAGTCACGATAATGAATAGAAGTTGATTTAAGTTATATTTTATGCTACAAGTATAGAAATACTTAATAATATAACATCCTTACAGATAATGTAAGCATATACGCACTAACTAATTTATATTGTAACAAGTAATATTTAAAAGTATTCCAATTACTCTAAAAAAGACTTAAATATCTTGACATTGGTACATCGTGAAAACAACATTTGAAAATATTCTTTAAACGTCATTTTTGTTTTTATTTATATTAAACGGGTAAATAACACCACTCTATGAGTATTGATTGGACATTTAATCTTCTGCCTCATGGCAACCACTCGGCGTCAGCCTCGAGAGCGTGGACTCGCTTATCTGGACTCTCGGTGAGGTCTTCCTTGCTGCTGGCTACTTTATGGTACACCTTCTTTCCAGCATCTACCACGTATTCTACCCCATCAGCTGCAACATAACACATTTTAACAACCAACATTTTCATTATTTTTTAAATATGTTTATTATTTATTTTTGAATTACCAATTACGGTTCCAGTCTTTCTGACTGCTTCTCCAATATTATGTGTGGAAAAGGTATCAGGATCTATGCTGATGTTTACACCATTAGGTGTTCCGTCCTGATGCTGTGGACACTCAGATTGTGATATGATGGACAGATCATATGGGTCTACTCCGTAAGACGATAACTTTGATCGCATCTACAACATACATGTACAATTTAGGAAATATAATAATTCAAAAAAGCTAAAGATATACATTTGATAAATTACATCAATTTACTTTGTCCACAAACAATTTATCCAATTCCTTGTGTCTTGAGAGGATAGTGGCTGATCGACGATGAGCAAACGCCAGCTTCTGACATGTAAATATAGCGGCGTATTGTGTATAATCAGTAGCCATTATTGTATAACTGGCGGATCCAGCGACACCTACGGGACATTAATATATATTTAACTTATAAATTTGAATAATTAGATGTATTGTCCTTATTATTTCATTATCATTAAACTACACCTTCCCGTGACACGATTATTGCAAAACAACGGCCAAAAATATGTAATGTTTATAAAAATATAAAATGCTTACTTATAAGTATATTAACTAAATTCTGAAAGTGTCATTGTAATAGATACTATACTAAAAATTAACTTACTTAAGGGGAAATTAACTTTCATCCGTGCAGGTACTGAGGAATCCGGTACAGTCAATACTCCTGAATATCTAGAATAAGGGTAGCAAATAAATAACCAAATGATCTCATTTAATAAATATAATAATAAAACAGAATAATATTACTTTCATAAGAACCAAATAAATATTTTACAATATAAAAATTACCTATTGAGAATCTAAATAGTATGGTAGATATAATTTGGGAACTTAAAATTTCATATGTAAAAGGAAAACGACTTCTTTTTATTGGGTATGATATTTGGTGGGAATTCAATAATACATTGTAAGGTTGTGTTTTATTCTCTAAATTTTTCTCACTTAATAAGGTCTAACTAAAATGTATGTGGTCTGGAGAACTACTAAAAGTCAATTAATTTACCGGTAGTCATGCTTCAATGGAGTCAGACCGAGTATGAAATGCTGGGACAGCTGTTCCAGCTGGTAGCGTCCAGGTTCGTCATTCTTGGTGAAGTTGTAGGTGATGCAGTGAGAGGCTGTTGACGTCTTCTGGATCACGTACCACACTCCCAGCATCTGAGATAATATATTTTGCTATCATGAATAGCGTTTTGCAAATGCAATTTTCTTTTTGTAGTTCAGTCAGTACATTTTTACACAAAATATAGCCTATTTTCTTAAATATATTTAAATATTTGATGTATCAATGGATAATTATAATTTTTTAATAGATATAACAGCTAATATGATAATTCGTATGTCCGTCCTAACTGTGGTCGTACAAGTATGGATCTAGCTTCTTTTATCAATTGTTACTTCGACCTGTATGACCCGTACGAGCTGTATGTCACTTTAGATGTTTATATCAATATAACTATTATTTTAACCTATCACTTCATCATTACTATTTATAAAACATAGAAAAAAAATAGTTCCAACATATGTTTTTTCTTATTACTTATCTCACTAATTTATACCTCATTTGAATAAATATTTTGTCTACTTCATAATATATATATATGAGACCACTTTGAACCGATATTACGACCTATTTGTACCCTTCTTCAATGTGTTTTGTTTTTCTGTTATATATTTCTTTCTCTTTGTATATTTTGTTACAATAAATAATATAATAATAATAGGAATCTGAAACAATGTACTGTATACTGAGTATTTAATAATAATTTAATTAATATAAGATATTATACCTTCACTAGTATATCTAGTTGTCCTTACATTGAAGAGATAATAGACAAAGAGACAAAGTAAAAATTAAGAAGAAGTTACCTGATTCATTTCCAAACCAGGCATCGGCTCGACCACGGGACATGCTCCTAAATGGTATGTATGGGAGACGGCGCTACCACATACCGCTAACAACACCATAAATGATACACGATACATTTTATTATTTTAGTTAAAACACGTATAAACACACGTCCGTCTCTCACAGAGGTCAAAGCTCTACTGACGATTGACGAGTGACGACTCAAACGAGATGTGACAGTGTTTTATTTCTTTTGTAAGCAGCGGTGAGTTGGTATTCTTAGAATTTTTATAATCGGTTAGCTGGTAATTGGATATTGTACCGATGACTAGAAATATGTTGATAGGCTTCTTTCTTAAAAATAACAATATTAGTCAATAGGTTCTTTTGTTTATATTATTAACATGAATACTACTTAACTATAAAACAGTACTGTTTAATATAACACATTTCCAATTACCTTTATAAGGCTGGAAAGTGGCAACGTACATGTAGTTCGGAGCTCCTGGGTTGCAGATGTCCTTGTACGACGGCAGTCGCTTAGGTGACCCGTCTGGTCGTTTTTCTCCGTATGCCATAAAAAAATCAAGTTAGAATATTAAACTTTAATAGCATGTATTAAAATTTTAAGCAATTAATATTGACACAAGCATTCAAATGCGATGAGCCGAGGCGGAAGGACAAACACAATATCACGTTATTCTTATACATACCTTTAAGTTTAACAAAATAATATCTACATCCTATGTAAGTTCTATTATTAGCAGATCTTTAATTCATGTTTATTATTACTTTGTATATTTATAGCTGATCTCGGGATTCAAATGAATCATGAACATAATTAAATCAGGACGTAGCGGGTTGTTTTCTAATGTATCTCATATTCAAGACGGAAATCAAAGAAACACAAAATCTAAAAACAACGAAATAGCATATATTTACATAACTCTCAGTGACTCACGCTAAGAAGTAACGTAACTCGTTTGTATAGCGGTCAGATAAGAATGCGTCATTTAAAATTATTAGTAATTTACTTAAATAACAAAGTTTTACATTATGAATAAAAAATAATAATAAAACCAGATCTATTGAATTTTGTTATATGATCCTCATATCTTTTCTATAAAGAAGTATATGTCATAAATAAAGAGTAATACACTCTGAAAGTTTAAAAGCTGGTAATAAAGTAGAGGCAGCCCTGACGTATGTCAAACAATAGTCTCAGCGATGTTGGTATGACGCGTGTTGTAAGTGTCGACATCCCGTCTTCATTGACGACTGGCGGCTATTGGTTAGTCGGTAGTCGGTACGCCTGGAGTTGACTAATTGATTAACAACTACCTTTTTAAAGAGCTGATTATTTGTGATATTACATTATAATAAGCTTGTAGATATAAAAAAAATATATTTACATAATGAGCTTAAATAAAATTACTTTTTCTAGTGCGTAGTGGCGTTTTAGGTGTGGGTAGTTTCGAATTATAAAAACTGACTTTTATTTATTTTACTCAAGTATTGTAACTCAAAAGTTGCGCGAGTGATATCTTTTATTACATTTAGTATTAATTAAGTTATTATTTTGATTTGACCAACTCTGCTTGTCATTAATAAATTGATTTAGATTCCTCTTTAAAGTAATACTAATACAAAATAATATTATAATTCAATATTATTTTAAAAAACTGTTAATAATAAAAGATTTACTTATTTATTTGTATCTACGTCCTCAATAAAACCTATTTTGAAGTAAAGCCACCATTTTCCATTCAAAGGACGCACCTCTATACAATTAATCATTTTAATTATTTTTTTGAGAATATACAGCTCTGTACATAATAATTCTGTAATATTGTTGATCGACATCTTAAGACGGGAAGCATTACTGTCGTGAAGCGGCGGTGTAAAGTAGGTGGTATTTGAAATCAACATTATTTTGAAAACTTGATACGAATGCATATACATAGTTCGTACTTTCCTTCATTTGGTCACTATTTGAATTTAAATCTTTCCTTAAAGATTGACTAACTTCAATATATTTACACCATTTAGAAAAGAACATAATTGTAAACATTAAAAAATCGACATGGATATAAATATTTTATATTAAAGCAAAAGGCGACGTTTTATAAAAAGTACGTTAAATTAAAACTCGTATACAATAACAGTAAACAATAAAACTAAACAAGAATTATTTATATTTAAACTTTCGTGAACTGGCCGTTCAGAACAGTTCTCGCCGCGAGTCCGCCACGCTCAGAGCTCATGATTAAGGACCCCAAATGGGTTCGAAACTAGTCGGGCACATTCCGATCTAATTTCTGCGTGAATACAGCCGGGTAAATATAAATATAAGAATTATTTACAATGGTGCGCTAAAGTTGATATCTAGAGTCTATATTTAATCTACTAATTATAATATATTATTTATTATCTCTTGCAGCGGCAAATGCGTTTGAGAGCTCGCTTCAGTCCGGCGTAATAATGAATGACTTGCTCCTGAAAAATATGAATTATATGTTAAGTAACGAGACGAAGTCGTACATCTAACATGACACTTTATTAACTCTGGACAAGAGCTACTTTTGTTTATATAAAGATAAAGGCCAATGAGCATTCAGTGGGTGGTTGATGATCAACAGCGTTGCCGCCATTGTAAACTTGAGCTTACTATAGAGGAAGAAAAAAAATGTTTTGTTATTGGAGACCAGACCTGCATGAGGTTGAAGCACATGGCGACGAGCGCCATGCCCAGCGTGAGGTACAGCGAGCACACGATGAAGGACGCCTCGATACGAGGAGTGTAGACGCGCTCGCCCGGCACGAAGTCACCGAACCCGATACTGAGACATCAAATACGACGCTACAATCACCACATTGCGGTTACCAGAGCTGATACATGACGAGTACCAAGACTATGGAATCAATAGAGACGTGACTCTTCTTGCAACATTAAGTACCTGCTGAGAGATATGAAGCAGAAATAAGCTCCGTCCAGCTTGTCCCACTTCTCCCAGAGACCGAAAATCATGGATCCAAACATGATGTAACTGAAACCAAATATATCTGTACTGATGTTATATAGAGGTAACATTTTATTTGTGTTTTGAATGTTTGTATGGTTTTCACATCTGAAATCTGTACTTTAAAAGTTTATTTGTTAAAGGTAATCTTCAAAGTAACTTATCCGAATCTGAAAATATCTTAACCAGTATTTATAAATAACTTTCACATTGGATCTAAGCTATATTATATTATAACCTTGAAATAATAATAGTTTTTCGTGGAGACCAATGTTTAAACGAAAGAAGACCAAATAAAACTCCAACGAAAGAGTTTCTAATAAGAGGTCTGTGTTCTAATGTCCTCGCGGACGACGTCGCGGGTCACAGCTAGTTAGTTATAAATAAAATAAAATCAGCATTAAAAATTACACTTCTTATAGTCAATTATATATATTTTTTTTTATGAGGTGATGGCGATAAATATATAATTATAAATAAAGATACGATGACACAGACGTGCCCTCGATTGAGAAGGGCCCTTAAACGATATTAGCCGATTTTTTACTATTTTTTGTTATTTTAGAAAGGTTTATCTAATAATGTGTCTCGCGCCCTACCCCACCATGAAGGCCACGCACGCGCTGATGGGGACGGTGACTGTCTGCTCGTCGTAGCTGATGTAACTGAACTCAGTCTCCAGCTCGCGGTCGCGCGGACAGCGCGGGACACGGCTTCTGGTACAAATATAATATAACACTAAATAAACACATTATTCCTTTTATTAATAATAAGCTATTATATGTTTGTGCTGAAAGTTTTGTGATTTAGTAATGCAGTAAAATTCGTTTAAAAAATAAAACAATTAATTAAATGCTCATTGGTTTGAAAAATATGTATATTTTTTAATTTTAAGTTTTCTTTGATTCGTCTAACGGATTTTTTATTTGGTAAATGAAATCAACGGTAATTATATACTTTCTTTAAAAAAATCTATAGATTTATTTACTTTTAAATAAAGTGTACCTTACCTAGAATAGTAGTTTTCTGTTGGTATAGAGATCTGGTAATCCTGTGTGACATCAGAGTCTGGATAGCCAGCCTCCCAGGCAACTGGTCTTTCTATACTTTCTGCGTCACTAAGCTCAAACTAAAATAATCATAGAGAGATTGCCTTATTTATTTTGCCTAAGTGTTATTTTATATATATCTTTTAATTTCTAAACAAATATCAAAACTGCTTCGTAAAATATTAGTAAGTGTTTGTAACTGAGTGTGTGTGTGTGCTCGGTACAGATCAAACAACATAATAAGAGTAAACCACAAGAAAGGAACCAAAACCACGAAGGTAACCTTCGTGCGAGTGATAGAGAGAGATTGAGATAGGGAGAGAGAGAGAGAGAGGGGGAGGGAGAGAGATAACACGGCCGTTTCTTAACTTGCTACATTTATATATCTATCCTTCTTTTCTTATGATAATAATTTGTTGGCGTCTAATAGAAACGAATAGGACCGAACTCAAATAAAATACAGTCACGAGTTGTTTCAACAACTTTGACATCGTAACTCCTTGTCAGCAGGATGACTCCTTTTAAAGACAGAACCATTATGTGTTGATACAAGGCTGATGACTTATATCTCATCAGCAATGTGCTTTCCGTCAGGAAGTTGTTTATTTTTAATGTTATAGTAAGAAAACAAAAACTCTCCCGTATGATAGTCGTTTAAAATATATGAAAAGGAGAAAAGATCTTGTTGCTGTTACGAGCACCTCTAGAACATCATTTGCCAGGAATCATTTTAATATACAATCTAGCCATCTTTATAATATTATTAATAGAAAGTTGAAGATCTATTCTATGAACACAAAAAAATTTAAAAGACATTGACAGAATGGCTTTTTTCCTTGAAGTATAAGGAAGTGGAGTTGATTTTAAGAATTAAGAGATGACTATGTATACACACACACACACAACACAATATTTTTCACACAATCATTCATATTTACAATCACACTTATCAATACACACATACACACACACACACACTTTACTTTTAAAATGCCTGTTAAGTTTCAATATTTAATCAATAATTTAATTTAATCTGATTATATTGTTATTGAAGAACGAAGTCTTCTGGCACAGGGATAATTTTACTTATCCTTAAAAAAAGACTTCAACCTTTTTGTGTATATGATTGTTTGAACTTGAAATAAATAATAATTATAATATTATTATATAATCTCTATTTATAAATACGATTGTACACCTGTGGACGGATATGGATGATTCTTCGCCTGGAGAAACCGGGACAGCCTCTGCAGAGACATACCAGCGCATATATACACTTGAACCAACTAGCCAACAGTTCTCCTATAAGTAGAAGGAAGAATATTAATTAAATGTCTTAATATGTTTAATCTCCTTAATTAAGCAATACATATTTATAATAAGTTAATATTTTATAAAATTTTGCCCATGACATGACAATTTTGCCCTGTACGGAGGTCAGATACTTAATTCTGTCTTAGGAGAAAGCGGACTATGATATAAGTAACAATGAGTTACATCCTACCAACATTACTGAGGTAGAGCAGGAACAGCGGCATCCCCAGAAGAGCGTAGAAGATTGTCATGATCTTGCCCCAGCTGGTCCTAGGGCTGAGGTGGCCATAACCTATGAGACAAAAGAATAACGAATTCGCTAAATACTTTTGAATTTGTTAAATACTTCTCTCGAAACTTCTCTTACATAATTTGCCATGTCAATCCAACTTTCAATAGCTGAAATTTTCAATAATTATACTTACCTATAATGAAAGCGTTCAGTTTTGAGGATATATTTTACATGTTCACGTTTAATAGGAAGAGAGCCACAAAGACAGAAAGTGTGGCTTTTATCTTCGTTCCAATTATTATTAGTTGAAACATAATGCTTTAGGGCAATGTAATTGGGGTTCTAGCTTACTCACTCACCGTTGTTAAAGTATTTCACAAATTAATAAAGCTAGGCTGTACCGCCATTGAGCTCACCCACTAGAGATTAATATATGAGTCATATTCACTCACCAATAGTGGTGATGACCGTCAGGGAATAAAGGAAGGCGGAGGAGAAGCTCCACTGCCGCGAAGAGCGCGCTCCATCCCAGCCCCCGCGCGCCGCACGGACTATGGTCGCCTGGTAGCGCGACAGCTCCTCGTTTATACTGAAGAATGTATTTTCCTTGTTAAGATATCCCTAGATATTTTTTTTTTTGATATTTTTTTTGTACAAATACCTTTCCTTCAAGGCTGTTTCATTGAACGTATTATAAGTAAGAGTCGCATTCTGCCACAGGTATTGAGCAGTGATGTCCCTTTCTCTCGTCATATTGTTAACTCTTTCCATCTCGCTTGCACCCTCTATGGCTTGGAACATGAAAGCACCTGTAGGATATATACAAAAAAAAATGGTTGTATAAAGAATAAACGTGATAGAGTTTGAAAATAAAAAAAAAATTGAATTTCCCAAAATAGATAAGAAAATAAAATATACCGGCAATAGTATAAGCTACTACTAGCACGACAACCCCGACATTGGAGAAGAGGAAGGCGAGTAGAGTTCTTACGTAGTGACGCGCACGCGAGGCGAACCTGCGCTTGCGACGCGCCATCGCTACGTCATCCCGCACACACACACGTCATCTGCAAAACAAATATACACAATTTTTAAGCGTCTGGCCTATTTCGTTTGGAATTATTTTATTTATTAGGGTTTGTAATAATCTATATAAAAAAAATACGACTGCACGTATGATCGATCTCTTAAGAATAGCTCGACCAAATTGGATTTGCTTTTTTGTTGTCTTCCTTATTTTCGGGAGAGGGTGCGTATACAGGAACAATTTCGTTATATCCACCGATAAAGTCGGAAATTTATATGGTAGCTTTAATTAAAAATAATAATATAAATATTCAATTTGGCAGTTCCACTGTCTCCATTGTTCTAACGTTCGTTCTAAAAATAATTACATTTAGGGATATCGGAATATGAAATACTTTTGTTTTTTTGTATTTCACTATAGATGAAGCTGCTTTTTATTGTATCATGAAATCATCAAAAGACATTCTACATTTTTGTAGCCATGACAACATCTTCCGGGTGCTGCTACACTTTATAATCAATAATTATCGGATTTGTTTATGTTCAACCTTTGTTGATCAATTTTTTTAAAATTATCGGATAAACCAATCCACCCACATTGTGTTTATAAAAAAGTTTAACTACATCCTTAAGGTGTCATACTTTATCAAAGTTAATAAACAAATAGAGATTTTTAATTTTGGTGAAATGCTAATGAAAGTTCTTTATCAATTTTGTTATTATACAACGACCTTATTATAGGAATATATTAACCTAATAAATCTAATTTTGATGAGAAACAGTTCTCATAAAATCTGGAATAGTAAATAAATCATTAGTCAAATGTAATCTACGGTGTAGTATGAATTATATCTTCCGAAGCGAATTATTCAATCCTTAATATCTTTGACAAGTTTTAAATTTAATGGAAATCTTCTAACTCATTACTACTACCAACTAACATTCAGAATTAATGATGGAATTTAAGGACATAAAATTAAAAGATAAACGTAAGAAAGATTAAGAAGAAAAGACAGAATTTATAGTATAGCTCATTCATATACTTGAAACGAAAATGTGTTACTAGAATACCAACAGTCGGCGTGTAATTCAACTACTGGGTTTAGAAGATGGGGTTAACGCTTTGTTATCTTACGGGCTTCGATAAAGCTCAAAGATAAGAGAAAAAATAAAGAGAAAGATAAAGTTTTTCGAGTAGTTTTATAAATCATGCTTCAATTCGAAATCTTCGGTAAACAAGTCAGTTAGTGATTATAACTTTTTTGTTTGAAAAACAAGCATTACTGCGCGACCAAGAGCAAGACATAAATCAGTCAAAAATATATCTATTATAATATTTTATCATTTAAATAATCAGAAAAAATTAATGCAATGTAATATGTTTTAAAATGTATATTCTATAAAACTATATTATAGTAAAGACCCTTTAAGAAATAAAATTAACAACACCATATAAATGACAATGGATTGAATAAAAATAGTTTACTATAAATCCATTAATTGTGTTAATTATACGGCTGTTCTAGTTTCCAAATTAACCGAAAATAAACTTAATTCCGAGTACACACACACAGACATCTACGTACTCGGAGACACCACGAGTAGGCACAGCATTAATATATCTTGTATTGTACTGTGAGGTTTACTTACATTTAAACATTGATTGGAACATTGTTTTACAGATTTATTTAGAACTAGCTATTTTATTTTAGTTATTTTATATATATTACATATTAGTATTATTGAAAATTTTCTTTTTATACATTATTTGGAGTACGATTTTTTTGGGCTGTAACGACAACACTACTGACATTACTCTTAATTTGACTACATTTTTCTTATACGGTTTTATAAATAATGCATTCGTATTCGAATTCGCGAATGTTTAGAAAATGCCATTAGTTACATCACTACCGTATACATTTATATGCCTGTAGTAAAAGCTGTTATTTTATAATTACAAACAGACACTCAAATTTTATTTACTTGTATAGATTATATTTATAAATACTTTTTTTTTCTTCTGAAATTATAGTATCTTAAGTAACGCCTTAGTACATCAGATACCTGAAAGCGAAAGTTCCGTCAAAATCGGTCCATTCGTTTCAGAGATTAGCCGAAATATACAGGCAGACAAATATGTAAAAAATATATATTTTGGTATAGGTACCGTACAAAAATTCATATACATGTAGCAAAAAGCGAATATTTTAAAATTACAAACAGGCACTTCAATTTTATTAATTTGTATAGTTAGCTATTGCCACGGCTTTATCTGAGATTTTTTTCGAAGTAAAAAGTATCCTTAAAGAAAAAGAATGGAAGGTTGACTGGGGCAGTAACATAAACTGGGTATACCAAATTTCATCTACTTTCGACGTGTTTCAGCAAAATATTTAAAAATAATATAATATTTTAAAAAGTGATTATGTACTGAGATAAAACATAACATGAATAAAATAATAATTGAAACGAACATTTTAGTTTGTTCAAAGTACAATAGAGAAATCGGCGCTGATCTTCAGGGCTGTGCTTTGGTAACTTCCATTCAGTAGTTTGGCAGTAATATGCCAACAAAGAAATAGATAAATATTCCAAAAAAAATAAGACTTATATTTTGAGTTCTGGTTCATGTAACGACTATGTATCACTTTTTTTCGATTCGAAATTATTTATATCAAGCAAATAAAATTCAAGCAGCCTTAAGATTGAATATTAGTTTATGAGGAATATGTAGGTTTTACATGTGATAACGATAATTAAAACTTCAACAAGATTAAATTATGAGGACTAAATATTTAGTCATTGATATCGTTAAACAACGAAATAGTTAAAACAAGAGTGCAGGTGAGTTCAAGCGAAAATACATTTTATCGATCGTGCGACCTCGAGGGTCGACAAACAAGATTATGTCCACTGGTGTTGCCAGATTTCGTATTCACTTATTACCAAATTATCGTTTGCTTTCCAATATCATTAAAACCAACGTTAATATAAGCTCAACCCTTTATTAGCTGGTCCGTCCGTCCACTTTATTACATTAATTAAATATATATATTTTGATGTACACAAATCCTTTACCACAGCCAATGTTGCTGCTAAAATAAATACTGAAACTGCTATTGAAATCCATTTAAACCTATCCAATGGCTTATCGATATAATCTTGTATGCGAGAGAAGAGCTTGTTTTATTCCTTGAGTATCATTGAATACTATATAGATAATTTTCAAATATGTATAATTATTAATACTATATTATTTTATCTGCATATTAATGCAAAATGATCATCAGAACTTGGTAAGTTAAAAACTTGGCAAAGACTTAAACAATGCGTGACGGCAAAACCGTTGACTTCAAGAAAAACAAAGACAAGAGAATATAAAGTTGTCTATTACGATATTTATAGTGGTGTGTACAACCAGTTTGGTTGTTTGTTGATGAACTGTTGGTATCTACGCTGATGCAAGGTCATCATCATCGTCATCATCTCCCTGCCCTTAATCAATATTCATTAGGGATCAGTATGATATGTTTTTTGTTTTCTTGTGATCCTTTTAAAGGATTTGCTTTTTTTATATCGTCGCTTGACGTCCACCATTTAATGCTATAATTGGTAATAAATACTGTAATGTAGGTTTGGTACAAAAAATATTTCAATTCTGAATAAATATCGTGAATCCACACATTTTATAAGACAACCTATTTAATCTATCTAAATAACTATGAGATATATTTATGAAACATTAACTGAACATAAAAATTAAACAGTCAAAAGTTGCCACTCTTACAACACAGCCTCTAACTTGAATCACTCGAAGGCATTCGGAGCCACAGTTCTCGCAGGTCCACAGGTCACTGTCACAGACGTCAGGTTGTTGTCAGCTGACTCCTGTAGGTGATTCGCTGTGTACTAAGGACTTAGCTTTCCTATTAACAGGGGAAAGTCTAATTTAATGTCAAGATGATTAAAAATTGCCTTGCCCTCAAGGAAATTCCTAGAACAAAGGTATAAATCGCATTTCTTGACTTCATCTTCGCAATGTTTCTTCTAGTCTCTAATAGTTTTATTATATATAGGTGCTTCTGTTCAGTTAATTTTATTATTAAATAATATTAATGTTATTTTGTGTCTTTACTTATTTTGACGCTGGTGCAAAGTATCAACAGTAACTCTTAAATCATATTATGTATTCATTTTAATCATAATCTCATGACGTCTCGGATACTTTCGTTTGTCACAACGTTATACGCCCATGAAGTTATGTTTTATTGGCCTATATAAACCATTCAATGGATTTTACGTAATAATCATATTATAAAGGGACCCAGTTCTGCGCATGAGATATCACTGATTATTTTATTAGTTTAGTGCTATTATGTATGGAATACAATATCGCTCAAATGTCTTATTTTCCATGACTGGTAAATAAATCAGGCTGGTTTAGATCAGAGACACGTTATATTGACATTGTAGATTGTGGTTTGTAGCTTAGACCTGCGACCTAAAAAACGAAATCCACAAAACGTCTAAAGGGTCAATTTGCACGATCTGATCAGATCACATTGCCTTCACGTAAGATGACAATATCCTCCAATCAGTTGTGCAGAATGTCGAATGTGCCATCTGTTCGAATCACTTGTCACTGGTGCACATATTGTCCAATTAGCGACAAAACTAGTTGGTTATCATTGAGGAATGGACCTCATTGTGAAGATGATTTTTTTTATGAAAATTAGGGTCCGACTCCACTCAAGGCCAATTCCCTGAATATTCTTTGTTGTCACCTTCAGCTCCTAGAATTTAGTAGGGGTGTAGGCCCAATTGACTGCCTTGACACAGGTAGCGGTATTGTTTCGGCAGATTTTCCACTTACTTATCCGGAGGACCCTTATTATCCACGAATAGTCCTCTCGGTAGGACGATAATAGTGTTCGTAAAATTGAAAATCACATGAAACGGTGCCCAAAGAGAACACGTATTTTAATAAAACAATTTTAACCATTAACACTTGTAACGTAACTTATCGTAACATATGTCACGGAGCATAACGTCATAAAGGTGACATCACTCGCTATTTAATTTGATATATGGTTTATGTGTAACGTATTTCCTGTCTTGTGTCGGGAGACAAAACGGACGGTACACTTGTTGGTTACTAGCTACTCTTACTTTTGGATGTAAAATCCCATGATATATATACATATATATATATATATATATATATATATATATTGTATATATATATATATATATATACAATATATATATATATATATATTGTCTATTTTGTACAGTCTATTTTGTATATATATATATATATATATATATATATATATATATATATATATATATATACAAAATAGACTGAGGCCCGCGTACAGTCTTTTGATGAGAAACATGGATGACATCCAGCTCTGTGATGTATCTTATTGAACATTTCCTTAGATTTCAGAACAATCATCACGGTAATCAGACGACAGAACATGCAGAGGATGTTAATATTTCTTCGGAAGCTTAAGGTTTCTAATTTATCTTTAAATATCAGATCACATGAACGGGCATTTTACGTGGACTCAGCTAATATTGAGGAGAGGAAGACCTGAGATAAGAACTACTTATCGATGTATCGAAGCTTTGGTGCTAGCAATGCACCGTTTCAACATGTCTCCGTAGAGAAACAATATCAGCATATATATATATATATATATATAGAAACAATAGCAGCTCTAATAGAAACAACATTTAAGGAAAAGGTAAGGAAGGCTGGAATCTGGCTTACACACAGCTACCGACAATTATCTACTTACTACTTACCTACTTACCGATACTTAGAGATATTTCTTTGTACATTTTTCTGTAAAAATAGAGATATTTTTTTGTAAATATATATTCTGTAGATATTTTTCTCGAACCAGTCGGAGAGAACCCCATTTTCCTATGTACTTTGATTAGTCGTTTTTTACCAGACCGTTTTCCAGTGGCTGGGAAAAATTATATTCCCACAGGTAATTTATCGCCTTGTGTTTAGTGGCAGTCCATCAACAAATTGATAAGCAATAATAATTCACAGACAGGATAGTGTGAGTACTGTGATCGTTGTAAAACTATAAAAACAAATAATATTCATTAAAATAATTATGTAGGTATATCTAATCGTTTTAAATTCTTTAAAAATAAGTCTTATTGTATTGGTGACTTCCCTCGAAACCCCTGCAGTATTTTTAATCCAAAATGAAATCTTTCCATAATGGTCATAATAATTTACAAAAGCATATTACAATACAACTGTCCCATAAATTTCGTTTCACTTTTCATTGCACAGATATCAAAAATAACAAACAAGACGTCGAACTACTCGAGTGGTGAAGAGATTGTGCAATACGAGTTGGACTCTGATACTTAGCGATCCATCAAAATTGCTAAATTAGATTTTTTAATTTTAACGTCTATATCTTAAAAACCATACTAAATATTGAAATTAAATATTCGTAGAAGTGGCGTTTGAGAACAGTTCGTATTTAAAATATATTTATAATCTACAATTTATATATTTAATCTAGTTTATTTTGACATTTAAGTACCTACGTATTTCGAAAGTAGTGTCAACGTGTCGATAAAATGTTTATTGCTAGTAGCCCGTTCTATTTATTCCGTACCGGATGCACACGGACTTATAATGACACAATGTTCAAGATCTTTTATTTCTATTCGTGACTGCTATTTATCATTATTGAAAGTTAAGTTGTCAGTGGAAATTTTACTTATTTTTGTGTCAACTTCTTTGTTGTATCTATAAGTATTATGCAATAGTCTGTTTCCCTTTAAAATAAATAAATAAATAAAATAAAAGTAAATCAAGGAAAAATTAGTGTTTGTTTTCTATGAACGCTACATAAGTTTGGGTGAACATTCAATTTATATCAATTTCATTCCCTATATACTAATATTATGCAAAGTAAAGATAACGATCTATATTGAAATGCAACATAAAAACATGAATGTATTTTAAGTTCTAAATAAATGTGCTCTCTAAATTTCACTAAGAGGGTAAGAGGGTCTAGATTCATAGATTCCAGACGCCTTTTCCTGTCCTATTCTATGTGTGTGTCATATTTTCTTAAAGGTGTAAACGGAGCTACATCTTCAAGTTTGCAGAAGTCTACGGGCGAAAGTAACTACGGGGGCAACAAATTCAACGGGTGTTCATTTGCCGCATAAGTAGGCACTTATATTAAAATAACGATAGCCGTCCATTCAACGGCAAACATGGCCGACACAAAATATTATTCGATGCTTTCAATGTTTGTGACTTATTACACTGTATATAAAATCATCAGATTCAAAATCAACATAATGGTATTTCAAGATCTCTGTTGTGATTTGAAAGAAAAGGATATTGAGTTTAATTAATGAGTCAAAAGTAGTGCTGTACCGAAGACTGATCATTCGTAATTATTAACAAGTATAATTATTATTAATATTGTAAATAAGTATAGAAATAAAAATTAATCGAAACTATTTTACTTAATATGGAGCAATAACGAAACGGTACAAAAATGTATAGATAGGGAGTTACTATTGTAAATGTTTGGGTTTGATTGTTAAAATTACTTAATATGGAGCAATAACGAAACGGTACAAAATGTATAGATAGGGAGTTACTATTGTAAATGTTTGGTTTTGATTGTTCAAATGTGTGCGTTCGTTCTTTACAAGCACTCCCGCAAACTACAGCTTGTGGCTTCCCATACAGTTCCATCCAATTAAAATAGATTTATCTCAAAACAAATCTGTTATATTTCAGTTTGTTTGAAGTGGTTCGTGTTAGTTTTCAAATATCATATTATAATAACACTCAAAATGGTTGCTCGACTGCAACGAAAATGACAACAAATCATTACAACTAGTGAATTCATGAGGACTCCTGATAAACTCGCCATAAGGTTTCTGTCACCTTGTACTTTTTATTAAACACTGTATTATTTTCTCATCAATTATAGAATGAAATCATTAATACAATTAAATTTAATTACGTTAAATCTAATTTAATTTAATTTTACTAGATAATTGAAATAATCGTATTATTTCTTAAGGACTGATTTTTTGTATAAAGTATAACCGACGCATACCTAATTCAAACATTACCGAATTAATAATAAAAATAATGATTATAATTTGCGGTCAACAATCCATTATACTCCATAAAAAAGAATGAACCATTTATTAAATAAAATGACGGCTACCCAGACCTGGACGCCTGAACCGTCCGTCGAGAAATAGAAATACACTGATTTTTTTTAATGTAATGTAATGTAATGTAATTGACGATTCAAAAGTGCATGTAAATGTCTACTTGAATAAAGATATTTTTGAATTTTGAATAGGTGTGTATTATTTTATAAAAAAACTTTATTCCAGATGTATGCTTTTGAGCTCTATGAATTAGCACTTTCTTTATTTATAACATTTCTACGTTACGTTCAAGTTTATTATAAGTAAAATATAGAATAAATTATGCTTATAGTGTTTAGTTACTTTAGTTACTTTAAACTAAACACTATTAGTTAGTGATGTCCTAGTGAGGTTGATAAGTCTAACGACCACGATAAATTAAATTTCGCTATGGAGATAGTTTTACAAAAAAAGAAAATATAAATCTATGTTGCGTGTAAAGAAGTAGAAACCAGATTTCATGTAAAGAACGCCAGATTTTTTTCATTTTATGTCATAGGACCGTACATTGACTTTACTATTTATTAATCAAGTTTGTCTACAACCGGCAGAATTTATAAAGGTCAACACGCATGTCTCCAGAACTCGACTCTTGGATGACTTAAATCTCGATACAATTCTGGTGAATTAATAAAACATTCATTGATTGAACAATCTACTGCAAGCTAATTTAATATTCCATACGTTTTACTCACTGCATGTACACGATCACGTTTAATACGGTTATATAGTTTCAACTTATTATAGCACTTTTATTTCCAATACACAAAATCAGTGATGATAGAGACAAAAATCTTTCTATTGAAATCACTGCACTGAATAACTGAAATCTGAATCTGAAATCTCAATCTGAAATTTAGATCGGTCGGGTGCGCTTGCGCAGACTAACTCGAGCGTCTCACTACAACTCAGCTGGATAATTTCGCAAAGAATATACCGCAGATGTGCTTTGGGATGAAACACAAGTAGCTAGTGTATTTCATAACAGTTACAGTACATAAGATCACGAATAAGGCAATTATGACTAACGAAACTTATTCTTTATTTTTTTTTTTTATTTTAATAAAAAAATAAGTTTGTAGACCTTACAAATAGCTCTTGAAAATCTAAGTGACGATAATAGTGATTTAAGAATCTCAAATTCACTTTAATTCTGAAATACTTCTTCATCAGAATATCTACACGGTGTATGATCTATGATGTTCTATTATTAGTTGGCTGGCGACGGCAGTTTCGTATCAGTTTTGGGTTTTATTGTACGCGGCGGGAGTATTTCGGGAGTAGAACTGATTTCGTTCATATCGTTATGAAGCAAGAGTTAACATTCATTATTATAAAATATGTACGTAACTAAAAGTATAGGAAAGCTTCTTTGGAAAAACATTTGATGACATTTTCTTTGTATTGTACAGTCCATCAACATTGAGTACATTGTGTATACAAGATACGTCGTGTATAATAATTAATATATAATGTTATAATGCGCAAGAGCAATCTAGTAAAATGTAAGCTCAATGTTCAAAAGATAACAGAAACAAAATATAAACTAATAAAATAATATTAAGCACAATAAACAAAACTGTAAAATACTATAAATTGTTTGTTGTAGGTATAGGTAATATATAGCAAAAAAATCATAACAACAGGTTCATCTAAAACTATGCAAGAGTTACCAACCTCTGAAGTGTGTGACAAAAGGACAACGATTCATTTTATTTTATTTATTATATATAAGAGGGCGGCAAGCTATCAAACGGGTCACCAAAGCTACTGCGGTCGCCCATAGACATCTGCAAGATAGGAGTTTACAACTGCGTTGCCAGCCTTTTAGAAGGGAATACGCTCTTTTTTTGAAGGTTTCAATTAATACGAATAATGTGATTTGTGAAAATAAAGCGGTTTTGTATGACAATCGAAACGTGTCAACCATCGCATTTGGTGAACCTAAAGCAGACAACCAAACCAGTCTCAAATGCAAATGGAGTTTCAGAAAGCTGGTTGTGAATGTATTATAACTAAGACGGAACTATTAATTACAAATAGGGTTGACCTGTCCCAACCACTACTGCAGAGGTGTGCTGTTAAAAAGGTATTATACTTCTCATGGAAAACAAAACAGTGATTTCGTTTATACAAAATTGATGAGTCAATGATCTCGTCCATTGATCATGATGATTATAACGTAACATCTACTATTTAAGTATAGCTTATAAGAAATGTCATATTACAGAATACCGAATAGTTTAGTTTAGATGAAATGAGCTCATCTCTGATAGATGTATATATAAGTATATTACGAGTGTTATGGAATTTCAACTTCTATTATATTTTATACCGATATTAATTCATCACTGCGTTAGTTGAGAACTCATTAAAACCTAAAATAGCAAAACATCAGTCCTGAAAGTCCAATTGTATCTAAAACAAGACAGTTCATACCAATGTATAAATATGTTGACAAATTGCTATAATGATTGCCAAATATTGCCCATGCCTGCTGTCTGTTAAATGTTAGCAGTAGCTTGGAACTCGTGTAAATAGTGTAATCCGCTCGGTGCAATAAGTTAATCTATACATTTAAGATATATATTTCTTTTTTATACAAAATAGGCAAGCAAGACCACTACCTTCCTGTAATTAGCGATGATGCCGTCTAGACGAGGACGCTTACCTAGAAAACACCTATTCAGTATTCAGACATGAGATTCCTTTCCTTGGCTATACGTAAAATTAATGTGGACGCCAACCGTTTTGTACGGATCAGTAATGCACCGAATGGCCTAGCAGGTAATGGTGTCGTTTATTGATAAATCTGGTAGACCAATAGCAAAAAGAGGAGATAGGCACTAATTCGCGCAATTGTGCGGCTTTATCTCTGAAATAAATGAACATTGATAAACTAGAGACCAACGAACAATGATAAACTAGAGACTTTGCGGTGACGCTCAAGGTTTATAAATTCTTGGCCCTCTTAGCTCACTTTTCAATTACCTCCAACGCTTCCGATTGTTATTTGGCTGAACCATCTCAGAGGTGAGAGAACATAGTCGGACTTGTACTTTGGGCTTTGAAACAATGTATGTAATGTTTGTATGTCATTCGTTTTATTTTATTTATATCAAGCGAAAAGAGCGTTGTAGAGAAAACTAATCCCTTAAGGACCCCGGCTTTAATATCGAAGCGTTCAAATGAGCAACCGTTAACGATCACATATTGACCAGTCCCTCAAGAAATGAAATATACAAGCTCAGAAACCAGGTGAAAAGCCGTACGATAAAAACTTGTTTAGCAACCTTTCGTGCCATACACTATCCGAAGCCATCATTTATAAAAAGATTATAAGGGAGACTTCTAGCGCTTCTCTATTTCTCTTGATAGCTTCCCAGTCAATCGGTCTCGGCAAATTTCATATTTTCACTTGTTAAAATGAGATTGTTTGCGTCAGAAGTTTTTGTTCTATATACGTTCCATAGTCGAAGAGAAATTGATCTGTAGTTGGCGGGGTCAGCACGATAACTGGTACAGCACGATAACTGGTATACTTGGTTGCACGTTAGCTTGCTTCCAAGTATTCGGGAAAACTCCAGTAGATATCCCTGTTAGCTGGAATATAGTCGATCCCAGTAGCCTTATTCATATATAGATTCTGTGACTCGTTAAGGACCTAAACAAATGACAAATGTCATTTGACATTCGACATTTGAGTCGCAGATTCAGGTAGACATGGAGGTATGGTACTTCATCCACAGCCTCCCTTGAGTACTTTGTAATCCTGATCATTACCTCATCTCCACTGTGCGAGCGATAGGTACAGGCATAGAGTATTTTCTCCATACCTCCATAAATCCTCCATACTATACATGTATCTACCAGTAATTAAAACTTGGAAAAGTTGGAGTTCTCAAGATTCCGTAGAAACTGATATCAGATATCATCGCAGATGTAGATGTACACGCCTGAACGAGGCTTAATACGCTCCAGGCTCAGATGGACAACCTGTGCGTCTCGTTGAGAAAAATGTGAGTGAAAGTGTATCGTTGCGAGACTTGATGAGATACATTTTTAATACGATGGAGTGCAGCCCCTGATAAACCTTACTCTTTTTTGTACATCATGATAATTTAGGGAGGGAAACTAAAGTGGATACCAGACAGCATTCTCTAGAAACATACATTGTCATACTATACTTATAAGTTACAAGACGTGAACTGCTAAGTCGGCCGAACCCCTCAAAATATTTCCACAAGGTTCCAACTGGCAAAGTGGTTCATCCCCATGATATTTCATTCCATAGCGGTGCAGCCTTTCCCAAGAGCTGAGCCGTTATATTAAAATCGGCGTTAGTGTCTGGTGCAACTGTTTCGACCTCTTACAACTTTTGGATACCTTCCGGAAAACAGAAACCTCTACGGCTTGGGCACTTTAAAGCCACCCGAAGACCACGTACAAGTTCTTAAAATAAAACTTTCTAACAATAGTAACGAGGCAAAGTATGAAATACTAGCTGATGCCCGCGACTCCGTCCGCGAGAACTGAAGAACAGAAGGCTCGCAAGAAACTCCTTCGCTAAAGCTTTTTTTGGTCAAAATTATTTCTAAATTGTTTTATACGAAAAGCCTTATTAATATTACAAAGGAATAATATAATATAGCCTAGATCCAAAATGAAAGTTATTTCTAAATATTGATTAAGACATTTTGAGATTCGGATAACTTATTTGGAAGATTACAATACAATAAAGACTTTATCTTTTTATATTATTAGTATAATTAAAGATAAAAATAGGAGATTTTTCATATAATTTTTATAATGAAAAGAAGTGCTAAGAAAAGCTAAAAATCTATCATAAATTCGTAATGAATAAGTTTTTTGTTTACTTACACACTTATCAATGCTAAGTATACATTACTCTGATGTCTAATAGTCGCTAAATGCTCGTAGATTGTCACCTGGCGCAACAGAATAAAAAATGTTATAAGTATATATTGAATTTCACAGTATTGTGTTTATTATAATATAAAACTGATCGTAGATTGTCACCTGGCGCAACAGAATAAAAAATGTTATAAGTATATATTGAATTTCACAGTATTGTGTTTATTATAATATAAAATTAACTTATACTTTAGCCTCAGCAGCATGTAGTCGGTTATCTTATTAAGTATTAGCTTCTATGAAACATTTGTATTTAAAAAAAACACCGTCTATTAGATACTTACTCAATCCAGTCAACAAGTACGCTTGTATCGCCATCTATTACAATATTATTGAACTAACAGATGATTGTGATTGTCGGATAATAAATAAATAATTCCCGTCTCCTCCCTAGTCTGCCGGTTTTTAGCCGGATGTTATATAGCCTATAGCACTCCTCGATAAACTATCTTATACTGAAAGAATTTTGCGAATCAGTCCAGTAGTTCCTGACACTGAACTCTAAGCAATAATATTTAGTTACGTCTTCATTTAAAAATGCGATAAGCCAACATTAAAATAGCCTATGCATGAAATATAATATATTTTTTTAATTCAAATTGATTGTTTTGCAACTTTTTTAAGTCGCATAATTGCGTCATTGTAATTATTTTAAAACACATGTATTAATTAACATACATGTAGAGAGTATTATGTTTTATCTATTTCTTTCTATCTACGTTTTGCCACCGCATAAAGTTTCCTAAGGAACATGCTTATATTAATAAACTATTTAACTTATATTTTTCTATTAGTACTGTCTTGTATAATTCGTAATATTTATACTAGCAATACTAGTTATTGCTTACAAATGAAAAATCATGGTCTTGAAATAAATTAAAAAAAATAATTGATAAATGGCAACCCTTCTTATTTGACAGCTACGGTCAAATTTATTCTTTTGCTTTGACATTTCGTTCAAAGTAATCGTCTATTTACGGCAATACACGTTTCGTGTCTCTACGACTTAAAAGTAAGTGTAATTTTCATTAAATATACGTCTTAAATTTTATTTCGTGATGTATAGAATGTATTTATAAAGTTTAGATGTCAATTTCTTTTAAAATATGGTTGATTCAGTTGGATGATATTTTGGTGCCTTACAGGTTATCGGACATGGTAAATCAAATTGTAATATTTTTAATTGCTATCAAGCTTATTAAATTATGTTTGTATTCAGTTTAACTACTTTCTATGTCTTTTTTCTTTTTAAGAGCGTTTGAGTGTTTTTAAGTATTGTGTAAACACTTGCTAGGCACAACGTGCTGACAGTACCACGTATAACCAGTTTTTTGTTCGTGTATTAAGATTTGTAGGGTAAATTCTTCTACGGCAGATTATTTTTGGTGCCGAACAACCATGTGCATATGATGATTTTAAATTACACCATCTTTCGACTGAATGTCAGTGCTGTTACCACTTCAAACTGATAGTTTCTTCAGTTACCCCTCTTTTAAGTAAATTATTATGCCTTAAAGTAATATTATCCACGTTTCCAGAATGCGTTACGTGGCCGCGTATTTGTTAGCCGTGCTGGGCGGGAAGGCGTCACCGGTCGCCTCAGATGTCGAGAAGATCCTCAGTTCCGTAGGTATCGAGGCCGACTCTGAGAAGCTGAAGAAGGTGATTAATGAACTCAATGGCAAGACTATTGAAGACTTAATCGCCCAAGGTATGTAGTAGTTAGGTCTATAGCTGTAAGCATGTGTTGGCTCTAGGATAGATGTGTAAAACGAATGTAGGATTACTACTTGTTTGGTGTTGGGAATATTTGTTTAATATATAACCTGAAGGAGATGAAGATTTTGTTTTGTTTGTATTATGGATATCACTATATGCCATGGGAACATGTATAATTCTAGATTCATCAAGAAGTTTTCATATTAAAGATCACCACTGTTGTATGAGCTGATGAATTGTGTGTAGTATTATATTTAATTTTGACCACATAAGCTTCTTATTTGAAATTAATTTATTTTTTTTCATTTTGCATTGTCTTCAAGGATGATCTAAATGCTAAAACTAGCAAATACTTTTAGTACTAAAATAATTCAGTTTATAGTATATCTTTTTTACTTTCATGCTATACACATTTATATTTCCTGAATTTGAATATTGTTAGTCAGTGGTGTAAAGTAAGTTTTTGTGGTTCCAGGCCGTGAGAAGCTTTCGTCGATGCCGTCGGGAGGCGCGGCACCAGCAGCTGCGGCCGCCGCGCCCGCCGCCGCCGCCGCCGAGGAGAAGAAGGGTTCGTACCACTAAATACAATCGCTCTAAGTGTTATGAGCCACTAATATTTTATTGAGCTTGTTTTGTTGGTTTCTAATTTTCCATGTAAAGTTGACATGTGAAAAATGATTAAGATTTAATAATGATTTCAAGAGTTTTTATTGAACTTTAGGGAAGTGATATGATGATTTTTATTTACACCATCTTTCGACTGATTGGCAGTGTTGATAAATTTATTCACCTGATACATATTGGTACTGATAAATATTTTGTGTGAAGTGCTTTTTTCTTAAAATAATATTTATTTTGCAGAAGAGAAGGAGGCCAAGAAAGAGGAGTCTGAGTCGGAAGATGAAGACATGGGTTTCGGTCTTTTCGATTAAACAGTGTAAGATACATTTTATAATATTTGCATATTAGATAGAAAACATATTTATTTTAAGCTTTGCCTTTAATGTAACTGAAAGTGACTCAAAAGTATTTTCTAACATGAATCTTTGACAACACTAGTAATAATAGGTGGTATTTATTATGTTTTATTTAGCAGTTGAAGATGTTTATTTTAGTTTGTCTGTAGATGAGAGACAATAGTTAAATATGAATTATAGGTTTATTTTAGAAGTATAATTAATAATATGTGTTTGTTACAGATGGTGAAGCACGCGGTTTATATTCCAATTTTTGGTTTAAGCGTAATGTGACTGCAAGTTTGTTTCTGTGAAATAAATATTGCAATAAATTTTACATCTTTTCATTTTAAAATCCTTATAACTAAAATCATAACGGTTTTCATTTTGCTATTGTTAGTTAAATGGCTATAATGCACTCCAGGGTTCCATAAAACAATATAATATTGATTTCAATTTGGGTAAACTTTGTGTGCCTTCATTTATAGGCGTACTAGCTTTAGCCGGCGGCTTCGTACATATAGTAGAGGGATAGGGGGTCGAGGATTACTTATTAACTATATGAACAGACATTAACACTGCTCCGAGCCTCAATGTTGTGTGTGGGCTGATGGACTTTATCTCACTTTGTTTTACAGTTTGATAATATAAGATGTTATATCAAAAGTAGTTGAATTAGATGACGAATTCTTATTTTATTGTTTCCAAAGTGGCGAGTAAGTCTCCGCCAATCAGATACGAGCATTAACCTCCAATCATCGCGCCAGTAGAGCTGCGGTCTCAGCAGTCTTAATGCTTCAATGAATTTAATGATTATATTTATCAGTTATATAAAAAAGTCTCAGGATATAGTTTTTTTAGAGAACCTGAGAAAGTTTTCTCTAGGTATAATACCTACTAAGTTTTCATTTTAGAATGACCGCGCCATTTATGAAATTAAAATATATGTATGATAACAACTATATGTGGTATTAAGAATTGCTCTTAAAAAAGCGCAGGCGCTTAGTCAATCCTTATTACATAGTCGTCATGAATAATTCTTTGAATTTATTAATAATTTATTATTTATTTGGGGATCATCAGGTAAATGAAAACTTAATATTTTGTTTTGTTACCAATCAAAAGGTTGAAAATCATTGCAGGTACCTATATTGACTTATATACTATGTAAGTCAATACTTTTTTTTCTGTTGGAAAAATCCGTTACGGATACCCCCGGCCAAGGTGATGACCGGGTGTGATCCGGAACGGATCAGCGGTGAGGGCGAACTCCCTGATTCGCTCCGCGAACTCCTTCACTGCATAAGTCAACACTGCACCAAATTTAATAAGTCCACAATACTTACGTGGTATCGTAGTTACTTTAACTTTACTTTAAATCAACTTTTGTGTTATCTCTATGAACACTAATTTTCATCAAAAAATCCAGTCAGTAATTTTTTCGTGATGCGCGAAACGATGTCATGTACTGACACCTTATTTGGCGTCTGTACACTTTACACAATTATATTATGTAAAGATGACTTCAATTGACCGACTAAATAAATGATTTCAATAATGTTATTTTATTAAACTTAAAATGTTTAAATTTGTTTATTCAACTAGGAATAAAAAATAATTATATTTTCATTGTTTTGTTACGTAAAAATAAAACAGTTTTCAGCAGTTTTATTACTGTATATTTACGTAACTATAGACTAATTCCAGTACTACCCACATATAGTAAGACCTTTGAAAAAAATATCCTTAGTCAACTAGTAGCATACTTTAATAAAAATAACATTTTACATAAACAACAGTTTGGTTTCACTCCCGGTCGCTCAACGACAGATGCTGGTGTTGAGTTATTGCTGAATATATTTGGGGGCCTGGGAGGAATCTTGAGATGCTCTGTGCATTTTTTGTGATTTGTCTAAAGCGTTCGAAGGCTAATTTGTCTAAGGCGTGAAAATTCAGCATTATGGAATTAGGAAAAAAGCCCTTGATTTGATTAGCTCCTATCTTAATCAAATAATACAAAAAGTAGACGTTAATGGAAAGCGTTCCCCTGGTTCATTTGTCAAAATGGGCGTGCTACAAGGCTATATATTGGGGCCTTTCTTATTCCTCATTTACATAAATGACTTGCCTTCTTTGTAAGGGATATACATGGGATAGTATTGTTTGCTGATGATACATGTCTTAGTATTAAAATGAATAGACAGCAATTAGTAATTAACGATGTAAACAATGCCCTCAGATGTTGTACAATGGTTTAACGCTAATAATCTGTTGCACAACGAAAAAAAGAATAAATGTATTAAATTTACTTTATCAAACGTGAAGACCGTCAAATCCAATGATCAGCTAAAAAATTAGGAATTAGAATTGTTTAATGCTGCTACTTTTTTGGGCATTATCTTGGATGCAAGATTGCAATGGGGCCTTCATATTTTTGATTTGTCGAACAGACTTAGTTCTGCCGCTTACATGGTTCAAAGAATACGCCGGTAGACTAACGTTGAAACGGCTAGATTAGTTTACTTTAGTTATTTTCACAGTGTCATTTCATATGGTATACTGTTATGGGGTAATGCATCAGATATTGATGCTACATTTGTGCTGCAGAAGAGGGCTGTTGGTGTGATATATAAAATAAGGCCTAGAGAATCATTGAAATATAAATTATTAATGACTGTATATAATCAATATATTTATAAGAACTAAATGTGTGTACAAAAAAATATTAATAACTTCAAGAAAAATTGTGATTTACTCAAAATGAATAAACAAAAATAAATAAACAAAAATAAACTTGCTATGCCAACTAGGCTCCAAAAAATAGGAAATTCCTTCAAGATTAATTGTAATTATACGTTTTTATAATAAAATCCCTGATGAATCCTTAAATTTGTCATAAAATAAATTTAATTAAAAGAAATTTGATAAAAAATCCTATTATAGTGTAAAGAATTACATTAAGGACAGTATGGCCTGGGAATAAATTGTATTTTAGCGATAAACTAGTAACCTGCGCAATTTGTTTGACGTTGTTAGTTACTGTTGATCAACTGATCAACTGGCTTCTTCAACTGGATCTTGATCAACTGGCCGCATTACGCCGTTCCCTTAGAAGTCATTACTTGCGGTAGCGTTGGGGGTCGGGTCGCCCTCCCTCCCTTAAATATGGCGGTATGGTGAACTGGTGCTGCTTGCGGTGACTAGTCGTGTTACTGGCAACAGTTTTGGTATTTTATTTAAATTATTACACCTTCCCAGCGAATTTATTGCGATGATTCTAGTTGTTCGTAAATTGCTCATTTTATTTATATTGACCTTTGTGAAACAGTGATTACAATAAAGAAAAACCCGGCTGGGTTTGTTGTGTGGTTCTTCACAGACATTTGGAAACCTCGTAATATTATTTTTAAGATCAGTGGTGTCCTTGCAGAATGGCTTATTTCGATAAGTATGGTATAAAAATAGGGTCCTGACACCTATGTTTGACGTACACAAGTGATTACTGGTAATGATTCAAAGTGGAAAAGATTTAAATAAATAAATAAATAAAAGATAGTTAACAGATAATTATGCCTCAGTTGTTTAATAAATTACATTAAAATAAGTTATAATATAGGAATATACCATTATATAAAATATCTGTCGGTAGTAAATGCTTCCTTCGTCGTCCTATTATCATGTTCTAACAGTACGTACATTAAACTTAGTTATTAATTTTATAGATAGTACTGTTCTTAAATCTTGTCTGACTCTAACATCTTTTAGGTGAAATATTCTCATTATTCTAACGTGTGTGTGTCTATTTAGATTCAATGATTGTCTACAGTGTGATTATAAATAAAACAAAGATAACATTAGGATAATAGGTTGAAAATAAATTATATTTATTTATCTTCAAACCTTCTTTGAATTCATAAATTAGTTTTGCACTTTGAGTCAATTTCCGCTAAAGTACTGGTACCATACATATTAACTAGTTTTTATATAATATATAAACCCCCTTGTAAAATGATGATTATTAATAAAATGCAGAAATGTAAGTGTATTGTTTTTTATATATGAAAACAACTTTACATTACTTAATAAAAGTTATGGTATTGCCCGGAAATATTATTTATTATTAGGATTTATTATTAGGAAAACTTTTTAGTATATTACGTTTTTACTGAAGCCATTGATAGCCATCGTGGCTATACCACCGTATATAAGCAATAATACCATCTAATTAGGAGTTGGAAGACAGGATATAACTGTTGACTTCAACTTAAATTGTTGTTGAAAGGGTTGAATTGAATTTCAATATTTTGCATTACAAAAGTGCACTGAAATATAAGCCCTAATTTTGTGAAATCAGAAAGTAGGTATTGATAGGTAGGTAATTAGGTAAAGTAGGTACCTAATTTTAAATTAGAAAAGTTGTTGATAAGTGAATTAATTATATGCTAAGTCTTCAACATTATAAATACGTCTCGCATAACTCTTACGGACAAACACTTACGGACTCTTAGTCTGTGGTTTACTAATGTCACGGTGGTGCTATTTTTTTATAATTCTCATAAGAAAAAACCAAAACGTATTTGAGTTATAATATTACATACATACCACAAGCTACTACTATACAGATTCTAATGAAATTTTATATCAACATATAAGATCCTTCACGGCAGAAAATTCTCAAATTTTCTCTATAAAAAAAAAACATATTTAAAAAGGTTTGGGATAAAAAATAATTATAAATAAAATATATATAAATAAAAGAATTGATTCTTATATAATTTTTATCCATAGATAGCAAACATACATATTATAAGACGCAAACATACAAATAACGGAAAAAGAGTGTACCCAGTCTTGAAACTATAACATTTGAGTTGATCGTCTTTCGATCAACTAACACGGTAGGCTGTGGAGCTTTGCTTGTTGACTCATTTGCGGGATATTCTAATGTATACATAAAACATTGTTAAATTGTTTTTAAAAGAGCAACTGTTGAGTTTCTGGCCAGCTCTTCTCAGCAGAGCATCATTCCGAGCTGGTGGTAGCTTACTCACGGACTGACATACTGACAGTTTTTAATGCATGGTAATTGACGATTCAAAATTTGAATTTGGATTATATAAAGAATCATACCGTGTTCCTTGACTCAGTAATCAGGAATACTAACCTACAAAACATGCAGTCAATTCAATAACTGTACCTAATAACAAAAGTCAAATAGCGTTTGTAATTTTGTTGACTCAAATAAAGTTATACAATTCAAAATAATAATATAAATAAAGTTATAGATAAATATGGGATTATTGTTTGCCTATTTATATATCCTAAATTTTAAATCTATTATGCAAAATTCAATTTCAATAAAATATAGGAATATTTATATAACAGGATAATTTATAAAATCAATTACGACAGGCCATGGCACCATTATCAGCAACATAGTTGGAAGCAGTAATTCCCTTAGCTTTGTCACTTGCCAGGAAAAGTACTAAATTTGCGATTTCTTCCGGTTCAGATATTCTGTCAAGAACAGTATACTTTTTTGTGCTATCCCAATCAAATTCCATGTGAGCATTTGTAAGAAAGTCAGTTCTGACCGGTCCCGGGCTAACAGTGTTTACTCTTACACCCTGGCGACCCAACTCTTGTGCAGCACAATTAGAAAAATGATTCAAGCCAGCCTTGGTGACGTGGTAGGTTATAGAAGTTGGTGTAAACGGTGTTATTTTTGCTGCAATGCTAGATATATTGACAATATTCCCTTTTGTTTTTATTAAATGTGGTGCAACCAATTTCGTTAAATAAACCACAGCACGTAAATTAACTGTCATGAGTGAATCGTAAGCTTTCATAATATCCCCTTCCAGAATGCTACCCAACATGGTACCCGCTCCAGCATTGTTGACCAAGACGTCTATTTGACCAAATTTTTGTATAGTGTGCTCGACGATACGACGTACATCTTCATCATTAGATACGTCAGCTCTTAGAACTAGCGGGCTATGGCAGCGTGCAGCTACGGAGTCCAGCTTGGTCTCATTGCGTCCCACAATCACTACCTTGGCTCCCTCTGCGCTGAAAGACTCCACTACCGCCGCGCCGATACCGGAGCTTGCTCCCGTCACTATTACCACTTTATTCTTGAAACTCATATTCGTAGTAAACAATTAATAACAGCAGCTAGGAGAGTAAATAATATTTATAGTGTTCTTGGTTTATCTGTATAACTTTAGATGGAGATTAAGTTATATTAACGATACCCGAAATTAAAGTTTATTCTTCTTAGAATAAGAGTTAGTTTTGTTTATATAATAATTGCATATCTATGTTTGTAATGATTACTGCACTTGCTTATAGAACAAGATAAGAGAAAACTTCCTTTGTTTGTACTTTAAACAAGTGGATCTATTTTGGTCTCCAAACAGAAGTGTCTCAATAATTGCTTGATATTATACACTATTATATTATATATTCTAATATCAGTAGGTTTGATGTGTTTCGAACAAATGAATGTAATAATTTACTGAAAGTATTTATAAGATTTAAAAATAATTTTATATAAATGGAATAGTTTTCTGTCGGTCTGCTCCTCTGCGTGTATCATTATATATATAATAAGAGCAGCAGCAAAAAAAAAAAAAACAAAAATCTTTATTGAAAGTTAGTTTTACAAAAATATTTTTTCATTGTCAAAGCTACCACCAGCGAGGAAAATTAATTGACCACTGACCTGAGAACAGCTGGCGAAAGAAACTCAGCGGGCATATGATTTTTTTTTAATCATCGTCAATTATATAATTACATCATATTGAAAATAGCGAGTCACAAACAGTTTAGTTCTTTTACTTTCAGTAAAAATCACTTTATTACTTAGACCTGAGTTATAGGAATAATTTAAAGCTTGATATATTTAAAGGAGTTCCAAGGTCATTATATAAATATATTTACGGTGTTTTTAAATGTAGCACTGTAACCCAATATTCGTAATAAAAGGTAGAGCCCTCCCCAACATTCATTATGTGAGCCATCCGTCAAAAAATTACACCAACCAGTATAATTAGTAAACAAGTGTAATTTGATTCTGATAATTTTAATATTTTTTACACAAACCAAATAAACTAATAAATGTTTTCTCGATTCATTCTACGTAATAAAGAATACCAACCGCTATTATTGGAGGAATAAAAAAAGCAACCGCTTTTTTTTATTCCCCTAATAATGGGTATGACATTTAGAGTCTTATTATAAAATTATATCGATACTTCTAACGACTTATTGTTCAACCATGAGCTCTTAAGGAATATTTATAAGATAGATATTGCCATCTTAAATATAATACAATACGTAATTTATTCTGAAGCACGTGAACGAGAAGTTACGAGTCTTGTTCTTTAAAATCTTTCATTCACCTCTTACGCCGTCACATACGGAACTATTGCCAGCTGGTGAACTTTGTTTCCTTTATTAATTTCTTGGATTCCTGATTTTTTGAGTTTTTTTGAATTCTCAGGAGTATTGTATGGCCTTAAATTAGATAATACCTGTCTTTGCTTACAAATTATTTCAGAAGGATTACTTATATATAGATGTTTTTATTTGAAAATATGTATTAACATGTGAAGCATATTTAAATTTTAATAAATGTAGAATGAAAGATAAACCGGGCTAGTATTCGAACCCGCGACCTCAGGGAAACCGTCCCGACGCTCTACCAATTGAGCTACCGTCTCACTGCCAGACTCATTGAATTAAGCACTCTATTCATACTCTTCTTTAGGAACGGTGGTGACATCTATTAGGCCTCTTTCGAGCGACGGGATGGTTTTCCTAGGTCGCGGTACGAATCCCTGCGCGTATCGGTTTATTTTTCATTCTATATTTATTAAAACGTTTTTGTTATTTTTATATGTTTTTTTTCCTGTTGTCGTAGATAAGCGGCATTGAAGGAGGTGTATGTAAAAAAAATTATAATGGACAGTGGTTGATCTTATATAATAATTTTTCCTTGTGACATGTCATTGACAGCCGTTAATGTTATATAATATTTTTTTAACATTATATTATATTACCTTCTTTCTATATTAAACTAATTTGGATGTTAGAGGATTTACTATTAAAAATAATATTATTTAACATACAATAGAGAATTCGCATTTTTTGCACAATATCAATGTCGATAAATTGCCAATACAGTTGTATTTCTAATTTAACTAAACTAAATTTGTCAAACTGATATAAGTTAGTGTCGGAAGTCTGCTTACAATTTGGCAACGCGACAGAACGAGAGGGATTCGCATCTTTTGTATCCAAGAAAATGTATTACCTGAAATATCTACAAGCAGGCAAGTAACGCTAATGCAAAACCAGCGTTATCAGTAAATAGATAAGAAATAACGAAACAAGTGAGCCCGTTGTAACGCGGCTAGTTAAAACATATACAAGCTGTTAATTTCAAGTTTAAATTTTGGTTTTGCAATTGAATAATTAGTCGATTATTTCATTTATTGTAAAAAAATCCAGGTTACAAAAAAAAAATATGAGAAAATGAGGGTTTTTTTCTTTAACAAAAATCTTTCACTATAATTCAGTAAAATTATATTTTTGCTTTTCATGAGCAATTTAAGTGGTGTTTCTTAAGTTTTAATTTTAGGATTTATAAATAAGAGAACTTAGTGAAAACAGACCAAAAAATTTTTTGTGAAAATTTTTGAGTATTCCTATGGATCCCTTCAGCATACATACAATATACATGTTTACAAGTTTTATATTATGAAACTAGATTATATAAAAAATTGAAAATAATTAAGACATACATTTTGATCCAACCGATACATTTTCTACACAGGCTATACCTACATTGAACTACTTCTTTACAACAAAGATAATTTCTTATATAAATACATGAATTAGATAAAACGTTGAATTCTATGAATATGAAATGTAAAATGGATTTTAAACTATGTTTGCTAAAGTTCTGTGCAGTGGGAGTCCTGACTGGTAAGAAGATTGATATTTAAAAAAAATAAATTTTACCTTTTTCTTAAAATCTTAATAGGTTATATAATGGAATATTTACTAACTGTATAACATCTAGTGGTAGACACAAAACACCCTGTGAGTTCATAGATAATTTAGAATACCCTTTATATTTCTAGCACCAGACAGCGCTGTAAGTACTGTACCGCCTATCTGCCATTCTAGGTGTAAAACGTCTTTGAAGTCTTCATCAAAGGCATCATTGTTTTAATGCTGTGTTTTCTTCAACATATAATAACTGTTTTGTTGTAATTTAAAACAGTCATATTATGTGATGTTTTTTTTCTTTTTACACTTAAACTTGACGCTTTGCGGTGGAATCAGGTGGAATGTAGTTGACGCTTGACTACATTTCACCTGATGGGAAGTGGAAATATAGTCGTAGGTGGTAAAGCGCATCAACTTAGTAAAAGCCTACTCAATCTTGCCTTGAAGACACCCACATTGTACTCAGACGAAAAAACCGCCGCAGGCAAGCTGTTCCACTCCTTCGCTGTCCGATTTAAAAAAGATGCGTCGGTACGTCCGGTGATGGAAGGGGGATGGGGGAATTAGGTCTTGTAATTCCTTCTCACACTCACCATAGTTTATCCTATAGAATACTGAGAGGCAGGCAATTCTAAGTCTGTTCGAGGCTATGAAGATTGGCTTCCACTAGTTCAGGGTCGCCAATTAGCCTCTTTAGTCGTCTCTCAATTGTGTCGAGAACTGCAAGATGATATTTTGCGACACCGGCCATTATATGGCCGCAGTACGTCCAGATCTGTCCTTTATATAATGTTAGGAGTTGTCCCGGTGTGAAGTACTGCTGGACCTTTGCAAGGACGCCAAGGTTGCTGGCGATTGCTGGCTCTTGCTCTAGAGACCAAAGTTGAGGTTCGAGAAAATTTCTATCCCTAGAAACTGAAGTCGATCACTGTATTCCAAAGATACATTCTGGAAAGTAAAAGCCAAGGTGAAAGGACTTTTTTGGCGGTGAATAAATACGTCTGCATTTTAGTGGCGTTGAATTTAACAAGATTGGCATTGCCCCATACGGAGACTGCCTCTAGCTTGTCATTTAAGCGCTGCACCATGGCTTCTCTTTTAGCCTCTACTTGATCTCTACTGGCCCGAGTATTCGGTAGACGTCTTTCTACTACTATGCTGTCGTCTGCGTACCCATAGATACCGTGCTTTAGCAGATCGTTAATGTGCATCAGGAAGAGAGTTGCAGAAATAACGGACCGCTGAGGCACTCCGGAATTTAAAAAAAGTTTTATTTACGAGCCACACTTACATTATATATACAAGTATTTGATAACTGAAAAATATACCTAAGTTATAACAAAAACTTCACTGAAACCAAAATAAATAAAAAAAGTAAAGGTCGAAATAAACAAGTTTAAAAAAAGAACAATATACAAATAATATGCAATATGGAGTAATTAATAACAAATATATAATAAATAATAATAAATATACACAAGAATTGCCCTAAAATGTGACGCGTAAAATGGTCACCACTCAGCTATTGTTGGAAATAACAATTCCCAACGCTGATTTTCAGTGGAGGCTATCCGCCAACTTTAGCCATACGACCGAGACGAACCCAACGTAATGCCTTTTTAGAAGACTTAGCAGCTTGGTTAAAGGCTCTTCTTGGAACTCACATCTGGAGCTTTGCGGTTTCGAGCATCAGCCCAAGTAACATATGCCTACTGTTTTTGCTTTTCAGCATGTCCACATTCGGCATTGAACCATGGGCGAGCTTTTCCACCGATACGTACATCAGCAAGAGGAATGAAATACTCCATTACTTGATAGATGGAGACGTGTTTGTTATCTGCTACTGATCCGAAATAGCATAAGGCAATGCTATTGTAATGGAAGTGAATGACATCGTTAAACTATTTTAAGATTTAAAAATACTTTAAACTTTTGATCTTTAAGTTCAATAAAAAAAACATGATTAAACAAAAAACTTAAAGCAGTTAACAAATTTTCAATAAATGATTTTAATTCAATCAGATCACGTTTATCTTCTTATACGTACTTACTTACTTTGTCTATATACGATTTTCATTTCCTCTAATATTTCTTAAACTGGTCTGTTATCCAACCATCCTCGAAAAGCTACTGAACTTATACTACAAAGAGAGGCGTCTATCCTTGTGTGAGATGAAAATAATGAATATTCCACACATGGGATTTAATACATTTAGGTTAACATACTCATACTAAACATAATGCAAAAATCCCAGATGATCTGCCATGTATGCCGATATTCAAGAACCAGTCAGTTGTATGCGTGTGTACTGCTACGTACTGCGACACCGTTACTAGAATACAACCAGATTCTGGGATTTATATCGCCTATACATCATCGAAGGTGTGCAATCTTTATGTATATTACATTACTTTGTAAAAAAACATTTGTACGTATATTTTTAAATGTTGCACATATTGTGATTTTATTGTTGGGGAGGCTAATAAAACGAGCTGCGTGTACTAACAAGTTCAACGAAAATACTGCTATATGAAAGTTCATTTTCAAAGAAATAAAAATAAGATGTTTCTATTATAGGTATATAACATTTATATATAAGTTTAATACATATATAATATCTAACATTCTTTGATTTATTGCAGCTTGGATTAAGATTTAGTAAAAGTCGGGGAAATATTGAAGCCATAGATTCAAATTATGGCGGTGGTAAATATTCATATTTGAATAATAATTGCATTTAAAAACCGAAATGATACGAGTTAGATATTATTCTATCACCTATAGGTGTTTATGGAAAAGTTTTCGAATTACGACCAAACAAATATTACCAAGTAATTGAAGGATTTGGCGGAGCAGCAACTGACTCAGCAGGATTCAACTGGCGTCAAATGAATCCAGCCGTTCAGGAACACTTGATTGAGTAAAATAATAAATATCATTTAGTTTTTCAAAACTCGAATTAGGACCATTTAGACCATTATTATTATTTTGCTTACAGCTCCTATTTTAGTGAAAAAGGCTTAGAGTACAATATGTTGCGACTGCCGATCGGTTCCACAGATTTTTCTCCCCGATTCTACACTTACAACGAATATCCAGAAGATGACAAATTCCTTACTAATTTTACTTTCACTCCGGAAGATATTAATTACAAGGTATAAAACATTTAAGTTTTATTTTTAAACAATTGTTTTGTCTTCTATATTAGCACATTTTGTAAAAAATATTTTTGTTATACTAGATTCCCTTAGTCAAAGCCTGCTTAGATGCTGCAACCACCAGAGTGGATATAGTAGCGGCTGTATGGTCACCACCAAGTTGGATGAAAACCAAGGAACCCAAAAGTGGGATTAGTTTTATCAAGGATGAATACTTTCAAAGCTACGCTGATTATCATTGCAAGTAAATAATATTGAAATGATTTAATATTTTCTATAATATATTTTGACTTGTGGTGTCACTCGTGAGATGTCATTGCTAGAATAGCACCACTTCCACCTCCTCTCTTCTTGTACGTGGTTGTAGTAGAAGCCGACGAAGGGACTCTTAGACCCGAGGATGGGCAGCAGCGTTCTTTTTAACATATGTTGTATGTTAAAAAGAATGCTCGTTCAATCGTCCTCGTTTCGATCTACAATGTGTGTAAACGGCTATTGAGTAAAATAGGGGCTCCAAGGTTTCTTCAAGACATCCATATATAGGGCAAGGCCAACTGATCTAGCTAAAAACAGAGGATAGTTCTATTGTTTCGTCTATACCCGAACTTTTTAGGTAAGTCGAGAAGTTCTATGGACAATTCTACGCGTCGACCCGGATGCCTGTTATTAATTTGGTTAAAGATTCTAAAGCCAAACTAACCTGACACTCCACCGAAGATATCCCGGACGTCAGTCTTTGCGAGTTTAGTATGACTCTCAAACTAGTATGGATCTTTAGATCTTTGAGGGAAGCCTTCTTCCAGCAGTGGACGTCTCCGGCTGAAATAATGATGAAGATGAACAATATTTTAGCCATGTTATGTTCATAAAATGTTGTTTCTTTTTGTTCTTGTATGGATTTAAAGGACCAATATATATAGAACGCTAAATTGATCAATGTACTAATGAATTTCTATTTTCTAAAAATAACCATTTTTATATTCCTATCCTATATTTATTTCTCTTTGGCAATAAATTATAATTTTCATGTCCAAATAGATTTGCTGAACTTTATAAACAAGAAGGGATCCTTATTTGGGGAATATCGACTGGTAATGAACCTTTGATCAATATTATGACAGGAGTTATCAAGGAGACAACGGCATGGAGCTCTCCTAATATGGTAAAAGACTACGAGATTAATTTTATACTTTTTACTCAGCTTCTGTTTCATAGCTCATATAAATATAAATAAAACTGAATTAAGCAATAATCACTCGAAAAAAAATACAGTAGTTTATATTTTTATTATAAATCCTGCAAAGGCAAGCATAATGCCACATAAAGCGTTATTTTCCAGATAGCGTTCGTATAAATAAAATATATAAGTGCATATTTATACCTGTTTTAAAAACAATTATAATTAAGTAAATACAAAATTAAAATATACGGCCTATTTAATGTTATCAAGCTTATTATGAAGAGAGAGATTGACGTCAGAGTAGATGTTAGTAGGTAACGGCTGGTCGCTACTTATTTATAAATAATTCTATTTAATGTATGTGTTGTTCATAGAATATTCAATGTATGATGATCTTTACAAATATTACTCGGGCTATTTCATGTCATCTTAAAAAATACAACTGTTATATTATACTACATAATATTAGTTTTCTTTTTATCATTTTGTCTTTTAATTCTTTTTTTGTAATCTATGCTGGTAAGCAAGCATGGATGTTTTTTTTTATATTTACAGATAATTTAAAAAAACTGAAGATTTAAATGCTTCAATTATTACCATATTGTACATCATATTAAATAGTATAGAGGAGTCTGAAAGTGTATTTCTTTTGTTGTTTGAAATCTAGATTGGTAATGTTTTTATTTATGATATTGGACATCGGTATTTCTACGTCTTGATCTCGGTAACTCAGATAACTTACAAACCATTTAAGGCCTTTCCTCTGACGACTTAACAATACAAATTTTTAAGCAAGATCTTGTTGAAGATAAGATGAAAAGCTTTTTGCATATCTGATACTCTCATGCATCAATGTTGTCATCTTATAAGTGATAAGAAACTGTTATAAATTGATATAACATATTGTGAATGGAACGATCAATTATGAGTTTTAAAATTAATATATATATATATATATATATAGTTTTTATTGGTATTCACACTACCGGTAATGAAACTAAGTGAAATGTCATCTTTATAACGTTCTCTTTGATCCATCCTTCCCAGGTTACTTCGGCGGTCGCTTCTCTCTTGTACATAAGTCGTTTGAATCTTCTTGTAGGCCGCACCTTTGTACGAACCTCAAGTTCCCTTTAGATCAAAGTGAAATTTGCACTCATTCTTGTACGGTTCAAACAGAAAGGTTGTGAAACACAATACCGTTCTATACGGAAAACAGTATTGAAATCTAAAACTGTATAATTAAAAAAAAGAATAAAAAAACAATGTTTCCATATAGATTCATATTCAAAGTTTTATTCATATTATTTTTTTTGACTGTCTAATGAAAAATTGCTATTCGCTATTCCCAAAATTGTTTGAATATACCATTATTTAAGAATATTATTTGTAAAAGCTTTTTTTCAATTATCTTATTTTGACAAATTTGTTCATATAATAATGCGTGCACATACATACATACACTGCCATACATTATTGACTGTCACTTCACAGGTCTGCTTGAAGAGATTCAATTTGAAATATGCAGTGCCTTTGATGAATCTGTGCTAAAATAGTGGTATCTCTTGTACATATTCAGTGTATAATATTGATTGTCCAACGCTAATCGAAACGTACTTACTGTTACTAATTCTTTTGGACGCCGATAAAACATTAAATCCAAATCGCAAATAAAGCCTATTTATGTCTCTTTCACTCACTAAAGTTTCAACAGAGGTGATGATTGAACTAGAGGTCTGACTTAGAGGCATGATCGGTATGCGGTTATGGAAGATCTTTGTTTTTGGGTATCACCTCCAATTAAGTCATATTTTACAAAGAGAAATGTTATGTTGTGACTAAGCTCTGAATCGACTTAACGATATTACCCGAAACGTAAATATAGGCTTGAGGTTCATTTGTGTATTTATTTCAACACGGTATTTATTATATGGACAGGAAAATACTGAAACATATATTTTTTAATTTGCAGGCTAAATTTATATCAAACCATTTTGGGCCAACTATAAAAAACTGTTCGGTGAAGGGTATGAAAGTGTTAGCGGTCGACGACCAGCGATTTACCATACCGCTTTATTTTTCTATGGTAAGACATATTTACTTATACAGTTTGTGATTTTCTTTTACTTACTCACACGTTGTTCTATAATAATCATTGTTTTAGTTAGAAAACGTCGATTCCAACGCCATGAATTACATTGATGGTATAGCGGTACATTTTTATGGGGATATAGACACTCCCGCTTCCATAATCACTCAGGCACTGAAAAAATATCCTGATAAGTTTGCTCTAGGAACTGAAGCTTGTTCAGGTATTTTTGAACTCTTTGTTATATTCGATTAATCGATAGCAATAAAATGTAGAGACTTATCGTATTAATTTTGAATGTAAAGGAGCAAGAGGTGAAAAAGAAAGAGTAGTGTTGGGTTCATGGGACAGAGCCAAGGAATACTTCACGGATATCTTAGAGGTAGTATTTTTTTTGTTACTTATATATAAATACATACCTTTAATGGTCTGAAGATGTTTTGCAGGACCTCAACTACAACATGGTTGGTTGGATCGATTGGAACTTGTTCTTGAACACACGCGGAGGACCCACTTGGGTTCATAATTTCGTAGATTCTCCAATTCTCGTAGATGTGAGGGAACAACAATTTTACAAACAACCTACATTCTATGCTTTAGGCCATTTCTCCAAGTTTGTGCCAAGAGCATCTCAAAGAATTAAAGTTGTAACAGTGGTTCCACCAGTTGACCCTGATCTTGACCTGTAAGTTGAAAAATATTTGTTATTACATATATATCTAATTGATCGACAGATCAAGTGATAGTTAATTTATTATTCTAACATTGTCGATGTCTCTAACATTCCTCACGCTCTGGACCCGGCGGATCTGCCTATCCATGTATCTGAGATTTATGATGGGCTCATCTCTCTTAACACGTCTGCTGGTCCCGGACTGGATGAAATTCCCAAAATCTTTTTGAAGAACGCCCGCTGTGGGCTGGCAATTCCACTGAAAATTTTATTTGCAAAGTCTTCATCAATGACTTAGTGGACACTATAGACTTCGCTAAGTTGTTACTTTATGCTGTTGACGCCAAGCTTTTCCACACCATCGGATGCAGTGCTGACTCGGACAGAATGCAAGAAGACATGGTCCAGTTTGTTAACTGATGCTTGAGGAACAGACTAAATCTCAACGTTGACAAATGTAAACTTTTGCGCTTGTTCCGTACGCAATCTCCAATTGAACACGTCTACAATATTAACAACGTTCCGGTCTCTGAAGTGTCTTCTGTCTCAGATCTTGGAGTGCTCTACAGCAACGATGGATCGTTTAATCGCCATGTCACTGATATAGTCTCAGGAGCGAGGAGAAATCTTGGTTTCAACATGAGACACAAACACTTCCGTTCACCGAATACCATCAAGACCTTGTTTGTCAGTCTAGTACAACCGTCCTTGGAATACGCATCAGTTATTTGGCTTAATGTAAAACTCCGCTATCTCGTTTTTGTCACAATTTCGAACCTGCTTTACAACTCTGCCACCTTGATACTCTTGAAAAACGTCGTGTAAAAGATTACCCGACGTTTTTATGATGATAATTGAGAATAAAAATAGCATATCTAATATGCTATTTTTATTCTCAATTATCAATGGCCACTCAACATGTCCTGAACTAGCAGGCATTTTTAAATTTTTCGAGCCTCGCAGAATTACTCTAAGACCACTTTTATTTATGCGGAAGCACTTTATAAATAATGAAATGTGCTAATGAATTATCTCTTTCAAGACATGACTTCAATATCAGTATTGAACAATTCAAACGCCAATAGTCAAAAACACATTGTGATTCTATTTTTATGTTTTGTTTGATATTTTAATTGTTAGTTTTGTTCAGAATACTTATCTATTTTGTAGCGCGGTTCGCGGTTCTTTCTATTTTTTTTTTGTTTGTTACGTGCATTACTAAACATCTATACTTACTGTCTCATTAGTATAAGTCTATCTAATTGTCTATTACTTTTGACGTTGAAGACATGCGATAAAGATATAAAAATAAAAATTAAGGCAAGCAACATTTCATGACCCGTGTATATTATATATTTACAGAATTGTATTGACTTCTTACTGAATTTTTAATTCTAAATGCTTTCAGGAATTATTATTATAAATAAAAATTAAATATTTTTTTTTAGTATCGATATAACGTCGGCAGGAGCTAAGTTTTTTGACAACGTTGCTTTTATAACTCCAAAGGGCACGATCGTCATTGTCATACATAACGAGTAAGTTATTCATGAGTTTTTAATATTATTATTTATATTATACTATCAAATAATGGTAAGTAATATATAATATATTATAAATTTACTTTATTTTAGGGGCCCATCACTAAACTGTGCTATACAGTTGGGTGATCTTCAAGCTACAGTATTTTTAGAAGACGAATCTATAGTAACTGTTGAGATAGCTTATGATGGCCACACTCTTGGGTCACCGAACTATATATAGATATAACAAATGCATAATTACATTATATGAATCATTTTTATTTTGTTTTTCTAAGAGTCTCGAAACAACCTTTGTGCTTTACGTTATGTAACTGCAAGTCACTATAACTAATCATTGTTTGATTGTGCTAAGTTTTTTATGATCTCAAAACTTTGCTGATCTAAAAATATGTGATTTAACAATGATGGTCTGAAGAAACGACTGGCAAGTAGTATCGCTTCTTCCTGGTTATACTTGGACGATCTCACTTCACAGTAATGTACGCCTAGATGTTAATAAAATAATCATGTCAACCATGAATTGAATGGTAGGCTACGGTCTTCCAAGAATGAAATATGATGGCAGTTCTGAGGAGAACTACCAGTCATTGATGATCTACACTTACTCATGTTATTTGGGCGTACTTGAAGATGATGCGGTTACTCTCTTAGAATTTCCTGACACCAGTAGTAACGCTTTAATGCTGTATGTCCGGCTACAGGTATACACTGCCACAAGCAAAACCGCTCAAATTATATATTCAAACACTAAGGTTTCTCCGAGTAAGCCGCTATCTATAGCTCAGCTCAAGCTTTGTGGAGTCTTGCTACTGTAGAAATTGCTTTGCATAGTTATCGATATCTTTTCTCTGTTTCTAGACTCTAAAGTCACATTATATTGCATAAGAAGTTTATCACAGAGGTGGTAAATAATAACAAATCACATTATTAATGTGACAGAAAATATTTCGGTTGTAAATGTTTTCAACGGGTATCAAAAATTCTTCTGACATTCTCTAGGATATTACATAAAACACATTGAGTTCTCGCCTCTTGATAGGCCTGAGTTGGTTTAGTTAGCCACTTAAACCCTGGAAGGTCAGTCTTTTGAAACACTGTGTCTGTGCAATAAATAGGTTTCCTGTCATGATCATTTAATTTTAACATGACAAGTATTTACACGCAGGAACGCGTTAGAATGTTATACATGTTTATGACTTATTAACCGTAGCAACAAAAAACCCTCTGTAATGGAAGTATGTAAGGTAGAGTAACTTTTGACGTGCTAGCAACGAGAACTAATTAAGTTAGAAACTCATTTATTGACGGGAGTTGAACCCAGTACAATAAATTGTTTATAAATATTTACATATTTAATCTCTCTCTTCTAATAAATTAAAATAAAATATCAAGAATATGTTGTTGAATCGAATTGTATTTGTGAATAATTTGATTATTTTATTGATTTGTTTAATGTATTTTTATTGTTATTATTACTTTTATTTCATATATACGTCGGAGAAGCATTATTTGATAGTTTTAGTGGGCGTTATTGGGGTAAAGTTCGAGCAAAATGCAAGTTCACAACCTAACAAGTTTAATTATTAATTGTACACTTTTAATAATAGACCGAGCAGCGGGTTCGGGTCACAGATCTTAATATTCTCTTTACTAATATAACTTACAATAAACTAACTCAATCACTACATCGGTATCCGATCACTCTAAATAAAAAAGAAAACTTCCGCGTTACATTAATCGTATGCTTCACATTCTTTCTCAAGATGGTGCCTCGACCCCGCTCGAGGCGCAATCATCAAATAAATAATCATCACACGAAAATGTCCCTGTCATACAAACCTGTCATATATAAATGTAACAATACAAACCTGTCATATATAAATGTAACAATACATACCTGTCATATATAAATGTAACAATACATACCTATATTTTTTTATTTTGATTGAATAAAATTAAAGTACTAGTTGCATTTATAAAGTGTCTATCATTTAGTACAGACATTGAAGTGTTGACAATCCTAACAACGTCTCTGAGACTATTATTTGTCAGTCAATGAAACTACATTATATGTAACTTACTGATAATACTTTTTATTAATTGTAATTGTACGTGTAAAACTAAAAAGAGTAAAATGTTATAGTTTAAATACATAATAATATAATATGCAGTACATATTACATTCGTACATGTAATGTGTCCCTGTATAAAACAATATACCTACATACTTGTAGTATGCACTCGTATTTGTACTCTGTAACAACTTGAATTTTATTTTCAAGCGGTAAAGACTTCTAATATAAGCTATACCTATTCTAGATGTGTTCCTTATCTACTTCCTATATTGATAAACTAATATATAGATATAGATATAGATTATAGACGCAAGTGTTTGTGTTGTGTGTTGTAAATACGAGTGTTGAATTATTAAAGACTAGTGGTTACACGCGATGTTACTGCATTAATACAAGATAGTAATAATTCCTTATTGAAATTCAGCTGATCACATATTTATATAACCCTTATATTTATGACAATGACATATTTTTTCTTTAACGTCGATTATTTTCAAATAGTAAAACAATGAAATTAATTAAATCAACATTAAAATAAAGCATTTTAGTCGGAGTGTATCCTAAAAACAACTATTTTTCATATTCGGTGCAATATTTACAGCACGTGATGTGTACATACCGGTAGCGACAGCGTGACATTAGTGTCTGCTCGAGAGTCTACGTCGTATTTGACCGAGTATTTATAATAAATCACCACAGTACATGTGAGTTTTAAAATAAATTATGATCTTGTATGACAGACCAAGTATAGTATTATATAAGAGATTCAAAGGAAAACAGAAGTTTCAATGATTAATTAAATTCCGATGACAGGAAGAATCCTGAAATGATAATTTATCAAAGTGTAAAAACAATTTATTGTTCTTACTTTCAATACTGAAGTTTGCTTGCTTTTTGTAAATATGGTTGAAAGTTGAGTACCACATCTGTGATCTTACATTCGCTGTATTTGTAAAATAAGTGTATCTTGGTTTGAAGACCTTGAGGACGATAGCCAATGACGTTAAACAAACTTCCACTTACAACTGACTACAGCATTCAATCACTCATAAAACTGGTATCTAACTTAGAAATCGCATTTATTTTCATAAATTACAGATTTTTCCTTAAAACTGCACAGTATTTATAATTTTCTATAGCATTATTTATTAGTCTAGATTTAGCATAATTCCAGAAAAGACTCTTATAATAGTATCTTGTATATGTTATTAAATAGATACAATGTGTGTACATAGACCGAGCTCACTCTTCACCTCTGATATAAATAACTGACTTTGTCAAAAAAATCCAAAAAATTGCACAAGACTACAATATAATTTGAATTTTACTTTTTATATACTTTTTAGTTGTAATAGCTGAATTGAATAGATGTAACAATTATATGTAGATGTAATCTTTGGCATGAAATTAAAACCAATATACAATGAAAAAGCTTTTTATTACAAAATTTATTGAAGTGAAATGCCAGTGCTCTGGACACGTCATGTTGAGTGTCGACGCATACCTACCTACTGTTAGTGGTTAAGAAGATGGTACCGGAGGATGAGTCGAATAGATTTGAAAGACTGTTTAACTTTCATGCTTTATTGTTTTATAATTATAAAATACAGAAATTTAACTAACATTTAATATTATGGACCTTTTACCATTATACCATTGTCTGCAACGTAATTGGAGCCAGTGATCCCTCTCGCCTTGTCACTGGCCAGAAATAATATCAAATCTGAAATTTCTTCGGGTTCCGTTATTCTATTCAGAACGGTATATTTTTTGAAGAAATTCCAATCCACGGGGCACTTAGCATTGTTCATAAATTCAGTTCTCACTGGCCCTGGACTTACAGTGTTCACTCTGACGCCAAAAGGTCCCAGTTCAGCAGCGGCACAAGTTGTGAAATGGTTTAGGGTGGCTTTCGAAATACAGTAATTAATCCAACCAGGATCCGATGGTGACCGTAATCCAGAAACGCTTGATAGATTTATAATATTGCCTTTAGATTTAATAAGATGAGGGGCGACCAAAGTAGTCAAGTGAACAATTGAACGTACATTGAGAGCCATGATTTGATCATACGCCCTTAGCATGTTACCGGTAAGGATGTTATCTTTCATTGTTGACATACCGGCACTGTTCACTAAAACGTCTATTTGGCCAAATCTTTTAACAGTCTGGTCTACTACGTGACGGACCTCTTCATCATTAGTGATGTCGACACAAAAAGAGACTGAATGATCACAGCGCGCTGCCACTGCGTCCAGCTTACCCTGGTCCAGCCCAACCAGCACCACCCTTGCCCCCTGCTCACTGAATGACACCGCTACTACTGCACCAATGCCGGAACTCGCGCCTGTCACCAATACCACTTTGTCCTTGAAAGTCATTTCGACGTGTCCTCGCTTGTACTACAATAGAGGAACTGAGCTATCGAGATTGTTCGACAAACCGCTGTGTGTTACATGTACATATGGATTATAGTTCTTGTCATTCAATGCTTATGAGTAACATATACATTGAATGACAAGAACTGAGAGGGCCAGGGTGAAATGGACAAGTTGTAATTATTCTCAATTGATTATCCTTATATATTTCATTTAATTGTATTTATCTCTACTAACTGAACAGATTTAGATTATTTACTGAATCGGCCTCCATGTGTAGCTTCTTTAGGCCAAATGCTTAATTAAGATAATTGGAACTTTTTTATCATATAAACTATAGCTATAGCTGTTTTGACTTGAAAATAATTAATTACATTGTCATGTACAATTTATGATCTGATAACTAATTTACAAAAAATAATTTTATAAGGCGACGTTGAAAGCTAAATGTATTGAGTTATAGTTTTCTGTGCTTGAATATTTTTAATAATAAATGTAATACAATAATTTATAGCACCACTTGTACAAAAATGGTAAAATCTAGATAATAATACGTAATCGTAGTTCAGTACCTCTAGTATGACTTTTGATGTTAAGTAAAGTTTCATAGATTTCGTGAAGACACTGAACTATGAACGTTTGGTTAAATTGGTAGTTTGAGTTCAAATGTATACTTCACGTTTATACTACATCGGCCACCAAGTAGCTCGATCGCAGCAACTTCATATATGTCATTTGTTTCTCCCTCACGTGCATAGAAAATGAGAGAGATAAACATATTCTACCGTTTTTGATCGTATCATTTGACTATTGACATTTTGCATTTCGTATAATATTATTATGTTGTTATTAGGATATATTTTTATTGAAATTTAACTTAAAAAAGTTCGTTCAAGGTGTAATTATAACGGACACAATAACTGTTAGAGATGTGAAGGTTATGTTTTTATATTATTTACTATGCAGCATCGGAGATTAACAATTGGCTTGATTTATGAGTGTTCCGTACTAGTCAAGAAATCTAAAGATGAAGGTCAGACTAAATGTTTCTAAATGTTCCTAGATAGATTAGCATTCTTACATTTTTTATGAAATAATACTTCATAGTGTTCATTACAAAAAAACTTACAAACATCTCCCACATAACTTATTATTGCTTCTTGGGAAAGATGATTCGCTACACCAATGACTCTCTGGTGTTCATCGAATGCGTCTAACAAAGAGGCACTTAAACCACCTCTAAGTAATACACAATAATAAAACACTTCTAATTTAAGTAATAATGACAAAAATAAATCTAAAAGTATATTTTCCGACGCCATTTTGTAAAAAAGGTTATAAAATATTTTTGTTATAATAAAATCTAGTTTTCGTTAATTATATTAAGGAATGTTTACCTTCGTCTTTTTTTATAGTTAAATATATCGACTCATACTACACATCTCGCACTGTCAAATGTTTTTTGATGATTTATGAACGAATAGACTATACTATATACTTTATAGTTAACTACAGAATACCAGGGGTACAGTTCGTTTAAAGGTTGCTATAGCTTTCTGTGCTCCTTCTATTGAGAGACTAACCACTTCTCTAATTCTGATTCCCAATATTCAATAGTGTCGAGACGAGTATTTAACTCTATCCAGAATAACTCTCTTTTATATTTCAGACCTTATATACCCTAAACATTTGACTACCTCTTAAAAGTCCGGAATTGTAAAAGGTACATTAGGTATTTCACCACACTAGACACATGTAGTGGTGTTTGTTTTCCTCAGTCCGTCTGTCGATCATCAGGATTCCTCCACTTCATTAAATAGCATTCCTTTGGATCTCATATCAGTGTCGCGAGATGATTAACAAATACTTAAGAGTTGTTAATGAATGTACTATAATGTGTATTATTGTACTGAATGTACTGGAGAGTGCCCACAACCATCTACTTATAATGGCATTCACTAAAGACACAGCTATATAGTATATGTTTAATATAGATACGATAAGCTTTATGGTATGATATGGTACACATAACAAACAAAAAAAATATATAAAAACAATAACAAATAAAAGATAAGCTAGTACAAAAGGCGGCCTTATTGCTAAAGAGCAATCTCTTCCAGGCAACCTTTGGGTAGAAGACACGAAATATGAAAGTGGGTATTTAGGTACAGTACAGTACAGGATAATATAATAGGTACCGCTTATTTAGAACCATAATTGAATCTATACACACAGTAACTATTCAAAATGGTGTGATTATGGAATAAAGTTAAATAAAAACTTCAGTCAAAAATACATATACGAATATAAATTATTAGGTACCTACAAGACTATTGAGCTAACTTATTATTTAACTCAACATATATGACATTTTGTTCTCCATATTTTTTCTTATCTTCATGGAAATCACAAAAAAAGTATTTTGGCTATAATTGCAAAACACCAAACTACTGAATGAATGATATATATTGCAGTGTTATGAAAGATAAATTAAATGCATTCGATTTTGGAAAATTCACACATTTTTTGTGAAAATACCATAATTGGTTTGGGCTTGGAATAAAAATTATAGTGTATTTGTATACATTTTAAGAGATCATAGTTGGGTTAATATTTTAATCAAAAGAATTCCCTGGCAACATACTTGCGTCTTTAAAATAACTACACTTATGAAATTGGTTTAAATAATACTTCATTTTATTGAAATAAAAAGAAATAGATGAGAGCTTCAGCTAGTAATATACAGAATTTGGGTTTAAATTAAAGGTTTATTATTAAATAAACCTTAAATAACTTTATAATAAAATATTATTGCATTATTTATTATTATAGACTCTAATCTATATCAAGCTTTTTAAAAGAACCTTCCACTCCTCCGAAAATATCTGTAATAGTTTTTGGTTTCCCAGGACGAAGATTCTCGGTCACCATCTTTTTTTCGTCTGTCTTAAAGTAAAATTCGTGATCTCGTAATTTTTTCTGGATATCCTCTGGAAAAAGAAATTACAAAAGTATTTAAAAAATAATTGTTTTCATATTGAAATGTGACTGACCTAGTAAGGTCTTACACACCTTTACATTCATTGATAGATTTGTACGAGCCGCCAGCTTCTTTCGGAAGTGCCTCTATTGGAATAAAATTTTGCAATTTAGTAGATCCTGTTGTATGAATATGTATCATGTCCATTAGTTCCTTCTTCAAGAAGGGCCGTATCATTAGCAGAACTTTATCGACGAAGGAGGGCGCATTGATGAAGTGTATTCCTTTCAACTTTACTAACATAGCCTCCTGCGAAATGAAAATTGTAATTACTCATAATAATTGATTTAATTGTGGCAATCAGTAATAAAAAAATCCTATTAAGATATTAAAATAGAATATATAAAGTGAACCGAGTATTACCTGCACGAAATACAGAGCATGTTGCATGTTAATCAAATCAATTTTGGCTAAATGACCCAAACAAACGTCAGAGAAGTCAATCACAAACAAAAAACCAGGCCACGTTCCTTCTTCATATTGATGTATATCTATTATCATGAAAAACGTCCTGAAAAAATAAGAAGTCACAAAATACATTATAACAAAACAAAATAAATGTCTTTACTATCACACAATAGATTGTTTTTTTTAATACACTACCTTATTATTTCGCTTACAATAAATAACTTGGGGTCTGCATTTATAAGCCGGCTATAATGCATCTTGAACCCTTTCTTAGTTCGTATTGGCAGTGGACAAAGGAGTCTAAAAAAAAAGTCTAGAAAATAAGTTCATTGCAGAACTAATAAATTGTTGAATTTCAAAAAATCATTTACAATTATTTAAATTAATAGAGTTTCCAATAAGAGTATTGCGAAATTTTTAGACATTTGAAAAACTTAATATCTTGGTAGATAGATTGATTATGAACTTACATAATGTCGAGTGTCTCTATTGTTGTCTCTACTTTACGTTCCTTGAAAAATGAAAACATAGACCTCAGTGTAAAGTATAGGTCCAGGACCTGTTTCGTTAACCCTGAACTGCAGTCACAGGAATGATACGCAAGGATCAAGTCTAGCTCTGTAATGTATTTAAATTTCAAGATAACCTACTAAGTCCACGTTTGTATAAATTATTTTCAAATTAAGGTTTCCACGTTGACTTTAGTTCTTATTGTAGCCTATGATTGTAATCAACAAAACTGTAATGGATTAATGAATTCTATCTTAATTATAATATATAAATGGTCGTCAGTTAGATTTAACTAGCTTCCGGGTTAACAGAGCATTAAGGATGTATGTAAGTTTAGAGTATTATCCTGTTTTATTGTTTGATAAAAACAATAGAATTAAAGGTACATAAAAAACGACAAGGTCCATCAAATGATACAATAGAGCGCTAATTACCAGTTATGTGTTTCTCCGGTAGATGCGGCTGTGTGTAGAGCCATTTACGTAACATCTTGATGTCTTCAGGAATGATTCCAATAGATTTTTCATACTCCTCCTTTAAGGAAATTGATTTGATATTCTGTGGCGCCATTTAATAAAACTGAAGATATAAGAACATATATTTTTTCATTATTATTATTTTGGATGGATATTCACTTCGATTATGATTACTGGAATACCGTATAATAAGTGTCGTAATAGGGACAGATAGAAAAACTATATACTTTCATACTTAAGACACTTTATTGCTATCAAAATAGCACAATGAAATTAGAAATATTACATTCTTATGTACTTCCCACGCAGCGACAAAAACGTTTGATCGTTAGCCACTTCTAGCCCTGGGTAATAATATGGAAATGAAGATATCTCCCACGTAGGACACTGCGTACCTAAGGAGGGTAAAGGTACCCTGAGTACAAAATCTAACATTTTATTACTCGCGTCTTATAAAATACAGACCCCCTAATATTCACAGATGGGAATAAAATATCAGGAAAAGTGGGAGCAGCCCTGACGTGTTGGGAAGAGGGCAAGGAGAGGGAGTACGACAAGTTCAGTCTTGACTCTTTATGCACGGTTTTCCAATCAGAACTATATGAGATATAGTCCAATAATTAATATTCTTAGCGACTCAAAATCTACGCTCAAAAACCCTAAAACAAGCCATGCTTTAGCAGGGGTCATTAAGGAAAACATTGGAAATACCTGTACCAATAAATGCCCAAGGGGATTTAAAGCCCTAGTAATATTTCAAGGGGATAACATAATATAGCCTAGATCCAACATAAAAGTTATATCAAATATTGCTTAAAACATTTTGAGATTCGCATAACTTAAGTTTTTTTTTTACATTTAACTAAGTCGTTGCTTAACTACATTCCACCTGATATTGTACCACCTAGTTGGAGAGTACCTCCCAAAAATAAACTTATAAAGTATAAACCCACAAACATATAAACTTTACCCCTTTATAATATTAGTATAAACTAAGATCTACAGCATGTTTGTTACTAAATCGTTTTGCAAACTCTGCAATTTGAATATTGTCTTAATTGTCTTCGTCCACCTCGTCATCAAAGGTACCCTTAAACATGGTCCCGACACTTGTACTACCTAGCAAAAAGTAATATATAATAATTGTATACATTGCAATCAGTGTAGCAGCGTCTCTTTTCAATAGTATATTTCCTCTTCATATGGTAACTGGTTATCCTTCAGCGGCTCCGATGACTTTGTTAAAAAAATGCAACTCAATCCTGACTTCCTGGTATTATTTGTGGTTAATTTTAAACAACTTTTTTGAATATAAATAGCTTCTAATTTATTAAAAGGATTTTTATTAATATATCTTGAGTAATCAAACAGTTATTTTTTAATAATTTTACAAAATGAATTATTTTACAGCGCTACCTCCCGGACTACAGCTAACTACCATTTAGGCAATTTTATTAAAGTCTCAAAGGGTATTCACATTAAATTCGAAGATTTAAAAGGAATAATTGTGACGAGATAAATACATTTTATTAAAAAAACTCTAATTTTAAGAAAGTTTCTTATAATGTTATTAGAGGTATTATATGTGACAAGAAGTTTTGTTTTCTGATGAATGAATTAATATCATTTGTAAAAAGTTTCACTTACCATTTTTTTTTATATTAACATTACTTATTGTACTAACAAGTGAAATAAAAACATATAATTTGTTTATCGTTTGTGTACAACACATTAAAAGGATTAAAGAAGTTATAAAACGAATCAAGTCAAATCCAGTATTAATTTTAAGCTTATGTACATAATATAAAGTAAAATACTCACATAATATAACTGCAAAAAAAAACTGGTTTAAAAACGACAACCTCCTTTCGACGATACTTTACGAATGCAAATAAATACTTTACTATATTATTAATGATCTGTGGTCTGATAATTTGTTAATACTAAATAAATAAGTCTGTTAAGAAATCAACTCTCAAAAAGTAATAACATCTTCTCTGATATAATATAGTTTTAGATACATTGTATCTCTCGTAACTTCACTGCGCTGGGGTCATTGTATTCGGAGTCAGTGTTGATGATTCCACAAAATATATAGGTATGTTCCTGTAATATATGCTAGATAAATTAAACATCTACCGCTGTTTTGTGTGTAATAATGTATAAGTATAATATGTGTGTAGTAATGTATTTAAAGTATAATAAATTCCACATGTCCACTATATCTTCAGACATTAGTTTTTAAAATTATTGTTTGCTTGTATAATCGCGCATCACGTAAAAGGCATTAGACAGATTTTGATGAAGTTTGACGTGAACACACACGTATAAAACACACACGTATTTCACATTTCTCTTGTCATATTCTCACACACATTGTGCCTCACACACTTGGCATAAGATTGCATATTATTTATATTTCTATGCACTTTCTTACTTCAACCAGATTCTTTAAAATGAATTATTCCAATATTTCTTTCATTTGCATATGGCAATAAATTTACAGTGCAAATTAACTGTATTTGTGTTTACTTCGTTCAATAAACGTCAAACCGGAGCAACTGATCAATGTGTATTTCTTATTGAGATAGTTGAAAGGCGGTCAGCCACGTTTGCTACTTTTTTTACGGAAATTATCTTGCGAAAGATCTTTAAAAAGTGTTATGAATCTAAAGTTTTTTTTACATTTTCATTAATTTTAATACTAATCTGATGTTGTCTGTCATTTGATTTTTTTTTGTACAAATATCATACTTTTAATTCTCGCATATCTTTTAATTCTCGCATATTAAAGTAATTTGATAGTAACTGATTTATTTAGCACCATCCCTATTCATTAATTTCTGTAACTTTCAAACGGTACAGTTTACATTTACCCAACTGTCAAACGGTACGCGTTAAGGGAAGATTCATTAAAGGCCCTTCTCAGGGCCAACCCAAAGGCCTTTCTCAGGGCCACTCAAAAGGCCCTTCTCAGGGCCAACCTTGCGGTGGTGATAGCGTTGCGTTAGATGCGGAGGAATCGCCCCTATCGGACGCCTCTTCCGCAGATAAACCTGTGATGCGAGAGGAGATTTCTGACCACGAGGTCAATGTTCGCCGGAAGCGACCGCTCTCGGGGGCAGCTTACCTGGTGAGCGACGTGTCGGAGAACGAGTCGGAGGGTGACGCTGCACCTTCCAAGTACAGTACTGCGAGTCGTGGACGTGGACGTGGATGTGGCCACGCAAGGGTGTAAGCCAGTTTACGGGCTCTTACCAACGAGGCCGAGGGAGGTGAATTTGAGAGGGATCTGGAAGCTCGGGCCTTTAAGAGGGCCACCGCTCCGCCTGTGCTAATGCCAGGATCCGACGATGAATTATTGTCGGAGGTGCAGCACAGGCAAGAGCCTGCGTTCATGGGGGCGGAGGAGCTGCGGGCAGTTGCCGGACGCAGCTCTGAGGCTATCCTAGAGGCATGCCAGAAATCCACAAACCTCGCAGAATCCACAAACGCAGAGTCGACCAGGGATCTTCTTGAGGTTGTAGAGGCGCTGGCAGACTGGACGGCGAATGAGGAAATGCGTCGTCTTAGAGTGGTTAACGTGGGCCTCCATCGCGAGGTGAAAAACCTTAGAGCGAAGCTCAAGGTCAAGGAGGGTCAGCAGCGAAACCTGCTGCTGCAACTTCAGAGACGCCCACTCGTGACGCCGAATTCATAGAGGAGTTGAAGCGCTTGGTCGTGTCCTCAGTGGGCTTTATGACTAACGCCTGATTCGCAGACATTAAAGAGCGCCTCCTCCCTGAGAAAGAATTCGTTCGCCCCTCGCGGCGGATAGGAGGATGGAGACAGTTGTGGCTTCGGTTACAAGAACGCCTTCTCATGTGCGTTCCGGATTGGCAGTTCCTCCTTCTGGATCCTCATCTCCAAGTCATCCTGCTACAGTGACTAGGCCGTCCAGGACAAGCGCCGTAGACGAAGAGCAGGACCGCGTCGTAGATGTAGAGCCGGGTCACGCCATAGAGGAAGAGTGGTCGACGGTGGTGCGGAAGGGTAAGGGGAGAACTGTGAATCAATGTCTGAAAATCTGTGTATGCAATTATAAGTTAGCAGAATGAGATGTGATGCGAACTTTATATGCATTATACCCTTGGATGCAGGTTTGCTTATCGCCGGATGATCCCAATGTCGTAGCTGACTCTATCGTTGACTGTCTGCAGGGAATGGAACTCTTTGTTCCATCCTCTAGTTTCCATTCGTGGCAGATCCCACCCCTGGTTTGGCCGATCCTATAAGGCGGTGTTTTGCCGAAAACAGGTTTGCTACCAAGCATGGGCATAGACAGCTCGGTATGCTCCTTGCGTAAAGCTCATTTATCCCTAGACATTTATAAGTCGTATGTGCCCGATGGAATCCATTTCATTGTGCTGAAGACGTGTGCTCCAGAGTTGGCACTGGTTTTAACGTACCTTTATCAGCTCTCCTAATCTTCAGGCGTCTTTCCGAACTCCTGGAAGACAGTCCTAGTGCACCAGATCCCTAAAGAAGGTGATCGCTTGGATCCGTCCAATTACTGACCCGCTGCCATCACTTCTTTGTTCTCAAAGATAATGGAATCCATTGTCAACTGCAAGCTCCTTCAGTCTTAGGAGATCACCAGCTGTTTAATGACCGACAATACGTATTTCCGTAGGGGTCACTCAGCTGGTGACTTTCTCTTATATCTAAGTCACAGGTAATTAAGACCGAGGGTGAGGCTCTGGCGGTTAGCTTGGACATAGCGAAGGCCTTGGTGATCGGTTTTGACATAAAGCGCTTTTCTCGAAGCTCTGTTCCTACGGGCTTCCTATGAAATTATGCAACTGTGTCACCAGTTTCCTGGCAGACAGAATCATGAAGGTTTCAGATTGGGGTCGACTTAGCTTGGTTCAATTTAACCCCACGAAAACACAGGTTTGCGCGTTTGGCGCGCTTTGGTGTCGATATTTTGAGCAAAGTCCAATTCCGCGGTCATATTAAGGGTAAGGCCATATTGGCCGCAAATAAGCTTGGTGTGCCAAACAAATCGAGACAGTATTTCACTCCGGCCCATCGCCTGCACCTTTATAAGGCACAAATTCGGCCGCGTGTTGAGTATTCTCTCTCTGTTCTCATTTGTTTGCAGGAGCACCCCAGTACTAGCTTCTCCCTCTTGCCGGAGGCAACGGAGATCGACTCGTATTATCGATTGCCAAGACTTTTCCAATCGGCTTGATGCCTTTTCGTTACGAAGAGATGTAGCTTCCCTCTGCATTCTATATCACTTATACCATGAGGAGTGTTCTGAAGAGTTGTTCGGACTTGTACCAACAAATTGTCGCCTAAGGTAATTCCGGTGCGATACGGTATTCAAACCATCAAGAGCGTATTTCTTTCTATAAGACTGGCATCGCACTTGTAGCTCCTGAGTTAAAGATGTCCATGGGCAACGGCAGTCGCTTAGGTGACCCGTCTGCTCGTTATATACCATAAAAAAATAAAATATGTATTTTATCGTAATATCAAAGTACAGAGTGCTGTACGGCCAGTAAAGCATCCCTAATACTGTCTTTAACATTATGAAGAAGGAATTGTGAAGATGGCATGCAAAAAACTGGTAATGCGACTGCATTAACTCTCCGAAAGGCCATAGAAAAATAGTTTTGAAAGCAGCGCTTTGTGCCTTGGACGTGCGAAAGTTTTCGCAATATTCATACTTACAACTAGGCCGGTCATTAATTTACTGGTGATCTTTAAGGTAAAGAGCAGGAAGAGAGGTAGGAAGAGGGAGAGGTAGAGAAGAACTAGATCAATTTTTTGCCTTATGGGTTGGTTGTCAATCCCCAAGGGTTATAGCAGCAGGGATGGGCGCCCGAATCTGAAAGGGCTATATTTTTGTTAAAAAACTGTCAACACATTAGTACAAGTATATTAAAACACAATTCTTGAGAAGGTGTTCAATTTTTTAGCAGCATGATGTTCTTCAGCGCAAGGTCTTAAAGGTCGATCCACTTAAGCGTGGTTGGAAACGAACATATCATAGACATAGTGGACAAACACTGGCAATCATCTAGTCCCAATATTAATCCGCTGGATTATAATTAACGGTTAGTTTTAGAGACTATGGCATACTCGTGCTGTCATGATAAATAAGAGTTCTAACAACATCTATAACATTGGCAAATTATATGGTTTTAAATCTGTTCATTCGATAAATCTATATCAATATTTAAATGACTCTTTTTGTTGCTCTTGTTGCTCTTCTATTTCAAACTTGTTCTCATCGTTTCTCTATTTACTGGGCCTCTATTTTTTATATTTCACTTTTTCCTACAAATCTTTTTTCAACGCACTGATGGAGCCCCCAATATTTTGATCATTCATACATTTACTTATTGAATCTATTATTAATAATAATTCATTAATATTGTAAATTGTTTATTAATACTTCCATCATAAATGTAAATTATACGCATTATTAATAATCAGGTATTCTGGTAAACTTGTTTTATCTCGACACAAGAAGCAATTGTCACTTAATGAAACGTTAACAAATGTCTATTTCGCCTGTTTTGAAATACTCACGTCAATCATCAAACAACAACAACAAGCCAAACTTAATAAAAATAAATCTTTAGCATTTACAGAGTTAAATAAGTTAATATCCCACAGTTAAGAGAACATTTCATAATGGGAAATGGCAATTGTATATTCTTATATGTTCGACTTATATATTGTATTACATATACGTTTAATTTATAAGAATAACGCATAAGAATAGCAAGGTACAAGTAATAAAGTCACGAGGGCAGAAAAGGTAAATTATAAAAAAATAAATTTGAATAAATACTTATAATTAAGTAAATTTTATTTGTATTTTGGTCTAACAAAAAAAAATATACTTATTTGAATACAAAAATTAATTCTGAAACACCGTTTGCCCGTTGTCAGTGACATAATTGGCGGCAGTGATACCACTCGCTTTGTCACTTGCCAGGAATAATACCAAATGTGCAATCTCTTGCGGTTCAGATACCCTTTTAAGAACAGTTCTTTTTTTAATGTCATCCCAATTGAACTCCAAGTTAGCGTTCTCAATAAAATCAGTTCTGACCGGTCCCGGGCAAATAACATTTACTCTGACGCCCTTGCGACCCAATTCTAATGCGGCACAAGTAGAAAAATGATTCAATCCTGCTTTGGTGATGTGATAACTTATAGCAGTCGGTAGTACCGGCATTATTGTTCCTGCAACACTAGATATATTAACAATATTTCCTTTCGTTTTTATCAAATGTGGTGCAGCCAGCTTCGTTAAATAAACTACAGCACGTAAGTTAATCGGTATGAGTGAATCGAAAGCTTTCATGATGTCACCTTCGAGTATGCTGCCTAACATATTTCCGATGCCAGCATTATTGACCAAGACATCTAGTCGAGCAAATTTTTCTACTGTCTCGTCGATAATACGACGGGCATCGTCATCATTGCTTACGTCAGCTCGTAGCACGAGCGGGCTGTGGCAGCGTGCAGCCACGGCGGCCAGTTTGGTCTCATTCCGTCCAACAATCACCACCTTTGCTCCCTCAGCGCTGAACAACTCCGCCACCGACGCACCGATACCGGAGCTGGCACCAGTCACTAATACTACTTTATTCTTAAAAGTCATCTTATTCTTTTTCTTATTCTCAAATGACGTCACAGACAGATGTCTCTCCGATACCGAGATGCAAATAGTATTGAACACATTTTTTTGGAAAATTTTATTTTATTTATACCTTATGTTTACTAAATTCCTTCAGGTATTAGCTGTTAAAATATTTATGGTATAATAGCATATACTTATGGTAAGAATATTTTTTAATGTGATGGAATATATTGAATGGCTTAACATATTTTTTAAATAATATCCCTATTTATATATATTTACAGACGGACAAAACAAAATCGTTAAAAAAATCCCGCTTTCATATTTATCCATTTAACGGAAAGATGAATTAATATCTTGTGTCACTTTTATTTACTACATATTTAACAGGTTGAACTTTTATCCCGCTGATGATCACTAACTGACGGTATTTCTGCAGTAGTAAAATTACTAAGAACTGTACAGTATTGAACACTTAAAATGTTCCTAAAATAGTTTAATTTTAATTTACTTAATATAGCCGTATTTTTAAATACTCTTACCATATGAAAAAAAAAGCAGTACTGTGGCAGACGGACGGCCATACAGTCGGATGACGGGCACGGAGTCAAAGTTCACTTTATTTCACTCGGCCAACGCATGCAGACACAATGTAAATAAAAATAATATATATTATATCTGACTGTTTAATGCGTTTCCTAATTCAATTTATTTATTTAAAATTTAAATGATTTTTAATAGATATTGATATACTCACTATTGGATGTTGTTAGGGTTAGCTTATTACGTAATAATTAAGGACATAACGTCCAAATTTTAAACTAATATCGGGTCTACTACGCGATAAAAATTAATTAAGGTGAAATACCTTTTTATTTCCCGACGTTTCGGCCTTATTTCACCAGCCGTGGTCACAGGATGACTAATGTCAGCTCAGCGTCGTCTTCGTGAGGCGCGAGTCTCGGTAACTACCCTCGCTTGTTCCTCATTATTTGTGTTGTTGATATTGTTATTATCTGAAGTGAGGATAATAAAAAGGTATTTCACCTTAATTAATTTTTATCGCGAAGTAGACCCGATATTAGTTTAAAATGTGTACAAGTCGCGATAATTTAAAAACATTAAGAACGGCCAAAGTCGTTAAATCCCTTCCGTAAGGACTGAATAAATTAATAAAAGGCTTGCAAACACACAGATCTTACAACTTTTTACAGTAGGAGAAATTCCTTGCGAGACTTGGTTTTTTTAAAAGTATTGTTTTTATGGAATCTCATTTCTTTTTGTAGATTGTCCTATATTTTTCCTTTCCGGTACGTTCTACTTGTTGAATACAAACAATGCTCGCTCGCACCTATCTTATCTAACCCTATATTAGTACACTAATTAATTAACTGCAAATGTAACTTGGTAATCCTATGTATTTATATCGGATAACACACTTTTTTATGCAGTTACTGTTTCTAGAAAATTAAACCGAAATTGCAAAATATTTTATTTTTTAAAATTTTCCTTTGTAGACTAAATACTAGAGAATACCGACACGAGACCGACAAAATGTAATATGTCTTTAGACTGTGGTGGTATAACCTAGATTCAGGAGTTAAACAACGAGAAGCAGCCCTACAAGAGTCGAAGTCAGCAGTTGTATGTTATATTACATTTGACAAATCACAATTCTTCGCTAAGGAACACCATTATAACCGAAAATTGACTATTAAAGTTAAAAAACAAACAAATTAACTAACTCACTGACCAGTGACCAGTCTTTTAAAATCATTACTGTTTAAAAGTACATACATACATACATACATACATATCTGACTCGGAGTAAATTGCACATCTGATATTATTCGTGGCATGTGACGAGACAATAAGTATACATGGTAACTGGTATTACGTAGATAATTGGTTTGTAAATCAGAAACGCAACTTCTCGATTCATAACAAAAATATAGATTACATGAACATTAGTTTATTATATACAATTTAAATTATATTTTTTGAATGTTACCACATCAAGTTAACAATTCAAAAACATAATATAGTTAAATGTTATGTATTTATTTATTTATTCTTTATTGTTTAAAAAAAATGTACAATGGGCGCACTTAATGCTATAAGCATTTTCTACCAGTAAATCAGAAGTATGTATGTGATAATTTTAGTAATTGTACGTACATACATAACAATACACTAAAAAAAAACGATCAGCAGGCCATGGCATGGCCGTGAATTCTTTCATAGTTTTGTAACAATATTACAAGAATCATTAACGTTACTAAGCAGAATAAAACAATATTGTTTCATTCCTGCTTAGTAACGTAAAAGAATGAATGATTCTTGTATTCCTGCAATAGGAGGGAATTAGAGAAAGCTTCCTTTCGTAAGGCAGCATCTCTTTTACACCATGTTACCAATTGTATTCTTAAACACGCACTTAATAAAATAAAATTGTAATATTTTGTCAAATAAATATTTATCTTTTATATTCTAATAATATTCACAGTATTGTATATACTTAGAATCTTATTTCATTCAAAAATTAAAACTGCATTTTGGTACTGTGAGTAAATTAAATTAAACGGAACGGTAAATCCGTTTTGAAATACTACTCTCTTTTAATGCCTAAATTGGTCATAAAAACATATTAGATTAATATTTCAAATATTAATAAGCACTTCATGGTAAGAGCTAATAATATTTCGTATAGTCAAAGAATGGCTGATCTAGGATGACGTCATCAAAACTCCTTATAGAAACATTATTAAAGTAATATTATTTTGTAAATGTAATAAATGTAAATGCCTACATAGAGATATGTTTGATATTTTTTGAATCTTGAATAATGTTTTCGAAAGTAAGATTATTGTAATATTGCTATAAGAGTTCATGGTAATTGGTAAGCCTACAGAATAATGTAATTTGAGTCTAGTTAAGTAGATAGTAAAAAAACATATATACGGTACGGTTTATTATATATCGATGTAATATTTATTGCTCGCACAAAACAACAAAATACACAAAAAATGTAAAATAATGGAAAGATACACAAAATAGGTGCAATGGCGGTCTTGTTGCTAAAGTAAACTCTTAATACAAATATTAATTTACTCACTATCAATTAACTAACGCGAGATAGTACAGAAATATTGATAAATATTTAAATATTGAGTGTAATCCTAATTTTATCAACAAATAATTTTATGTATGAACACACAAACAGAAACTTTACTGCATTATAATATTGGTGTAGACTAAGATCAAAATATAAGATTTGTCAAAGTAAATGTCTATATTAAATGATTGATATTTTATTAATAACCGTTTCAATACACTAAACTATTAAAATCAGATATTCCATTTAAAGGATATAAAAATATCAATCCGAAGAAAAGCATATAATAATAAATATTGCGGTGTGCATATAATAATAAATATCTCCCCCTACCAGTACTTTGTAAGTTTGTTTGTTGGAGGTAATCTTCAAAGCAACTTATCCGAGCTCTGTGTTCTAAGTCCTCGCGGATGACGTCGCGGGCAACAGCTAGTTCTAATGTAAATTCGTAATGAATAACTTAATTACTTTGACACTGTAGATGTCAAGTATAAATTATTCTGATGTCTTATAATCGTTAAGTTCTTGTAAATTGTCACCTGACGCAATAGAATAACAAAATATAATATATTTATATTTAATTACACAGTACTTATTGCGTTTAGTATAAAATAAATTTAACTTACACTTTATTCTCAGCAACACGTGGTCGGTCGTCCTTTGGAATGTCAGCTTATATGAAACGTTATACTTCAAGGATCAGCATACCGCCATCTATTAGAATCATGTGGAACTAGCAGGTAATTGTGATTAGATATTGTATCTGTGTAAATGTTATGTATATTATAGATTAATTCAAACTCAAGTAATCATAATTAATATATTCTAAGTAGCTTTAGATCATAATAGCATTTCAATATTACGTCACAAATTTAAATTATATAATACGAACGCAATAATAACAACCATACAAGCTGTTCGGAATAGTTATAAGGTTAATTGTATAGTTGCGAATAAAAAATGTCAGGCGTTCAATCTATTGGGTACTTGCACATTTTTTATTTTCTTATATTGAGAGTAAGATCAGAACGCGATGGAAAATGGATGGATGGAGTTCGATAATTGCACGCGTACTGTTCGGATTGATTTTTGGTGATTCCATGGTTTTGAAAGTTTTATTGAGTAATTATTATCTTTATCAATAGTTTCTAAAATATTAATATTCGTGAGTGTAGGAATTGGTGACTGCGTCCCAATCCAAGTGTGCGTGGTGCCGGAGGCCACGCGACGGAACGCTTGAGTATCTCATCTCTTTTCTTTTAATTATATTCCATTGCTTCATAATATACAATTTATTCCACATCCCGGGGTACTCCAAACCCTTGACTAGTAAAGACCGAATAAGTGACTTCCATTATCGTACCACACCTTAAGCTGGCAGGTAAGTCGTTAGTTATTATATTCTTAATAGTTGCGTACGTTGAAATTGATGACGTTGCCCGTTTAGGGGTTATGTCGTGTGTCGTGTGTCGTGGGGTCAACCGACACCCTTTTGTACGATACACAAGCAGTTATTCAAAACGTATTGAATAAGGTCACTGTGTTATAGGCCTTAATAAATACGTATTGTTTGTCCCACAACTCGTGAACAACTACCCGCAGTGCTGATGCACAGACGGCGTCGTGTACTTAGTTTTTGCCAACCTATTATTGTTCAACTACCTTTAATTTTGTCACAGTTTATTGTTACGCTAATCGGCTTCATATATTTTGTCATTAAGTATTTATATCGTATTTTCTCTATAAGTGATTGTGTAATCTTTTTAGAAAATAAATGTCTAGAACATAAATATATAAAAGAAAGTGGTGTTAGTATAAGTATTTATAACTCAAGAACGGCGGAAGTGATTTCTCCGAAAATTGGCTGGGAGGCAGCTTAGAGCGGGAGACGGACGTAGGATACTTATTATCCCGTTCTATCATGTTTAATTATTTATTTTATTGCGAATTATTTATTATCTGACAGTCACCATTGTGTTAGTTCTATACTATTCTAATAGATGGCGGTATAAGCATATTTGTATTGAGTGAGTATCCAATAGACGGCGCTAACCGGCCACGTGTCGCTGGCGGTAAGTATGACTTAATATATTATTATAGTAGAGACAGTACTGTGACACTCAATATACTTAATATTGTTTGTTCTAATACGCCAGACGACACTCTACGAGTATTTAGTGACAATTAGACAGACTAATATATACTAACATTGATAAATATGAAAGTAAACAAGTAACTTATTCAGTAATTCACTTACCCTAATAACCAACACTAAGAGATGAACATTTTTAAAATTATTTGAATATTGTAATAAAAAGCATCATTGCTGCTTTCTTTAGAGTCATCAACCTTGCAGACCGTGTAACTGATCTTATCGCTATAACTTGTTTGTAGTAAAAAATGAATTTAGTTAAAAAAAAAGTAACAAACTAGTTTTTATCTCAAAATTTAAATTCGCATCAGACTCGCGTTACATAAATATTACGTAGCTAATGTTATTAACATTGAATATATTTATTTGTAGTATGAATAGATGGGAATAAAAAAAATAACTTATTTAAAAAAAACTATAAGTCTGACTATAGGAAAATAAATATATACTGATATTATAAAGAGGTAATATTTCAGTTTGTATTTTTTGTATGTTTGTATTCTTTTCACAAAAACTATTTGAACAATTTAAATTTCAGAAGTAGAAAGCTACATTTTCAGTGATCGACATTGGCAGACTAACATAGCGACACAGGCATATTACATTAAAAAACATTGGAATTCCTAATATAAATCCAATAATAGGTAGAGTAGGTCAGTAATAAATAGTCTTCACATGCGCTGCGGAAATTATGGATGATAGAAAAAAAACACGTTATAGAGTATTATATAACTTATAAACATCTATTAGCAAACAATAGTTATTGGAAGCAAACACGGTTGAACTTCAACAGTAATACGAAACCGGTTAAATACAACAATATGGATATACCGTTTGTGCCTTCAATGAAAAATCTTGGCCTTCACATTGATTTTACACTCAGCTGGAATACCCATACAGTTGAGTTATCTCGTAAACTAACGTATTCACTACCCATTAGCACCAAATAACTGCTCTAAAGCAGTCTGTAATCTATTGACTATGACACTACGGCTGATGTATGACAGTCAAGCAAAGAACATATTGGACAAATTGAATCGCCCTTTAAATAATTGTATTTTATTTATTTATAATATTCTTAAGTTAGATCACATCTCTCAATACTGCTCAAAGCTTAAATGGCTTCCTATTCGCAAACGAAGACAATTGAGCACTCTGTGTCAGCTGTTTCCCATCCTTAAGAATTCATCTGTCTGTCTGTATTTTTTATTTCCACTTTGTTAGCGTAGATAGATAAATATATAAATATATATTATGTAAGTATGTGTATAATATTCGTATTACTTGTATGTATTTATAGTATATTACATTCCTATTGCATTACATTACTTTTATCATTTTTTTTAAGTAAGAAATTTTATCGACAATTATTCGATAGTAACTTAATTGTTTATTTATTTTTTTACATTGTGCCACCTAATTTATTGTTTCTAAATTTTAGGTTGACTGGTAGAGAGTGCTTTAGCATTTAGTCCGTCAATTGTAAGATTTCTTTGTGCAATAAAGATAAATTAAATAAATAAATATATAGTCCGCGTCACCATTTGTCCAACTACTATAGTTACGCGATTACTTTACATTTCCAAAGTTGATAAAAGTGCCGACAATAATCAAAATATATTATTCATACCTCTGTATTAAACCTTATCCTATTAAAGGATATTTTATTAAAAACCGTTTCAATGCATTTAAAATACTTTTTAAATCGGATATCCCATTCAGAAGAAATAACGAATTTAAAAAATTATGTTAGAGGCCCCTCGTACCGTAACCAATAACGCTATGGGGGGTCGGGGGCACGGGGGACCACACATGGACATCTTCAGTTTATATGTATATTCATAGAAGGTCAACTTCAAAGTAACTTATCTGAATCTAAAAATATCTTAACCGATATTTAGAAATAACTTTCACGTTGGATCTAACCTGTATTATATTATACCCTTGAAATAATAATAGGGCTTTTTGTAGAGAGCAATTTTAAAAATAAAGATGGTTAATGGATAAAGGAGGAAGGACACCACACAAAACAATGGTGAAAATATAGTTCATAGAATTCAAAAGCGCAATATAGTCTCTTATGAAGTCGATCTTTATTTCAAAGACAGTTATGGCCGTCATATAAACATTTTTTTAGAATATCTAAATAAGTGTTTTAATTTCCTTTACGACTACATTACTCAGCGTTCATTAGAGTCTAACACATTAATTGTTATGCATTTGTTATAATATTATTTTATTTATTTAACATCTATATACATATATATATATAAGATGACATAAATGATTTAAACTGTTTTTACAATGAATATATTCTCAATGTTACCATTTTTTATTTTTATAATCTACTATTGTTTATTTTATCTAACTACCTGCATTGAGTAATAAAAACTTACGACGTCCATAGCATACATACTAATAACACTAATAAAAATAGCATTATCATACCAATAACTAAACAAAATCCATAAATCTTTTATTTTTAATCTATATCAAGCTTTTTGAACGACCCCTCTACTCCTCCGAATATGTCTGTTATAGTTTTTGGTTTCCCTGGTCGAAGATTCTCAGTCACTCGTTTATATTTCTCTTCCTCAAAATATTTTTTATAATCTCGCAACTTATTTATGACGTCATCTAAAACAAGGAATAATTTAAATGTCGATGAAATATCAATCTCCGGGCTGGCGGGTTCACAACCTTACAATAAAATTTAAACTAACCTTTACATTCTTGGACTGATTTGTACGAGCCGCCAGCTTCCTTCGGAAGTGCCTCTATTGGAATAAAATTTTGCAACTTAGTAGATCCTGCTGTATGAATATGTAACATGTCCATTAGTTCCTTCTTCAAGAAGGGCCGCATCATCAGTAAAAGTTTATCTATGAAAGAAGGTGCGTTGATGAAGTGCATTCCTTTCAACTTTACCAACATCGCCTCCTGCAAATGGATACCAGTAATAACGTAACTAAACTTAACTGATTATACCTGCCACCCAATTGGTATTAGATTCTAACTACAAAATACAAGGAAGATAATGAGATAAAAATAATCAGGAGTGACAAACAGACCCTCATGTTGGACTTGGACATGGAATTGTTTCTTAGAATATTATTAATTATTACTCAGACTCCGTACAAATCGCTCTCTACAGAAATATATAATAACTTATATATAATAATAATAAAATATATAAAGCTGCAAACATGGCCCTAAAATTTGACTTTCTGAAGTTCAAACATGTTTTAAGAACGAAACTAATATGAAGATCAGCTTTTCGCTTTCAGAACTGCAGCACTGCTGATCGTACTTTTGGTACTGAGTACTTGGTTTTTGGAAACCCAGGCCTATATGTTTATTTTATAAGCTACCAGCATTACCAGTTATAATGATTTCAGTCTAATGTTACATCTTCGACTGCTAATTCCAGAGCTTGGTGGTTATAAACAAACAAAAAAACCTTGAAGTCTTTAAATATTAGTACTGTAAATTTTCTTACCTGAAGAAAATAAAGTACATGCTGCAAAGTTTGCAAGTCAATTTTGGCTAAGTGTCCTAAACACATGCCCTCGAAGTCAACAACAAACATAAAACCAGGCCACGTCCCTTCCTCATATTGGTACATATCTGTCACCATGAACAACGCTCTGTGAAAATTAACTTAGGTCAAGACAAGAAACATTAAAAAATGTAATTTGTATATACAAATATCATTATAATTTTAACAAAGACTTAATAACTTTTAACTATATTATTTAAAGACGACGTACAAAGTCGCTTAATATGAAATTAAACTTACTTAACTGCTTCGCTAAGAAAAAATACCTTAGGATCTATATTTAAAAAACGAGTATAGTTTATCTTATATCCTTCTTTAGTACTCATTGGTAGAGGAATGAGGAGTCTGTAAAAATATATAATAAACATAAATCCGTTGAAGAACTAAAATGCGATCCAGCTAAAATGATCACCACCAACACCAAAAAATATTTTTAAATTTATGTCTCTAGTGATAGAACTCACAAATTATTCAACGTCTCTGAACTTTGCTCCACTTTACGGTCTCTGAAGCACGGGAACAGAGTTCTTAAAGTTAAGTTTAAGTCCAGGACCTGCTTCGTCAAACCAGAGCTGCAGTCGCAGGAATGAAACGCGAGGATCAGGTCCAAGTCTAGAATGGATTTACATTTCAATCTTAAATCTTTAACCCGCAGCTTAAGGATTGTTTAACGTGATTTATTTACCTACTAATTGCACCATCATCGTTAATGAAAACTGTAATTTTCCAACTTAACGTTATTGCATACTTTAATAACTAAATTGGCTCAATTTTATTTAGCTTCCGGCTTGTTATATACTGTTGTGGCCGTGGCATTGTGGCCTTCAAGAGTTTCAATATTTATAATGACAATTTATTTATGTAATATACATAATATGCGTAGTAGAAAAACAATTAAAAATCATATATAAGATTGTTAGTTGTTAAAAGAACCTTTTTAATCTGTCTATAATTTATATTGTAATTTAAAGTATAGTAAGTATAGTATAGTAGTATATACTTAGAGATTTTACTAAGGTTTATCTTCATCTACAATACTTTTAACTTAGAATTGTTTATATATTTTGAATATACTTGCAGTATCTTTATACATATTCACAATATGTTTTATATTGGGTAAAGAAATTAAATTGCTCTTTATGAAAATAAACGATTCTCAAATAAAATGTGTTACAAAGCATTGGCTTCAAAAACATAATATTGTTTAATTTTAAAAATCCCCGAATCGCTAGTTCATTCTACAGAGCAAATGCTGTACGCGGTGGTTCTTCAGAACTTATTAATAATTATTTACAATTTAAGGAACGCAAAGATATTGTGAGCGGACTATTGAAATATACTATAAACTATTTGAATCTGATAAAAATATAATTGTATGTGGTGATTTTAACATAATCTAGCTTGATAATTCCTCTACCACTATTAGATTCTGGTCATTGTTAAAATCATATACCATTTTTAATTTATTCTTAGAGCCAACTAGAATAACTGAGTCCACTGCTACCTGCATTGACAATATTTTTACAGATATTATACCAAAAAACAAAAAATAGTTTATATTCTGATCATTGTGGGCAATTAATTACATTTAATTACAAGTTGATTAGAAGCCACTATAAACAAAAACTGTGTTTGTTTCTATAACTATAAGTATCAAGGTTGCCTGGCAGAGATCACTGCTTTAGCGATGAGGTCGCCTTTTGTACATAATGTATTGTTTTTGTTTGTAATATCTTTGTTTTTTTTTCTTTTTGGTGTTCAATAAAGAGAATTATTGTTATTATTATTATAAAGGCACGTGGATAAGTTAAGGAATAGTATTCTGGCTAAATTACCATATTTGGAATAAAAAAAAATATATATCCTTCTCAGCAATATGATATTTTTATCAAATTAATAAAAACTGAATTTCAATAAATATTCTCTTCTACAAGTTGCTCTTTGATAAATCACCTATCATTTAATGCATGGGCGACCCCAGGAATTCATAACAGTACATAAACACTGTATGACCTCTACAGCGAGAGGGAACTCAATCGCAGTGAATCATTTACTCAGCACATTCGAAATTATTCTAAATTATTTAATAAAGTCTGTTCTCTGGTCAGGTTTTTGCATAATAAATACCTTATAATACAATAAATAATTCATTAAACGAAATGACCTGGAATAACATAAAGTGTGAATCTGGTAAAAGCAAAGTTCGCAACTCCAATTTTAACCTTCATATCAAGTCAAGTATTAAAATCAGATAAGGAAGTTGCCTCTGCTTTTGAAAATTGGTTCAAAAAAATCCAGCTTTTACTAATTCTTCCTTAATATCTATAATTGTTGAATCATTACTACGAGTAAATGTAAAAAAAATAAGATTAATTTGTATTTGAAAACATTTTATCTAAAGACATCATCAAATGTTTTTGGATCTTAAATATTAAGAATACCTTCGACTTATGGGAGATATCTGTTAAGGTGATTGGCTCATTAGTGGACCTCGTTGCGCCTTACTTAGCAACTATTTTTAATGACTGTATTTCTTGTGGGGTGTTTCCTGACCTAATGAAACATTTAGTAATACCACTTTTAAAATCAGGCAATGTTTCAGATCCTTCTAATTACAGACCAATATCGGTATTACCCACATTTAGTATAATATTTGAAAAAATAATTCTCAATCAGTTGCTAGACCATTTTAATAAAAATAAGTTGCTTTACCACAAACAGTTCGGTTTTACAAAAGGCTGCTCTACTACCGACGTCTTTCTTATAACGCACATATTTGAAGCCTGGGAGGAATCACGGCATGCCCTAGGAGTATTCTGTGATCTATCCAAGGCATTAGATTGTGTTCAGTATGAATTATTGGCCAGGAAATTGTCCCACTATCGAATTAGGAACTATTAATTTCTTACTTAACTTATAGAATTCAGAAGGTTGAGGTTAACAGAAAGAGATTTTCTGGGGTTTTGATTCATATGATGGTCCCTCAGGGCTCAATTTTAGGCCCATTTCTCTTCCTTGTATATATGAATGATCTGCCTACTTTTGTAGATAAACATAATGAGATAGTATTGTTTGCTGATGATGATATTTAAAGTTAAACGTCATCATGTAATGTATGACAATGTATACAAGGCTCTTTCTAGAATAGTACATTGGTTTAGTGGTAACGACTTATTGCTTAATTAAAAAAAGACTAAACTTATAAGATTTTCGACATCAAACATAAGACAGGTTCAAAGTAATGTAATTTTAAATGAAGAAGCGATGAAAGTGGTTGAATCCCTAAATACTCCAAAGCATTTTTTCGTCTATTGAATAATTTGCAAAATACATTATTAATGATAAGTAACTAATAAAAGTATCTAATAAATTTACTTATTTTTTCATTTTACGTAAATATTAAATACTTTATGTAATACATCACACATCACAGCTATTAAGTTTTCCTCATCACTTTCCTCCATTTTAATATCCTAAAAAACATTTAACACTGATTTTATATTTTATGCTATATAAATAGGTTTTTAAATAAAAAATAAATTAATTTAATTTTAAATAATATTTGAAAAATAGGTTTTTTCTGTCAGTACTTACAGTACATATTTATATCAAGACTAGGAATAATATATTTGAATATCTAATTAGTTTTTTTTGTAATATATATTATTTAAGTCATACCAGTTATGTGTTTCTCCGGTAGATGCGGCTGCGTGTGGACCCATTCACGTAATTTTTTAATGTCTTCTGGTATAATACCCGTCTTCTTCTTAAACTCATCATCTAAGGAAATTTGTTTGATATTCTGTGATAGCATTATAAAAACTGAAAAAAAAAACAACATACATATATATATATCCACATAAACAAGCAAATAACCAAATGACAAACATACTATAAATTTAAAAACAGAACTTTTAGACGTGCAAAGTCATGTAAATTGTTTAAACGGTTAAACGATTTACATGACTTTGCACGTTTAATTTTAAGTGGAAGATCATTCCAGTCTAGTGGAATGTATAGTAAAGGAGTCCGAGTAGAAAGAGGATGAATGAGAAAGAATTTTAAGGATAAGGTTTTAATTGGAACGAAGAGAACGGTTATGAGAGCTACTCAAAAGCTAAAACTCACACACATAGAAAATTTACCTTTTTATAATATTAGTACAGACTAAGATCAAAATATGAGATTTGAGACAGTTAAGCTCTATACTGAAAAGGAGTACTGAAGGTTGAAATTATATTATAAATTTCTAATGAATAACTTAATTATATTAATATTTACCCGGCTGTATTCACGTGGAATTATATCAGAATATGCCCGACTAGTTTCGAACCCATTCGAAGTTCTTACTCAAGAGCTCTAAGAGAGAAGGATGGCCGGCGTGAACTGCGTGTAGGAGCTCTCTGCTCGCGACGTGAAGATGGCGGCGGCGGTGGTAGTACTTGTTCTTTATTGTTTTAATAACCGGTTTCCAATGATTTCCGATGATAACGTTCAACCACTATCCCTATTCCAGTTCGGTAGACGGTTAATTTCGATAGCTTCAAATACTTTACGCGTTACTAAAAACTTTTTTCTTGCTAATACGGACGCTTTGTCAAAACGTATGTAATGATCCGTTCCCGAATCTAAGACGTGTCCCGTTATCGCTGAGCCATTGCTGTCAAAAAAGCCATTGTTTTTGACACTACGTACAAGTGATCGGTGATCTTTATATTAACGTTTCGACGAGTTGCCCCTACGTAACACTTCCCGCATTCACAAGGAATCTTGTATACTCCCGGGACGTCTAGGTTGCTATCGTCTTTAGGTGACCGTAACAATGACCGTAACTTGCAGTGCGCACGAAAGATAGTTTTAATATTATAATTACGACGTAATAAGTACCCTATCCTATCAGTGATTACTTTAGTATATAGTAAGTAAGTAGGTGAATGTGATGCCTCTAATTTAGTATTGTAATATTTCTTATTTACAACTCTTAGGCTTTGACGCCAATTTTATCCGTTACTTTCCAATACCTTTGTGACGTGTTTAAGTTCATCATTCACGTATATAAAGTCACATAGTTGTAAAGCTCTTTTTATTAGCTTACGAGGTAATGCTGCCAAGTGGGCCGGATGGTGGTACGATTGGGATTGCCAATCCTGTTTGTTAATTTTTTGTAGTCCATATAATTTAGGGCGAGTGGGATTTATTGGACATAATGCTTTAAAAGGTCGTTATTATTAAGCTCCTGTAACAATATAGTAAGTTTGTTTGCAGTTTTGTTGGTAGAGTTGTAGTTTACTCTCTTGTAAGTGTTATTATCTGGTAATAAAAGTATGATTTTGTAATAATAAATGTACGATTATGACGAATGTATACTTTGATTCGCCGCCGCCACTCAGAGAGCTGCTGCACGCTGTTCACGCCGCGAGTCCGCCACGCTTAGAGCTCATGAATAAGAACCCCGAATGGGTTTATATCAATTCATACGGATAAATATAATAGTCATAGTTCACGATAGTTTACATAAATATATATTATTTCATTCTGAGTTTGTTTTGATTGACATTTTAGAACTGATATTTTGAAAGCCACTTTGCTATGAGAACAACTAATGATTAGTTTGGTTGCTTGCAAAGTTATACAAATTAAGAGGAATCCAATATGATGCGAACGAATAAAAAGAATAAGAACGCATATAAATTTCTTGAGTGTCTAGTGATTGAAACTTACAGTTTTAATACTGTGGAGATGGGATTGTTAAATATATACAATATTGAGACATATGTTCATATTTACGAAGACTGAAACTCAAACGAATGGCGCTGTTAAGAAGATAATTAATTTAAGTTGCATATGGAGATATAAGAGCTGCATATATCAGCATAGTCAATAAGAAGAAGGGTTAGTGATTCCAGGAGTTGAGTTTAAGTTCCAATCGGTAATATATTTTTAGGAGAATAATAGACGTAGCGAACTAGTTCATTTACGGCTTTATACTGTAGAATGAGAATTCCACCTTAATGTTCTGAAAATCGAAAGATTTTTCACAGATTGCTTACGCTATATTGAACCCACCGCCAGCAGCATCATACAGAAGATAAGAGGATTTCAAATCTTTAGTAATGAAAATAAGAGTGCGAGTATACCGCCTTGTGGTACACCTGCAATTAGCTCACACTCTATGACATAGTATAGTCCATGCAGCTAGCTTGTTGGTGATCACGAAGCTAGATTGAGAATCAATTTAGTTCTTTGGAATAAAAATCTAAGCGCAAAAGGATTGCTCCACCATATAATCTTATAGAGGGCACAGTTTTGATTTTTTCCCAAATACTAAAAGAAAAACACAATGCCCTTAAATATATGAAATTGATAGTGTTGCTTTGTAAATTAAATTCAAGAGAGTGAATAGATGAGAGATCAGGAATTAATAGAACAGGGAGGAAGTGGCTTTGTTGTGTTAAGAGGTACAGAACCAAAGTGGCCAAGATAATTTAAATTGTCCAAGCAATTAAACGTTTATTAAAAAATAAAAACAATAAGCTTGCATTAGAATGAAATGCACAAGTTTTTCTGTAGCAGTTAAGTGGGTAGTTAATTATAATAGGAATATAATATATATCATTACGCTTATTACAGATAATTATAATAACGGCCGTCTTTGTGTTGTAACATTTATTACATGTCACACACACACACACACACGCACACACACACACACACACACACACACACACACACACACACACACACACACACACACACACACACACACACACACACACGCACACACACACACACACACACTTATAATGAACGTCCTTCTGATTGAAGACTTTAAGAGTAAAGGTTACTTATACAATTAATGGGAAGTAAAACGAGCCTGTAAAATATACTTGAAAATTTAAGAATATCCCATACAATTATAACACATATTGAATAGATGAACACGATCTATTAGTTTTTGCTGTGGCTTATATTGTTATAAACATTAACAATACTATTATACATCTTCATTATATTTAAATGTTTTACATTAAATTTTTTAATTATTTTGATATTTAATGTTATGTATTTATTCTGAACCGCCTACTTATGTTTTTTCATCTATTGATTTTTGGTTATTTTAGTTATTGGACCGGTTGAACGACTTTATCTATTCTGTTTCCTGCTTAAGTATAGTTTTGTGATAATTTTTATTTTCAAGTTTTTAGTATATTTAAAATATATTAATGTTATTTTATAGTATATAATTATCTAGTATATATTTAGCATGTCTGTCAAAAATACAAATTCTTATTATGTACAAATTCTTTTACTTGTAATTATATACTTTTTGCTAGATAGATTTATGGAATTCTTTTGTAGGGCGCAAGGCTCTTCCTGACGGGATTATTAGATAATTAATATAAAGAACAGATTCAATCGTATGGTAAGACTAATTAAACTCCGTTTTGTTCGCACAAATATTTCAAATTCTTCGTTAGCCCTCATACGGTAGTTACTTGGCCACTTTGGTTTTCTACCTCTTAGTGACAAAACAAGGCTTTGTTTTGTCACTAAGAGGTTCCTTCCTCAGGCAATCTCAATATTTATGTCTGTACATGTGACCAATCGAAGCTGAACCTAATTTTGACAGTATTATTACTGCATATTATTTTAAGGAAAATATAACCTTTTTTCCTAAGCAAGAGACTGTGGCGTAGCTGGGGGGTGCGAGCGCTGCAGTCGCACCGGGCATCAAAAAGAAAGGGGCATCAAAGTCGACGATCAATTCTTCTATTTTTTTTTCAGTCAAGAATCAAGAAATGTACTATAAAAATGAGAGAATGAAAATGAAAAATACAATCTAGAGGCAAATAAATTAAAATTAAGTGAAATATTGATTTTCTATGACCCATTTTAAAGGGCATCAAGTCCTAAGCTGCACCAGGCTCAAACACCCTAGCTACGCCATTGGTAAGAGATTCTTATACTAAAAAATATTTTACTTTAAAGGGCTTTTGTAAAGCGTTGTTATGGCATTTCATTGAATATAATTTATATGATTTAGTAAAAAAAATCTTTGTTTTTACATTTTTACTTTATGTTGTACATTTCAAAGAACCTTTATATCAAATAACTAAAAAGAATAATTTAATAATAAAACACTTCGAAAAAATAAATATAACAGGCTGTCAATCAATATGTAACGATACATATGCCAGGCTGTCGTGTCGTCTGACTGTCGTGTCGTCAGACTGTCATGTCGTCAGACTGTCGTGTCGTCAGACTATCGTGTCGTCGGACTGTCGTGTCGTCTGTTATTATCACAGTGATGAGACTATGTCAGTTAATAACTCATTGTAAAGATCAGACTTGTTTCATAGTTCGTGTAATAAATCATGAGGTCAGATAATATTACGAAATTAACACATCAAGTTTGTAACCTTGAGTTTTTTTTTAAAAGTATAAATATGATAACCTAAAATTGTGCGAATTTAGAATAAATTTTAACCAATTGAAATACCAAGCTATGAAAAAAAAATATTCTGTTTTACTATACCCTTATGACATATAATTTAAAACAATCTGAAATCCTCTCGTTTACATATTTTTTATTAATATGAAATGAAATACTCACATATTAATTTCCGTACACAAAAACACAATACAAAAAAAAAAATACGCCAGCCTCCGTTCGACACTGCCGCTGCCAGTCACGTATGTAAATATAATAAATATAAATGACATTGACTAGTCGACGATTCCAACGCTTCTTGGCTTCTAAGCTGTACTTTTTTAAAGTAGAAGGATTGTTACATAAGAAGTAGTGTATAGATTTTGACAAAACTAATATTATCTACGAAAATACAAACCTACTGTGTTTCTGTGTAACTCAAGTAATATCATGACTGTACAAGATTTTATTTATGAAATAACGTATTTTACCCAAAATGCGTCGTATGAAATAGTATCATTGTATAAGGAAGTCGTGATTTGATAGCTTCAAGTGCATTCGTTAAAGTGTTAATATCAATATAAAGCAGAACAAGAGCAAGCGACTCATATTCTAATCATTAGTATTAAGTATATAATCAGAATATAAGTCGCTAAGTTGAGCTAAGATGACATAATGGGGAACCATTTTGTATATAGCCACATATCGTGTAGATCCCATAGACTGCGACCGTTGGTCAACCAGATGTCAGTGAAATTAACTTGTTACATATAAATTTATAAAGAAAACAACCTTAACACTATCTATCTCAAATACTCTTGTATTTTCTTTAGTTTCTTTAGTGTTTTCTTAACTTGCTTTCTTTTTTTCTTTTTCTCATTGTAAATGTTCTTCTTTAAATTGACGTAACTTTTCTTAATTTCACTCCTTTAACCAATTTCTCTACAAATACCCATCAGTACCCAGAAGTATATTTTATAGGCACCAAGAAGCTTGGTATAAAAGTGTCTATTCCCGCCATAAAATTTGACGCGGCCACTACGCAGGCGGTAAAATAAAAAGAAAATGATGCTACCAAGTTCCTACGCGTATAATCAATACAAGACCACCCCTATCCCTAATCCTCAGTAAATTACTATAAACATACACACTTGAACGTTTAGTACTTTAATTAATTTATAGTGGAGATTACAATCATATATATCAATAATATATATCAATACATATATATCAATTAACATATATATCAATTAACATATATATCAATTAATTAACAACGAGCATTGAAAGTGCCCGGGGAGTCCCCGTAGTAGGATACAATTATTCCATAGTTTTCAATCAGCCCTGCAATTAAACACACGATTGATTATAAGAATACTTAGTGTCAGTAAGAACAAAAAATACAAAAAACACTCAGAAAAGACTAATTATAAAATGAAACTCGGAAGTGCTTCCGATGGAAAAGACTCGTATGGTCAGGACAATTTATTCAAAATTAAAAAACATGCAAATAACTGAACAGTATTGCTACGTACATAGAACGTTAAACCAAATGTGGGCTAATATAAAATATCAGTCGAAGAAAATAATTAATTCATTAATTTTAAAATGATACACTTGTCTTGGATAAATTGTAAACTAAACTATGTTCGTCTCTCCCAGTGGCCATTTTTGCCATTTACCATGTTTGGAAATCTTTCGTCTTTTAACATTTGTTTTATTTTTACTCTCTAATAATTCATAAGAAAACAATGATTTACGTTAAAAGTTTTGTTGAAACTATATTATAAAGTTTTATTTCACAAGAATTGCATTCTTTTTGTTACTAAAATAGGTTGTTCGGTATTTAATTTTGCAAGCCCACGAGCTATAAGTTGAGATCCCATACTAAGATAAATGATCTCAAAACGGGGTCCATTCAGTAAGGTAATTCATCAGGTAATTAAGATTAATTTTACAATAACAGAAGATGTACGAACGGTTAGAATACACTTTATTAATGTGACAAGTGTTTATGATCTAGGTCGTGATTTTTCAGGATAATTGATATTGACATTGTATTCAGAAATAATACCTAATATATTTGAATTCAATTTAAAGTTATGACAAATAGTTTTTAAGTTAAATAAGAAAGAAGAATTTGTAAACGTGAATTATAATAATCCATAACTTTATCTTATAAATAGATTGAACCTGGAGGTGTTCTAGCAAAGTTATTATTTATCATAATTAAATAGAAATAGCGATAACTAAATTATCTTCTTAAATATTATTATTTTACAGTTTTAACAATAATTTAGGTTTGCGTAGGTTTAGGTTTGGGTAGGTTTATTGGTACATTTATTTAGTCTACTTAATTATTTATTATATATATTTATATAAATTGTTAAGGCCATAAGTTTATATATGTGTGTAACCTATTTCTGCCCTTTAAAATCATCTCAGTCACTCTCACGGGTAGCTGGTAGAGATCTCTTTTTAGAGATAAGCTAATCCAATGTATTATTTTCTTTCCTTTTGTATTTTTACTTTCAACAAATCTGGTATATAAATAATCGCAGTTACCAAGTTTAGAAGTAATGTCTTCTTTCATATTTTGTTATTTTGACAATTTAATTAATAATATCTATCGATTGATCATTTTAAATTATCTCCTTGGCTAGTTAGTTATATTCCGATAACTGAGTATCTGTTACATTTTACACATTATACTGTTACTGTAAATGATATATTTTCCTAAGATACATCCGTCGATTAATAAAAAGATACAATTATAAGCATACGAATAAACACGAAAGTTAACGTCTCATCAGAAGTAATTGATTAGTAATTAATACATACTATTTTGACTATATTGATAGATACTTTTTAAGAAGAGATGCAAGACGCTTAAGTAAAGCCTTGTTAACCTTATATAAATAATGAATAAATATATAATGAAAAAATATTCAATACCAGCCGGGCTTGAACCTGCGCCATATAGGATACCATGCTGTCACTCTACCAATTGAGATAGCGCATCGTTTCCAATGTATGCCACTGGTGGGCTCTACCATGAGCAAAAAAATTACAATTCTGTATGGTTTTAAAACATTTATTCTGAGCAACAATAACAAGTAAATTCACTTCCTCGTCACATCTTTCAGGACGTTCACCTCTGCAAAAACTTATTAATTAAACAGACAAACCAAATTAATTATAGGAAACACTTTATCTCATAATTTCTATACAATATATTATTTAAATATTAACCAGCAATATTTGTAAATCCAGTACAACGACACAAATACTAGATTTAATTAAATGTAATCTGAATTAATTGTAATATAATACATATTAATCTATTTCTAATTTCTTAAAAGATCCCTCCACACCGCCGAAGATGTCTGTTATAGTCTTCGGTTTCCCAGGACGCAAGGACTCCTTAACTCTTTTCTTATTTTCTTGAATAAAAAAGTCTTTGTTGGCTAACATTTTTTCAATAACTTCATCTGAAATGGAAATCGTGATATCATCATAAAGAACGTAGAAAATGATATTCTTAGATTTAAAACATTAAAGTTCCTATTGAATGTATTTTTATATATATGTATTCGCTCAAATATCATGAAAAGGAACACGCCTCAATCGCTGTTGTAAGTTTCACTTTGGTGCTTTTTGGGATAGTCGTGAAGTTGACTCTTCAAACAAACATTACGAGAAGTGCAACAGCCGAGTGGGACTGAGCATGAGATGAGATGGCATTATATAACAGTTCCTCCGTTTAATTAAAAAAAAAACAATTAAAAAAATTAAGCTGTCAATAAAAGCGCGCGAGAATTTGTTTAGCCAACTTAGTAAGTCTTGTTCATTATCGTTTTATCTGCGTCAATATGATTAAGATTATAAATTGGAAGAGGCTCGTTGTGTATTCTAGTATGTGTTATGATTATTGATTCAGTATAGTACTGTCTCTCATTTAACGATATCCGTCATTCGCCCATATTATGTCAGATCACACTAGTACTCTAGAGCTTGATAATCCTATAGATATTTCCATAAATTGAATACGACGGAATTTAATATTTAAAAACATCTTGTGGAAATCATAAATTCAACAGAATTACCTCGAATAATAAAACTATTCGATTTATATTATTTAGAATCAAAGTAACAAATTATTATGATCAGGCATTCTGTGCCGAAATAATTAAATATTTTTGGAATGTAAAAATAATTTGTTAATAGATATATTTCTTTAAACAATTTTAAATATTTTCTTAATAAATAAAGATGTCTTACCTTTACTCTCTTCAAATGTCTTATATTCTCCACCGGCTCCTTTGGGAAGAGCCTCAATAGGGATGACTTTTTCAATTGTCTTGGAACCAATTTGGTGGATGCAGAGCATATTCATGAGCTCTTTCTTCAAAAAAGGTCGAATTATCATCATCAACCGGTCCATGAACGCCGGCGCATTGAGGAAGTGAAGCCCTTTCAGTCTGACAAACATTGCTTCCTGACAAATTATATAATGTACATTAATTATTGAACAAAAATATTTTTTAACAACCATTTTAAGAAACTTGCCTGTAAATAGTATAAAAGCTGCTGGACGGTCAGCAGATCTAATTTAGCAATGTGAGTAAGCGTGACCCGATTCAAGTCAATGACAATGACGAAGCCCGGCCACGTGCCGTCCTCGTACTGTATCAAGTCTAGCACCATGATCACAACTCTGAAAATATTAATAACGATATTCGATATATAATTAATAGCGATATTCTTTATTGTACAAAGTGCATTGAACATGTCCTTGTCCAGACTCATGACACTTAATATTGAAAAATCTAATGAATTCAGAACTTTATTCAAATTTATAAAGTCCTAATTATTCATGAAGTAAGCATGGCTTCCGCTGAGCTTTATAAAAAAATATGTATTTGAACACGACAAAAATATTAAACAAGAAGAAATTATTTTACCACTGTAATCAAATAGCTTCGAAGCCATTTAACCTCTGCAATGGAGTTAAATATTAAAAAATAAATATAAGATAATAATAAATTCAGAACTTACCTAACAATTTCAGAGAACACAAAATTTTTTGTATCGTAATCAATGAGACGAAAGTATACTACTTTGTGGTTTGAAATCGTTCGCATTTCCAGAGGCACAGCCAAACTGCAAAAAAAAAAAAAATAAATTTCTTGTCTTTTACAAGTTGAATAATAATAATAAAATATATGTAGGTCGGTATCGAGCTAAACTTACACAACATTCAAAGTTTTCATCGTTTTATCATCGACGGCCCTGTTCAGAAAGAGATTGTTGAAGAGCGTACGGAGCGTGTAATGTAGATCGAACACTTGCTTGGCCACCTCGGAGCTTTTGTAACAGCTGTAGTACGCAAGGAGAATATCCATATCTGAAACATAATTAAATTTATTATCGATATTTAAAGAATAATGTGTATCAACTCCCTGCCCTTTTTTTTTGGGAGTAGTTAGTTTTTTCCTTAAACAGTCCCTTGTCACTATATACATATACACATTCGTTTCTCATCTATATTGTCTTTCACGCCAACCATCCATCTTTCTTTTCGGCCGTACTCTTCCTTGCATCCCTCCATTCCCATATGTGGCACTCTTCTTATAACTTGACTTTCGTTTCTTTTTTTCAATTTGTCCTATTTTTTTTTCTGTTACTGGAGCTACTCCTAAGCTTGCCCTAAAGAGCTCATTCCTTTTCTTATCCTTTCCCTTTCTTTCTTTTTTCCTTTTCCCTTCTCTGCTACCCATATCTATTATTTTAATAATCATTATTTCTTCAAATTTATTCTTCCTTCTCTGAAAAAATCCATTTTATATCAAGCCCAGGTTGTTTCTTGAATGTATTTATGCGCCCTAAACATTTCTTATTTTCACGATGAGGAGTCGATGCTGTGAGACTACACTTTCGTCCAAACACAGTTTAAGGAGCAACCTCTTCAATTCAATAACGTACTCTTTCAATTTCTCATCATGCACAATTTCGATACCATTCCTGTTTCCATAACTCCGGCAATTTTAAAACTTATATCAAATTTTCACAAATATATCTTGCTTTCGAACCTTTCCATTTTGTCTCCTGTAAAAATGCTTTTCACGAAGGCAAGCCTGACACTTTTTATACTAATAAAAATATCATCTTTATCCTATCGATGGGTTGGGATGGCATCTGGGTAAAAGGACTCGTACTAAAAATATAAAATACTTAGATCACAACTACATTTACAAGGTAAGTACAAAACTATTGAGAGTGCTCTGTCACCTAAGTGTGTGTGTAATATATAATTTGTGTTATGGTATCGTTATGGTATAGTATATCCAATCCAGTGGAATGATGACGAAGATCAAAGAAATCCTGTTTGACTTGGAGTCAGGATGTGATATATGACATTGTCTTCAAACTAACGTCACGATACTGATATTCGCTGACTGTCATCTCGACACGAGGAACAAGAAATGTGATAGAGTGGTCCAGTAGATGTCAAATATCACTTATTATAATATAACATATACACTATTAGATTTAGTTGTTAGAGTTATATGTTATGTATAGGTATTATTCTTCCGTACTATTTTTTGTGATTGAACTCCTAAGAAACTTTACCGATGAAGATATTTTTTTTTATTATTTTCGAGTTGGCTATGATGATGTGTTTCGATTTAAAATTGGACCCGCCAGGTTCCACTGCAATCCAGTTCTTAAACTTTTATTTTGGTTATAAAACCATTACCTGTCAAATCCTGGTTTGGCAAGTGGGGCTGCGTCTTCAGCCATTGTCTTAGAGCTGCGGTATCAGATGGGCTGATGCCAGTTTTCTTATATTCCTCTTCTATCGGCCGCTGCTGAATCACCATACTTGGCATTCTGTAATTAACTGCGATGATATCAATAATAGGTTATCAAGTGACTTTAATAAAACATCAAGAATGGTGTAAGAAATATGAGAATACGACGAATTAATATTCTGCGTCTGATATTTTTTTATCAAACTCAACTACTACATTTTTTTTTTATATAACACGGACTACAAAAAATCAACCAACATCCAACGGCACTACAAATAAGGTTCACTGTCTTCTTTTCGTGAATTGTCTACATTTTTTTTTAAATTATTGCACATAAACAGACATACAGTAAACATTGTATTTAAATATGAACTAATAATCTATGTTAATTGTCACATTAAGGCAAGGGTGCATTTCTTGCTTGATGTATAATTATACTATATATATATTATTGTCGGTAAATATTATTTAATTGCTGGACTTTTCTGCATATCTCATTATAAGGAAATAAACTACTTCCTTAACCGTATACGTCTGAATTATATTAAAGTGACCTTTAAAACCAATTAAAAGCTAATGAGATAACTGGAAGCGATGTGTAAGCTTTCTAACACAATGTTTAATGACAACTCTACAACCAATACTTTCTTTTTCAGAAAATAATCTTTTTCCCTTAAGTCTATGTTAAATTTAAATTTTTAATTCTAGTACCTAACTCTTTCTGCATAAAAAACAAAACCATATACCAATTACCTTGCATAGTCATGCCGTATAACCTAGCTAATTTTAAAGACAATTCAAAATACATTGCCAAGACTTTTTGTCCCATAATTACATCTTCGTGTGCGTAAATTGGCCGAATTAGATGAGTCGCTTTTAAGCACTTTAAAAAATATACGCTGACCGTTCTTATATTTTATATAAATAAATTTTAACCAGCAGTGCAGTTAACTTCTTAGGGATTGCTTTAAATTTACCTATGCACTAAATTGACCCTGTTATAACTTAAAAACCTAACTAGACGTTTTGTCTTCAATAAATGACTGACTGATGACTAATGAATGACTGACTGACTGACTGACTGATGACTTCGTATGTTAATCTATAAACTTTTGATTAATGATAAAAATAATATATATATAAAACCATCAAATTCTTTGAACATCTACGATGAAATATATAAAATATCACACAGTAGTCTTGAAGAAAAACACCCATCATTTTATGGAAGTGTTTTAAATCAGATCTAAATCGTAATTTTATTCACCGAGAAAAGTCTAATTGCACGTGTAATAGACTACGATTACAAGGAATTAAACAGGTTTAACGTATCTATATGTAATTATGTAATTATCAATAACTGGCGTAGAGAACCATCAAGGACGGTTGTGAAGACTCCGAGATATATATTTCACATGTCACCTCCAGAATAGCACATGAATTAAACTTTAAATATATATATATATATATAGTATTTGATTATTAAACAGGTATGTTATTGTTGTTGATATCTTCAATTGAAATTACTTTTAAAACAAATAATAATCAATATTTATAACTATTTAGTAACCAAACCCTAAATAATCTTCGAATCTATTCAATGTCGTATTTATGTGTTAAAATATCCTTGAAAACATTTAGCGGTCAATATATTTTTAAAATCAAAAAGGTTAAAACCTATGTTAAATTAATCTCAAGCTGTAATATTTTTTATGTGTTTTTGTGCATTCAATTATTTCAAGGTTTATTTAAATCATATATCAGGTATATTCATTCTATATCGTGTTATTTGTTATTTTGTTTTTTTTATTTGGTTTCGTTTGGGAGATTCAGAAATGTATTTAGTTATATTTTGGTTAAAATGTAGACAAACTAAATTCGCCGTCTACTTTGTTATTCTTTATATTAAACGCAACATGCTTGTTTTGTACGCACTGTTGAGTTGTGTTTGTTATTTGATGTGCGTGAACGGCACCAAGGCGGATGTGTCTTTATTTTCTTCTTACTTATTAAGTTTTTCTTATAAGAAAAATCGTCTCGTGTCATCCGACCTTGATGGCTATACTGATTATTATGAGATTATTTGTAATTGATCAATTGAAAATAAAAATAGAATTAGGAATAACATACGTATAATTTATGCTATTCTAGTTTAATTATTTTCTAGTTTTAAAAATCTATTCGATTTTACTCTATTATCTGACGACACCGAAAAACTTCTAGTCTGAACTGATATGTATAAACAAAATTATTTCGATACACACAAACACACAAACACACACACACACACATACACACACATACACACACACACACAGATCACCTTTCTCTTTTTATTTTATTACCATCTCAACTTTCTTTATTTAGCATAATAAAAGCGGACTATCCTATCACAACTGAAAATAGTAAAAACTATATATTTGTATACATTTATTGTAATATGTCTAATTATAATTACATCGTTTAATCTCTAATTATCATTAGATTTCATTATTAAAATTACAATAAAACACTACAATTAAACAACACTATATTAGTATATATATATAGTGTTGTTTAATTTTATATATGTGTATAGTTTGTAATTTTGTACATTGATAATATTTGAAACTATTAAACCGATTTTAAAACATTAATTCTTCAATATTTAAAATGGACGTAACCTACAATATTGAAATAAAAATATTTTTTTAGTTAAGACCGGTTTTAAAAAGTAAGGCGATGTGAAGAGTGGAACGGGTTTATTTATTTTAATGAATTAGTTGAAGTTCAGCTATATATCTAATACTTTAACAACAAACAACAGAGACAGAAACAGGCACATGAAAGAAACAAAATAATAACGTGGCAATACTTGTAAATGGAAACGCATAAATAAAAATAAACTCAATAGTAAATTAGGATATAGGTATCATAATATAAAATTTAAAAAAACACGTATGATTTTTTAAACATGGTCTCATTAACGTAAAAAATGTAACTGGCCACTAAAATAAGAATAATTATTCAAATTCATCAAATATACCCAAAAATACCTTAACTATCACTTTGAAAATTATAAGTCGTGTCGTGGTCTCGTATAAAAGTCAATATACGTAATAAACTTACATGTAAGCCGGTCGCTGGCACACGTCTGTAGCTGCCGACGCACGCGCACGCTATGAGCTATGAGCACCTTCACAACTCTATACAAAGTTACTATACTAAAATTACAAATAAATCCCCTTAATTGCTAGAGGCTGTAGTTTTTATAAATAATACTAAAGTGCGTATAGAAACATGGAAAAAACGTGTGATTTTTAAAAAAAATACACAATTTGAACGCACTATAATTATTCTTGATACTTTTTTTGGTGTCAATTAATTGAGATATGAATAATCTCATATCCGACTCTGAATTTGAGTCAAAACACTTCAGAACTCATGGCGGTTGGAGCGTTTAAAAAAAAGTTTGACTCGAGAATTAATTAAAGATCTGAAATGTTAGCATTAGATATTTAAAAATGTTCAAAATATAGTTCCAGTCTTACTATAAACTATTCCATCAAAACATTGGAAACGTGTATAAAATATAAATGTATATGAGTCGATAAAAAATACTTCAAATGAATGCTAGTAACTTAATAAACCTGTTATGATAAAGTTATAACCTTCTATTTTCTTGCGTTTATGTAATTATATAATTTGTTTAAACACGTATTAATTAATCACTTCGTATCAGGTAATACAATTCTGATAAACATCTCATGAATGCAATATATAAAGATGTATGATTGTTTGCGCTTGTTGAAAAAAAAAGTTGATTGGAACAAAGTGAATGGGCGGCTATTTAATAATCGCCGCGACGTTAAGTCACGTGGTACTGACAAATAAGGAAATTGAAACAGTATTTATTTTCTAGTAAAATATAAATAGAATATACTTAACAAATGCAATAATAGCGGTTGACTATATAGTATACCTTTATAGAGAGAGACAAGCTGTAAAAAATGGTTTTTCATATCTATACATAATTATATAATTTAGGCATAATATTAAAGACATTTTAAAAGAATAAGGATGTTGATTTACCTCAAGCGTAAACTTTACCGCGTATTTTAATTTTTGGAGATTTGTTTCTTTGTAGGCAAAAAGCGAACATTTAAACAATTTTTTTATGAAATTTGTATGGTTGTTTATCGCCTCAGTCAAAGTTAAAAGTTCTTTTCTGAAAAATTATATGATTTTCACGGAAATAAATAAAATGTTTATTGTTAGAATTAATACTTGTAGCATTTTAATAAAATTTGGTGTGAGGTTACAGGACTATGTCAACATAAAGAATACATAATTTATGAAAGACTAACATTTTCACGAAAAAATACTTAATATTTTGGTTTGAACTATAAATATAGTAAAATTAAAAATATTTGGATTTGTATACATTTTAATTAAAGACAGATTATGGATTATTTTTTCGGTCTGGAAGGATGGTCGAGTCAGGTACATCAGACAAAGTCGCTATCAATAGCTAGTTAGTAATCTAGAGATAGATTTAATTAAAAAAAATAAAAATGTTTAGTATAATGTATAATGAAACAAAAAAGTTTAGTATAATGATATGTATGCCAAAAAATAATCGAATCCTTATCTAAAATTAAAATCTACATTTGAAAATGAATACGGAATAACTTCCATAATAATCTAAAAATGACATAGACATCTCAAATGTGTATGATACGTCATATTGTTCAGCGTCATTCCGAATGGAGATTTGGCATCATTCGTCTCATTCGTTCACATTCCAGTCGCCGTTCAGTCATTCGCGACTGGTTCACCTTCACCGTCAGTTTGACGGGAAGCTTGGTGCTCGCGAGTACTTTCAAATTAAATGTGAGTAGATTTTATTTTACCTACGTAATATAAATACTATCGTGGAACGAATTAATTAGATATTAAATATTATATTAAAATATTTTTGTTGAATTCTAGAAAAGTAATAATTGCTCAAAGAATGTGCCATATAGGTAGGTAGAATCGTTTAAATTTGTTTGTTAGTCTTTATGTATAACAATTTAATGTCAAATTAATAAATGATTATTTTATAATTAGGTAATTTTTTTGAAGCTTAGATTTTAATACACCTAAAAATTATATTATGTAAGATCTTATGTAGGATCAATTAAAAGGTAATGTCCTAACTGTTCGGATACAAATAAATAAAACACAGAACTATTTTCTCAATTTAACCCAATAATCCTATCGACATTGCCTATTTCAAGACGGTATTAATATACGAGGTAATAATTTTATAGATCTATTTGTAGAATGTAGGAATTATACAAACACTAAGTTGTGTAATAGACTCACTTAAACAGGTTATTAAACTCCCAAGTCCTAACCTGATCTAGATTATTGTTGGTATTTATTATTTTGCAGATATTACTAAACTTTTAATTAATTCCGCCCGAGTGCGAAATCCACTGATATTATAAGGACGTTATTACGATAACCGAAAGTTATAGATAAATTCTTAAACAAGATCGACGTCAAACGATTTTTTTATGAAAAATATATAATATATTAAGTTAATAAATCCTAATACTTTATTATTATTTTTTCTTGATATGTTCATATTTAATAACTCAAACTGTTAGAATATTTTGATAATTGATGCGGTTACAGTTAATAAAAATAAAAAAAGTGACCACGACCGGTCACCTGTCTGCTGTCTGCTCTCTAACGCATGACCTTTTCTCACAAACTATACATTCCAACCGTATAGCCAAGGACATTCTTTGCATAAAAAATATACCTCACCTGATTATAATAAAGATCAACTTCCAATGTCCATCTATTGTCACTTGTGATGGTGAAGGTGAGTTGAGAATTTGGCAGTTTTGAGGTAAAACCAAACGACTACATTTGAATAGATTCTTGAAACCATTAACATCGGAGACATTTAAGACATTTACATAAAATTGTTAATAGATGTGTTTTTATAAGTTTTGTATTTTATTATAAAAAAGCAGACTTAATTATATCTTAATATAAGTAGTAAAATTATAAACATACACGTACCTTATTTATGATTTTTCGTAATATTTAGTTTCTTTAATTATTTAATTAATAAATATGCAATCAGTGGACTTCAATAAATTGATTTAAATAATCATTAACAGCTGTCAAAACAGAGACCTCAAATTATAATATATTTAACAATTCCGTATCCGTATGTATATTCAATTGTAAAACATCTCACGCTCGGTTCATCTGGACCAGATGCCAAAAGGAATTACGTAAGAGACGGCTTCTTTACTGATTTCCTATAAAAGGCGAACTTTTAAAAAGTATTAGATTATAACAAATGTATTCTGAGACCTGCCAAATGTTTATTTACTTAAAATGTCAATATTAAATTCATTTCAAGAGCTTTAAAACTCAAACCTGTTTCAATTCTAACAATGACATTATCTTCTTGTAATAGAATTGGTGTTAAGTTGCTTACGTAATTAATAAAAGTATTTTTTTTCAATTTACTTTTGACCTTTTACATCTCAGCTGACGTTTTGTATGTAGTTATCTTTATCTAAGAATCGTGTAACTTTTTCGCCAAATGGATATTATAAGATGCCTTCTTGATAAAATGAAATAATAATATTCTTGGACCTGTCAATTTTTTTTTCAGTTCTTTATTCCAAGATAGACATTTAATTTTATTAAAATTGAAATCATGAAACAGCATCACGATTGGAATTTACCAAAATGTATAAAAAGAGTAAAAGTAAACCTGGCCAGTAATAGTGAGTACAGTTAGCATGAATGTTGCCATAAGTAAACAATTGATTACTGATATAGTTTGACAGTGACACCGAAGTTTGAGGTGATAATGTTACAAATATATCAGATATCTGATATTGCGTCGAAGGTCTCGCACAGCGTGTCTAAATATCAATATTCACTCGATAGTTCATATTTGGCAAATAAAATTCAATAATGCTTAATAAAATGTAACGTCAGTTGTTATGACAATGACAGTATTCATAGATCTGAAATGAGGTTTTATTTAAAACAATAAATCATCAGGGAAATCAAGCTATGAATAGAGCTAGCAATGTTGCTAATATATTTTGTAGTGATGGCACTCTGTTCAGCCGTGTCGTTGGGTAAGTTGTGAGGCAACGATATCATTGTGGGGCAACGCTACTTATACTACACTTGATATCATTTTACTTTCATTTGTTTTACCGTTTTACTCACTACTTGCTCTGTGGCGTCTTGTCTTGTCTCATCTTCTCTTGTACCTATTTACGATATTGTCGTATTCTTTACATTTATCCCGGATACTTCTTATAAAGAGTTTTGAATAGGATGTGTTTCAAATATTCAAGACACTTATGTTATTTTTCATACAATAGAGGTTAAGAAAAATTCAAACCAATATTAATGACAGATTACTCATCTTTATGTTTTACATTAAAATTATTAGTAGGAGTCACACCCACTTGAGGAGACAACTGTACCATTAAATATAACCGCGGAGATGATTCATGGTTTGTTTATCTTTAAGATACGTTTTCAATTATCATAATCTTTAACTCATCATAGTAATACTCACTTGAAGAATCAACCTTTTTGTTAGTACTGACCATTTAATGGAGGTATTTGTTAGCGCATTCAACGTTTGTATTTTTAAGTTTATAATTTTTTTTTACGTGTGACGTAACGCAATTTAAAGTCTACTGAACTATGGACGACTTCTAAATTGAAAAGCGTGGTTATTGATTACATTATTATAAATATGGAGTGAGAGAACATCTGCTGAATAAATAGCACGTCACCGTCAACACCACAGGTGGTATCTGGGATGAAATGGAGTTTGAGTTATCTGTGGTGACGCCCACCACGTTCTCCTACATATAGTTATTGAATACCAATATCTGTTACAGAACATTCGACGTCAAACTCTATAAATATTAATATAAATAATATTTACATTAAATTATATTAAACCTTTTAGTTGGTTTTTGATGATTCCATATGTGGATATGATTACAAACAAAAATATATTCATCTAACTATAATAATCGCACAACAGCAATGAATAGGCAATTACATCAAATTGCGAGCAATAATTTAAATTTCGTTGAGCGAGACAAAACTCTTGAAGAGTCACGAAATATAAAAGTTCAAATGAAATTTGCAAAGTAAATTGTTCTCCAATGTATTTGCTCCAGGCTGCATAGTATTGTCCCATTATTAGGTCTCAAAATCTTATAGACTCTGTTTGTAAACTAGGGACCGTCCAGGGTATCGTACCGTAATGTGATATTCTGACAAAAAATTGAAAGTAGTTTTTATTTATTCATTAGTTTAGTTTCAGTATCAATAACAATGTTTAATGTTTCTTTTATTTTTAATTTCCTTCACTTTTCTACGTAAATAAAGAACCTTGGTCTAGTCTTATTCAAATTTCTGCCCACCGACTGATGTACGCTACCTGTGTTCAAGCTAAGGTCGTTGTAAGGTCATGAGGCTGTGCGTTCCTCATTCCTTTCTAAAAAAATACAGATTACACACAAAAAATTACAAACACAAAATTACAAATTTTTATATATACGTTTCGTTAACATCTAAACTTATTTCTTAATTTGTACTTAAACCTAATGTCTTACTGATACAGTTGTTAAAATTTTAGAATATATGTAAGTATACCTACATACAAAATGTAAAGTAGAAGATATTTAACTATGAGTTAATATAATTTAATTAAATACCTAAAAAATCTCTCCCACACATTTTCTAATGAAGTAATTGTGTTATGACTTGAATTGGATCATTTTAAATCCAATCTTGATCTCGGTCAAGTGTCTCAAAGGAAAGTGATAGTGGCCGGTCAAGGTGACGACACTCGATCTCTTGTGACAAAATTGTTACTGTAATTATGAAAAGTAAATTGTTATATTGCTATGACAACAATAATTTACATAAATATAACCAGTAGTGTATTACTAAAAAAAAAATATTTGATAAATATTTTTAAATGCCACTACAATCTAATTTGAATACAATTGACTTATAAATATATGAGTAAATATTTGTTTTTTAAACATGTTGTACCTCACGAGCCATCATGATCTCATCTTTTCATAGAACAGGTAATAAATAAGATCATAAACACGGATGAGCAACTTACAACTAAATTAGAATGTCGTAACCAATAACCACGTTTATTGTAACTGCGTCTCGTATTTTCTTCAAACGTCCGTCAAGGGTCATTTGAATTCTGGATTATTGAGTATAACATGACAAATGTATACAAATATTCAATATATGTATGTCACATTTAAAAAAACTTATGAAACCTTAAGCTAACGACAGCGTTATTGTCATATCACTCATAAAAATATCTACCTCTAAAAATTATATATCTTATCAAAATATAACAATAAAAGTCTACTTTATAATGAGCATAATTCATTAAAAATAACAAAATTTATTTTGTCTGGAATGTATATTTTTTTATCAAACGATAAAAAAAACATGTATCTGGTTCATTACAAGAATCATGAAAAATATTTAAATGACGTTTAACGAATAGTTTTACATACGACATAACATTTAAGATTTTACCTTTCCAATAGTATTAGTAGGTATGTAGGTATTTCTAACAGAATACTTAGTTGCAAAAGTTAGGTAATATCAAATATATCGACTGATTTGTTTATAGGTAATATAAACAAATCAGTCGATAAGATTCAAAATAGAATGTTGTTTTAAGTTAAGATCAACGAACATTCATTAACATATAGCGATTAATTTATTTCAAGTTCTTGAATTGGTTTCAAGCGCCATCTTATCTCAATAGTCCTTCGTCAAAAAATAACCTATAATTTCAAATTTATTTTCCCCGCGGGGACTCTTTAGGGTATTTGTTCATAGAGCAGCCAGGACTTGTCATTTATAAAACTACATATCGCTAGTACCTTCCAGCTTTATTATTGTTTTAGAGTCCTCTAGGTACATATGTAGAATGTATTTTAAGTTAAACGCGTAGTGTATTGATTGTGAGGTGTTTATTACATCGTACTGTGAATCTTTAGATCCGGAGACGAAGTAATTGCTTTACGGTCAAACGATTCACCTTACTCATTAAATCTAACTGTGACCATGTGACCGTGAACATGGCGCCATTCATTATATATTATATGATTAATAAATATTAATCATATAATATATATTTATATAATTGTAGTTCGCTTCTTTTTCTCCATATTGTCCTTTAACTATCTTTTAAAATGAATTAATTATGTATTCAATATAAACTGTCGACAAGAAAATGTTCCTAAACAGTATTTGATAATACTTTTTGCTCAGTTTAATATATTCATACCTACTTATGTAACCAAGGCTTTAAAGTGTCACATTTAAATTATAATATTTAATAATATACATTTCAAAGTTCGTTTTAGTTGAAGATTTACGATAACGGATCGAACAAAAAAAAACTTGTTTTGAAAAATATATTTTATTAATTATAATTTTATAACTTCAAACTAACAGCCGCTAAAGGTTACAATTTGTACGAAAATAAGATCAACTTTTAAAAGCTATAAACAACAGCTTAATTCTTTTTTCTTTTATCTTCTTTTGACATAGGTTTTATTTAACATTGACAGTACGTTATTGTGATGGACCAGTACACTAATTCTAATAAATCTAATAATCTTTATTAAAATTGTGTACTTTTCTTTAGCTTCATGTCAGTTTAAGTATTATTTTGCTAAATCAATATACTTTCTATGAACAAGTGTTTTTATTTACTTTTTTTTGTTATGTATATTATTTAGTTAATATTAATTCATCCATTGTCCTAAGTTATCCGCGAGCATGCGCACTGCACGTGACGCAAGCGCCACTAAAGGTCGTGCGAACAAGTTTGAAGTTACATCTTCTACATTCCAGTTCTGAATAATGAGGCAACTTCTAGCTTTGTTTACGACTAAATTAGTTTTTCATAATTTTACAAAAGAATAGTCATTATGCTTCAAATAAAAACTGAAGTCAACTTTCAGAACACCATTATTTAACTTAAAAAACAATAGTGTCTGTATACCTAATGATCACATACATATTTAGTCAATTATTTGACAAGAACCAATTAGCACACTTGAAACTTAGCCAGGCTTATCTAGGTAACTAAAATATTTGATGAACTGAGTCTACGATTTACGTATATTATAAATACCGACGAATCTTTTTCTACGTTTTATCTCAATCCATTGTTGGACAGATGTCATCCCTACAACTTAAATATTATAGCGAGTCTAAACAGTCAAGAACCATTTGAATATACATATTTTAATAAATAGTTATCTCAGAATTGTTTCATAATTTTGTTTCTAAAACGGAGCCGCTACAAAAGGTAAAGATGAAAATAGACACGGCCTTTAGATGAGAAACATCTGTGTCATTTGTGAGCGAGATAATCTTTGTCATCAATTTAGTTTTATGATTTCTGATAGACGCTATAGAGGCAGTAACTAGTAGGAATATAACGGAGACATCATGTAGCTTTCCATTTCAATATTCATATAAATTCTTAAGTTACTACTAATATTTTGGAAAATAAATCTTTTCAGTAAGTCAGTATAGTAGAAAAATAATTAATTAAGTATATCTACGCATTAAAAAGAATACAATCTTAATGGAGTTTTGTAACAACCGTACATAGTCTTACTATAAGAGGTTAGTAGTACCCGGCTGGACGAGCTAAGCCAACTACTGAGTTATGTACGTTACAAAGTTATGTAGTTGAGTTCAAATTTTAGTTGGAAATTAATAAAAAAAAATGTATTTCAGATGCTGGTTTCAGTGCTGCTCTTCGTAACGAGCGTAGCGCTCTCCAGCTGCGACGTTTCCCACCTGGAGACTACCACGGAACCGCTTCCACCAAAGCCTTACGCGTTCTCATACTCAGCGGGCAGATACCCTGGTCATGTAGACAGAACACACGCTGAAGTCAGCGATGGCAGTGGTGTCGTTACAGGTATTGCGATTCAATATAACTTTCAAATTGGATCATATTTGATATGGTATATTGTATTGTATTTTATTTTAACAATTTAGTAGCGTAGATATTTTCGTTATTTTTATTATTGACACTGGATACAACATTTTTAGATTTTTTGATATTTTTTTTGTTTTTTTCTTGAAAATATGAGAATGTCCGAAGTAAAAAGTATCTTAATGTTGACCGGAAAATAAACGTTAGTGTTTGCAAATATCTATAAACATATAGCCATTTTTTTTAATAAATAAAGAATGAAAAATAAACCGATATTAAACCAGTTGTGGCAGGTTTCAATCTTCATCTGTAGTGCAAAGTCAGAAAGAAACATTGATTAGGATTTTCTAAAAGAGAATAATAGATGTCACCACCGTCCCGATAAACACGAATAGGTATAGAGTGCTTAATTCACCGAGTCTAGCAGCGATACTGGTAGCTCAATTAATAAAACGACAGGACGACGGTTTCCCAGTGGTTTCGGGTTCGAATCCCTGCCGCTATCGGTTTATTATTCATTGTATATTTAAAAAAAAAATAAATATCAAACTATACCAAATTTCAACAAAGCAAAAACAAGAAGCAGACAAATGTACACGTAGCAATTATTTTTCATTTAACAATAGCTAGGTAGAGATAATTAATTATATTTATGATGATAGATGAGTCCTCTAATAATAATTTGACTTCATACCCATCGTACTGTATTATACCTAGTCTTGCCATAAATATTGTAATAGAGAAAAAGGAAAATGTTTAACTGCAAATAATATGTATTACTTTTACAGTATGTTAGTTTAGTACATAAATATAAAACAATTAAAAACATATAAAGCTTTTTCGAAGTGGTCTCCATTGGCTGCAATACAGCCCTTTAAACGTTGAAGCCAGTTATCAATGGGAGCACGCACTCTTTCCATGGGAAAATTCTTCACTGCCAATCGTATATATAGATAGAGCAAGCTGTACTCTCTAAAATTGACCATAAATCATAATCCAGCGGATTAAGAACAGGACTAGACGACGGCCAGTCTTCAGCTCTGATGAAGTCCGAAACGTTCGCTTCCAACCAAGACTGCGTGGAACGAGCTTTATGACCCGGCGCCGAGTCTTGCTGGTAGAACCATACTTGGTTATTGAACACGGTGATGTTAAAGGGCTTAACTATCTTCTCAAGAATGGTATCTTGATATACTTGTGCCGATGTTTTGATGCCTTCTTCACAAAAATATGGCTTCGTTACTCCTTCATAGCTAACACCCCACCAAAGCATCACTGAAGTCGGATAATGTCCACGTTGCACTCAGTCGACAAATTGGGAAGCTTTTTTAGAGCTTTGAGCATAAATACGGTCACTTTGTTCGTTAAAATGTTACTCAATTGTAATTTTTTTCTCATCCGTAAACAAATTTTTCTGTGACCTCCCTTTGCGTACCGCTCCAGTAATTGTTTCAATTTTACCACCCTGTTTATCTTTAAATTATCAGTTAATAAATGACCAATGCGTCCCTTATAGGCTGCAAATCATAAGTCATCTTTTAAAATACGCGACATAGTTCTAGGTTCTAAAAATGACAGATTCGTAATATTTTTTTTTTATATTTTTAAGTGTAATACTATTTATGGACAGACTAAGTATAAAAATATATATATATATTTAAATTATAATTAATTTTTAATTGCATATATATATGCAATTAAATTATTTACCTGTATTCCCGATAATTTACTGTACATGTACGAGTTACGACGTTACGAATTGTTTGTATTTTTCGACCAGTCCCAAAACTTCACTCCACAAGTCTGTCATGCTTTGAGTTCATGAACAAATTCCAATACAAACGTGAATACAGCCAGTTAAATATATATATAGGCATCTTTTAAAATATGCGACATGGTTCTAGGTGCTATCTTCATTTCCCGAGATAAAATCTTTTGCTTTCGGACAGGATTTTTTCGGATTCTTTCCCTTACTGCTTTCACCACCTTTTTCGTATGAATACTACGTGAACGGCCAGGTCTTTTTCTGTCACAAACAGAGGAAGTCTTATTGCACCTTTTAATAGCCCGGTACACAATCATTTTACTAATACCAAGTGTATGGAGAGTTTTAAAAATTGCATTTGGCTCCATACCTACTTTGTGTAATTTAATCACAGCGATTCGGTTCTCTTTATCACCCCACTCCATTTTAATATAGCAAAATGTTGTACAATGTATTGGCGCCAAAATGAGAAAACACAATGTTTGACAAACAAAGCAATTGTTCATTAACAATCGTTATAAAAATGACAGATTCGAAATTTAAATGTAATATTTTTTTATTTTTAAGTGTAACAGTATTTATGGCCTAACTAAGTATATGTATATAGGTATATATGTACATATGTATATAAATATCGTATTATATTTCATAATAAGATCACTGGATGAAACTGTTCTTAAAGATTCGAAGTCAATTTTTGACCAACTTATTTAAAGAGCAGAATAATTAAAGTCTTATATTATATCAAACCTACCTTACGAGACTATTATGGACGGTTTCAGGAACTTTCTCCTACGTGGACCCACGGCAAAAGGTCCGTAGAGTAGACTACACGGCAGACAAGAATGGCTTCCATCCTGTTTTGAGCGACTTGCCGCCGGAGCATCCCGCCGACTCGGAGTCCGTCGCCCTGGCCAAGGACCGCCACTACCAGCTCTACGCCAAAATAGCTGAAGAACACGCGCAACATCCATATCCTGATGGTAAGACCTATTTATCTAATTCCTGAAAATACTTTTTTATGTTTCGTTATTTTATTATTAATAGCGATTTGATTGACAAAGTAAACTATGTACTATTTTATTCAATATGTTTTATTCTTACTTATTCATTTTAAAATACTAGAAGACTAATACGTGGAACGGTGTAAGATATTTACACCGGAGTTATCTTCGCCGTAAATACTAACATGTCCCATTGAAATTTTAAAAAATGTCAGTAGTTTAGATCAATCTTTATAAATATATTAACCCCTCCATGGGTTGTGTATATTAATATAGCTAAGCGTAAATAATGTAATTCCTTGCAGAGTCGTCAGTCCCGCGCCAGTCGGCGGCGGTGGCTGCGGCGGCGGCGAAGCACGCGCAGCTGTTCCGAGTGATTGCAGAGCAACACGCGCGCATCGCAGCCGAGCGCGAAGCGCTGCAGGCTGAGGAGGAGGAGCGCCTCGCGCTGCAAGACCTGCACGACAACTGACACACACACGCGCGTTGATATCGTTAATGTTTAGTCACGAGAGCGTTAACATGGAAATTATCTAGTAAAGATTTGTGAAATCATTTGTGCAGCAAAAATTACTTTCAAATTGCCCATTCCTTTTGTATTTAGTTTTTCGTTTTTAACATATTTATCTTTGGATATTTTCGTTTGTATAGCCAGTGAGATCATTCAGTTAAACTTGTCAAAGTGCCGTTAATAAGTGGGATAAATGACTCTGTTAGAATATGAGTTCTGTATCGTCGGAATCTCAAATGTTCTCTGTATATTTTTTAAAGACGACGACACATTGTTTGTACTTTTATATTTTCACACGATGCCATATTGAATATAAATTAAACATATATTGATGACTGCGTTTTTATTTGAATCTTTCTATTGAGCGGGGACTGCTTTGCTATATTATATAACTTACATATAAGAAGAGATACATAACTAGGCATTTTATAAAGTTACATCTTTTTCAACATGCTAGTTGTTGCCGGCGGCTTCGTTCGTCTCTCCCTCTCCAACTCAACATAATTGTCGCCAGACCATCTCCTACGCCAGTACACTTAATAATCCTATTTCAATAATTCGCCTTATTTACTACACTATTTACAATATATATTTTCAGCGAGTGTCTATATTATTTAAAGGTGGTATTTTTATTTTCAGATAATTATAAAAGTTGATTTTTATAATTATAATAACACATTCTTAATACATCAAATAAAACGTGTCGAAGTTAAATCATTGTGTTTATATTAAACAAAGAGTAGACTCATGTCTGAAGTGATTTCTTTACTTAATATTAATAAAAAATCTCAATACGATTACTGTTTCGTTTAATTGTAATAAACAGTAAGTGGTTTTTTAAATTTAATTAAATTTAATTTATTTAAATAAAATTTGTTTATTATTTTTATTGAGTAAATAGCTTAATTTTAAAAATGTATACTATTGACTCAATAGATATTTAAACAGTCTATTAAATAATATATTCTGAAAAATGTACGGTAGTTAAAGTATGACATACCTAAAGATATTTTATCTGTCTAATAGTAGTAAACAACTACCAAAATCCAAAAATCCAAAACAAACTAATTTATGCTAGGTATGTAATAATAGAGATTAGTTATGCCATTGCGTTATGCTCGTGAACGGGTGCTACTTGCGTTGACTGGTCGTGTTGCTGGCAACGGTTTTTGTGCATTAATTTCTTAAATTATTAGGCTTTTCTTTTATTATTTATTTTATTTCTTAAATTATTTCTTTTATTTCTTAAATTATTGAACCCTCGTAATTTTAACTTTAAGTTCGCAGAAGGGCTTATTTCGATAAGTGATACCATACTTAATAGGCTCCTGACACCCATGTTTGACGTACACGTGAAATCACTGATAATGATTGAAAGTGAAAAAGATTTAAATAAACAAATAAATATAACAATTTAACTTACTTTGAAATCACCATCTTTTCAGTAGTTTAAATTTAAGGTATCACGAAAAAAACAAAATTAATATAGAGCTTGAAGGGAGTGATTGAGAAATTGTGAAATTTGAAAACAAATTTTTGATCTTACATTTTTATTACAAATATTTTTCATTTTAGGTCATAAATAAATACAATTTAAAATTTCAGAAGAAAATCCTGAAGTGATCATGAAAGAACTTTCACCACTCATTCCATGTTTCCGATGGCGGGACAATTTAGATCAATTATTATCAACATCGTAATACGTTTTTTATATTTAAACTTTCGTGAACCATGACTATTATATTTATATTTACCCGGCTATATTCACGCAGAAATTAAATCGGAATGTGCCCGACTAGGTTCGAACCCATTCGGGGTCCTTAATCATGAGCTCTGAGCGTGGCGGACTCGCGCCGCGAACATTCTACGTGAATACAGCCGGGTAAATAAATATAATCGTAATACATTTCGTCACAAGGCGGTAGGGAGGGGGGTACATTCTACTCAAACAATATTCCGACCCATACATACGTACATACATACGACATCATACTGATCAGAAGTTTTGTAGTTTTCGACAACCGAATTCCAAACATGGTTCAAGGATCGAATTTTTACAAGGTATGGTGTTTGGTTATTAGGATTCCAATTTAATAACAGGCTCATTAGATGCAAACGGTTCCTTTATATTTTACAGATTGTCTGCTTAAATAAATCAGACATCGTGTCTCTTTGCAGAATCAGTCATACTTTTAGATGTATTGTAGTTAAGGATTTAAGCTTATGATATTGTTTTAAATATAAAGATATATAAATACATTAATAAAAATGATTATCTATTAAGTCGGTTTACGGGCGGTAATTTAACATAATAACGTAATAAAGAAACATTGATGAAAAAACCGATACTTTTATATATTAAATTGAATTAGTATCACTTAATTTGGGATTATTATGTATAATATAAACAAAGGAATTTATTGAGAATTAAAATTATTTCGATAAATAAACATGTCTGTACTTAATATTACAGATTAATAACAAGTAAAATGTGCTATTAATAATTTATTAATAACTTTCATACATATTTATTTCATAGATATTTAAGATCCTCCAATGTGTGTTATTCTGTTTAGAAATAGGACGATAATTTGTTGTCATTATAAACAATGGAAACCGCGTTAACTTTTCACTTTACTTTAAAAACAGTAAGCAAAACAGTTGACGTGTTCATCGGCCGCAGCGGCAAATAGAATGGAAGAGGGATAAATGCGTCAATAGGATCGTGCCTCTCTATCGTATTGTACCGCGCTCTAGCTTGCACGGTCAAATCAGGCGGAACGTGACAATGAGCCTTTTATTTTTTATTCATTAAATACTAAATGTACAGTTCTGATTTACATTTATACATTTGTGAAGTTTAATTTAGGAACAAATAGCAAACCTTTTTTGACTGAACATGCAATCCATAGCTTTCAGGAAAACAAGGAAACTTTTAAAATGGTGGAAATAATAAAAAACTAATATTGCTGCACTCATTTATTTTGAAACTCTAATCGTCAAATTTCTAAGATGCTCCGATATTCTTCATCAGCTAGCCGGTGCTGTCTGTCGGTAACAAACACATTCATAAAATTAATGAAACTACATTGTACATTCGATTTTTATATCGTAACGTCAATTACAACTACTATGTAAGCAAAATGCCACAGCATATATAACACTCTATTTAGATACACTAGTAAATATAAAACAAAGTAATAGAAAATAAATATCTTTAAGGATCCAATCTTTAGAAACTACATATTAAAAAATATTAAAAAAAAAGATATAGGACGATACTGTAACAAAACTTTATATATTATTTTCGGAAAGCGGTAGCAAGACTTATATAATTTATATCAGGACAATGATATTATTCTTTTTTTTACGTACTGGTGGGTGGTGGGGGTGGTGGTCCACGGCCGCCACATCCAGCGTCGTGGGGCTCGCCTTTAATATGCGCGTGAGGTACATGTGCAAGGCCACCCTGGAGCAGAAGAGTAAATATAAATGAAACATATTCTACCTTATACTCGTATATATACCGAACTAGCAAACAATGATCGCTATTCTGTGATTCCAGCTCATTTTAATTATATAGAAATGCAATGGCTTCATTGTAGTATTGGTAAAAAGATCATTAAATTATTTTTTTTTACAACTCACCATGACCGCAAAGATGATACCCATCAAGGACAAAAGCATCAGAAGAACCTTCATCTTAGTCTTTATCAAACACTCGGAACTGATACTGTACGAACTGAATGTTTTGGATTTATATAGCGTAAAAATATTTTATAAAATCACAAACATAATCACTGAAGATTTCATCAGAAATAATTACAGGAAAATGACTTTTAACCCTTTACTACTTAGTATGTACATTTGTGACATATTATCAAATAGCTGTGTATGAGAAACAAGGAGACATTAAAACAAGCATACATTTAATATTTTTGACCTTATTTGTCTTTAACATGATTTTGTGTATTTGTTTGTACCTCAGTTTTCCTCTTTGACTGAAAGAGAAAATATATTAAACAGTAAGATTTTATCATTTCTTCCGTTAAGAGTAGGAACTTTCAAGTTCTTTTGTACGACTGGCTTCTATAAGCGTAACTTTTAATCACCAATTTAATTTCACCTGACACACTACTAACTATTGTTTTGATTGAGATAGCACCACTGTTTAAGTCAGATACTTACAACTCTGCTTCGCTTTTATCAGATATCCTAGAGGTAACACTTTTTCAATATTTGTCAAATCGAAGTGAATGTCTTGATACAAAAAAGTCTACTGATGACACTCACAACTTCAGTACATGGTTTTCTGCCGTGTTATTTACAAAAAGGAAGTCCCGTAAATATCGTCTTATCATAGAAATAATTATATTTTATGTCATGTCACTAATGAGTAAAACAGTCGTGGATATTTAAGGGTTAACATATAAATTAAGGGTCAAAGCACAATATCAATTGTCACATAAAGGGGAGGCGATAATTGAGGATTTCATATTTATTGTGATTAAACTATTTTACCGCTCCACAGAGCGTGTATAATGATTGTCTGCGAACAAATTCATTCATATATTCCTTTAATAGCTTTTATTGTTACTCTATGATGTTCTTATGTCGACGTTAATGAATCGTTTTACAATCTTTACATAATATTTATATCTTACGATAAAAGAAATTAATATACAATGAAATTGTACAAAGGATAACGTCAACTATCTACTATAAGGGGTCAATACCAGGTAAATAATAACAGACGTTTAATGTAAACCCTTCTTTATTTTCTAAACATTCTATACTGTATAGTGATTCTATACAAAAAATATCAATCTATGTCTAATTTTTTAAAACTGCCTTGAATGCCAAATATATCTTCCACAGTTGTATGTTTGCCGTTCGGTCGCAAAGACTCATTTACTATCCACATGTTGTCATTTTTGAAAAAATCTTTATTGTTTTCCATACGACGTATACTTTCATCTGAAATATACACAAAGGATATATTAATATAATTAGGAGTCAAGTTCTTTGCAGTAATAAAAACTAACGAATCTACTATTAACTTTACATGCTCGGCATGAGAACATTTAATTTATTTAAAATAACTAGCGAAATGACAGAAAATATATTCAATTTAGTATATTTTTTGTAATAAAATAAAAAACCTTGAGAACTAGAATGGTCCTCGAGATCTAATTCGTATGTTATTTGAAAGTTGAATAACAACGTTCGGCCGTTAATAAAATAATTACCAACAGACATATTAGACAGCTTTATATACTGACTAAAGTTCCAAGTTGGAATGTCTTGTCTCTCATTTATAAACGCGATTCATCTTTATAACAATTAAATAAAAATAATTCACATACTGCAGAGAGTGTTCAAGTCCTTATAGTTTCCGCCGCAGTCCTTCGGTAAGGACTCCTTCGGAACGTAATTGTAAAACCCCTCCGAGCCGGACTCGTGGATGTGGATAAGATCCAACAAGGCCTTGTTCATAAATGGCTTCAGCAGTACCATGAATTTGTCCATAAAAGGGGGAGCGTTACAGAAATGAACTTCTTTCAACTTCACTAACATGCATTTCTAAAATAAAGATTAAACATTCATTTTGATGATCTCAGGTGAAAAGATGGGATAAGATGATTAATCTGACTTTATTGGTTTAATAACAATATTGGAATCTCTTTAATATTTTTGTGATATTAAGATGGAGTGACTTGATAAGGAGAACTGGATTGCTGTGATAACGTTACATAAAATAGGTTTAGATCCAATTCATCCAAAAATCCATTTTTGGTGTTTATTAGCTATTAGCTATTCTAATAACTAAGCCATATTTTTGAGAAAAGGTGTCAAAACAAGAAGTGTATAAAGATAAAGTGGCTAAATCCCTTATTAACACGTATCTTCCACAACCAAGAATGGTTGAATTATTCGGGTAGATTCAGCATCGGATCCTAATAATCGAACCACCCAAGAGTGCTTGGAACCTTTTCAAAACTGAGGACTTGCTATCATCTAATCTGAATTTGCTGGGTTATAATTATCATTCTTAGAGAGTATGACTTGCTTAAAGCGCCATGATAGTTTACAGTTCTTCAAATTATCCATGAGATTGGCAGTTATAAACATACTATTGAAGAGAGTACGTGTTCATTGGAATACAAATTTAAAGGACTGAATTAAAACCAATAGAGATGAATGAGTTTGATGTATTTTTGATGTTTATTTATAGACTAACACACATCACAGTATAAATGTTTTAATCAATAGAAGAATAAAAGATTAGTCCTTATAACATTGTTTCTGGCAAAACTACTCGTATGTTTATTGCATCGTCCATAAAGAATAAATGCTGCTTTATACATTTGAGTTTGTTTAATGTACTTGTACAAACAATAGACTTAAAGTATTTCATTTAAAAATTATAGATTCTTGTATAGGCGATTGCAAGTATTCACGTGTCTTGTCATTACACAAACAGTAGCTACGATGTATAATTGATATGTGGGAATTAATAAAACATATAAATAAAAACTATAAGCACTTTTTTATAAGATTTTTTTTATGGTATAGGAGGGCAAACGAGCGTGCGGTTCACAGGTGTTAAGTGATCAGCACCACCCACAAAATCTTGCAACGTCGGAAGACCCACAAGAGCGTTGCCGGCCTTGGAGGGTGTAAACGCTTTTTTTTAAGGTACCCATGTCGTGTCGATTTGGAAACACCGCACGAAGGAAGTTAATTCCACGTCTTGGTGGTACATGGAAAAAATTCTTGAAAACCGCACAGTAGAGGATCGCCACGCGTCCAGGTGGTAAAATAGTATTGCAGGCAATATCGTGCTGTGCGGTGGTGAAATTCGGCGGCGGACATCAGATCAAAAAGCTCTTCGGAGCACTCCCCGTTGTAAATGCGATAGAAGACGCACAAAGAAGCTACGTCTCTATCCAATGCCAGCCATTCACAGAGCGGTGGATCCCCGACAATCCGAACGGCTCTCCACTGTACGCAGTCAAAAGGTAGAAGCTGCCATTGGGGTGAGCCAGACCAGAGATGAAAGCAGTATTCCATATACGTTTGGACCTGCGCCAAATAGAGCACAAGTCTTTGGCCAGGATTGAAATATTACCTCGTTCTATTGATTACACTCAAATTCAATGCGGCTCGTTTGGCCTTGCTCTCCAGATGACCACGAAACTGACAGTCGCTCGAAATGTTGAGGCCCAGTATACTGGCTTTGGCTAGGCGTTGAGGGGTGTGTTTTCGAAGAGCGGCGATGCGACAAATGGGGTTTTTTAGTGGTAAACGCGCAAACTTGTGTCTTTTGGGGATTAAACTGAACACGGTTCAAGGTTCACCCTACTCTGAGACCATCCCCAAGGAGGTTTCTATAGAAGACACAAGTTTCATTCGGCACTCGTCTACGTTTTTCCGAGAGACATCTGCATGGCCGGAATATACCGCATCCCCAGTGCTGTCATCCGCATATAATGTAAGTTGGTAATATCCAACATATCATTGATATGCAAGAGGAACAGGGTTGGGGATAGCTCGCAACCTTGGGGTACACCTGCGTTCACGGGCTTGGGATCCGAGCAAAAGCCATCAAGAACGACCTGTATGTTTCGCCCAGTGAGGAACCTGGTAATCCACTTGCACAAACTCTCGGAAAGCCCATAGGAGGAAGCTTCGAGAGAAACCCCCTTGTGCCATACACGATCGAAGGCTTTCGCTATATCCAGACTAACTGCCAGACCCTCTCCCTTGCTTTCAACAACCGCGGCCAAAGGGTGCGTAAGATCTAAAAGAAGATCACCAGCTGATCGGCCATGGCGGAAGCCATATTGCCGGTCATTGATCAACTGGTGACCCTCGAGGTGCGCCAGGAACTGTCGGTTGATGATGTTCCCCATGACTTTGGAGTGTAAGCTTGCTTTTCTTACGGTTTTGACGCGCCGTATAAGAAAAATATAAGATAATGTTTATTCGATATTTCTGGGTCTCTTAAAATGGTAATTAACTACAATTTTCAAAACATGTATGAAACTAGTAAAAAAATACGATAATAATAGAGCGATCTATTGTACATACTAATTTAAATCATATTTTTTGCACTTCGTTATAAGGTTATGTTGCTGAATTTTGATTAAATGTCAAATGTGTATATGTGTATGAGTTTTATATAGTATTGTGTTTGTGATTACTCGAATGGCGCTGCTAGTGCTGAAGTGCTGCAGAGTCAGCATTTTATTGTGGCTTAAAAACATCTACGTTTCCGTAAAAGTAATGGTTTTTTGGTAAGCAGCAACTCAATTGTCGATACTCAACTCCTCGATAAAGATGCGTCGTATGCAAAAACCAGATCCCAATACGTTCAGTGGTTTTTGACAGTAAGAAAGAGCGATGAGAGAAAGTGAGACATTTTATTTAATCTCATTTAATATGCTTGTAGTGATGTAAAGACTAGTATTATAAACAAATATTTAAAATATTTTTATAACATTAATACAAAATTTGACATTTTCTGTCAAACTTAGTCTAGCTAATATACATTTTAAATATCTAGTCATATTGTTCACCGGAGACTTAGCAGAGCGGGTGCATATAATTGGCACGGAACCCTCAAAGTTCTAATAAAAAAACTTATTGAAAAAAATATAAAAAATTAACATTGAGAACAAAGGTGTATTGAAGGTTTGACCGTTCTTAAGTTACGATGTTTTCAAACTTTTAACTTGAGTTTTGGAGTTGTTCCACGCCTGTAATTGCCTGCGCTCGCACGGCTTCTTCAGTCTACATAAAATGGGAATTAATTATTTATTCTATATTTATTTTATAAAATTTATGAATTTATATGTTTTGTTCTTCTTTTCTATTTATTTGCCGCAAATTTTATGGTGAGAGTTATTGTAGTTATGGTAGAGTCAGTGAAAATATACTGATATCATAACGTAGAGTCAGCAAAATTATTTTATGCAAGTACATTCACGTGTTAGTAAGTTACATAAGATGATATCTTTTTCCTTCGACCAAACTCACTTATGACTTTTCTCTATGTGGACTCATGTATAATTAATGGACACATTAAATGTATTTACTAATCTGAGATACCTGTAGGAAGTAAAGCGCTTGTCGTAGTAGCACCACTTCTAACTTGGCAACGTGGCCCAAATTGGCCAAGTGCATATTTATGATCAATACACATCTGTAAATTATAAAAACAGGTCTAATTAGTATGCCAATTTCAAAATACTAAAATTGTGTTTTTAGTCTTTTAGGCTCATTATTATAAATACATGGGTAAAAAAATATATTACATTATTATAATTACTTAAAAGATTTCTTTACCCTGGCCATGTGCCTTCTTCATATTGCAATAAGTCGAGAATCATCATTCCTGTCCGGATAATATTAGCAAAGTTGTATTTTCTGGCATTTCCGTCCAAAAGACCGCAGAAGAGAGCTCGATACCCGTGAGCTGTGGGTAAGGGCAGGGGTATATAGTATCTGGAAAAAATACGTACATTTAAACTATAGGCGGCGTTCATTAATAAAAACTTATTTGATGCCTGCTCAAATGAGAGACAAACCGCAATGATCAAGTAGTTAATAACATTATTAGATAATTACAATACTTACATATTATTTAATATTAGTAATATTATACACGTTTGAAAATATTTATAAACATGTCTAGCGATATAAAAAGGCCGCGGGTTCGGACCCCTGCCCGTATCGATTTATTTATTCATAAATGTAATAAAGACAACTCACACGACTCTCATGGTGTCAATGATTGTTGTGTCAACAACTCGATCCTTAAAGAAGGTGGTGAGGAGTGTCCTGGCACTGACGTGGACGTCCAGCACCTGCTTGGTGACCTCCGCGCTCCGGTCGCAGCAGTGGTAAGTAATTATCAACAGCAGGTCTACAAAATAAAAACATTTATGGAAATGAATAATGACAACTAATTTATTTCCTTGTCATATTATTCTTTGTCTTCTTTGTGATACTTCAAGTGTTTAAGAAGACCATGAATCGCCTCTCAGTATAATTAAAGGTTGTTAATACTGTAATAAAATAATAACGACCTTGTCAAACGCTACATTGTAGATTGTGCACGTTCGTGGCGTTCCTATACTATAAGTTACGGCTTCGCCAACGTAAAAGACGGATCTAATGACGTATTGAGCAAACTCTATTAATTTTTATATAAAATATTTTCTTTTACTTGTATATTATTCATAAATATGTATTGAATTGTAACGTCTGTAACATCCCAATGTTTGTCTTGTATTCCAAACGACACGAGGCTATTTTTGGGCTTCTAGCTGCGGAATAATTAAAATAATGGATGAAACTGTTGTAACATATTTAATAGATGGCGCTGTTTTAGTTGGACATTTACAATCATATATAATGTTCAATGTACTACGGAGAGTACAGTGGTTGAGAAAAACATGGAAAATATTATGAGTGGAAGAATTTATAACTTTATATTATGATGTACAACTAACAGGTAAACTAGGAAAACTATCTTGGAGTTCGTGTTATTCATTGAAATTAAAGCATTTGGTTTTTAATTTAATTGACAATACTAGCTGTTTCCTGTGACTTCGTTGGCGTGAACTACACAAGGAAAATAAGTCAACAACGACTGATTGAAATATAATAATAATAACGAATGATGTCTCTCATACTAAATCCAAAGAATTCTTGATTGTTTATCTCAAATACAAAATTGTACAACTTAATAATATTTGTTTATTTTTCGCTTTAAGACAAAGTTCTAATCCTCCCATTTACCATCCGAAGAAACTTTACTTATGACAAGGAAAATTAAACCTAAAAGTTTACATATGTATGTGTAAGGAAAACTTAAGCTATTTCTTTTTCCTGATTATTAAATATCCTGTTTTCTTAAAAATATTATGTTCATAAATATGATGGTATTTTTTTTTAACTTTAATACATTTTTATTTTTATTTTAACAATAAATTTATATCTCAACTTCGTTCAATAAATTAATATTCTGCAAAAAGTGTGTTGCCCTTTAAATGTGTTGGAACAAACATACAGGTTATTAAAAATAAAAATAAATACCTAAATTACGTAAATTAATTTTAACAATATATAATAAGATAATAATTATTAAAAAGACGATAACACTAAAATATAAAGTATCAATCAAATCAAAAAAACATAATGTACCTACAATAGAAACTAATGATAATACTTTAGCTAAAAATGAAATGATTCCATTTATAATACGTTTACGTACCACTCCAATATTTCCCTGGTAGATGAGGTTGCGACATCAGCCATTCCCGCAGCTTCCGGATGTCCTCCGGGGATATGTCAGGGTTCTTCTCATACTCCTTCTCGACTGGAAACTGTTGGATTACTTCAGTCATAATACTGTAATTAAAATGTACGATGAAAGGAAGATAAACACCACAACTAGATATATAATAAGAGATTTTAAGACTCCTCAACAATAAATGATATAAATAACAACTTTAAAACAATATTTTTTAAAATTCACAAAAAAGTACTTACTACAAAAAAGTTGTTTTTATTCAGTTGTAGTTAATGGCTTATCCTTGGACATTTAATTTAATTAATAAAGAGGATAAGTTAATGCCTCTAAATACTAATTCTTGGTAAATGTACATATATAAATATATATAAAATGTTATTGAGTGTTTCGGGTCACCATTATTAATTCATTCCAATATTTTATTATAAATCAGAACAGAAAAGATTATTTATTGTGATCAGATATATAACTTACAGCAGTCAAGTCTATTGTATATTAGAAGTAGAATTTGTATATAAGTATTACGATAAAAAATATATAAGGTAAGAGGGATCGTCAGACGTGATAAAAATTTTCATAGCTGTAGATTAATATATATCTTCTTCTCTATATATAATTCTATCGTACGTGTGTTTGTCACTGAACTCCTAAACAGCTGGACCGATTTGAATGTTTTTTTCTCGTTTGAGTGGCACCTTGGATGGTTAACATTAACATATCAACCCGGCAAATGGCGCTGCAGTCGGTATCTCGACTTGAATGACTTTTTATGCATTCATTCATTCATCCATTTATTTTTGATTTGTTTTCATTTTGTTGTTTTAATATCATAATCACTTAACATATTATGCAGAAGTGAGACCAGAGGTGTGATAAACGGCTTTATTTAAAGAACGCGTTTAAGCTTAATGCTTCAAATTTTAAGCAGACTTATTAAACAGCGGATTTTTTTAAACGTCTTTACTGATTATTATTGTTAAATACCATAGCTGGGCATTAACTCGTTAATCCGTTAAACGTTAATTAACGAAGTTAACATTTTGATTAACGATTAACTTTTAAAAATTTTAACGGACACGTTAACTTCCGTTAATATGCAGAAGTCTGTTAATCGTTAATCTAATGCCTACTATTTACCGCACGGCACCACGGCGCGGCGCGAAAAACAGGTTCAGACAAATATGAAACGAACGACAAGTGCCGGGGGGCGCGTGGCAGCGCGTCAAACAAAAAAAAATAGATATTTTAAACTAATATCGGGTCTACTACGCGACAAAAATTAATTAAGGTGAAATACCTTTTTATTTCCCGACGTTTCGGCCTTATTTCACCAGCCGTAGTCACAGGATGACTAATGTCAGCTCAGCGTCGTCTTCGTGAGGCGCGAGTCTCGGTAACTACCTTCGCTTGTTCCTCATTATTTGTGTTGTTGATATTGTTACTATCGGAAGTGAGGGTATTTAAACAAACGACACTAACGGTGTCTACACACTGGCTTTTTAAGTCGCGGCGAGTATGGCACTTGTTAAAATACTTAAAAAATTGTTTAAATACCCTCACTTAACACCTGATTAGGTAAATAACTAAAATAAATACCTATTTTCTATTTATTTTTAACAGATAAACAAACAGCAGCGGAAAATTCGAAGGACAGAGATAGTTTAACTGGCGGAGGGAGCAATGCGAGGAACAACGATGATGACGAGGAGGAAGACTTTTTCAATTCTGTCACTCAGTCTATAGAAAAACCAAAGAGCTCCAGCTCTTTAAAGAGTAAAGCGCAAAGTCTCGTTAAAATGTGGCTGGACATGAAATCAAAAGACTCGTTCAACGATGCTGCATTCCTCGGGGAACAGATATTCATAAATCTATTTATTAAATACAATACTGCTATACCCTCAAGCGCTGCAGTTGAACGTCTGTTTTCCATGGGTAAAGACATTTTAACACCAAAACGAGCCTCGCTTTCAGACGAGAACTTCAACATGTTAATGTTCAAGAAGGGGAATATGCAGCTTATGCCCAACGATTAAATTAAACACCTGTTAGCTTCCAGACCCTAAACCAACAAGTTTTATAAGTTCACTAACGCGACGATATAAAAGTGCAATTTTACACATATTAACGGATTAACGATTAACGTTTACTTGCGTTAATTCTTCCGGAATGTAACGCTTTAACGTTTAACGAAGCTAACTTTTTTTGTAGCGGATTAACGAAGTTAAATATTTGATTAACGGTGCCCAGCTATGTTAAATATCGTCTGATGTAGCAGTTAATGTTTGTCTTCGTAGTTTGAATATTCACGTCATGAATCTCCTCATTTATTTTTTATTGCAACTGAAACAATTGCATCATCGCAACCAATTCAATTTTTATTGTGGGTATGTTATTTTTGAACAATATAATTTAAACTCTTTATAACACACTATATGAACACGAACTAAATTGTTATTTTCCTCTACATTTATTCGTTCAAATAAATAAGTCTGTAATAAATATAAAATAAAATATCAAAACTAATAATCACTGACTAAAAATATTTAGTTATAATAATATTCATCTTGAAAAAAGTACTAAATTAATATAGAAGATTTTTCTTTGCTAGAATCTGTTGGTAACAAAAATAATAAAATATTTGAATGAGTCTTATGTTCATAAATACAAAGGTTATTTTTTACCGTATTATTAAAGGCTGAAAAAACCACGATCTTTGGTAGAAACTGGGTCAAAGTAAAAAAGAGTCTTATTTCGATAGCAGGAACGGTTGTATTTCAACGTATTATTAAAAGCTGATATACTAGCGCTTGTAAAACGTACAGGATACAAATATTGGTATCCATCTATATTGCCTGTTTTATTGGCTCTATATCTAATTATATCTAAATTTAGAAGTGGTGAATATTTATTTATTAATTTATTTAATAATCAGAACTTTTGGTCTCTATAAGTTTATTTTCCGTGGCATCTGGTAGACCCTTCTAATGACGCACATGAGACCTGAATATAATATATTTTATTTACAGACATATTTAAATAAAGTCATTAATGACAAATTCATTAATGACAAATCTGGAAAAAAGGAACTAACATTATTAATCGCCAGATATCAATGATGGAGTGATAGACAATTTTGCAAATACAATGCTTTATGTTTGACAAAAATTGTTGCTATATTTATGAGCAAGCAGTATACGACAAAATGTACAAATAAAAATATAAATTTTGAAATGATGGCGCGAGAGTGCTGAGTGTTGTTCGGTTATATCAGATCGACTAAAATACGTTTTTGAAATTATTTATTTATTTTAATTCACTTTTATATAATAATTCATTTTATATTAAACATACTTTTTTGCGGTACGATGTAGTAACTTGTATTATTTGTATCCTGTATACATTATTTTTTTCAAACTCTTTAGTAAAAACTCAATAAACCAACTTTTAAAAAATAGAAATACTCAAAAGAAACATTCCAAAATATTGCTTCTTAAATTAAATATAAAAAAATAAATGGCAATAACATTGTTGCCGGGTAGCAATGTAATAAGTCCTTGTATATCTTAGATATGTATAATAATTATATGTAATTAACAAACCTCATAGTTTCACTTCTATCTGTTATATAATTAATTGAAGGTAATCAGTTACGCAGCAATAATACTTTGACTTTGAAATTTTTTACAACCATTCGTCAAAACAGGAAGAAATAAGATAAAATATACCGTTTTTAATATCGAATTAACTTCGATAGTACTCGTAAGAACGGTTGTATTTGACCACATTCTTAAAAGCTGATAAACTCGCGATCGTTGGTAGAATCTGGACCAGAGCGGGCCCAACCATTTTGTATTTTTTTATGTGTTTTTTTATATTACAATATATTTTTCTATAATATAAATAGATCAACTCCAATACGTTTGTAAATCTTGACACTTGTTTTGAGTATCGTTGAGTCTGAGAGCACTCGTCAAAGTATTATTGCTGCGTTACTGATTACCTTCAATTAATTATATAACAGATATGAAGCACTCTCCCGCCATCATTTCAAAATTTTTATTTTTATTTGTACATTTTGTTGTATACTGCTTGCTCATAAATATCGCTACAAACATAAAGCATTGTATTTGCAACATTGTACATCACTCCATCATTGAAATCTGGCGATTAATAATATTAGTTCCTTTTTTCCAGATTTGTCATTAATTAATTTGTCATTAACGAATTTGTCATTAATGTCTTTATTTAGATATCTCTGTATATAAAATATATTATATTCAGGTCTCATATGCGTCATTAGAAGGGTCCCCTACCAGATACCACGGAAAATAAACTTATAGAATCAAAAAGTTCTGATTATTAAATAAATTAATAAATAAATATTCACCACTTCTAAATTTAGATATCATTAGATAAACAGCCAATAAAACAGGCAATATAGATGGATACCAATATTTGTATGTACGTTTTTGTAAGCTATTCAACCGGTTGAGGTACAATTTTGGTTGGCAAGTTATTAGTCAAAATAATTCACTTAAACTTATTTATTACTCTCAGTATTAATAAATAATATATATATAAATCACTAGTACCAGTTAACTGAAAATATTTTATACGGAATTAATAGTATATATACGTTAAGATTATCTTATAATAATATAATAAGTTAATTTATAAACTCCAGTTTAAATACTTTTATATAAACCAAATGTTATATTATATTATAGTATTATTAAATTTGTTGGTAGAAAAAACATAAGCGCAGTTCTAAAATAAAATTATCAATAAGGTATCTTTACATAAAGTGGCTTTATATTTATTTATATTCATAAAAAAAATATATAAAATTAATTACCTTAACACGTTATACAATTCTATATATATCTCAGAAACGAACACAACCACAGTTGACCAACAAATGACAAAATAAATACAACGTACATATTTTCCCAATGATAATTACTTGATAGACAATACTTAATTATGTGATACACGTGGCCGTCATGACGCGTGCGCAGTCACATGAGGCTGTCTGCTCTATGAACACCTCGCCACAGGTCAAGGCGGCAGATGTTAATAAGCAGAATGAAAAGTTCTTACTACACGAAATATGAAATGACAATTTAATAGATCGAGTAGTTAGTCTTGCATTTTAACCAGGCCAAAGGCAAATAAAACTTGTAGCTTGTAGAAGCCTTATAATCGCTGACTTTAAAGTGCTCTCTAATAGCTAACACGTACGATCAATAAGTTATTGCAAGTGAACGCCATCTCGCAGGAATTGTACACTAGTGCCCATTTTTAAAGGTAGAGATAATATACAAAAATTATGATGAATAAAACTCATAGCACACAATATAAAAGTATGGGCGATAGTTATCGAAAAAATAGAGTGAGGAAAATGAGTTCTATGACGACACTGTTCTTGTCGGTAAAAATGGCTTTAGGGTCCAGAATAAACTGGAAAAATAGCAATAAAAGTTACAGACTGTTGGTCTGAAAACAGGCAATATTAAACTGACCAAATATTCTGGGATTTCTTTGGTCTCCCTAGTGCGCAAGGCAAATAAATGCTTCTGAAATGCGAATCTTGTGATGGATGTGTGTCGAGAATGGATGAATGTCGAAAATTTTATGGTAAAATATCAAATCTACACTGCGATAAAAAATTATAAAAGGCCATGGAAGTAAAAGACATTAAAAATATATTAAAGCTTATTTACATTACATAAATATAAAATGAAAAACCAACCGATACCAATAGAGATTGAATCCCGTAACTTCTGGAAAACAGTAAAAAAAAAAAAAAATTATTACACCCATGATTTTTGGACCAAGCATAAACTTAAACTAGTTTTAGGTGATTTCAATTTCCTCACGTAAACTTACACTTAACTTACAACAAACTTCACCCATACTTTCATGCTGTGTGACAAAGGATTTATTCGTCTATTATCATAATTATATCTATCTTGCTTAAAAGATGGACACTAGTGCACCATTCCTATGGGATGGATTTCTCCAAAGCTTTTCTTGACAATTTCTAGCGACCTTCTCTGCTGTCCTTGTTCATAAAGAATGATTTTCCAAGGAAACACACTGCCCATCACCGCTAACGAACATCACCATTGTGCCTACAACTCTTCGTGGTACCTACTCCAATTGTAGTAGCTGATACGATGATCTGGCCTAGAGATGATAGCAGTTCTCCATATGTGGCTGAAATATGATTTATGTTGAGCCAGCGTGACGTACTCCCTAGCTTTATTGATCACTTGCCCTTGCTCTTCAGATGACTGCGAATCTCACTTTATGAAATGTGCTCTAGAAGGCTGGTGACACAGCGAATGGAGTTTTTTAAATAGAAAACCTAAGAAGTTGTGTTTTCTGGGGATATATTGAACGTTTGAATATTAATCCCATTAAGAAACTTTTTCTAGGAATGTTTCAATAGAAGAAAAACTGATTTCGGCACTCAATGATGTTTTCCCGTTTTCTTGTTCAGTCGATACATATTGGATCCCCAGTTCTTTCAAACGTATCACAATAAATGTTAAGAATCTCCACCACATCATCGACATGCAAAAGGAATAAGGAACTTGTGGCGTTCCCGGGCCTGGGTCCCGAACAAAATCTATCGAGATGCTATTTATTTCGTCCAGTCTTCTTTAATTTTATTTGTTTGTGTAGAAAGAGAAGAGAGGACAGCCGAAAAAAATATGGACGGATTGCAATTGCAAAAACAAGGGAGGGTGTACAGACATGATGAGTGACAGAGAAGTATGGAAGGAAAGGAACATACTGCGGGACCCCTAATACAGGGAGCTGATGATATAATAGGAAGATGATGGTGATGACTCCTCAATCATTCTATAACAGAATGTAATCCACTAATTGTGTGGAGGTTACTATTTTGTATTTATAATGATACTGAATATAAATATCTAGAAGTATTGTCGTTAGAACAAAGGGTGCGTGTGAAAAACGGTCATGAATAACGCCACATATTGAGTTCGTAGATTTGACCTTCACAAGTAACAAACAATGCGACCAAAAAATGTAAAAATATATGATGGTTTCCATTTCAGTTTATAAAATCCTTTTTTGAAGACTGCGGTTATTTATACAGAGGACAAGTATATATTCATCATTCTACACCTTACCACCCGGAAAAATTTGGGTTATTTGTTTGCATGGGTTAATTTAATTCCCGGTCATAAGATGAGCTTGGTTATAAGATGACTGAAAATATATTAATAATTAAAAAGGCTTATTATTTCAATCTGAAATCTTAAATATCCATCTGATCTTATGGCAATGATTCGAAATAAAACTTTACTTGGTAATATTCTTTTTGCTCTTTAGTATACCATTACTTAAATTGTAATCAAAAGTTAATGTATGTACATGTGGCTGCTGAAAGTATATAAAAGTATAGTATATTTTAATTAAAAACCTTAAGTGTGAAAAGATCAAAGAAAAAAACAACACTAGATAATCATAAAGTGAGACGGAAAAGTAAAAATGAAAAAGAGACAGAAATGTAAAACAAAAATAAAATGCTCTTAGAGATACGTTACGCCACACAAAAAAATTACAAACACAAATGAGTTATAGGAAAATGAAATAATATTTATTATGTTATAAATATAAATAAAAGATAAACAATTTTATATTGACATTTGTGAAACAGTGATCACAATAAAAAAAAAACACCCGGCTGAATTTGTTGTGTGGTTCTTCTCAGACCAGGGCGCGTTTGGAACCCTCGCAATTTTAACTTTAAGTTCAGAGGTGTTCTTGCAGAAGGGCTTATTTCGATAAGTATGGTATCAAAAGAGGCTCCTGACACCTCTATTTGACGTACACAAGTGATCACTGAGAATGATTCAAAGTGGAAAAGATTTAAATAAATAAATAAATAAATAAGAAAACAAGAGATGACTACATAAAATTATATTTCTTTGTTTACTTCTTATTAAAGTGCATGTAACGTAATAAACTATTTACTACTTTGTTATTATTCAAAGACGGACTTACCTGTACTAGAATCAAAGTTAAGGTTTTTTATTTCAAATGTGCATTGCAGTTACGACACGCCATATTTTGGTTTAAATGCGTTGTTTTAATTATATATTGTTTCCAAGTACGTAATTTATTTATAATTTATGCTTAGCTTTAGTTAAATCTTTAAGATTAAATAGTAAAATAGTAAAATTATTTTATTTTGCATTTAATAACCTGATGTGTTAATTATATTACATGACATCATGACATTGTAAAAAATTCTAATTAACTTTTGTAAAATGTCAAATAAACAACTAAGCGAAGATATCTTGAAGCAAAAAGTAACAAACATAAAAATGTTATATTATATTATATTATTTTTGAAAACTTCACACCGCAACTCCGCCACGCTTCGAGCTCATGAGTAAGGACCCTGAATGGGTTCGAAACTAGTCGGGCACACTCCGATATAACTCGAAACGAATCGAAAATTTATATGTAAGAGTCATGATTCACGAAACTTTAAATATAAAAAAATGTTATAAATATTTTTTCACTTGGGTTTATAGATATTCAATAATAAAACATGCTTGTTCTCTGACTTTTCTTTTTATTATTATACCGGTTTTTTTAGTTTCTGCATTTAACCTTTTCGAGAAATGTCACGTGGGTAGTTGTTTTCTAGGGTTGTCTGATTATTTCATAAAAAGTTTAATAAATTAAAGTGCTCAGGTTTGATTATATATTAGATATCTATAATTTAAGTTATGAAACATTCTTTAAATGGAGTGATTTTATTTCTTACATTCAATAGTAGATACTATATTCTATAGGAAGGAGAAATTGTACTTAAAATAATAAATAATACATAAATATAGAATTACAAAGCAATATAAACTGAAACTAGTTTTATTTTAGAGATCACGACATTTTAGTCATTCTAAATTGTACCCTACCATATGAAGCCTATCTAACTTATTCAGAAAGCGAAGCAGAATTAATAATCTTTTAAGATATTTTGATTACAGCTCTTTAAAATATACATAGCAATGACAGATTTACGTCAAATAAAAATAATTATTTTTACAGGCACCTTAACTCTGAATAATATGATTCTGAAAAAATAAAAGTAATTAAAATGTGTGTTGTATTTATAAAATATATTATAAAATGTATTATTATAATAAATAATATATTAATTAACATAATTTTATTTTATTTTATAAAAAATAATATTATTTAACGGACCAGAGTATAGAAGGAGCCGGACGGGTATATAGAGTTTAATTTTAAACTCTAACTTTTGTAGAAATAAAATGTTATTATAAATTGAAAATTATAACTTACTTAAAAATAAGAGCAAAATGTGACATTCACTGTTTCCGCCCGGGATCGAACCGGGGACCTTGTGCGTGTGAAGCACACGTGATAACCGCTACACTACGGAAACATATACAGGGTGCTCCAATTTATAGTTAGAATTGGGTAACTGAATTAATATGGAATTAGTTTTGGATATTAATGACTGTAAGGACTTCATCACCGCGAGTTAAAGACGTACTTACAATTTACAGTGCACTAAATAGCCTCATGACATTACGATTGATCATCAATGTCGACGTCATTTCAACGATAGTAGCAAACTTAGACAAAGATAGAAGGGTTAGAATAAAATATTTTAACTCGCGTTATTTCGTAAATATCTTCATTTCTGACTTTTCGTTCATATCCGACTTCCGTTGTTAATTAAACTGGCCCTTATTCGTCCTTTCAGGAATATGCACTTACTATTCTATTTTATATTTAAATTATTTATTCTCTAAATCAGCGTTTTAAATTATAATTAAGCAATGACAGACTAACAAGTTGGTCTGTAGTCTGCAGTCTTAAAACCGCTAGACGTTCCCGGCTTCAACATTTCAGTTTTCAGTACAAGGATTGGAACTCACTGTCTCCTGAAATATATACAACCTACAGTATACAACCTACTAATTATTTTTTTATAAACATATTAAAGAGCTCTATCTCTCATTATCTCCTCGTATGTAATTATTTATTATCAATTAATGATACGAGTATGATATTTAAAAACAATATTTTACATTTTTATTTGTTATCGTTTTAGTTATAATAGCTAAGTAGGTACCGGTTTTTACAATTACTGTGTTACAGACACAAGAAAATAAACAAGTTTTACTTTAAAATAATAATATATGCCAACAAACACAATTATGGCATTTTGAAAAGTTTGTTTATTAAGACGGCACAAGGTAATGCAATAAATTCTATGTATTGCGATTTAAAAAAAAATATTATCCAGACACAGGTTTATTCTAGAGTTCAATATTCAAAAACATTAATCAATTCTGTTTTATTGTTTTTCAATAGTTAGTATATAGTATATATACGTCAGTAGAGTCGTGAAATGTGGACGAAATTGAAAGTGATGCGTGAGAACGAGGCCATGACCTCTCGTTACTGGTGACATTACAATGCCCTTCTGTGAGCTCCGTTATATGAATAAAATAGCTATCATACTGACAGTTCCGTTATCATAATGACTTCTCTAAGGAAGGTGTAAAACAGATTTCTAATATTCATATTTTAGGTATAAACACTCCATTTACAATATATCTTTTAATTTCCTTTATGCCAACTGTATTTTTTTTCCTTATTGCAATGATTGAGTCGATATTCCTACCTCTAAGACATATATATTTAATGTAGACTCTTCTTAAGATCATGTATGTAAGCCTTTACCCAAAGTATTGAGTGATATGTGATTTTTATAAGTTCGTTAACTAATCGTTAACTTTCTCTTTAAGGTCTCCGATATGTCGTTAGGATTAACAGATTTAAACACACTATCAAATTTATTCACTGCTTTCATTTAACAATCTAGCTTATATGTGGTTTATATTTACATAAAGATATTTGATAAATTATCATTTAATAGTACATTCAAATCTATGTTAAGTTTATGAACTATAATTATATTTTTTCGTGTTTCAGATTTTCTCCTTGGATATGTGTCTCATTTAGGTTAAAATGCACGGTCACAAGGTTGATTATTATTGTAATTTGCTATAAGAATGGCTTTGAAAAGTATAACAAAAGACCGTTGAGTTTTTCGAGACACCTTTCAGATTCGTAGCAATTATATTAAACAACTTGGTAGCTTAGCAAATGAATAAACTCTCTTCTTATAAAGGTTTTTAATTTTTATTATCATTATATAGTAAAATATAATTAATTATTGTTTATTAAATATAATTAATTCAAATTATATAAATTAATTAATTGTATTATTTTATTGGATTTCTTTATAATATATATTATTTATAATGTTATATACATTTTAAGTGTTGTTGGAAAATATATTTCCCTGCCTATAGCAGGCGAAATATTAGAGTTACCATATTATCTGTATATTACAACTGTCGTACTACATTTCAAGCAAATAAATAAATTAGTATATATTTTATTATTTTAAAAAACATAAACCGTATTGCTTCAGTTCATTCAATACGCTGATGTATGTCCTCTAATCTCCTCCAACTTAATTCAATTGGTTCATCTGTTAACTATTCAATTACATTCGTTTTCTTTTCAGTCTTCAAATATCAAAACCATCTGAGTAGCTTTCGAACTATCTCTATCTATCCGCTCGATCTTCGCGAGATACTCTAGTCAGTTGTAGTCTATACTTAACAATCAGCTCTATTCTCCGTTTTTTAATAATAATTTTAAATTACTAGAAACGACTCACGACCTTCATCTTCACTGTTTCTTCAACCTTTATCATATTATTTCTTCCATCACACCAGGATCCCCTCATGTCCTTTCACAGCGCACATCACCAAACTATGGAACGGACTCCCAGGAAACTTTTCAAGCTATCTTAACAAAAAGGGTTTCTAAAAATCTATTCCAAACTATAGCAAAATTATCATCAAAATCTTTTTTCACATCCTAATATATATATACTCATTAAGTGTAGCTATAATCAATAATAATAATAGAATATTTTCAAATATATTAGGATGTAACCGTGTTGTTGACTATTTTAATAATTTTATTTGATTTGGTTATTTTGTTATTTTTGGGTAGTTATAGAATTTTAACACCAAGTGCTTTTCATTGCCTTTTCGAGGTCCAGTGACATAAAATGCTTTTGGCATTATGTTCTTGTATGTATTTTTTATTTGCGAAATAAGGATCAAATAAAAATAAATGTTCTATCTGTGACTCTTGTGAGACGCATACCTGAATATTCATTATTAACTCGTGATAATTATATTTCTTCTCTTGTTATAATGTCTACTATCTAGTTCTTATTATTACGAGATTTTAAGGATTTCTTATAAATCTTTCTTTTTGAATAATAAGTAATGCTTAGTAAACCATGACGTTGTAAATATTTATTTATTTAAAAAATCTCCTTTAATTTCATTCTCACGACGTACTCAATATTTTTCAAAGTAATTAATTTCACGATACTAATGGTTTTAACATTTAATAATGTCAGGGCTGCAGTCACAGATGAAATAAAGCGTCTGTTGCGTTTTAAAAATCCTGAATAAATATTTACAAGTTAAAGGATGTTGTGGTTCTTTACTTGGAGATTCTTCTTAAACTCTTCATTGACTCAATCAATCGGATATGGCTCAGTAGTATTCATATAATGTGCTGCTTAAACTTAACTTAAGGTAGTTAATTGACGTCCCATGTTTTTTAAATTAATCATTCATAAATCTTTGCGGTCATAGAAGAACTTCATAAAAATGTTGTTTTAGTAAGCCTAAAATTAATATTTTTTTATTATTATTATAATGTCTAGTGTAGGTCGCTTTTTACATTTATTGTTTGTTACTTTACTTGTTGTAAATTATATTATCTAAAATATTGAGTGATGGAGGCGTCACTATTGTAATGCTTGAAAAACAGTTATAATTAAATCACGAGTACTCATGTTGAATATTTCTCGAACTGTCACAGATAGATACATTTTGTTTATTATCATTAAGCAAAAGGTGATGAGCCGAAAGCCGTTTAAGGGACAGTGAGTTATCGTTTGGTTTTTATCCCTACTCTAAAAATACGCAAAGTATTATCGGAGAAAAATATTATATTACATTTATTAGTCGTCAAATAGGATAAATCGTTAACATAAGCTAAGAACAAAAAAGACCAAGAATTGATCCCTGAGGTACGCCCATTATTACTAATATGCGAGAAAAAACATTACAATGTACACTAACTTTGTATTGTTTCTATTATAAGTAAAAGGCTGTAAGATTAGCAGTCCGAGCGCGAATTCCGTAATAGTGAAGATTACGGATTAAAGTATTGTGGTCAGCGCAATCAAAGGCCTTAGCGAGAGACATCTCAATTCCAAAAACCCAGAATGCGTGAAATAACTTCCACACCTGCATGAGTGTTCTACCTTAGTGAAACTAAACTATTGGTAACTTATTACTGGTTTTAAAATATAACAGCATTTGGTCTTGCATAGTGCTCAAGGATTTTGCTTAATGGGGGTTGGACGGAAATAAGCTAGTAATTAGAAACGTTATTTTTACAGCTAGATTTGGAAATAGATATGTCTTTACCATGTGTCATTAAATCTAGAAAAAATACGGCCTTCTGTAGTGACGGATCACGGGATACAACTAATATGGCATATAGGTGACAATCAAACACTTAAAACCAGTACATATAATGTATGTGTAACTCGTAAGTCGATATTTGCTATGCGATTATAATTCTTAAGGGTAAGTGAATAGAATTCGCAACGTCAATAATTAGCGACAATATTAATCCTTTGATCTAAAATAAATATTGTACAGCTTGCAAAAAAAAAACATCATCATCACCATCTAAACACAACATTAATGTTGACATAAAATGAAAAAAACACTTCTTCACGGTCCAATTAAATGTAAGGTTTTCCGTTCACTAAATACGAAATAGCAATCTTGCTAGTCCAAATTGGAGCTAATAAAACAAAAAAATAGAATATATGTGTTACTGACCTTTATAAAAATAATTAAAATCACAATCTATTCCATACTATATTATCTAGCAAATATTTTTTTGTCTTCAGTACCAAAAAAGGCGCGACCACATGTGACGCAACGTGGAAAGTTGCCTCGCGTCTGATAACATATCATATGTTAGCCTTAGTTTATTTTATTACCAGATGTGTGCTGCCTCGATAGGTCTTAGAGTAACATTCAGTAATTACTATTCTTTTCTTATTAGTAATAATACTGTATTGTATATTTTATTGTAATTTAAGAGTAACTAAATCATTTTGAACTCAAGCAATTGCTTTTATACATTAAAAAGAAACAAACACAGAAAGGGTTGTTATACGACTAGGCTTGTCATGGTGATGTAGACTTGTATAGAAGAGCAAGCATTTTTTAGTAACCTATTTGAACCTAATACCAGTATTTATAAAAATATAGTACCTAGATGTAACTGAAGAACTGTTGAAAATAATATACAAAAAGCAATGAATATTTCTCAAGCCCTGTCGTTAGTCATTTATTATTTAGGCGTACGACATTTTAATATAATAGTTATAATGACAGCCAGTTTCGTAAGACATTATTAATCCGATGAATAGAAACTTCTAATGATAGTCTATATACATTCAGTTAAAGCACTGGACAAAGAAACTACTGCCTATTTACAACATCATCTCAATTTAATCAGTAACATTAGTAATTAGTAACTCTTAGTTACTCAATGTATTATGAGACTAAGACTGATTGATTGATTGATTAAGAGTTTGAGAGGCTATTGATATTAAAAAAATATTCTGAATTCAATAGAAAAGTTTCAAAGTTACTCAATCTTATCCTTCTGGTAAAAATTTAAATCCGGAATCTGAAAAATCCAACTCCATACTGTGAGACTTCAAAATACAGTTAGTTCTCAATACATTTTAAACTTTATGCCTATAAACTAAAATGCCGTTTGAGGGAGGTTACAAATATTAATTTACTAAATGGCAGACACCTACATCTCATCTCCCCCTGAACTCGACTGCTGCAAAGCATTTGAGTCGAATTCATATTTATTTATTGAAATACTAGCAGCCCCCCCAAATTTGGTAAAATCCTACTAATACGAATGCGACATCTATCTTTGTTCTTAGGTTAGCTTATCCCTCGTACAACAAATAAAAATAGTCCAAATGATCGATCACAGGTTTCTTATTCTTAACATTTTGACAAACTTTAATATAAATGATTTATTAACGCCGCAGGAATCCTTTGGTTTTAGAGGATAATATGTATTCTAAATGTAAATCAAAAACACCATATAAAAATCGTTTTCTCGTAAAAATATGGGAACTCTCCGAAGTAAAAAGTACAACATATGTTGACTGGAGCAATAAACTATAAATAACTATAAAATTACCACGGAATACGTGGCAAGGTTTTTATAAGGTACCTAGGTACCTACCTTAAAGTTAATTTATTCTATTTCATAATACATTCATTACAGTAATGTGTGTTAGGTTATACATATATATATATATCGACATTAAAATTATCTCCTTTTAAATGTTGAGCACAGTTATCAATACCTAGTCCGGTCTTCAGTTTTGTCACACAATATAAACTTTTAAAATAAGAATGCTGGCTTCAAAATTGTTTCTAAATTTTAAATGTTTTATGAAAATAGGATTGTATATTTTTTCTGATTTGATGTATTATTAAAAAATGTGGAATGGCCGCTCGCGGTTATTGTACTACATCGTTGTGATTACGCCCCAACCCTAATTTTCGACATGCTTACACGATATAATGAGGCCTCAAATTTAGAAGATAGAAGAAGGAACGGTCGCCCTCACTCTGTTAGGACGCCAGCAGTGGTAAAAGCTGTGAAAGCGCGAATTCAAAGAATTCCCACACGCAAGCAGAAACTGTGAGCCCTTCAGGTGGGGTTATGCAATACCACTGTGAAAAGGGTGTTGAATGAAGGCTTAGGGCTACGAGCTTATCGTATAAAAACAGGACATCGCTTGGATGGGAGCCTAATGGACATGAGACTAAAGAGATCCCGCGCTTTGTTGAAGCAGTACGCAGCAAAAAAGCCTCGTCAATTTCATTTTCGGAAAAAAAAACAATTTACCGTGGAGGAGAACAAAATCATAAGGTGTGCTCACAACATGAAGAAGCAAGTCAAAGTATTACGCGTATCCAGCGAGGCCCTTTTTTAAATTCTCAGTCATGGTTTGGTTACATTAACATCATATTATGGCTTATCTGAGATAAATTTTTGTAAGAAAGGCGTAAAAACGAATGCGATTGTCTATCACAATTATATACAGGTTCCACAAGGGAGTTTAGGACTGTAGTCCTGTTATAACCTGTTTCTCATAACATATACAATAATAACACGCCCTGAATGTTCCAGCAAGATTCTACACCAGCTCATAGTGCAAGAAACCCTTCATCCAGCACGAAGACTGGCCCTCCTCCAGTCCAGACTTGAATCCGTTGGATAATAATAGGGCAACACTTTGAGCAGAAGGCCTGTTCAAAACCTCACCATAATAAGGGTTCACTCAAAGCATCCCTGATCAAAGCAGGCGCTGATATTGACATAGACCTGGTGCGTGGTACATTCAAAATCGCGGGGCTCATTTTGAACAAGTAATTAACGTAAGGCACGTTTTATAAAGTTAATTTTGATATATAAATGGGTATTCTAAAAACAAACACGTGTCAATTATTTTACAATAAACATACTAAGACTAGAAACAAACACACCTGTCTCTTTTTATAATTCAATTCTTCGCTAGTAAGCTTATATTTTTTTATTGTTGTAGCAGTATTGATCGCCAGACGTATTGAATGTTTTGATTTAGCTTGGTTAGTATTGTATCATAGGTTACATTGCACTAATAAAACTTCAATAAAACAGACAGACAGAAGGTAATTGAACGCTTACATCAATAAGAAATACAGCTAGCTGTTCTGTAAACTCATTTATTTTGTTCTTCTTAAAAACTGTACTCAGAATTTCTGTTATTCTGTACATCATTTTTATTCCAACAGTAACTGTTGCCAGTGTCTTTGATTTGGTCACCTTTTTCTAATCCCTCCACTCAAACAATAACCCATCTAACACACAAACAAACGTCAAAAATATTTCACGTGACGCGAGGAGGAACAGACAAACAATTTATAAAAGCTTTGTTTTGCAATTGAATATTTCATAACATATAGCAATATCATTACTTCTCCTCACTATTTAAATTATATGTGTTATAAATATTGACTATTTTGATTAAATATGTGGAACATAATCAATGTAAAAAAAATAATATTTGTTTTTTTTTAAACCATTATCCTTTTATATTTTAAACACCATTATATACACTGGAGCTCTTTTTTTCACTTTCTTCAGTACTCATTCTATTAATTTTCATTCTAGTTGATGATGACCATTTTGTACAGTCACTTTGGTTACGCTGAACGTATCTATTCTCTTCTAGAAACAGAGGATTAAAAGAATATTTTCAGTCTTTGGGAAATAAGTACATTGAGTTGGTTTTTCTTGAGCTACGTGGTGCGTGTCAAACGGTTTCTAAGAACGACTCAATAGAACTGTAGACTCTTCTGAAAATACAATATATTACCCACAGAGGTAGAGAGTCTCTATACAACCCGACTCTTTTGACCACAGAGTTTATTAAAAATCAACTCTTCCTTTTACAAAATCATCCAGTTTTGAGCGATTATACCAAACTCGAGTTTGATCCATGAAAATAAGATTCATTCTTCTCTGGGACCGCGTTACATTTATAAATGAACGAGATGAAGACCAAATATTACCAAAAACAACTTTAAAGTACATTCTCATACATAGCGCAGAAGTAATAGCTCTTTGCATGTTTTGATGATTTCTCGTCGTGGGTACACGACCGTATTCCCTCTTAAGGAATTCAAATCCTTAGTATCCAGAATCTTTTGTTAAATACTTCTATTTGAAATATAGACTTCTTTAACAGGAACATTGACATTAATAAAAAATAGCTTAGAATAACAGATTGGATTTGTTCCAGTATGGTAACATAACACGTTACTCATTCACTGGCTGAAAGCTCAGAGTGGTAGTGAGACACCTCGCCGCAGTCCGTGGTCGCAGCACTCCGGTGACAGCCGCGTCACCGTTGACAAAGCATTGTAAATTCATCAATAAAAATATAATTGTTGTGTCTGTGTTTGTGTTTCTGTAATAAGGTATGTTATTTATTTATTATTGCATGATTTTATAATAAATATCTTATAGTAAAATAAGTTCTAAACGTTTATAATTTGGTTATACTAATAAAGTTGGCTATTTATTCACATTTAATGTTTTCTTTATTGAAATTTAATTTTCTTATCTATATTTATTAACGTAATTTAGTATTACAAAATAATTTAAAACATCTAATGTTTTCAAAGGTTTAAAACTAACATTTAAAAAACATATTTAAATATTTACGAATTTAAATTCAGAAATTTACATCTCGCTATCCTGTAAGCACAATTGCTGAAAGCATTTGAAATCTCGAGTACTATATTTTATGTATGTTAGTAAAATACATTTTACTAAAATATTTACTATACATACATATATATATATGCTAGTGTTTACTACAATCAATCTTATGTTGAAAAGGAACCTTTGCACGTCACTTTATGTTTTTTACAAACAAAAAACAAAATAAAATCTATTTCGGCACCTACCTTAGAAAGACTTGGGTTTATTTTTCTGAATAATTCTTCTTACATGTATCTAGAGATATTTTATTTGCTCTGTCGTCAATTAAATTTTAAAATAAGGGTACATACTAATGATCTAAACGAGACGACGACGATTTTAAATTCAAAATATTTTTTAACAACTCGTATATTTTTAATACAAACACAGTCGGTAGAAAATAAGTAAGTATTATTAAGTTAACATTCTTAAAATTCGATACGACTCCATAGAAAGGAAAGTCAGATTAGAATCCATTATAAAATTTGTCCAATCAAGCAAACAAAGGAACAAATATAAAGAGAGAGAATCTGCTAAAATTGTTTAATTCATTGTATTGTTAGCCGAAATGTTAACGAATCTTTTCCTTTAAGAGAACAAAGGTATCGTGACTATTTTTTTTGTTATGAAACTTGCTAGAACTGAGCAATTGTAATGGATTATTAAAAAAATTTCGAAGAGACCGCAACCTCGGGCACTTTCAATTTACGCTACACACATTATAAATATACCACAGTAAATTATTCCTTACAACTGACCAATAAGCTTCAATGTTGCGACAAATATATAGTATGTACTATCGAGATGGGATTGGTTTTATAATTCTATAACTCGTCGGTGACTAAAATAGTTTTTAAAGTCTTACTAGATGTTTTTATATTGATTGTGACAATATGAAGCTTCAAGTACGACTATCGTGAATAGAAGGTAGCTCTCGTCTGTTAGGATACCTAGACTGCAAAAGAATGCTAAGAGTAGCTATTTTTTAATCTATTTTCAGTCAATTGATCGTAAATACCGAAAAAATTAAAAGGGGTTTAAACAAGTTTCTGTATAAAACACGAGCTTTGCAGCAAAAAGTTCGGAAATAATGAAAAGCTTTTAAAATAGAGTTTTACAAAAACTTATTTTTACAAATATGAATAATTCTTAGTATTAGAAGAATAGAAAATCAGTATCTAATAAAATAAAATATTACTTCTAAGTTGTGCCATCATGACCTAGGAGGATTCAGTTGTCATGATATTCAAACATATATATTGTAATAATAACAACAATTAAATGTACGATAATCACTGAAGTAGGTAGTTTGGTTTTGTTGGTTTGGTTGGTTTGGTTTGGTTTGGTTTGCCTGCAACAATGAGATCGTGATTACATTTCGATTGTGGCATCTACAATCATTGGGGTTAATGATTCTAGAGTTACGTCTGTACTCTGAATATCTGAACCAAATAATACTCAGCTATGGATTATAAGAATTTCCTAAAATGTTAATAATTTTTCTTATTTATTACGAAGAAATAAAAACCTTCATAAAATTTCTATAATTGCAACATACCCATATGTGTTTGTATGTTATAAGATTATGTAATAGACTTGAATTAATCAACATTTTATACGAAATGCAATTTAAAGATTCCTTGCGTCTATATTTATTTGAATTCATATTCTTTGAATATTCATAAATGAAAATATATGGAAAATTACCTATGGCAATAATAAAATTGTATAAACATGCAAAAGTATGACGACAATCACACGAACATTCATAAAAGACAACTAACTCATCTGACTTCTAATTGTTTGAAAATGAAATAACTATTGTCTTTGAAATTCTGTTCCGTTCTCTTGACAAAACAATCCTGCGTTAAATTTTACCAAAAAGTATTAAAAGCCGTGTGAGTGAAGATGGCGCTGAGGCGTCCTGCACGTAACCACCGCACTAAATAACAAGAGATCTGTTTCAAAGCGCAGATGTCGTGTAAACTGGAGCGCTTTGTTACGTCACCTTTAAACATTTAGTTCAAAATTGGTTGCAGAGCTCCTTATGTACTTATTTAAATTACATAACTTAATTTATTTATAAACATGTTACAATTTAAACAAAGTTGTTTTACCAGTAGTTTTTTTATTTAAAAAGAATGTACTTAAATATTCGAAATGCCACAGTCATGTAAACTGATGCAGATTGTAAACGCGGTGAATCGACAAAGTTTCAATCGATATTTCTTAAATAATGACACTAAATTCACTCAAAATAAAAGAGATATCGTAATATTGCTTTATTTTAACTTAGATACAAAAAGCATTAATTTAATCTAGACACCTAGACGTGCTAACGATGGGAATTATATTGACAAAAAATATTATTGTTACAATTGATTTATTGTGATTATAGATATTTCGTAAAAATCATATTTTCTTAATAATGCATGGGAATTATGTATTTATTGGCCAATGATATTGAAATAAAAAGTACTAACTTACTTTCCCTTTTATTTCTAATTTACTTAATATATATATATATATATATATATATATATATATGGCGACTCAAAAAAAGGATTCAAAGCCATCTATCAATTATTTTTGAATGTGTGTTTGTATGGTTTTGATTTTTACCGCAGGAAAACTAGTCACCCAATAAAATAAACAGTCTTACACAAATAAAGCTTTTAGATCATTGTTTTAAAATCTTTTGATAGTTTTTTTCGAAATTGATGTTTATTTTTTAAAAAGGAGTAGTTTTGACACTTATATATTCATTTATTTATCCACATTTAAAAAAAACAATATTCTAAATAAAATAAAATTATGATATAATATTAACATATTAAAAAATATATTTTTAGATATAAATTCTTATATTTCATCATAATGTATTTCACGACCGAGTATATAATATAAGATAGATACCTACTAAAGGGCAAAAACAATCTGGATTTTATGATTGCGTTTTCCTTACCTTTGCGATGTCTTAATGTTATCGACGCACTTATCTCAACAGTCATAAGGCTTATTTTGCACCAACACCTTGCCATCTTTTATAACACACATCTCTAACGCCACACGATTTTCTCACACATAATTGTACCATTCACTAAATAACTATATGCAATTGTCGACCTTAATACTAAGGAACTGTGAATATAATAGCTTGATGTTTTTCGCAGGAAATAGCATTTCGAAGACCGTGCGTGTGGTTTATGAAACAGCTTGAAATAAACAATGACGTTTGGAAGGAAAATGTGAATTTAGCGTTTGGGAGGAAATATCTCACTAATAAGAACAGGAAACACTACACACACACACACACACTACACACACACACACACACACACATACACGCACACACGCACACACGCGCACACACACACACACACGCACACACTAACGCACACACTAACACACACACTACACACATACACACACGCACACACACTAATACACACACACTACACACATACACACACGCACACACGCACGCACACACACACACACACACACACACACACACACACACACACACACTTTAGCATTGGTTTACATAATATACAAAAATCTTAGGTGTTAGAGCCTAGCCCCTGTCCTTGTACTACTGTACACACTTAGTAAACAGGGGCTGGTTCTATCAGGGTAGTATAACCGTCAATGTCGTTCGATTTTCAGTTTATATGACAAACATATCAAACAAGAATACATATTATTGTAAATAAATTTCCTGTTTTCCGAAATACGAATACTTATATCATATCTAACAACCGATCCATTTCTTACCTAAAGTGCACTTACCTCACTTGTTACTGTTGAATTTATTGCCTACAAGCATCTAAATAACTGGGAGTTCGTGATATTAATTAATTCAATATCCTTAAATACAACTACTGGTAAATAGCAACCCTCAGTACAGTGTCAGTGTTGTAACCCAGCGAGTCTACTATTGTAATTACAGACTCTAATTAGCAGTAGATAACATCCGGCACGCAGCCTCACACACTAATGTCACTGATTGGTCCACACTCCACCACAAACCCATTAAGAGGCAACAAATAACGACGTGTACACGAAGCTTAATCACTTTTGATCAGAGGTCTGTACAAATTAAATGCAAATATAATATTGAATGGAAGAAGTTAAAAATATTAATATCCACTAAGATAAGATGACCTCTTTGCGATGTCGCTGAATGGTTAAACGTCAAATTGGCATCGACAATAAAGACGAACTTGCTCTAAATTGAAATAAAATTGTGACATTTGATGTTATATATTCATTTATATAGATAAGCAATAAAAATGAACGTAATTAGATCAAGACAAATTGGCCTCCAGTCATTTAAGTGTATTTTAAATCAAAACCTATTGCGCAATTAACAACCATTGGATCAATACTTTTAATTACAATAATATTATTTACATATGAACACTTTTCCGTATTGGAACTTTTGATTTAATTTACCTTTAATATACGAAGAGTTCCCTTATAACGAAATATATCCTTCGTCTCCTTGACATTACGAACTGAATTCCTCTCACTCGCTCTTGAAACTGGAGGGAATGATCGTGAGGCCGCTCTTCAGACGATGTTCAATTATATAAGTTACAATGGATCTTTGTTTTCAAAAGATTTCAAAGAAACCAGTTTGACTTCATGTTATATACGTATGTATTAGAGAAGCTATTAGTATCAATATTGTCAGAAATATTTTTTATATTTTGCAAAATTATTAACCGACACCGTAACTATACAATACATACATTATAGATTTTCGTTCGTTAGTTATATTTCCACGTATTGGAGGACGTCCAACTAAATATTTCATTCCATTTAACGTAGTAATTTACATTTATTAGCACTTATTCTTACTTCTTCTTTCTTCTTCTAGTAAGTACTGGTGAAATCTGCGATACAATAATAGTTGCAAGACAAGTTGAATTCCTGTAAAAATTTGATGAATCTTCACTTTTTGTAAGCGCTTTGTATTAAATTTGTTAAAGGATAATAATAATAATGGTTTTGATGAATATTTACACCTTAGTTTGTAAATCAGCTTCAGAAACTACAAAATAACAGCACGATGTTAAACGCTGCCACATAATAACATAGAGCTGAGACCGCACTAATAACTGGAATTATTACTAACTGACGGCGCGCTGCGGTCCTGGAATTAGAAACATTTATCAATCATGTAGAGGTTATATATCTGCGTACAGTTTGATAATTTATTACATTATTATAGAGTCCACTTTTATTTGCTCTATCATTTATATAACACAAGGCAAGAGTGAATAGATTTTTACTAAGTTGATGCGCTTTACCACCTACGACTACATTTCCACTTCCCATCAGGTGGAATGTAGTCAAGCGTCAACTTAGTTAAGATGTAAAAAAAAAACCATAGTTCAAGATAACATATTACTTCACGAGAAAAGTATATTCTTAAAATGTGAAATATATATAAATAATAAAATATCAAATAAAGAAAAAATGCTGGTAAAATGAAACCCTACCACACATACACTGATAATCCGTCTAATGAGCTTCAAGCCTGAGATAACGAGATTACACAATACATTGAACTCGAAAAACAAAAGTACATAATGAAAGATCTCATTCCCGTGCCCTGCTTCACATGACGTCATGTCATAATGTAAGAAGATAACAGCCGAATTAGATATATTATTAAATAATCTAGACATATATAAAAAGTAAGAAGACAAATCTCTAAGTTCAAATATTTTCTACGAAGTCATTGCTACGTGTTCTTTATGACAGAACTAATAACTATATTTTTAAAAAGTTTTGTCTGTTTATTTGTCAAAATAAACGCAACGCAACATGTCAAAAAAGCTTAAAATGTGGATGTGATTTGATCTATAATTATAATATAACAATACAGCTTCATAATTTTTTATATTTGTTTGTTGTCGGCTTCTTGTTAAGTAAATATGTTTAGTTTACCAGAAATCAAACACATTTTTAAGGCAAGCGGAGTAACTTATTTAAGCTATTATTACCTTTTAACAAACTGTTGGAAAATTTAATGGAAATTTATTGTAGCGTTGGTTTATTTGATAAGTCAACATATACTCGTAGATAAGCTACCCATAACGGAAGCTCTGATTTTAACGGATTAAATAAAAAATCATTTAATACTACTATTACAATAAAACTAAAATATACACTTACAGTAATGATTGCTGGATATTAATTTTAATGTTACTCTGAGCGGGGACGGAGTTATTAGTAAGAGTAAACGTGGGTATAAAAGTATCTTTTTATACATTAATATTAACTAATAAGTCTGAAAATATAACAAATAAACCAGTAAATCAATTATTGATTTTAGATTTGTTTTTATACGACATCGGAACTTTGTTATTTTATAGAAACTTATTACTATTATTAAAAAATAATATATAATTTATTCAAATATTAATTAAATAAGGATTAGATTGTAAAAATACTAACTGATTAGATACCAAAGTGATTTCTTTTAATTTGCTTTACATAATTTACTCTTAAGGTTCTAGATAACCAGTAGTTACCTAACACTATCGGGAGGTTACACAACCTGCTCATATATGGTATATTTTTAGGTCAGCATAGTACAAGGTTGATATAATCTTTCCTGTGAGAAACCTGCCCATAATATGTTACCTTACTTAATGTATAAATAATAATCCCGCGTACAGTTTCAGCTCTGTTATTTATTTCAATTTTTTTAAATATTTTAATGTCATTTGTTTTAAATATACAGACAGCAATATATTACTTTTATCATAATATATAAGAAAAAGTAACTAACATTTAGATTTGCACTTCCATGGACATTTTATTATATTAATTATTTTTTAACTTAAGGCGGTTTCAGAAATGTATATAATTATAAATAAACAATGTAATTGTGTTCATTTGATATTGTAATGGCGCGTTATTGTTTTCTAGTACTACTACTACTTCATTGTTTTTTTTTCACATTATCCAGAAATCAAAATAATTAAAGTTTCTAAATATCTCGGACAAATACCTCAAAGTTGATTGCGCGCTCGCATCCATTAGAGTCATCACCCATGAGTCACCAATCACAAAGCTGTTGTGACGTCATATTAAAAGCACCTTTATAAGGACATTACCATCGAGCTCAGGATCTGTATTGTCTGTACACAAACAATATGTTCGATAAAAGTATCCGCATTTCAATAATTAAACGTAAATATCATAATAAAATACTGTCGTAACAGTAAATAACTTTCACGTTCTTATATAAAACTATTAAGATATAAATGTTTAATCTGTTTACGATTATTTTTTGCGAGTTAATTATTACACATATATGAATTCTGTAACTTGAAATATTAGTGTATTTTGTAATAATGTAATTCAATCACAATTATTGATCGAGTTTATTATCAAGCTAAAGAATCGAGAATGCGAAATTGAGAGCAATCAATGTGAGCGTACGTAATGTGGATACACACACACACACACACACACACACACACACACACACACACATACATTCACAGACCACACACACACTGTACATAGCGATTACACGACAGTGATATAAATGTTTTTGGACGTCGATTGTATTACAGTAATGTTTAATTATTTTATTTTGCAGATTATTTATCTAGAGTCTAGACTTGTATCCTACACTAAAGTATAAGCAGTGTATTTTATGAATTTAAAAAACATGTCGGTTGATTATTAACATAATACAGTGATTAAAATACTATAAATTGATAATAATACATTTATATCTTTGAAGTATTTCGGAGTCCTATTGAACTCGTGTCACACAATTATTTTTCCTTGACCCAGTCATAAAGATTACTTGAGAATATTACAACTGTCATATGACAAGTAGTTCTATCTTATTCAGTTGAAACCGATATCTCTGATCTCGTAACTCGTTTGAACACCATCTGTAAAAAACTAACTAACACATTTTGACAGGTTATATTACAAAAATATACGTAAACTAAATAGTTATGTAACTGTGACCAATCACGTAACATATAATCTAAAGTGATGCTAACTCTTGAGAGGAAACGAAAATTCCATACTATCACTACCATTATGTTTTTATAGCCTTCCAGTTGGTTTCCGGAAGAATAATTTAAATCAAAATTATTTTAACGGCACTGTCAATAATAGTGGCTCTAGAAATTAACCAAGGCGAAAGGTTAACAGGGAATTTACCCACAAATTATAATTTTAGTAGGCGGAGAATATTATTTTATTCTTTTAATAATCAATATCATTACTGAAGTAGATTTAAGCTGAACGACTCCACCATTACTGCCTATATCACATTATCTCAATCGACCTCGTTTACTAACGGTAAAAAAATAACACTTTGATTGTTATCGAAGTACTACTCTTAATATAGATTTTATCTGCTAAGTAAATAAAAATATGCGAGTTTGTTTGGATGTATTTTAATTTATTAGATTCTCAATAAAAAAATATACAAATACACAAGATACTTGAATATAACTCGCACATATTTGGATTTTTTTAAATACCTAAAGCAAGAGAAACTTTTGAATAATTCGAATTCTAAACATTTGAAATTTAATAAAACTATGCCTTAATTATTCGAATTTATTTTTAAAAGAATTAAAAAATTATGGCAGCGCAACAATAATGTCTCCTGCACTTGGCAGCGCAGCGCTGTACAAGTGCAGAAGATGTCAGTTTATTATTAACTTAATACTAGACGTGTTTATCTAATTAAATATTTAAAAATATATATCTTACGAGTTCCAATCCAGATGAAACATAATAATGTATTAATATTTCCCAGTACGAGAAGTTCAAAATACTATATAAAATGACTTTAAATTTTTATAATGCATTCGAAAACTCTTTTGAAAAATACATTTTGTAAAACCTAATCAGAAGTCCAATTAAAGTTGATTCCTTTCATTTTACATGTCAGAAGATTACTAAACCGTCTATGGGTCACAGATCATAGGTCTAAAACAAGGCCACGTGCAGACATGTCCCGGACAGGCATTAGTTAATGATATGTCTCATTGTGGCATAATGACAATTACTGCTCGTGAAGGATAGTCTACAGTTTAATTATACTGCCTATATGAAAGATATATTTAGATCTCTATATATGATTGTTTTACTTTAAGAAAAAACACTAATAATATATAAAAATAGTAACATTTTGTTTAGTATTGTATTTTTACATACATGCTTACTTAATAGACGCGCGTTGAAGTCTTTTACTCTATGATTACTGTGATCAAGAAAGAGTAGCTTATTGAAACAACTTTACACACGCAGGAATAGTTCATATGCATTAAAATATTTTCTATAAGTAATTTGCAAAAACTTTTACTTTTTATTATTTTTTATGTCAGTGTCATAAATAAAACAAATGAAGCAAGAACGCATTCACCATTAAGGGTGTTACAAAAATATATTAACATATGACTCCGACATGTATGTAAGAGTGGTGGTGGGCGCTTCGTTCGCTGCCCGCGGCTCTTGTGAATGTAAGTCATGTCAAACTTGACATGACCCCTCGGATTGTATTAAGATGAATAGTGTCTTGGCAAATTAACTGATTTAAAGAAAACAAAAGAACTCACTACTGTCATATTATAAGCAAGTACGGAATTCTTATTTTTGTTTTGTATTTTTTTTTTGTAAAATTCCACCATCAGGAAAATGTATTTTATAAGTATACATCAATAAGCCACAACTATGTGGAAAATTAAGCTTTATTTATACACTTAAGTTTATTTCGATGATTAAGTAAAATCTTTTCTTATTGAACACAAACATATTTAAATTTCTTTAAAAGTAATTAGGGAATGTAAGCTTTCCTTGGTTTAAATGTTGGAAAATTTTCTTTAAATGTGATTTGGTGATAATTAATTATTGACCGTCTATCGAAGTGATAATCAATCGTCGGGTATATAAATTAATATTCGCTTTATTCTTATGCTACTCTTCATTTTTTATTTTTATATAAATTTGTTCAAGAATTGTTTGTTTATGAATATCTAAAAGTAAAATGTATATAGTCACGAAGCTTTTATGTTTCTGCTGAACATTCCAAATCTTAGATGTTTATTTCTCTGTTATGTATGAACTCCTCAGATGGCGTTGTCTTGTAACTGTCCGATGTCTCCCCCGGGCCCCACGCTAGCGGCGGCATGCGGAGGCGGTTCCTTTATGCTATTCATGGGACTGTTGGAAGTGTTCCTGAGAAGCCAGTGCGACCTGGAAGACCCCTGCGGAAGAGCTCAGGTAGGTATCGCCTATTGTAATGCTACTATGTGTATATTGTTAAGAAAAAAAATCAATAGCTAAAAAAACGCTATTGTTATTTTATACTTTATAAAATGAAAAGAAAATCGATAATTATTGTTTCAGTAGGTAGGTACAAAATCAACGTAATGAGAGCCTGGTTGAACAGACAACACAGACAATACTAGATATTTTATATGATTATCGAAACTTATTTAAGTAACATGATAAAAAAGAAATTTGTAAAACTACTACCATTAGGCCTAATAGTAACAATGGCTCCCATTAAATTGGCGAGTCCTTATTTGGATTTGCCACAGTGATAAGATATTTGTATGATAAATATTACTTGCATTGGTCCAGATTGGTTCTAATCTGATATGACATTGGAAAAGAAGATCTAATACCTAGTACCTGTTGAAACATATACTTATATACTATATTTCCTTATTGATTTCGTCGAGTTTATTATTAGCCTATCAATTTTTGTGGTTATGTTGTGGCTTGAAGCCCGGTTCAGTTCCAACACGATGTCATTACTAACGTAAGTAATCCAAACCAACCAAATATAAATTATTCTCCTGATCATAACATTTAATATAACAATCCAGTTGAGTTACAAATTGTAAATAATTTCAGTATAATATTATCAAAAAGTGAAAACTGGGAACAGTTTAAATGAAACTAATTTATATAACTGACGTTAGTTCCGAGTCTGACCTCAGGAACAGGTAAGTACAAATGGTAAATAATGTCTTCAGTAAAGCACGACGTCGCCTCCAGCATTGAAATGTTGGCACAATTTATTGTTTACATCTGTATTGTAATTTCCGCGGTGCTTGGTTATCGTTCGGTTTGTATTGTGTTTAGTGAAAATATGAATAGAGTAAAGAAATTATTGTAACATTCATTATAAACAATTTAAGTGTGTTGCATAAATGTCTGACTGTCATTATTTATTAGATAGCCGTCGTTCCCACTTAGTAATCATACAATCTTGGTTATTGTGTGAAATAATTATGCGTCTTATTAAATTATGTCCGTCGTACTGCGAACTGCTTTGTTCCGTACTTAACATGGAGGTATAACACAATTATCAGGAAGTTTTGACGGAAATAAAGATAAGCATACTCTTTGACAAACTATACGAATCAGTACACGCTGTTTATCATCTATCTGTTTTATACGCGTTCAGTTTATCATCTAATCAAAGTGATGTTACGAAGATTGTTTGATTAGTTTAAAGCTCTTCGTCGGTAATTAAAGAGTAAAGTTACATAGTCTTTTTTCTTTTTCGTCGTCTTTCATCTCAAAAGTGAGTGTGTCTGTCTCACAATTGTGAATATCAATCGTTAGTTATGATATTGATAGAACCACAATCTATTATATCTTAAATGTAATTGTTGCAGTACCGTCGGCACATGGACTCTGTATATGACTTCATAGTGGTAGGTGGAGGGTCTGCGGGCTCGGTGATGGCAGCGAGGCTGTCAGAAGTGCCGGAATGGCGGGTGCTACTCTTGGAAGCCGGTAAGATACTCCTGCGTTGATGATGATTAATTACGAACGATGTCATGTAAAAATAATATTTGTATCAATTCAATTTAATTCTTTAATTATGACTTCATCCAAGTGGATGTGAACGGCATGTTTCGCTATTGCACGTAGAAAGGAGAAGAGCCGAAGGACACCGTCCCATCGCACTATCAATTGAGCTACCGTAACGCCGCCTGCTTCGATGAATTGAGCATTCTATATAAATATATTCTATATAAATAAATATATCTATCGGGATGGGGACATTTATAAAACACCTTAAACAAACATAACAGCTTAACAGGCTAACCATGCTTATAGACTATTTTCAAAAACATAGTATTTTTTTCTACAACGGAACAGATTTTATTTAATGGTAAGTAAATTATGAGAGTTAGGTTACAGAATTGTACAGGATTGATATTGATTCCGGAGAATACTGAAGTTTTCGAGACCATTCGAACTTTAAATTTTATAGAAAAATATATTACAAAAATGTATATTGAAGCAACGTAAATTATGTGTTGACTTCGCACCAGTGCTTTTACATTCTCATTGAAAGAATTAAATGTGAGGCCTTGCTAAGGGAATTAATTCATTGATTGTATAAGAGTTGGGAGAGATTTTGGCCGACGAGTATTGTTACTGGATATCCAACTTATAATTTTGGAAGTCATTTTTAGGTGTAAAGTTTCAAGTTAAAACTGTTGTTTTATTACTAGAGTACATGTGAAACTGAGTATCTCACTAACACGTGAGTAAACAACGACGGAAAGTAAAAATACACAATATTTTTATGAATGAAAGTTAGGACCAATAGATTTATGAGTAAATTGTAAGATCAAACGATGACTTCTGTAATTATCACATACATCATAAATTCTTATTTATGTTATTTTCACCAAACATTATTAAAAATGATTTTATTTTGACTTCTCTTAATCTAATGCCAGGCTTCGACGAACCAACTGGAGCTCAAGTTCCTTCGATGTTCCTGAACTTTATTGGGTCCAGTATTGACTGGGGATACCACACGGAGCCCGAGCCGGCAGCTTGCCTCGGGGAAAAGGATAGAAAATGCTATTGGCCAAGAGGGAAGGTAAAAAGACAATATGATGATACAATGCTATGTTGCCAACCTTGTAACCTTAAATTCACTTTCTATTCGTCATTAATTATTCTCTAGTTAACAGTAAGCAAGTACCTTATAATATTAAAAATAATAACCTTTATTAACAATCATAAAGTGCTATTTACATTTCATCTTAATTACTTACCCTTGCGTTATGCTCGTGAACGGGTGCTGCTTGCGGTGAGTGGTCGTGTTGCTGGCAACGGTTTTTTGTTTTAATTTTTTAAATTACAGGCCTTCCACGCGTATTGATGGCGATGATTCTAGTTGTTCCTAAATTGCTCATTTTACTTATATTGACATTTGTGAAACAGTGATCACAATAAAAAAAACACCCGGCTGAGTTTGTTGTGTCGTTCTTCTCAGACCAGGGCGCGTTTGGAACCCTCGTGATTTTAACTTTAAGTTCAGAGGTGTTCTTGCAGAAGGGCTTATTTTGATAAGTATGGTATCAAAATAGGCCCGCCTGACACCTCTATTTGACGTACACAAGTTATCACTGATAATGATTCAAAGTGGAAAAGATTTAAATAAATAAAAATAAATAAAACTATTTGTTCTATTATAACTATTACATTACATTTACATTGGGATGTAGTTTCCTACCTTTTCAGTTCGTACTTTTGCTTTCATATTCCCATATGCATTCCTAATTACAGGAATGTATTTATTATGGACCCCTTGTTTATTCAGGGCTTTCCATATTTGCCGATGCTTTGGCGAGTCAAATGCTTTGTTGGAATCTATGTATCATAAACAGTAACTTTTGCCGTAATAATTGCATTTCTGAATTATTTGTTTTATCGTATGGATGTGATCAATAGTAGAAAAGCCGATTTTAAGCCCTGCCTGTTCGTTGGGTTTATTTTCGTCTAAAATGTTTTTAGTCGTTCTAATAATATATTGGAAAATATTTTATATATATTGGACATTAGCGAGATAGGTCTATGGTAAGAAATGTCGTCTGTGTCCCTCTTTTGTGTAGTAAGATTACACTTGTAGTCCATTGAAGCGTTATACATTCATGGGTTAACATTTTGTTGAACAAGTCTGTGAGTGTAATCAGATATTAAAATGATTTCAGATGCTCCAATTAAAAGTTCATTAGGAATATTATCTTCGTCTGCTGTTCTCCCTCTCTTCTGAGCTCTTATAGCATTTATAACTTAATTCCTAACTTCATGTAATTGGAGCATTGTTCTCATTTTATATTATATTATAATAAAAGAGCCATTTGTTCAAGTAATTTTCTTGCTTCTGGTCGTTCTTTATGTCTTATTATTTTGTCTCTTTCTAGTTTTTTACTGGTTTCTTTTAATTTATCTTCTACGTTGTTGTATTTGTCCTGGACCGTTCGTTCGTTTATTGGTGTTAGTAGTAGTATCTGTGATCGCTATTGTAGTAAAATCTGTTGAAAACTTTTACATTTAGGAACTACCCTGGTTTATTCGTAATTATGAAATGAAATGAAATTCGATTATATTATTTTTTAAATATTTTTTAACTAAAAATCTTACGCCGTATAACCCTTTTATTTCATTTTTATAATATTTGTTCTTCTATCTTTTCCATTGATCTTCGTTCATCGCTTATACTAAGTTTATCCCAACTAATATTCTTTAATGCTTTTTCAAGCGCTGTTAAGTATTCCCGTGATTTCAACGATCTTATGTCAAGTGTTGATAACAATAAGTAATCTATTTTGTCGTTATTTTGTTTCTCATCATTGTTGGAATGTTTGTCGTGGTTATGAGGTCTTGGGTCTTGGTTGGGTCTTGGTTGGTTGGGTGAGGTCGGAAACCCCGCGGTGACCAACCGCTTATGTTGTTCTTCCTTGTTATTTTTCTAGTATTAATTGTTTCAATTTCGTAACCGGCATATGATAGTTTCTATGCTTTATTTTGCTGAGATGGTTTTTCAGTCAAAGATATACATCTTTCCCTCATTTACCCAAATGCATTTATTTTTTTGTAATTTAGATGGTGCAATAATATTTTTCGAGCCACTTGCTTGTGCAGTTGGCATATGTATGATGTTGGGTGATGTATGCTTACGTGAGGCAAGTACCTTACTAAAATCAATATAAAATATACATGGAAAACAGGTTCTAGGAGGAACATCAGTCATGAACGGAATGATGTACATCCGTGGTTCCCGCAAGGATTACGACAGTTTGGCGGCTGCGGGTATTGAGGGGTGGTCTTACGACGAAGTGCTGCCGTACTTCCTCAAGTCTGAAGACAACAAGCAAGTTGATGATATGGATAAGGGCTATCATGCAACTGGAGGACCTCTGACCGTTTCCCAGTTCCCTTACCATCCACCTTTGAGCCATAGTATTATTAAAGCAGCAGAGGAATTAGGTATGTTTTTGGAACTAGAGAATATCATTATTTTTAACAAAATACAAACTTCATAGCAATTATTTTAGGTTACCAAATAAGAGATTTAAACGGCGAAAGGCACACTGGCTTCTCCATTGCTCAAACAACAAATCGGAATGGTTCCCGTCTTAGTGTTGCGAGAGCTTTTCTGCGACCGGCTAAAAACCGTCCAAACCTGCATATCATGCTGAACACCACTGTCGCCAAGGTTTTAATCAACCAGACTACGAGACAGGCCTATGCGGTTGAAGTCCGCAACAGTTATGGGGGCACCGAAGTAATTTTTGCAAACAACGAAATTGTTTTAAGGTATATTTTAAGGCTTTCGTGTATTTTCAAAACCTTTTACTTGTTACTTTTATGTTTTTTTCTTAAATATCTATTACATCGTGACATGCACGAATGCTTCAGCGCCGGCGCCGTGGCTTCCCCTCAAATCCTGCAGCGCAGCGGCGTGGGCGACCCCGCAGTGCTATCCCGCGCCGGAGTCCGCGCTCTGCACGCGTTGCCACCCGTCGGACGCAACCTGCACAACCACGTGGCCCACTTCCTCAACTTCCACGTCAACGACAACAACACTGCGCCACTAAACTGGGCCACGGCCATGGAATATTTGCTCTTCAGGGATGGTCTTATGTCAGGCACCGGTCAGTTTACGTTAAGGCTTCACATCGATTCCGACTCTCTTGCACTTCACTCGACTCCGACTAGGATTATTTTGTTATATGTTTTAGGCTTTATAATAAATATTATCACATTTATAAATATAACAGAATATTGTTTATATCCTTTAATGCATTTCGAAGGTATATCCGAAGTGACCGGATTCATTAACACGAAGTACTCCGATCCGGCGGAAGATAATCCAGACGTGCAACTCTTCTTCGCGGGTTTCCTCGCAGACTGCGCTAAAACGGGGATGGTGGGGGAAAGTCTTGGCGAAGGTTCCCGCAGCATTCAGATGTTTCCAGCCGTACTGCATCCCAAAAGCCGCGGCCGTTTGGAGATTGTAAGTTCGGATCCGTTCGAGTATCCCAAGATTTATGCGAAGTGAGTAAATATTTCTTAAAACATATTTGTTTTTTGTCACTATAATAAAATAATTCTACATGTCTCTTACTACATTTTGTTGACCAAGTTGAAATGATTTTAATTTATTCTAGCTATCTGACTCATCCCGATGATGTCAAAACATTAGTAGAAGGCATCAAATTCGCCATCAAATTATCAGAAACCAAGACTCTAAAAAAGTTTGGCATGAAGTTAGACAAAACGCCAGTGAAAGGTTGCGAGAAGATAAAGTTCGGCTGTGACGCATACTGGGAATGTGCGGTGAGGATGAATACGGCGCCCGAGAACCATCAGGCGGGCTCGTGCAAGATGGGCCCGAGAGGTGATCCCACTGCCGTCGTAGACCATCTGCTGCAGGTGCGTTACGTGTCTAGAATTACTCTGTGTGATGTTCATTGTTGTACCTGCGGATAGACGGCGTCTTTAGCGCAGAATAGTTTATACCCCATCTATACTCTCAAGTAAAAACATACATAGCATAATCAAATATGATAAATATATCTACATTATAAGCAAATAGTTTGATTAAAGGAAAGTAGAATTTTAAAGGCTAAAAGGAATGCTTCGGCACTATCTTATAAAAACCGTTTCTTAACACATCAGGTGCAAGGCTTGGACCGCCTGCGCGTGGCGGACGCAAGCGTGTTCCCAAGCGTGCCGTCCGGGAACACCAACGCGCCCACGGTGATGGTCGCCGAGCGCGCAGCTGACTTCATCAAGCGACGCTGGCTCGGAGATGCCGTTAGTTACATTGAGCTATCTATTTATTGCTAGCGTATTGTTCTCCGATCGGTTGAAACTCCATATTAATTATGGATTTTATTTCGTTATTTGCATATTTCTTTCTAGTGAAAGCTAAATGCTAAGAATTGTTAATAAAGACACTTATTGACGTATAACTCCTAGGTACCCTATTCCAACATCGAGGGCGGTGTCTCGAATGTGCTCTCTGCGAGTGAGAGCCGACCAGCCCCCTGGCTGTGGCGCTGAACCCAACTACTAATTACACTTATATTAATAAACCTAGAATAAAAATCTACAACAATTAAGAGAAGGACTCGAACCTGCGACACTCCGTTCCTGTTGCTCCGCTAAACGGGACTAACGTGAATTTACAAATAAATATGAAATCATCTTTTTCGGGACGTACCCTTGTTATTTACTAATATTTAATACACAAAATGTGACTTCAAAAACGAAAAGCAAAACCGAGTGCCTAGTGTGTAAATTAAATAAAAAGCAGAAACCTTTAATCTTCAGTTAATGGCACCTTTATATTATCATAATCACTAGCACAAGAGCAATAAGTTTAGTGCTTTTATATGAAATAATGTTAAATAAAATTCAATCCGAAAAGCTTTGAATATCCCTCCCACCTCGTTTTAAGTAGGTATGTTTTTAATATATAAGTATTTTTAATGATCTTGGACTTGTATTACTGTTACCGAAATGAAGGATTATTGTTGTTTTTATTATAATTTTGTTTCGTCCGACAATCATTTTAATATTTATTTTTTAAATTATACTCCAATGTATAGAGGTTAGTTAAACCAATGATATTGTACGATTTTATAAGATTATTTATAAATAAAAGTCTCGTCTGTAAATTAATCCTCTATTTATTGCTTACATTATTGAATACATTTGTAATTACGATTATTATTTTGAAAAAATAAAAACACTTGCTTCTTGAAAAAACAAATTAAGAAAAATAGGATTTTAATTTTTTTTATTAGATAAACAATATTTCATTATCTGGACTCATAATCCGCTATATTGAACTCATAGATATATTAACAGACAAACAACACCGGTGACACTACAGTATATTATATATTTAGAAGCTTTTTTGTATTCTATTTATCCTTAAGTAATTGAAAGGCTTACATCTTAAAATATGCAATTTCAGTATATAATAAATATTTTATCGTTTATCAAGATATTACAGGACATATTATGTTGATTCATAGTTTATATTCATTTCCTCGGTATAAATAATATATTCTTCATACCGAATATAGCACATCTTTATTTTTAATGTTTGACTCTGATATAAATAAATGCGTAATATACCTATAATTAATAATAATAGTATTTCTTACACAGGGGGTTATCGAGACGGTAGATTAATTATCATTAGACATTTGTAAGTTCGTTCGTTCTTCCGGGACTGAATTCAAAAACTTTACGTCTTGTAAAACATTTTAAATTATATATAAATTACTTCAATATCCCTGAAAAATATTTAAGATGTCTTGTATAAGTACGAGAAAACCAATGATAGATATTATATAGTATGCTCATGTGATATTATTATTAGCTCATTTCGATGTTCGTAAATCTTAAAAGTAGAGTACACTTCTAAGCTAAAAAAAATAACGATAGCTCTAGAAGAATCACTGAAATTACCAAACCCATTTTTAATTTCGCTCATAAATACAGTTATAATCTAATCAGTGTCAGTAATAATCTACAGTAACTCTGATCTATAAGCAAAATATAAAAAACATATATCAAAAAGTATTTTTTTTTTTTTGATAAACAATGATTTAGTAAAAAAAAAAAATTTTTTTCCAATCATGGTAGGGTATTAAAAAACATTAGGATGGCCTTAAAAAGATATAACTTTAAATATATATTTTTCAAATGGACATAAACGGCTCGAGCGAACAACAACAGTACTTATACAAACGGACAGCCAACCTTACAATATATATGTATGTTCTTTAAATTAGAGGAATGTTAATTATTATTTATTTAATTGAGATACTTCGTCAATGTCATACAGGAAATAAAACTCGAAACATTGTTAGGTCCAAGGTGACGTTAGAGGCGCGGCGAGGCGGGTGGGGTGCGCTAGAGGTCGGGGTAAGAGCACGATGTCATCGAGGTGCCGGGCCGAGGGCGTGAGGGCCCGCGGGGTCCCGGAGGGCGGCGAGCGCGGGCGTGCGTTAGAGGTCGACGTTGTTGAGATGCGAGGCGGAGTGCGTGGGCGGGTCGTCGTGCAGCAGCAGCGTGCCGATGGGTACGACGGCGGCGTCTCTCTCCCGCAGCTTGCTCATCTCGTGTCGCAGCTTGGTGAGCACGGCGTGGTTGGGTTCGTTCTGGCGTGCCTTGTCCTGCAGCAGCGTGATCTGCTGCTCCTCGAGTTTCTTTTCCTTGCAGCTCTTGACGGAGCGCGAGCCGTACAGCCGCAGCAGCGAGCCCCACGAGCGCACGTGCGGGTGCAGCGCCTGCCGAGAAACCGTTCAGACGATGCTACGGGGGCGGCTCTGCCCACGCCGGGAGTAGTTGTGTACGTGTACGTGTAGTGTGTGTATGTGGTGGAGGTGGAGGTGTGTGTGTATACAGGAGTACATCTGGACAAGTGTGCGTCGTTGTGATTGTTTGTGTGTGTGAATGTGTACTGGAGTACATCTGGGCAAGTGTGCGTCGTTGTGATTGTTTGTGTGTGTGAATGTGTACTGTACTACATCTGGGCAAGTGTGCGTCGTTGTGATTGTTTGTGTGTGTGAATGTGTACTGGAGTACATCTGGGCAAGTGTGCGTCGCTGTAAGTGTTTGTGTGTGTGAATGTGTACTGTACTACATCTGGGCAAGTGTGCGTCGTTGTGATTGTTTGTGTGTGTGAATGTGTACTGTACTACATCTGGGCAAGTGTGCGTCGTTGTGATTGTTTGTGTGTGTGAATGTGTACTGTACTACATCTGGGCAAGTGTGCGTCGTTGTGATTGTTTGTGTGTGTGAATGTGTACTGTACTACATCTGGGCAAGTGTGCGTCGCTGTAAGTGTTTGTGTGTGTGAATGTGTACTGTACTACATCTGGGCAAGTGTGCGTCGTTGTGATTGTTTGTGTGTGTGAATGTGTACTGGAGTACATCTGGGCAAGTGTGCGTCGCTGTAAGTGTTTGTGTGTGTGAATGTGTACTGTACTACATCTGGGCAAGTGTGCGTCGTTGTGATTGTTTGTGTGTGTGAATGTGTACTGTACTACATCTGGGCAAGTGTGCGTCGTTGTGATTGTTTGTGTGTGTGAATGTGTACTGTACTACATCTGGGCAAGTGTGCGTCGCTGTAAGTGTTTGTGTGTGTGAATGTGTACTGTACTACATCTGGGCAAGTGTGCGTCGCTGTAAGTGTTTGTGTGTGTGAATGTGTACTGTACTACATCTGGGCAAGTGTGCGTCGTTGTGATTGTTTGTGTGTGTGAATGTGTACTGTACTACATCTGGGCAAGTGTGCGTCGTTGTGATTGTTTGTGTGTGTGAATGTGTACTGTACTACATCTGGGCAATTGTGCGTCGTTGTGATTGTTTGTGTGTGTGAATGTGTACTGTACTACATCTGGGCAAGTGTGCGTCGTTGTGATTGTTTGTGTGTGTGAATGTGTACTGTTCTACATCTGGGCAAGTGTGCGTCGCTGTAAGTGTTTGTATGTGTGAATGTGTACTGTACTACATCTGGGCAAGTGTGCGTCGTTGTGATTGTTTGTGTGTGTGAATGTGTACTGTACTACATCTGGGCAAGTGTGCGTCGTTGTGATTGTTTGTGTGTGTGAATGTGTACTGTACTACATCTGGGCAAGTGTGCGTCGTTGTGATTGTTGTGTGTGTGAATGTGTACTGTACTACATCTGGGCAAGTGTGCGTCGTTGTGATTGTTTGTGTGTGTGAATGTGTACTGTACTACATCTGGGCAAGTGTGCGTCGTTGTGATTGTTTGTGTGTGTGAATGTGTACTGTACTACATCTGGGCAAGTGTGCGTCGCTGTAAGTGTTTGTGTGTGTGAATGTGTACTGTACTACATCTGGGCAAGTGTGCGTCGTTGTGATTGTTTGTGTGTGTGAATGTGTACTGTACTACATCTGGGCAAGTGTGCGTCGTTGTGATTGTTTGTGTGTGTGAATGTGTACTGGAGTACATCTGGGCAAGTGTGCGTCGTTGTGATTGTTTGTGTGTGTGAATGTGTACTGTACTACATCTGGGCAAGTGTGCGTCGTTGTGATTGTTTGTGTGTGTGAATGTGTACTGTACTACATCTGGGCAAGTGTGCGTCGCTGTAAGTGTTTGTGTGTGTGAATGTGTACTGTACTACATCTGGGCAAGTGTGCGTCGTTGTGATTGTTTGTGTGTGTGAATGTGTACTGTACTACATCTGGGCAAGTGTGCGTCGTTGTGATTGTTTGTGTGTGTGAATGTGTACTGGAGTACATCTGGGCAAGTGGTGCGTCGCGGTAAGTGTTTGTGTGCGTGTGAATGTGAATGTGTACAGGAGTACATCTGTGTCAGTGTATGCGTGTCACCTGTAGGATGGCCTGCGAGGCGCGCTGCTTGGCGGTCTTCTTATTCTTACAGACGACGGTGGCGGTGTGTTTTCCCACCTTCATCGTCAGCTCAGTCTTCTGGTACTCGAGTTTCTTCATCTACGCATTTAATAGTAATATTTAAGTACGCAGTAAATTTTAACACTTTTGACATCATATATAATGAGTAACTGAATATTTCAACAGCATGTTTGGAAATCCGCAATGTATTTATTATATTAGAGTGTAGTAAAAACCTTGATGACAAGTGAATTGGTTTTTTTACGATAGCAACATTACATGCCTACCTACATAGCATGGTGGGTTTAATTTTTATTGTAAAGCATTTTATAATTAAAACATCGAGTATGATGATAACGGCCATGTGATGAACGAAGGGACGATGAGAGGTTTTATTAATTAGAACTCTTCGATATCTCATACAACGATATAATATACACTAAATTAAAAGCAATTACTAAATGATAATGAATTCTGTGTATTTGTGCCTGTGTATGACCTGTTTGTGTGTGTATGTGAGTGTAATGACCTCTGTGTGTATGTGCCTGTCTCCAGCTCCGAAGTTCCTGAGCAGGCAGGTCCGCAGGATGGCGTGCGGGGACGGCTCGCACGTCGACGCACAGAACTCCGCAATGCGAGGGTCCTCGATGCCCACGTAGTCGAAGAACTGCACATGGACAGGCCGGTGAGGCTTATAGCGAGATGATGGCACCGAGCCAGGAAGAGTACATGGATTGAGAATTCATTTTTCACACGCACAAAAATTCACAAAAAGTGTTTTAGTTCACGAAGAAGAAAAAATATAAGACAGTTTATCAATAATAATTGTTTTCAAATAACTGAATTGTGTGTGCTCACGCTAAAGTCCGTGTCGTTGTGTTGCGCGGCGGCGGGCGGCTCGAGGTGGTCCCTCATCTCCGGTATGAGAATGTGGATGGAGGCTCTCGCGGCGGCGTACTTGGCCTGCCGCTTGCTGGAGCCGTGTCCGACGCCGTACTGCATGCCGCCGATGTACACCGCCGCCTGGTACGGGGTGGACGCGTTCTCTGCGGGATCGAGGGATGTCTTTTTAAGTCTGTCTGACGTAATTTTTATACAAACCCGTACACTTTTATTTTCAGTATAATGATTGCCCAAACCAATATGTGTGTTCTCTCATAATGTACCCATATACTATATTATCTTTCCAATTGTACTACATTTGAATTTCTCTGTTGGCTCGATTTTACCTAATTGCTTGTACTCGTAGACGGGTTGTTTCTGAAGCGCCCGGCACACGTACTCGTGGAACACGGACAGGTAGCTCCGTCCGTTCATGTTCATGACCCAGTCGCGCTTGGCAGTCTTGCCGCCTGCGGACCAATTACACCGTCACAAACGCGCTCGACGTAATTTATTATCTTACGTTAGACTAAGGCCTTTGATACGTTATATTTTCTATACTTTATCAAAAGATGGAAAAGCATAAATATAAGCGGAAAAGAACTCGAAATCCTCTAAGACTTTTTTTCGGTCTAGCTAATTAAAATTAAACTTTTCTTCAGTTCAAATACTGTCATTACATCTGATATCCCCCGAGGCACTATAACCTGGAACCTACTTTTTATACTGTGAAGAACCTTTGTAACGCTGTTTAAATTTTGGAAAAAACTTTACGTACGCAGTTGATACTGCTTTTTAGATTCAATACCCTTACCAACAGTTCGTGCACGGGCAAGCACCGGTTAGGAGTTTAAATAGTTAAGACAAGCTGCAAACTTTAAAGTTCGACGCGAAAGTTATTACTCACTGACCCAAAACATTCATCCAAGTAGGTAGGTACTCCATTTCTTTATGACTTTAAATTAATTAATCACATGCAGCGTGCGCGCACGCAGGTTTAACGTTAGTGCAGGTAAGTTTATTGATTTAATTTATGTACTTTTACTTTTTATACCCAAATATTTATATACAACAAGCTAATTCTTAATTAAACTATTAAAGATGATAAAAGAAGTCACAAGTGATGCTCAAAAATGGCTTAAAATGTGTATAAATAAATAGTAGTTGGCATGTCCGACCGGCGTCCGTCCCGTGGTGCGCGGGGATAGTGATGAGCGTGGTGCCGGCCGGCAGCGCCGGGTACTGCAGCGTCTTGCGCGCCTTCGTGTACTTGCGGCGGTCCGCCCAGCGCCTGAGGGGGGAACTTATTAAGATGCAGTCCACTCGACCGATTATATGGAAAATGGAAAAGGGAGCAGTAGCATCAACCATTTCGTGGCGTGACAGACGTACAACGATAATTTGTGACACGTTTAATGTATGTTGTTGTGATTGTGAAATGTTTTATGTTTATACATTCATCTTGGAATCATTAATTTTCAAATAGCTAACAATATGCCAAAAGTAATAAGAAGTGGTGTCACGAGATGTGAATCATCGTCACCTCCTCATTTCAAATCTTGGTTCATCATCCACCTGCCACTCATCCCAATTATTTGGGGTCGGAGTATTTTGTAAACTTCGTGCACGATTTTTTTACATGTCATCTTAGTAGTTATGTGTATCTTTGTCGTACCTCATAAATGACATGTCTTTTCCGGTAACCGTCTCCTCAACTTCCAAAATTTTTTTTTTTATCCCGTTCGATCACGTTTATTTATTTATTTTATTGCGAATTATTTATTTATTATCCGACAGTCACCATTATCTGTTAGTTCTATACTATTCTAATAGATGGCGGTATAAGCGTATTCGTTGACTTGATTGAGTGAGTATCCAATAGATGGCGCTATGTTAAAATATGTATGTCGTAACGTTTCATATAAGCTAAAACTGAATAGGATAACCGATCACGTGTTGCTGAGCTAAAGTATGAGTTAAATGTATATTATAGTAATTTCCATTGCGCCAAGTGGCAGTCTACGAGTATTTATTTACTATTAGACATCAGACTAATTTAAACTTAACATTGACAGTGTGAAAGTAAACAAATAACTTATTCATTACGAATTTGCAATAGATTTTCAGCTTTCTGCACGTGTTTTCAATATAGCCTTTAACTACATGACAAATTTGATATTTTGATCTTAGTCTATACTAATATTATAAAGAGGTAAAGTTTGTATGTTTGTAGGCTTATACTTTAAAGTTTTTTGTTGGAGGTAATCTTAAAAGTAAGTTATCCGAATCTAAATGTCCTTAATTATATTTAGAAACAACTTTCATGTTGGATCTAAGCTTTATTATACCATTCCCTTAATATAATAATAAGGCTATAATAACTTTTCGTGGAGAAAAATTTTGAAATAATGTTGACCAAAAAAAAGCATTAGCAAAGGAGCTTCTTGCAAGCCTTGTCCTGAAGTCCTCGCGGACGAAGTCGCGGGCAACAGCTAGTATAATATATAACTAACTCCAACAGAAAGCAGAATGACTTATAAACCGCAATATATATATATATATTTATCAAAAAAACATATTTATATTTTTTGAATTATTTAAATAAACCAACCAGAACCATTATATGAATTCAATTTTATAATATGAAATGATGATAAAATGTTCAGTAAGAAATAATTCTAACAAAACCACTCAAAGTATTGCCTAAAAAGTACTACTACTAGAAATACTAGAATATGATGACGACAATATTAGTATTATTTTAAGATGTAATATTGTAATATATATGTAAATATTGGAATATATACATATAATAAATCATAGTACAGTAATCTTAATATAGAAATTAATAATATTATTTAGATATTTCATAAAAGTTGATAGTATTAAGTATTATTGAAAAATGCCTTATATTGATCCATTTCACTTTCTAATGTTTACATTTAATATCTTTTTAGTAGCTACTATAATTTCGTCTGTGCCGGCACGCCTCCGTCCCGTACAGATGTCAATGCTCCCTTACCGTGTCACCTCGTCTTTTTCGATTCCACATACTCACTTGAAATGCATGATGTTGACGCTTTTGAACTGAAAAAGATTCTTGCAGTAGTCGTTGACCTGCTCCGGTGTTAAATCGCGGGTTTTCCAGCTGGAGTTGACGGACTCCACCCTGGGCGGCGGCATCATGGCGCCCCCCGGCAGTATCACCGGCCGTCGACCGAGAGGGATCTCTTCGTCGGCCTCCCCATTCTCTCCGGCGTCATTTAGAGAGTCGGTCTCCACCTTGATCGATTGGTCGGCTAATTCCATGTCCGCTTCGTTTGAGACGTCAGTTTCTATTTTAACAGTTACTTCAACGTCCGGCGCCTTCGACGGAACCTCTACCGTGACAATTTGTCCCTCGCCTCCCAACTCTCGGGCGGCATAGGGACATTTTCGTTCGGTGGTATCCGGGATCGGGGCAACGACCACATTTTCATTTATTACATTTACATTAGTTTCGTTACTCTTGGATGAATCATTCTTGTTATTTGCTTCTATCTGAAGCTGATCTGATAGAACATCATTATTATGTGTATTCTGGCCGTTTATTACATTCTTGTTTTCAACTACCCCGCTGTTAGTATTGATATTTGTGGCACTTGTTTGGTTTCTGATCTGTTCTTCTATTTTACGATCTATTTTCTTTTGTTTGTCTTCTTCCTCCAGAGCGCGTCTATATGCTAAGCACGGTATGGCGCTGATGGGAATGTCATGTCGCTACGACGAATTTCAATCATAATTAAAATATAAGAAATATAATAATTAATACATTATCACAATGATAACTTTTGTTTTCTTACCCTTGTGTTGCCTTTACCAATGAAGTAAGGTTTGGAGAGAGTGCAGACGCGAGAACTTCGATGCATATAAATGGGCATGCCGCTATAGTGTCGTACCATCATCCAATCCAGGGGGAGATTCTCGAATTGGTTCACGCCCTTCTCTGTAATGAACCGATAATAAATATATTTCGGCTTTCAGGACTTTTAACTTGTTGTAAATGGTTACCTACCTTCGAGGACAATTTTTGTTCTGGTCACATATGCTTTATCTTTAGGCTTTGGTACCGATTTGAAATCATCAGGCAAATTTTCATCTAACATTTTTTCTAACTCTTCCTCTGGCACGCCTATAAACAATAGTCGGAAATACAATATAAACAAAATCAGGAAATGGTATTAAATATTAAGGCAACACATATTTATAAAATATCAAGTAAGTTATGAGAGGCTATACCGGTCGAACTGTTGTCCGAATTCTCATCATTGCTGTCGTCGTCTTCATTAGACTTCACTTCATCCAGAACTTTAAATTCTCGAAGCTTCTGCAACTCTTGGAAATTGACAAAGTCTTCGCATTTTTCGTTTATTTCAAACTTGTGTTCCACTTCAGTATCTTCCGTGAAGTCGATGTCGGTGTTGGTATCATTGTCAATTCGTTGCTTCTTCGCAGGGGGGGATGACGCTTCACTCATTATTAAACTCCTAAAAATATTACTCAACTCAAACAACACACATATAAATAATAAAGATTTTGTCATGCTATCACAAATATGTAAATCTGTTATTGATTACTAGCAGACTGATTAAGTAAATGTGTACTCCAAATAATTTCAGCAAATTTGTCACTGAAGTATTTGGCGTATGTTTATCAAAATAAACATTTTCATTCCGAAAAATGGATTATACTTTTATTTTGAAGAGCTTTAAGCTTTCGTAAGTGATTGAAGGTTTTCTATTATTTATATAAAGATAGATTTTAATGATCGTAAAATCATTATTGAAATGGTCTTCAAACATGTTAGCAAGTTATAATTCAGTTATTTTGAAATAATTGGGATTTTCCTATGTTCGACCTCACCCTCTTGTAAATGTGTTTTCTTCAATATTTACTAGATATTAATTATATAAATACTCTATATTTCACCAAATAAAATAATATAGTAATGTATAAACATTCATAATTAGTGTCAAATTAAATGCAGGTGTATTTTTCTTTCCTGTTTTTATTGTACTTAAATAATTTATTTGAGGAATATTTAGTTAACGAATTCTAGTGCTTCTTCTGTCAAATCGATTACTTTGAACAAACGAAACACTTATGGTTTCAATAGAAAATCAGGACTTACTAAATAGTGATTTGGATACGGGAGGTTTACCTAATTTAACAAAAAAGCCCACGACAATTATTATTATTACGCCATCTAGCAAATTTTCATACAACTACATTAGCGCGCCTGCGAATTATATATAAAACGAATAAGAATTGTTTTTATTACGCCTTTAATTATTCTTTGAATATTTTTCTGCTGTGTTTTAATTCTAAATCATATATCATAACCCTCATAAACCTCTTTGATAATATAGCATTCCAAGAAAAGATTCAGTAGTATTCAAAATAATACGGATATTCTTTCAAAAATGCCTATTCATAATCTAAAGCAGTGATTCCCAAAGTTGTCAACTGAAATAAATATTGAATTTGGGATTGGTGGGTGTAAAAATCGACCCGTATTAATCAACACAAAAATGAAACCTCAAAACTTTGTTGTACGCTTTCTAATTTAACTTTATTAAAATTACACAAGATATTAACAAAATTTTATATACCTACTTATATTAATTTTGTTAAATTTTGATGAGAAAATTATGTCAAGTTTAAGTGCTTAAATTAAATACATATTTACATACGAAGTAGTTTTTTAATATACAGCTTCTCCTAAAACTTATATTCCTCTATTTATTCCAGTTGTAGACTTTTTAGATTTCATATAACATTAAAAAAAAAAGTTATTGCTGTAAATTTATACACCTAATTAGAATCGATTTTTTTTCTAATAAGACTATATTAAAAAATAAATATTTTGTTTTTTTTTTGGTTGCTGACAATTATTTCAAATATTATATTATTTTGTTTATCTCTTATAATTTAAATAACATTTTTAAAAATTGGATGAATTTAATATTCGCCTAAGAGCAGAGATAGAAGATACTTATTAAAATATTACCTAATACAATTTACAAAATAAGCAATTCTTATTTAAAAAAGTTGTGATGAGGAACAAAGTAACTAATTTAGATCCTATACAATCCATAAAATGTAATCAGACCCATCGAACAAATCCTTTTGACATCTCAAATACTTTTAAGCTATGATACTATAAGGCCGCGATAAGGCCGCCAAAATTGTACCATTTTTTCTCACTGTTTTTTGTTTTATGTTTTTGTAATTTTATACTCAGGGTGTACAATAAAGAATATTTATTTATTTATATTTATTTACTATATATCTGAGTAAAACAAATTATGACATAAATGTTTTATTATGACCTAAATTGAACAATAAATTTAACTCTAATTATGTGGGTTTTGATGAGATGAATACAATACCAGTATACTACATGAAACAACACCAGTTTTGTCATACTTAATGTACCTTTCGTTTGAATATTGGATTTTTCCAACTACATTTAAAAAATCTGTTTTGGAACCTATATAAAAAAAGGCAGATATAACTCAAATACAGAATTATGGCCCAAATTATCTCAGTGTATTCTAAAGTATTGCAGAAAGCTTTGCATATTTGGCTCATGAATTACCTAAATGAATATTGATTTATTAAAACGGAACAATACAGCTTTTAGATGAGCAAATAGAAAACATTAGCAGGCTTTAACTTAATTGATAATGTGTTTATGAATTTGGATGGAAAAGAGTATGTTGGTGGTTTTTTTTTTATTTGACAAAAGCCTTTGATTTTGTATCCCATGATTTAGTTCTTAAGATTCATTAAAACAATAGAATAAGAGGACTAAAGTTACAATTGATCCGAAGTAGTGTAAAAAACCGAAAATAATGTGTACAAATACCAAAAATTGATAATAAAAATAATATACATTGACATTTACACTGGAGATATGTCAACGGAGTTTCACTAGGAAATATGATAGGTCTGAGTATATTTTTATAATTAATTAGCGGCCCACCATAAGTAATCTATACATATAATAAAAGTCTAGACGAAATAATTTCTGTACATTGAATTAAAACTAAAAAAAAATATCCCCTAAGGGTCCTAACAAGTAAAACAGGTTGAAATTTTTGTCTGTCTGTCTTTTGTTCGGATTTCAAGCAAAAACTACTGGACGGATTCGGCGATATATACGCTATAATTTATTTTAAAGATTGGAATATCAGGTTGAAATTTTTGTCTGTCTGTCCAAGTACAATATGTTTTCTTGCCATATATATAGATTTGTATAAGTTTGACATGTTATATGGTTTATTTTTGAATATCTGGGTGGGAGCTGACGAACTATCTAGGAACAGCTAGTTAATTATAAATAAATTCTTTTTGCAGACGACTTATCAATTATGACATATGACATAATAGTACCGACATTTTTGAATTTGAATGTAAGAATACTATTAAATCAAAATTTACTACCGAACAATCTCCTTGTGTGGTAACGTCAAGACAACATACATTGGCAAAATATGTCTCATATTGCGAGATGTGAAGCCATAAATTAAATTAAAAAAAAAATATATACTATTGAAATAGTTATGAAATGGATGGCTAGTCATAATTAGCCAGTAAATGTATCTAAAACAAAATATATATATGATTCCAAACCAAAAACAAGATAACTACTAGGCTTAATATTCATTATAATACAAATGCTGTAGACAAGACATTGAATTATAGTTTTTTTGGTATTACAATGAGAACAAAATAAATTAGAAAGATCATATTGATAGTGTTTGCAATAAAATGATTAGGTCTGTATATGAACTAGCTAGATTACAACAAGTATCAACAATTGATACCGCTTTCAAAGCATTTGACATAAATGTGGCATCAATCCTAAGATATGGCCTCATCTTATTGGGTAACTCCCCATATGCAAGTAGACTTTGTAATGCAGGTCCGTATGAAACTTGTCATCCGTTATTTTAAGATAGGAGTATTACCCATTGCATCCATGTACATTTTCAGTGTGTACTTTTGTTAAAAAGGTAAAAGATTTGTAAAAATACTTAGTATCCTCAATGGTTGGTATTTTATAAGAAAACCAAAACTCCCTTCTCTAACAGAACTATTCATTCATTCATTAGTATATATAAATATTTAATACACTACAGGAAAGTATTAAAATACTGCCTTACTCTTTATTTAAACAAAGGCTTAGGAACTAAGTATTTATATATTTTGATTTATAGCTTACTAGCTTGTGCCAATGAATAATGACAGTATGTTATACAAATAGCTTCATTTTCAAATTTTGCATGCTTTATAAGTAAGTGGAATAAGTGAAATATAAATCTAAGACACCTGTATCTAACATTACACAGGGCATGTAAAGATTATTATTTTCATAGTTAAATAAAATTATTAAAGCCAAATAAATATATAAAATAAACATGCATTTACTATATTGTTTTAAAAAAATAATAACAATCAAGTTATTCTAAAAATATTGTTAAATACATTAGTAATACATTTCAGTATAAATAAGAACTTGGTTAAATTTATAAAGCATTAAGGATAAATTATTTAATTTTAATAATTCTTGAAGCATAACAACCGATCTTAAAAATTATGTATTATAAATGAAAAACTGTTCGTTTACTCGTAATTAATATCAACTGCAGAAACAGAAAAAAAGGTTTGTTTCGAATATAACAGTTGCAAAGCAAAGGAATTAGAATAAACCAGGATGGCTATGAGACACCTATAAATGAAGCTGAATATAAGATATGTAATGATTTTTTTTTATCTAGTAACTGCTATTTGTCAATTCAATGGTTAAGCTGTTGGATGTAAAATTACAACTTTCTTAATAATATAGACCAACACTAACTTCATAAAAATGGGTGAAAATAGTGACTTACTATTTCATGGTCGAACCAACTACTATCAGTATAATGAATTTTGTACGAAGTAATCATATACATCATTCAAATTCAAACAGATTTGGAGGTCTATTCAGTCAAATAGAAATACTTTTAAACACAGACCTTTAAGTGTTGTTAGTATTGTTGTAATGCAATCTCTAAACAAAATGTAACATGTGAAATATACTTGTTTGTTATTTATATAAGGAGTAAATCATTAATAATTGTGTTGTGTTTAGAAGACATCGTCCCAAGTTCCAACTACATGTTTAACACAAAAGTAAATAGTAGACGAAAGATAGCCCACAAATAGCGATAGCATAAAAAGCCAATGAGGATTAACAATTGGACTTTTTCCATCGCTAGCTGCAGCCTTTCGATGTTTCTTTCAGACAATAGCCATCGTATAAAATAACGAAGACATATGGCGAAATTGCGAGAGGCTTACTCCAGAGGAATACAGAGATAAGTCTTTTGCAAAGACGCTGAAAGCATTATACTGAAGTCTCGTACTCTTGTGACCTGTAAAGTATCACGTAAATACACAAACATGCAATGTGAAGTGTTCATATGCAAAAAAATATTAAACAACGATAGATAATTTCCATAAATATAAGTAACTTCGAAAATAATATTAAAATTTCTTACCCGTTTAGAACACGAATCGAAATCTATATATTAGCTTTTATTTTAAATGTGTCCTGTACTGTAGCAGTTATCCACTGAAAAACTATTGTGGACTGTCACTGGTTCGCCAAGTAATATGCGAACATTTACATTTATACATTTGCTTAAAATATATATTTATTAAAACTGTATGTCTTCTTATCACTTAATGTTTTATATTAGAAAGCGAAAACACAAAATTATAATCAAAGCCACAATTTACAGCAATACAATAACGAACGCCCTAAAACATTAACTTTAGCCTTTGGGTATCTGGCATCGATTCAATACAATTTAATTTAAAAAATGGTAAACCACAGATAACAGACCGAATATGTTATAAGAACGCTACTAACACATACTTAGGCCCTGCTTACACGGGTGACTACTGTGTTTTAAAAAAAATGATTCTGTACTGTCACGTTATGGCATTAATTTGGAGTGCACTCACAAGAGGTGCGCTTCTCCAAAATGGTGACTCATATATTGACATCGTAATGATGTCAATATATGAGTCTTTGGAGGTCACTCATATATTGACATCATTATGTCAATATATGAGCGACCGTTTTTTATCTCAAATTTTACCAAATTCATCTCATCACTTATCAATAAGTCGCTTGCAAGAATTAATGGAATACCTTGAATTTTATCAAGGTATTCCAGACCTTCTTAAAAGATTCCGTAAAGAAATTTGTCTTCCCCACCCGATGCATAGTTCATTCTATTCTCCTTCTTTAATATTAAATTTAAATTTAATTAAGACAACTGCCAAGAAATTTTATTAGAGAACTTGAGAAGAAGCGCAAGATTAATTTAGTGATATTATTAACATTTTATAGGTCATGCCTATATAACAGTGATCATACAACACTAAAATTATATAACCAGATAATGAACCATAAATCAAAGATTACAAATCAAGAGTTTATTACCGAGAATCATTCATATTTTTATGAAATAAAACTATAAATGACGACAATTCGCCATGACATTATGCTGAACACAATCAGAGCGAATTACCTCACGTTAGAGTAAACAAAAGATCATAATGATATTGCTTCTCGTATTTGTGGTTTCACTGAATTTCCCCCATCCCCCTTCCATCACCGGACGATCCGACGCACGGCCAGCATCCATCCTTTCGTTGTGGACATTCCACCTGTCCGTACGACACGTTTTGCCTCGTCGTTTTTAATTCGTATAGCGAAGGACTAGAATAGCTTGCCTGCGTCGGTATTTCCGTCCGAGTACAATGTGGGTGTCTTCAAGCGAAGAGTGAATAGGCTGCTCCTAAGTTGATGCGCCTTACACCTATGAGTACATTTCACTTACCATCAGGTGGAATGTAGTCAAGCAACAACTTAGTTCAATGTAAAAAAAACAAAACACCCACACGGTGAATCCATGGAATGATAAGAAGCTTCGTCTCATAATGAGTCAAAAGTTCATTTCAAGACAGTTCATTCCAAGTGGTGCTGCAGCCCGGCCAGGCCCTCGAATATAACTCCAATTTAAGATGTATTTATTCGTCGTAGCTGCTTGACCCTTCGCTACATCGTGTCACGTCCTGCGCGGAGAGCTCTTCGGGATTGGTACTTTCCCTGAATACAATATATCTGAAGTTGCCGTCTTCGGGAAAATACCGCATGTAATTGAAAATTGGGAACCTGATATTTGTCAACTGGATATTATAATCTATATTGTCAATTTTAACGTTTATTTTGTAATAAATTAATTTTATCAAGTACTTGATATTTTCATTTAGGCAACCTTCGCTAACTCTATATAATATATATTTTCATGAAACCTATTTCAAAACAAAAATATATATTGTAGAGTTAATGTTTTATTTGTCCCCGTCCCGGCAGCTACCGTGTATGTTAATGTACGTCCGCTCAGCGCGAGGACCCACAGCGCCCACCACTAACAAGTACCCAAGTACCACTTACACATTGTTCTTTAGATACATATTTTGTATAGTAAAAGAAAGATGAGTTTATATTTCAATACAACGAAGCTGCTGGACAGATTTTTCGAATATTTTTTGTTGTTAGTTTAATATCTAAGACGATATAATTTGCTTTTCGTTCCGACAGAACTTTTAGTCACAGGAAAAATACAAACACTAACAAACTAATAAATGGTGAAAATAAAGATGTTTTTTTTTAAATTATATTATTTTAAGCATTTATCACAGTTTATTATAAATACAAATCTACGATTACTTATAACCTAAGAAATTCAAGTACAAACGAATTATTTTGATAATAATATTGCGCCAAATTCATTTCAATGAAGATTTTATATTCAATTTGAACACAATATTATGTATTTAATTTTTATAAAGATCACTATAATTTATCCAAAAACAAAGCTCAAAAACCGTACTACAGTGGAAGAAAACCATCGTAAGGAGACGACGGATCGCGGGGAGAGGGCGGGGAGAGCGCGGGGAGAGGGCGGGGAGAGGACAGGGAGATGGTGGGGAGAGGGCAGGGAGAGCGCGGTGAGATGGCGGGGAGAGCGCGGGGAGAGGGCAGGGAGAGCGCGGTGAGATGGCGGGGAGAGCGCGGGGAGAGGGCAGGGAGAGCGCGGTGAGATGGCGGGGAGAGCGCGGGGAGAGGGCAGGGAGAGCGCGGGGAGAGGGCAGGGAGAGCGCGGTGAGATGGCAGGGAGAGCGCGGGGAGAGGGCAGGGAGAGCGCGGTGAGATGGCGGGGAGAGGGCAGGGAGAGCGCGGGGAGAGGGCAGGGAGAGCGCGGGGAGAGGGCAGGGAGATAGCGGGGAGAGGGCAGGGAGAGCGCGGGGAGAGGGCAGGGAGAACGCGGGGAGAGGGCAGGGAGAACGCGGGGAGAGGGCAGGGAGAGCGCGGGGAGAGGGCAGGGAGAGCGCGGGGAGAGGGCAGGGAGAGCGCGGGGAGAGGGCAGGGAGAGCGCGGTGAGATGGCAGGGAGAGCGCGGGGAGAGGGCAGGGAGAGCGCGGTGAGATGGCGGGGAGAGGGCAGGGAGAGCGCGGGGAGAGGGCAGGGAGATAGCGGGGAGAGGGCAGGGAGAGCGCGAGGAGAGGGCAGGGAGAACGCGGGGAGAGGGCAGGGAGAACGCGGGGAGAGGGCAGGGAGAGCGCGGGGAGAGGGCAGGGAGAGCGCGGGGAGAGGGCAGGGAGAGCGCGGGGAGAGAGCAGGCAGAGCGCGGGGAGAGGGCAGGGAGAGCACGGGGAGAGGGCACGGGGAGCGCGGGGAGATAAATATTTAACATTTTACTGTCGACCTTCCCGTACAGGCGCGGATAGAATCTTATTTATAAATAGAAGTAATACAAATTAAATTACAACAGAGTTAAAAAAAAGAATCGTTACAGCAAAAAATCGGCTCGAAATAAATGAAGGCTATGTTAAGTGTATTATCTCTGAAGTGGGACAGCTACCGCCTCCTGCGGCGCGGCGGGTGCGGGTGCGGGTGCTGCTGCTGCTGCGGCGGCGGCAGGGAGACTCGCGCGGCGGCCAGCTCGTCGGGCGACGCCGCGCGCGCCAGCGACGAGCGCGCCTCCACGAAGAACATCACGTCACGCAGCTGCTCCTTCAGCTCCGCCACCTGGTAGTGATATTGTTTTATTAAAAAACAGGGGTTTTATTTATTTTTTAAAAAGTAACCCGAGGGTGAATATAAAGGACTACAATGTTTTTCATCGCATAAACCGTGCCCACCTCCTTGGAGAGCGTCTCCTCGGTGGCCTGCGCCCTCTCCTGCCACTGTCGGTGCGCCGTCGCCAGCGCCGAAGCCAGTCCGCGCTCCTCCTGCAGCTCGCTCTGCAGCGACGACACCCTGCACACATACACACATTCACAGGGGTCCATTCGCTAGTGTGGGTGCCACCACTGCCCCCCTCACCTCCCCCCCAGGCCGTGCAGTCGTCGCTCGGTGGCGGCGTGTTCCTTGGTGAGCGCGGCGAGCTGTCCGCGCAGTGTCGTGGCCTCGCTCTCGGCAGTCTCCGCGCGGCGCTCGAGAGCTGCGGTCGCGGCGCGCTGCTCGCTCTCCAGCCTATTCGCCGGTGAAATATTAAGTTTGATAGCATAAATGAATAGCTGCATCCATGTTAAGCTTATTTAAATTTTATTCTCTGAGAAACTGTCCCATCGGCTCCACCAATTGAGCTACCGTATTGCAGCAATTGATATAGCTCAATTGGAGAGCGAGGGTACGATTTTCCGAAAGTGACGGAATGCAATTCCTGCCCGTTCCGTTTATTTTTCATTTTAAATTTATTAAACATGTTTTAATTACATTCTGCTTATAAATCTCATTTGTTTGTTTCTGCAAATTATATAATATAGCCCCTCAAAGTGTGTGCTCACTTCCCGATCTTGTCCTCGTAGTACTGGCGCTGCGTGTCCAGCTGCTGCGTCAGTATGTAGGTGAACTCGAGCTGCGCGGAGTCCAGCTTCTCTCCCCCGCAGGCGGCGTCCAGCCCCGCGCCGCCCTCCGCCGCCACCAGCTTGCCGTCCGCCTTGTTCTGCACCAGACGGTGCACGAAGTTGTCTCCTGGAAGGAAACAATTATAACTTATATCAATTATCATTCACACACGACACTTAATACTACCAATATATCATTATAAATCCTACTAATATTATAAATTGGAAAATAACTCTGGCTGTCTGTCTGGTAAGCTTTCACGCCTTAACTGCTGAACCGATTTTGATAAAACTTGGTATAAATATAGAATTAACCTTGAGGAAGAACATAGACTACTTTTTATTGCGAAAAATGGGGGAGAAGGGGATAAAAGAGGGGATGAATGTTTGTATGGAAATTCGTCATTATTAAAGATATAACAGCGAAAGTTTGTTTTTAGACACTTTATAAGAAACGAAAGGACATAGGCTACTTTTATCGCGAGAAATGGGTAGAAAGGGGTTGATAGAGACTTTTTATTTTTATTTTCAGCAATAAATATGACAAAATATGTGGCAGAAAATTGGTGGAGAGGCAGCTTAGAGTCAGGAGACGGACATAGGATACTTTTTATTCTGTTCAACTACGTTGATTTATTATTTATTATTAATTATTTATTATCTGACAGTCACCATTGTATTAGTTCTATATTATTCTAATAGATGGCGGTGTAAGCGTATTCGTGGACTGCATTGAGTGAGTATCCAATAGACGGCGCTAACCGGCCACGTGTCGCTGGCGGTAAGTATGACTTAATATATTATTATAGTAGAGACAGTACTGTGACACTCAATATATTTAACATTGTTTGTTCTAATACGCCAGATGACAATCTACGAGTATTTAGTGATAATTAGACAGACTAATATATACTAGCATTGATAAATATGAAAGTAAACAAATAAATAACTTATTTATTACTAATAGATTTTCAGTTTTCAGCACTCCTTTTAAATTATATACTTTAACTAAGAATACTTTTATATTTTAATCAATCTATTCTAATATTATAAAGAGGTAAAGTTTGTGTGTTTGTGAGTTAGACGTTATAAGTTTGTTTGTTAGAGGTAATTTTTAAAATTATCCAAATCTTAAAATATCTTAGACAATTTTTAGAAATAACTTTCATATTAAATCTTTATGATATTATTCTCTCGAAATATTAATAGGGCTTTTCGTAGAGAACAATTTGGAAATATTATTGACCAATAAAGGCTCGAGCGAAGGAGTTTCTTACGAGCTCTGTGTCTCTGAAGCTGTCGCAGACGCAGTCGCGGGCGACAGCTAGTATATATAAATATGTTTTATAAAAATAATTGAAGATAAATGAGGACGAGAGTGTACTAACCCGCATAATCCCAGACCCTGTTGGAGCCCAGCTGCAGCGCGTATGTGTGGTTGGTGGTGAGGAAGTGTTTCGCGGCGTGGCCTTTCTCGTATCTGAATATATAAAAGAGTCGTCAGTCGTCAGCATCCATCCGCCGCACGTAGGTCGCCACTAGTGTGGTGTGTGTGTCCTCACCGGCCGCAGCCCACGTGGCCGCACACCAGACAGATCCACAGCGAGCCGGCCGCCTCCAGCGCCTCGTCCGCGCCCTCGCCGGCCCAGCACGGGCCCCCCGACGGCGAGCCGCCCTCTGGAGCAAGCCGCCGTTACTACACACGCACGCACACGCACGCACACGCACGCACACACGCCCTCACCGGAGTCGCACTGCAGACAGGCGGCGCTGGCGCGCGGCTCCGGCGTCTGCGCGCAGCGGCACACGGGGCAGCGCGCGTCGCTCCAGCGCACCAGGCACTGCGCGTGGAACGAGTGCGCGCACTGCACGCTCAGCACGCCCGCCACGCTCTCGTCCATGCGCTCTGCCACATATCACATTTTATAACATCTTATACATTTATAACTCTATTGCGATGAAAAGAAGCGTCCGGCGAGCGGGTGCGGTCGTACCGAGGCACACGGGGCACGTGGGCAGCTCGGTGTGCGCGGGCGGCGGCGCCCCGGAGCGCCCGTTCTCGACGCGCGAGACCCACGCCACGTGGCAGAGTGCGTTCGGCTCCAGGCTGCTGTACGGCACGCCCGAGAAGGCGCCGTGAAACTCGCGGGCAGCCTGGCACGTGTGAAACCTTAAAATACACAAACAAACAATACAGTTTATTTTACACAGGAAAAAACAAGTAAAATATTAAATGTGACATCGTAAAGAATATATAATATTTTTTAGACATTTTTACATACTCGAAAAGAACTCACGTAAGCAAAGCCATATAATGGTCGGGAGAGCCATCTCTTAGTACCCTGACGTGGCAGATGTCCTGTTGGCATGCGGCAACAAAGGCCAGAAGGTCGGCGGCTCCCAGAGCTCCCGGCACGGACAGCAGACACAAGGTTTTAGCCTCTTCTGCTTCTCTTAGCTCACTGTAAGATAAAAAACCTCTGCATTACTATTATATCAACTAAAAACATCATGAAATTTTCAATGAACGCAATATTAAAATGTATATTTCATGGGAACAAGTTGATTGTGAAACATTGGTTTCAAGATTTCTTAATAATTGCAAACTTTAATGAAACTGTAGTTACTTGTACTCTAAAATAATTTCTAATCTTTATTTTTAATCTAAACCACATTCAACTACCGCCATTATGATTTGTATTAAGGAATGGAAATGATAACACACTTCTCTTTGTACAAATGAAGCACCCCCTTAGTAACTTCCACTAAAGGATTTCCACAAAAGAAGCTGATGGTTTCTCGGTCATCACTGCCTTCTGGAGGAGACCTGCGTGAGCTGGTGGGCAGTATGCCAGGATCGGGAGTTCCACCCGATAAAACACTTGCATAAGTTTCGACTGTTATAATCTTTGATTCACGAGCCCCACGGTCCCTCTTTTTCTGTTCTTTTGCTGATTCTAAATACAATTAAATAAGTTTATACAGATAACATATATATATAAGTAATATATATAAGTAGTACAGATTGCAAAATTATCATTTTATAATTAACAAAGTAAACATGTCTGTTATTAATCAATTAATTAATTTCAACTATTATAATAAAATATGTATATATTAATACTTAACATCAATACAGTGCAACCTTAAAATAACTAACCTCAATGTAATGACTTCCTCAATATAACAAATTTTTCCTAATCCCTTAGAATTGTCCATAAGATTTAATATAAAATATACCTTTTCATTACAATTTTTTTTACAAAAAACCTCATTATGACTTAACACTTTTTATAGTTGAGAAATATCAAAAAAGTGTAAATGCGTCTAAGCCTATATATGACCCTTAATCCCACAGTATGTGATTAAGTCGCGAAAGATTGTTGCCTCTTCATAACAAATTTTAGAACAAACTTACCCCAATATATAAACTTCGGTCTAACGAATTACTAGATGTAAAGAATATTTACTTGTCACCGTGCGATTTGTTATATTGAGGTTGCATTATATATGATTCTTCTAACTTACCAACTTCAGCTGAAGTATCACCCATCTCGGGCAAATCTTCGTCAATTTCAATCCGTAAAACACACAACGCCACAGACATTAATAACAGAAATATAAAACAAACTACTTTTCACAACAAAGAACTTCAAACTGTTAAGATATTAAGTACTTGCTTTCAAAGCGTAATGTTTTGGTTTGGTTACGAAATTTTTTAATTACAGAAATTAAAAGGATGTTGTACAAAAAATGTATATAAAGAACAATTTGATAAATACCACTTGCTCACTGTCTTTCATATAATTTGGGAATTTGATAACGACGAAATCAGAAATATAGATTTTAAAAATGAAAACTAACAACTAGTAAAAACTTAAAAATCTATTAAAATTTAAAAGTAGTCATGTTTTAAAACGTTGGAATAGTGTTAGTGTTTTTCACAAAAATCCGTCATTTTAATTTAATAGCACAATACTGAAACCAAATGTCAATGCCAGATCTTTTGTAGTATAAAGTACTCGATATTGCCATAATATTAAAATTAGAGGAACAGTCAATTTAGCGATACCAAAAATTTAGTAAAAAAAGGTTTTCTCTGCACATCTAAACAAACTTCTCCATTTTACGAGACATTGGCAAAATATTTTAAACTAATATCAGGTCTACACAGAAAGGTGGTCTGAAATTCGGCCGAAACGTCGGGAAAGAAAAAAGTATTTCACATTTAATAATTATCGCAAAATAGACCTGATTATAGTTTAAAATTTGTTGTATTTTATTTGTTTGACCTGGTTACTTTTGTAAGCAGTTTAAAAAAGGCTGAATAACAAGTAAATGAAAACAAAATTTGCAGAGCTTATAAAATATTCTTTTAATAATATTTATTTTGAACAATTAAAACATATATGATTAGAATACCCAATTTAACAATATTTAATAATCGCAAATGTATTATACAGCTGTAGCTGGTATTATACTATTTTTTTAAGATATTGGAAAGTACTCGATTTTCCGATATTTTCAAAATGAAGTTTAACGATATTTTTTAAGTCCTGCTTTCATAATTTGTTCTATAATGTAAATAAAGTTTCAAGAGTTGCTTATTTTTTTTTTGATAATCTAAGGAGCAAATTAATTGGAGTATGATTAGGGAACATTATACTCGTTAATGCAATTTAAATACTTCGAACTGATCTTCACGTGCTGCCTTTTATGGATGCTAACAAACCAATACGACAAGAGCCCAGAGTCGCGGCTGCGGCCGCTAGATGGCGTGGAATGCAAACCTATAGGTACATCCATTTGTTTATTTTTTATGGTGACCAATGTTGGTTTCATGAAAGTTGCAAATTACAATGATTCTACAAAAGTTTCACTTATGGAAAAAAATTGACTACGACACTTTTCTGTCAATTTGTCTTAGGATGTGTATAAAAGGTGTCAAGGGGGCGCTTTAATTGTATTGCGCTTAGGGCTGCCACCTTTTTAGTACAATTTGTTTTTCTCTATTAGTTCTCTATGAGTAATTTCGATTCACGATATAATATCTACGACTTAACTTTTCAAAAACCCAACGACATTAAATCATGTGAAAGAAAGTATTTTCGTGTACTTTATTTTTTCAAAAAGTATAGAGTACGATTATCTAAAATAAACAATACTTTTACTTACAAAATTAAGTTTAAGTAAGGATGGCAACACTAATTGTGCTCCATTCTAAAACTAAAACTGGGCCGGCACTGCATCCAGCTCTCTCACTCTCTTTATCCCGGTACGAAACTGTATAAGAGACAATCCATAAATTTCGCCACACGAATTTCTTATTTATTAATGGAAAATTAAAAGATACAGATTCAGAGTTGAAAGTTTTATAATTCACACTGAGGACCAATTAAGGAATACGTTACAAAAAAGCGGGATTGTTATGTTACCAACAACAGCATTTAATATTTATATAACGTAGTGATTATTCTTTCTGTTTTATTTATATGACAGCCGTGAATAATGCATACACAAGGTACAATGGAATGAATGTTGCTGACCTCTGAACTTACTAACGCTGTGTTTTATGGAAGCACATATTTTCGAAATATTTTACACTTTATTTCTATCATACATTATCATATTCCACCTACCTTATACCTTGTGTATTTAAATACAGTTTGAAGTCAGTAAGTAGTCTTTCTTTGAACAAACACCCAATTCCATACAAAAATGTATGGTAAAATTTCGGTAAGTCAAGTGAAAAGCTAAACAAAATATAATACAATGTTTAGATACAGCAGCTTGTACAACCTGTACTGGACTGCGTTTTATCCGTCATACGCAATTCGTACCGCTATCAATATATGTGACCCAGTCAGTAAATACGTCAAATATAAACGAAATGTTATATTTAACCTATTTAATAATTTGGTAAGTCCAATTACTGAATAAGAGCGTAAATATATCTGTAACGTATAGCAATTTATGCCGACTAGATTCACAAAGAGATAGGTCTTCAGTTGAAGTTGTGGAGGCAGAATATATACGACTTACCCAGCATACATACACGCTTTTTGTAACAACGGCGATGTCAAAGAAAATGATGTTCTTTGTCACCGTCGATAAATATTTAATAACTATTGAAGTTCTTGACAATCGTGACACCTACCTACTAACTCAAAACAAGACTGCTAGAACGGTATTCCTTCAAAACTACTATATATGACTTAAATATTATTACTAAAGCTATTATTATTACCTTTCAATAAGAAATTAACTTCAACTTGTTAATAATTAACATTTATCCCTAAAATAGAAATTTAAGAAAATCAGTATAATTTGACGGAGTGATTTAATATCTACTGACTTCAATTCTAATATGTCAATACTAAGTCAGCGGAGAAAATGCATCAAATCCAACGAAATCAAACGCATCGGGCCCGGCACGCGCACGGTGAATCCATGGAACGTTAACAAGCTTCGTCTCTCTTACTTGTAGCAAAACCAAATGTAGAGGTTATAAGACTAACTGTAACAATTGACTTCGTTTAAAATGGGTTTTAAAACTCAAATAAAAAGCCATCATCACACAATATTTAATGAACACACGACACTACATGGTCTCCCCACCGCCCGGAGTAGGTACCTTCAGCTGCACGCAGATCACGCCGCGGTTTCTGTCTTGCCCTAAAAAATATATTAATTATGCCCTATAAATTCTGAAAAATATGACCAGTGGTGTTTAAAGAATACATGTATAAGAAAAACGCAAAAATATAGTCCCTCTATTATTTCGGACAAAAAAAATCTGTAGAACCATCCGTTAAGATGCAATAGTATATACTCAAGCTATAAAGCTGAATAGAAAAAAAAAAGTTAGGTACGTGCATTTTTTTTTTTTAAGAAATATTCAATAATCATGATGGCGCTCTCTTGTTTACTAACTTACCTAATCGTTATGTCAGGATTTATTAAACCACTTTAGTTCCTGTGATAAATCTTAAAAGACTTTAATGTGTCAATAGTTGATGAAGATTTTCTCTAAAAGTAATAAAAATGTTTTTCAGAATTTGCATCAAAATCTGAATCTAAATTAATAATTAAACGAGATTCGTCAACTATTAGTAAGTAAATTTCAATACAATCAGTTATAATTTATTACTGAAGTTAAGAAATAATTAATATAATCGATCAATCTGCTGTCAGATTAGTTTAAGCCTCCTACTACAGTAGTACGGGCTATATAATAATAGTAGGGGTGCTATTTCTGTTCTGGTATTCGTCGTGTAATTGGTTAAATTGTAACAGCGGTGTCCGCTGCCGCTGACACGAACTGATTTATAGCGACGAATTTAAACAGTTGTGCTCTTGTTTCATTGTGTTGGTTGTAGCTGTTACATATATATTCAATAGCAATGATACATACGTTAAATAAATATTTGATTGAGTCTACTCATAACAGTTTTGTCAATAGTTCTTTGAATATACAAAGGAAACTTACCGATTCCTTCCACCTTCGGGATTTCAATGGTATGAACGTTATTCGCATCATAAATGATTGCTTACGTCTGGTGGGAATACGAAATCTTTTTATGTAAAAAGATGTCGGTAACCGATTTTCTTATCTTCTTCATTGTTTTTATTTTTGCTTTATAAGCTTATTCATATTTTTTGTTTATCTTTAACCTCTTACAAGAAAGAACGTTAAAGAGTAGTAAGTATTGTTTTTAATAAAAGAAATATGAGTGTGTCCGTGCCACGGCTTTACCAAACTTGTAGACCAAGGTGTGGTATTTTTAAAATATGGTTCATTAAACTGCCGGTCCCACTGTGGCGGCAGATGTAACGGTTTTATTTAGAAAGAGCTTTAGTATGGAAGTATAATTTATAAAAATTTCAATAAATTAAAGAAAAAAATATATAATGTCTTAGGCTCAGTAGATCTGATAACTTTTTCACAGCGAATGAGTTATGAGGTTGTAAGTTTCGACGACCTGTTTTGAAGAATTTAGGTAGTGTCTATTTTTTTTTAAAACACGGATTCCTTAGTGGGTTGTAAAAATATATAATTATATATATTTTTTAGTCTACTCGCTGATCTGCCTCATTTTTTTCTTTCTGTGATCGATCTGTGATAAATCGAGGTTTTAGGTATTTATGAAATAAACTTAAACTTAAAGAAGCTTGACAGTTAAAACTTTTTCTATTAAAGAAGACTTTTTTTCCACATTACGCCCACTAAAACATTACGCTATATCAATACGAGTTTTAAATGGATATCATCTCAAGAAAAACAACAGAGCGGCACTTTTTCAACAATTTTATAAAAAACAGCATAATTAATTAATTTCGAAGATTTGATTATTACTATCTTTAATTTACACAACTGAAACATTCTAGTAAAACTAAAACAGGAACTGTGAGTGAGCTGAGCTGAGCTTATCAATGGACTTAAACACCGAATATTATGACAGATGTTGGCCTCATTTCATTATACAATCTAAAACATATGATTTGACATTAAAAAATAGCTAATAGGCGTTAAAAACACTAACTCACTAAAAGTCATTTCACTATGCTATGCGATCCACGCCGGTTGAGATAGAATGGCTCAGATCGTTCAATGAAATGGGACTACTAGCTTTATCTCATAAACAAAGTTGTTAGACGAATTATGTCTCAGTAGGTAATATCTTTTTATTTTGTTATTTAAAAAAAGCCAAGTTAAATCTGACATATTGGTAGGTATAGATATCTCCTCCCTAAGTTATTACTTAGACACTTAAGCGATAACCTCACTGAGACATGTTTATTACTTTTGCATGCTTAAGATAAAATGGCCTTATAAGAGATGCGATCCATATTACTCGGTTTTTAGATATAAAGAAGTATTTATTTATATAATTATGAGTTCATTAAATGAACGGACAAACTTACACACGTTCATTAAACCAGTCGTTGTTCGACGACTCGTTATATTAATAATTACTGGGTACTTGTATAACGACGCAGTTATTATCGTATCTCTAGGCTTGCGGGTAAAACTTTTATTGAAGTAGTTTTCCTAATCTATATCACGTATGACAGGTGTACGCTATCTATAATATCTATGATTCACAATCAATCAAACACCTCATGCCTGAATCGCTCATCCTCAATCGTTACATGGTCTGACTAAGTCACATCCCTTGCGAATTTTCAGAGCTGTCAAACTGAACACTACTATATATATATAACATATTGTGTACTTTAATTGATTCATGTTTGTTATTGTATATTATAAAGTAATACATTTCATGAGATACCGATATAATTAACGTTTGACTTACATTTTTAATTCCCGCTTTAAAAATGGAACATATCCGTCTTAACTAACATCACGTAACAAAGAATTATATTATATTATAATGTTATTGAATTTTATTTTTATTTTCGCACAATTTATTTGATTTATCACCAGCATCAATGAAGAGACCCACCGTCGCTGGCTGATTATAGTATATCTTCAACGGGACATTGGTTTAAACAATAAGTTATTGGATTAAGAGTAATTCGAACGAGATAAATTGACATTAGGAAAAAGTAAATCTCCAACTAAATATTATTCGAACTTGTCTACCTGACCCCGGTCTTCTCTCTCCTTCTTATATATTTGTAGGTCACATACAGGCTCCCCACAGTCACATTAGTTCGTTCGTCGTATTATAATATATCGTCGTATATTCGTTCGTAGATACAAGAACAATATATCATTATGAGTTTTAAGGACAAGGTAGTTTTGGTGACGGGTGCAAGCTCCGGTATGGGCGCGGCGGTGGCGGTGTTATTTAGCGCTCAAGGGGCCCGGGTGGTGCTGGTGGGACTAGAACGGAGTAAGCTGGACGGAGTGGCAGCACGTTGTGATCGCCCGCTTGTTTTTTGTGTTGATATTACTAATGAGGAAGAAGTTTGTCACATTATCGATCTAACCATTCAACGCTTCAACCAAATAGACATTTTAGTAAATTGCGCCGGAATGGCAATTACGACGGAGAGCATCCTCACAGGAAATATTTTAAAAGCCTATGACTCAATAATGGCGGTCAATGTACGTGCCATCGTTCATTTGACTTCTTTAGTCGCTCCTCATCTAGTGAAGTCTAAAGGAAATATCGTCAATATATCGAGCGCTGCTGCCCGCCGTGTACCATTCGATCCTGGTTGGGGCATTTATCATGTTTCCAAAGCTGCCGTGAGCCACTTTACTTCTTGTGCCGCTGCTGAATTGGGAGAATTTGGTGTAAGAGTAAACGCTATAAGTCCAGGTCCAGTTAAAACGGAATTTATGGAAAATGCTAAATATCCAGTAGATTGGGATAGCTATAGAAAATACACGGTTCTCAACAGAGTATCAGAACCAGATGAAATTGCCGATTTGATATTATTCCTCGCAAGTGATAAAGCCAGAGGGATTACTGGCTCCAATTATCTGGTAGATAATGGTGCATTAGTAAAAGTTGCATTTGCCACAAAATGATAATAAACATCATTATATTTTTTAAATCGAAAACTCCTTTAGGCGTTTGGGTTACCTTGGGTTGGATAAAAACACTGTACTCGTGACACCGCTTCGCTGAGCTACATATAGTGCAGCTGTGTTTTCTGCTGTGATATATTTATCTCAGTAGAATACACAGCTGCACTATATGTATATCCATATTTATTTATTATTTATTCATATTATGACAAAAAAAATCCATATTGAAATCATAGGTGGTGTGTGTGGCCATTAAAAATGATTGAAATTATATTTAAGATTTAAAAAGTTATAACGTATGACAAATGAGTACCTTTAATTATTATTTTTTTTGTTGATGTAAACCTAACTATAACCCATGTAATAGCTGTAATATATCTATTTGTGAATACTATATATAAATACAGAATTCATTGAATATATTAATATACAAAACCTATATATATACTTGTATATATATTTACGTACGTAAAATCTTAACGTTACAATTAAATCAAAGAATACTATATATTGGTGAAAACTGCTTTCAGAATAACTCGTTATTAATTTTTATATATCCAATTTAAATGTTCTTCTGGAAGCCGCTTTGGAGCTCACCAAGCTATACAAGATAGCATGGGAAATACTTATATATCATCATGTTTTACTGTCTGTCACGTTCATGTTCTCTAAACGTAATGCTTAGTGTCAATAAATGAGATGTCAAAAATACTTTTGTTAAAAATATATTTTATAACAACCCAAAAATCATATTTACAAGTATGTGAAGCTCAGATGTTTTGACTTTAGCAAGCAGGCCGCATTCCCAAGGAAGTCAGATCGGTGGTCCATCCTAAAAACTTTTAACAAAACTCTTGCAATAAAATTGGGTTAGAAGTCAAGTGGAGGAAGATATATGTCTAAAAAAATGTTATTATATACCTATAATCTGTCTGCCGGAAATATGGACTTTTAGTAATTATTTTCGAGACCTAAATACGATTGAGAAAGCTTATTATTTCGTGGTACAATTTAAGATTCAGCTAGTGTTAGCCATCTTAGCGCCGAAGTGACGAAGAAGACATAGCAATGTATTTTTTTCTAAAATGTATAAATTATTTAATTAAATATAATATAGTGTGTATAGCTTTATAGTCATAGCATACTATATTAAATATAATGTTATAGAATACACCAATATTCATATTTCAATATTAGTTCGTAATCCGAAAGATAAATCTAATCACCTCTCTCACCTTTTAGTAGCAATAATTCAATTTAATGAATTTACTATTAAAAATGAAAATGATGATACGTGGTACTAAGTCGAACCAGGTTACGAGCCAACTGCAACGTACACCTCTGGAACTTAAGGCATCGCAGCAATAATGTGATGAATGAAAACAAAAGAGTTTATATATTTAATAAACTAAAATAGTTAATTAAAAAATGAGGGCCGGTGTTCCGCATGGTGGTGTTCTGTCGCCCTTACTCTTCTCTATTTTTATAAATGCTGTAACTTAGCTCCGCTAAACTGATGACTGGCTGGTTTCTGTGATACATTATATATATATATATATATATATATATATATATATATATATATTTAACCACTATAACCAACAAAATAGAAACAAGAGGATAACAATTCGTGTCTACGGCAGCGGACACCGCTGTTATAATTCAACCAATTGCACTCTCTACCACGACGTATACTAAACAGAAATAGCACCCCTACTTTTATTATATAACTCGTAGTAAATCTCGTTTAATCATTAATTTTAGTCCATAATATACAGTATGTTGTAAAACCTCCTAGTAGGAAGTTACTACCTTGTAGTCTCAGAATAAAAAATAGGAACATCTCCAGTGTAGATACTTTATTACACATATAAAAGAGATAAGATTTATCACAAGAATGAGACTGGTTTAATAATTCTTAGCATTCTACTAGTAAGTGTGATAACAAAGCGACGTTACAGTTTCCAAATATTTTCGAAGCGAATTAATTAACGTAACTTATTTTCTTTTTCCTTAACACTGAAGCTTTAGAATAAAAAAAGCAAAAAGTCTCATCTTAGCTTTTACCTTTTTGGTACAAAATAAATTATCAAAAATTTGTCTTTATTTTTTTTTGTCTTTTTACACATGTGATATTGTACTATTATATATTTACCTCTCACGTTAATTTTCGAAATACTCTAAAAAACCGCGGTGTGAACTGCGAACTGAAAAAGTAACAATTATTTAAGAACTAGAATATAAACCCAAGTAGCTAGCACACAAACAACAATTTATCAAAGTTGTGTCTTAAAAACATAATCTCAACTGAGCAGAACACGGAACTCAATAAATCAACCGGATAGCGTCAGTGCAGAGGAACAAACCATTCACCGGCAACTTCTCATAGCGGGATATAAATAACATTTAAAAGGAAAGCATAAAATGCGGTGTAGAGGAAGTTGTGTGACACAGTATAATTAATGTTTTCTAACTTTTGTGCCAGCTTTGAGTCCTTTTTTTAAAATCTGACTTTTAAATGTGAAAATTGTTGTGAAGTTGATTAACATATGATACTGGCCGTTGCGCCGCTGCCGGAATTAAAACTTTTTGGGAGAACGCAGATAAGTTTTTTTTCTACATTATTAGCTGTTCTGGAGTTTTAACTTTAATATATTAAAATTAATTCTGAGCGTCATCATAATCGTAAAAATAATATTTTACATTTTGCTGTATTTTATTTATAGCACTTCATCCAACTGGAATAGTAACTGCATATGTACTTAAAAAAACAGTCCGAAGTTCTCGACATCCATTAATAATATTTATATAGGTTTTTAGGGCTTTTTTAATATCAGTAATAAACACAGAACTAATTTATGCAATCCTCGTCCATTTAACAAAAACGATAGGTACAAATAAATAAAAGATACTAGTAAAGAAAACGGCTAACAAATAACAATAGAATAAACATTCCAGAAACGTTAAAAACGTTTAAAAACATTTGTGACATTCTGGAAGTCTTCGCGGCAATTAATGGAACGTTAACATCATTTACTTAAACCGTTTACAATTATTCATTGTTCTCCAGTATTTTATAAAATTTTAACAAAAAATAGATGAATAGTTAAATAGTTGATTTGCATTGCTTATATTAAAAATAATTCTGATATTTTTTTTATTTCGTGGATTTAAGTTTATATTTATAAAAAAACACTATGTTATTTCAGATACGGGCAGGGATTCAAAACCGCGACCTCTGGGAAACCGTCGCGAGGTCGCGGTTTCGAATCCCAAATTTGACAAATAAATCATGTCGGTTTATTTTTCATTCCATATTTATTTAAAATGTCTAATTTATTTTTAATTTTATATTTAAACTTTGTCATATGATTCATTTTATCAAGAAACACATTGCTAACTAAGCTACTGAATCGATTTATTTACATTTTTTAAATACACTAGAAACGTAATAATATATTTGAGAAACTTCAAAAAGATTATTTTAGCAGTTGTTTGTACAAATATTTAATATTTAAAGATGCTTTACCTTTGTGTTACGATATTAATTTAGCTAATAAGCCTTTACATTAATAAATATACCTATTATAAAAGTTTATATAATTCTAATTTCTTCTTTGTTTGTTGGTTGGTTCGATTGGTTTTCTATAAAAATTGAAATCGATTAAGTTATAAGAATTTCATTTTTTTTTAAATATTATAAATGTTTGATTATTGATTTATAGGCAAGAGAATTCATTTTGTAAGTATTTACAATGTGTGTGAACTGTTTAAGAAGACACGCCACGGGGACATATAACATTCCATTTTTAGAATTAAACAAATTATATTGTCCGCGAACTGTGCCCTTACTACCAGATTTCATATTAAATAACTTTGATAGTTTCGAGTAGTCAAGAACGAGCTTTTGTTGTATATTGTTGTCTCATTGATAGAAAACCAATCAAAAACTAAGAACACGGTTCGCGACTGCTCGAAAACTATCAACGTTTCGTAATATGAGAGCTCGTACTAAAGGCACAGCACATTATCAACTGGATCTCTCACTAATCAACTTAAAATGACATTATATAATTAATTATATATTAATTTAGAGCATTTAACAAAATAAATAACTAACAGGAATGATTGTGCTGGGTGAAAACAGACTACGTGTCATATTTAGATATATTTTAACGAACCTCTTTAATGAACCTTTTTAATGAACGTCACCTGTCAGAGTGTAAGTGTATAATAAACTAGTGACGTATGTAAAGGTTATCTAATTGTTAATGAATATAATTCTGTTTATCGTATCTGTGTATTGACCGCTTTTATTATCAGTTAGTTATTTAATGGCTCATAAGCTTATTAAAACATATCTTAATAATAAACGGAAGCAAATTTAATAAACAAAATATACAAAATTTGCTACTTTTGAGAAATACTTTTGAGAAAGAAGGTTTATCATAAACCTTTGCACGGTAAATGGCGCCCATATAAGACAAACCTGTGTTTTGTTAGTATTATTTGAAAATCAAATACAAGGAAAATACCAACTTGAAATAAGTTACGTTTTTATTATTTAAAGTATAGTTTTATGATAACATTTTAAAAATTAATGAATTTAAACATCAAACACCAAAACCAACCATGATATCATCCATTCATTAAAATCAATGTCAATTTCGTTTCTTAAACTGATTCATATTTTTTTTTATATAATAACTTACCTAACTTAACCAGAAACACTCAAGAGACCACATCCGTTGCCAAACTGTCACTGTTAACCTTCTGCTAAATGTGATCGGCATCGTTTGGCTGTTGGCAGCTCGACTGTCTCGGCTGAAGCTGGATTAAGCAAGATTGGAGAAATAACAGTTTACAAGATACCATTCCTCAATAGATGTCTATGAATAATGTTGAAATACAGTCATTAAACTTATTTATGAAATGCATAACAGACTACATTAATTTTTTAGTAAAAGATAATCAATAAGCATGTTACAGCTACAGGAAATACAAATAATATAATAATTATTCTTTTTTGACAATTTTAATGCTTACTGAACATTTTGCAACACCGATAATACCGGAATAATTAATGTGACCGAATTTGTCTCCTTTATAGGGTTGTCAAATAGATATTACAACAATTTTAATAAACATATTATTATCTATTTCCAGTACATTAGAATGCAATTAAAAGTGTAAATTTCTTAATATATGAATGATATTATTTTATGATGTCATTATTAACAAAATATTTTATATTAAACGTTCTTATTTAAATAAGATTACATTCAACAACCCTAAAACGAACATTTGAATTTTCGGAACACGCTTCTCGTAATCGCCTTTAATTTGTATCTGTGACAGGTATTCTTGAATTTTATCAGATTACAGAAATAACATATTTCATGTTACATCATTGAAATGAACAAGGAATCAGCTTTAATACGTTTCGAGTTATTTGTAAACAACAACAATAATCAGACTACATTCAGATAAATTAAAATAAAACAGTTTTACTGATTTATATATTGATAGCGTTGCAGCAGTCGTGTTTGTTCGTGTTTGTTCGTGTTCGTGTTTTTGTCAACGCAGTTGTCATCCTCCAGCCTATTATTTTTAATTAGAGACACAAACTTAATTTACAGAACTGTATTAGTATTTTTATGTTTTAAAAGTGAATTTGAAACAATGAGTTTTGTTTGTATAGATTTTTTTTTATATATATACTTTGTCTTCATAGTTGGTCCACAAGGTCGTGCCTTAAGTATCTAAGGACAATGCAAAGGCAGAGATCCTAAAAATTAAATGAGTTTTTGTGATGTAAGGATCTCGGACTCGGTGAGAGCTCGTGACTGCTCGCTTAAGACAAACTTTTCAGACATCAATTTACACGATTTATCTCATTACAGTATGAACAAATGCAATAAAAATTCCTATTTTTTTTGGACTCAGCGCTATGATGATGTACAGCAGCCCTGCAACAACTTATAATAGCTCTTTTCATATGATAGTCGTACTCACAGTGAAACCCGAATCAAGCCCCCCACATGAGGATGCCCTAAACAACTTGGAGTACCCGCACGACGCAGGCCTGTAGTAGGTGGCAGGGGCGCGCTCCCCTCTCAGCTCTAAGTCACAAAAGGTATGTGTCACTACAGTTTACAAAGTAACGCTGACAGTATCCAGATGGGTTCTCTCCTCAAAACTCCTACCCCAAGCAGTGACGAGGGTGACATCTGTATTACAAAACACCCTTATGTGTGAATGAGTGGACACTGAAGCAGTCAGTCATAGCCAAAGTTCAATCGGACGGGTGTCAAGACAGACCCTTGTGGAACCCCATGGTCTACAAACATTTACCAACATACTGAGATTCGGCTGTTACTTAATAAGAGGATTGTTACACCTATTTATGTTAAATGAAAATCTTATCTTGACAATAAATAGTGTTTTTAGCACGCCGATGTCACATATCATAGAATTAAAATTTTTAGTGATTTTTAATTTTAAAATCACTAAAAATTTTAGTGTTTCAGAGTTGTTACAAAATTGCCAGAGTTAGTTGAAAATGTTATAAAAGGAAATCCCGAACAAACTATTTAATCTAATCTAATATTTCTACATACTCGTATTTTCGCTGTTTGAAACTTAATTTACTTGATATACTAGCCTAAAGTAATGAGTGTATAGGCAGATAGTTTGTTATTTATCATCCATCACCTGATAAAATAAAAGGAAAATAAAATAAGTAACAAATGTGGCTAGTTTAATACATGGTATTATTATATATGTTGAAAATAGTAAATATCTTCATATAAATTATGCAAAATCACACCGCACTCTGAAGAAAGTAACTCTAATAAGTCTGTATCATACTGTTAATTAAACTGAAAGTCCGCTGAACGAAGTACGTCGTTGTCGCTTTATTTATAATGTTAGTGTCCGTACAACTGACGATTAAATCTGTTTATAAATGTCGGTGCTACATTGCCGTCGTAATTTAGCTTCCAGTTCACCGCAGCATGTATATTTTATTGCATAACAAATAGACTACACAAAATCTTGTAAAATATCAAATAAAAAAAAAGTAATATATGTCGAAGTAAAAAAAAAAGTAGAAAAAGTAGAATAATAAAATAATATAATGCAATGCTATGTAGCTAGTAGTTACGATTCTATATTATCAGATTTACCTACGATACATTATTGTTTAAAAGTTAGTTAGGATTGAATAGATTTTAGTATTAATATATAGTATAGTAGAATAGTAATAATATATAGATTAAGTAGAAAACTAAATATTAACAACAAAATATCATTTATTTACATTTTAAGAAACTTGTAGTAACCTCAAACTGGCAAGATTTAATTTCAAAGACGACGAAATGTCACAGACTAATTATGTCATTTTAATTAGCTGTCAATAGATAATTTAACAAGGAAAATCAAATTAATTCTTCAGTCTTGACAAATGATAGACGGTAAAATAATGTAACTAAAAATATATATAAATTACTAGCCATTGTTCGCGACGCCGTCAGCGAAGGCTTCAGCACACAGAGAACACCTTAAATTGCCACCTGGCGCAATAGCATAAAAAATATGATATATTTGTATTGAATTTTAAAGTATTGCGTTTACTATTATACAAAATTAACTTATACTTTAGCCTCAGAATTACGTGATCGGTTATCCTATGAAATTTAGGTTTATATGAAATGTTTGTACTCTTAAGAAAACGCCATCTTTTCCATACTTACCTACTCCAGTCAACCCTTATACCGCCATCTGTTAGAATCGTGTGTAATTAACTAATAATTCTGACTGTTAGATAATTACAAAATATATAATTCGTAATAAAATAAATAAAAAATTGAGATATAAACTATTCCATCTTTCAAGTTGGATCAAACTGCATACTGTGTACAAATTTAGTTAAGTCGTTTCAGTAGTTTAGGGATCCATAACGGATAAATATAGTGTCATAATATACGTAATTAATATAAATGAAGAAGATTACAGAAATGTAATTTCTACGTAACAGTTTGCTTATGTATAATTTTCTTTCAGTAAATATAAAATATTAATATTACATTCTATTATTTTTTTTGTGAAAATAAATAGAACCTTAAAAGTTGAGAGTAATAAGGCTTTTCATATTGTTGTTCCAAAAAATACAAGACAGAAAGCAAAAATTTAAAACCATTTAACCCATTTTTATATCGAATTTTTGAAATAGCGTTACAAGTCAGAATGATTAAAATGTAACTCAATTATTTGAAACTGGCTAAAGTTTAAGAGAGACAGATACTAGAAGTAGAAGAAGTCATATTTGAAACAAGTTACAGAATGTTTTTTATTATTATATAATTAATTATTAATGTTGATTATAATACCTCGATGAAGTAAATAAAATATTGTGACTTATACTTCTGAGGTTCTAAAAGGGACCCTGTATGAATTAGAGTTTCTTAATATACATGCAATGTAAACATACTGTATATACTTTTAAAACAGGGAAAAATAAAGAAAGAAGTTAAAAAATAGATATTGTAGTAATTAAAATGTTAGCTGCTAATCTAAATCCAAATCCAAATCTAAATCCAAATCTAAATCCTCTTCTTTTTGCTATCTACATAAACACTGTGACTTACCTTCTTTCATCTTCTTATCACCTTTATGCTGATGATCTTCAAGTTTATGCAGCCGCTCAACCTCACGACTTCCAAAATGCCCTTGTAAATCTCAATCGTGACTTAGACAAGATTAAAACTTGGAGTGAATCCTTTGGACTGCATATTAATCCTAAAAAAACTCAGATTGCAATATTGGGAGGACTTAAGCAGGTGGATAAAATTGTATTGGATGAATTACCTTCCATCCGAGTCGGCACAACTACCCTGGAGATTAGTCCAATAATCAAAAATCTGGGTATTTTTATTGACACATCCTTATCCTGGACCCCGCAAATCACTGAGGTAAGCCGAAAAGTTTTTGCAACTATGGGTGGCCTTAGACGCTGGAAAAATTTTCTTTCCATTAAAACAAAAATTTCCTTAGCTCATTCTCTCCTCTTCCCTCTTTTAGACTACGCTGACTCTGCCTATCCAGATCTTTCTGAGGGACAACTTGATAAGCTTGAGCGCCTCCAAAACTCCTGCATTAGGTTTATTTTTGGATTACGTAAATTTGATCATGTGTCCGAGTTTAGGGCTCGCCTGAAATGGCTTCCGATCCGGTTTAGGAGACGCCTACACATGCTGACTCTTCTTTACTCAATTCTTTATAATCCTCATACTCCTTTTTACTTAAAACAACGTTTCTCCTATCTCGGCTCGGATAATGAAAGACAAAATCTAAGATCGTGTAAAGACAATCGTTTGCATAACCCTACTAGGCTATCAGGTTATTATAGTAACTCGTTTACTTGCAAGTCGGTAGCATTGTGGAATGATCTCCCCGCTGAAATCCGACATTCAAGATCACTCTCAATATTTAAAAGTCGTTTGTATACTCATTACCTATCAATTACTAATATTTAATAGTGTGTATTTATTGTATTATTATGTATTGTATTTATATATATATATATATATATATATATATATATATATATATATATATATATGTACGTATGTATGTGTATCGGAATAAATATAGTATTAGTAATATTATTCTTAATATTTTTTTTATTTGTTTTCTTATTTTTTTGCACTATACCGCGTTCTCGTAAACAACTCCTTTCTCCAAAAGGTTGTCTGTAAGAGATTGCTTTAGCAATAAGACCGCCTTTGCACCCCTTTTGTGTATCTTTTTTTTTATTTCACTGTTTTGTATATTTTATTGTTTTTGTGTGTGCAATAAAGATTATATCTATCTATATCTATCTAAATATGCAGCGCAGTCTCTCAGTCAACTCGAGTAGTACTTTGTAGACTTCAAAGTTTGTAACTACAATTTGTATTTTCAAACCATTCAAAATATTATACTGTAAATTTTATAATATTATATAATTTAGTATAAAAAATACAACTTACTAAAAGCAGTTATAACAAAGCTATAAGCAAATTGAAACCGAGAAACTGACATTCTGTAGCCATCTCGTAGCTTTTTAAAGCTTAAAGGTGCTACGCCATCGATGCGTGCTCTCTGTAGCAGGAAGGATAACGCCCCAGGTCTGATTGTCGCCTTTTCCATATCATCCATCTAAAATAAAATGTACTTGTTGGTTCATCTAATGTTCTTGTTATATATGTATTGAATACAATGTTTGTTTTTACAAGAACAAAGTAAATAAACATTAATATTTTTAATGAAATATTTACATGACCCCGCCTATTTCTACAAGGATTGAAGATAAATTCAAAGTAGAATAATAAAGTCATATTATGCAATGCTATGTAGCTAGTAGTTATGATTCTATATTATCAGCTTTACCTACGATACATTATTGTTTAAAAGTTAGTTAGGATTGAATAGATTTTCCACCGTACTGATTTACATTTAACACGAAATAATAACATTTCCAAATTGTACCAATACTACGTAATATGTAAAAATGTTTGTTTTAAAAAAAAAACAATTATAGAATATATTATATTCTACTATGCAATTTGTTCAATTCAAACATAAGGTTCTTTTATCATTCCCAGTTCTTTTGGTCTCCGTTTGAAGTAACAAGATGAACTACGCCATGTCGTGATAGCAGCTATCCTTTAGGGTACTATGTAAACCAGATGCTGCATTTAATGTGGAAAATGTTTATAGACATTTTAAAATATTAATGTCGGTTGTGATATCTTTTTAATTGTTATTCCAAGCTGCAAATTTTAAAACATTGGTGAGAATTTTTGAAAGAAGTGTTGTAGATGGCCTAAAGAATGCTCAATTCATTGAAGCGGGTAGAAATGTGGTAGCTCAATTGGTGCTGCCGGTATCGCTTTATATGTATATTTAATGTTTTATTTAAAAAATATAATACGAGGAGGCGGTGAAAAATAGCCAGATTGGTAATGTTAAAGTAAACTTGAACTTCAGCCACAAAAACAATAAATATTATACGTTTAAAAATAATAAATGCTAAAAGTTATGTTTTGAGGGTAAATACATTAGAATCTATTTACTCTTAATAAACGCCTCAACATATATTCAGGAACTAATTTATATAACAGGATTTTAATCGTAAATTGACGTCAAAAAAACTCAACAGACACAAAAACACAACCAGGTCCGGTCAACCCAACTCTATCTTCGTCCAACGTCTTACAATGGCCGAGGATACATTAAAAGGTCATAGCGGATAATATATTTATAAGAAGTGTTTACTAAATGTTCCGTAAATAAAAAAAAACTGTTACTCGAAAATGTACAATAGGCATAGAAAAATAATGTAACCAATAAACTTCGACAAAGCAATAATAATCTGTATGAATATTAATGTGCAGATTTATATTTGTTAATTTCATATCAGTAAAGGATAATATCGTAGAAAAAACCCCTAATATATATGATGAAACCTTATAGGGTCAGTTTATTTGTTCCAATACATATACATAACCTTTATTGGAAATGGAGGTCTCAGCTCATTCTTGGGAAAAGCAACCAGCTTGTTCATATACAAGGAAGTTGTTTGTGAAATTATCCACTTCACTCTGATAATTTCATAAGCAACCAGCTTGCTTACTTAGAGTAGTACCAGAGAATTAATTTAATATTGAAATTTAATTAAGTATAATATAAAAAAATAATTATAAGTTAACGAATAACACTCTAACTCTTGCTAATAAATTCTCACCCGAATCTAATCCGCTTCGTACGCTCTAATAAAGTGTCACTGAGATATCCTCGTTACAAAACCTTACAAAATATCCTGCTGTTGTGAAAAACAAAGGGAAATTTATATCCTTCAGTTTTTTCTAAGTTCTTTATAAATCTTCAATATTGAATAGAATTAAACTAATAGGTTTAATTTAAGTATTTTCAAATCAATATACATTATAGTTGACAATAAATTTTAAAAATATAAATATATTGTTTTCTCAACATACTATTGATATATTGAGGAACATAGATTTCACTCATTACATACAGAACGGTTCTAATTGTTAAATGACGACTAATCGACTATTTAAATAAAAACATTTAAGAAGACAGTGCGGTGTATAGTACAACATAGCATGGCACAGCATGGCATAGTATGGCATAGCATTGCATAGCAAAGCACATCAAACTAAAGCTACCGAGAATTTAACAATGTATGAATTTAATCTCCGGGTTTACAGAACGACATATTCGGCACAACTTCTGATTGAAAGTCTTTTTCCATATTTGCTATCTTTTCTAGTTAGTAATGATTGCCCTTGCAAAGTTCCCTTACAGGTGTAATGCTATATAACTTATACCTATCTACAATACATAAGCTATAAAAATAAATTATTTATTTTCAAATTGGTAGTTCAAGAACGTTCAGCTGTATTCTCTCATCTCGCGTTTTTATTATTTTATGATTATGTAATACGTCCATACATCATATGTGGAAAGTGTAAATTTAAATATTTATCTAGTACAAGTTACATTAGTTATTCAGAAACAATTTCAAACAACCCAAAACGAATGGCAATTAAAAATTACGAATTCTGACCGACATGTTTCCGAACGCTAATTGAATAAGTTCCGGCAGTCGCGGTCCGGACTCGCAACAATTACTCACTTCGTTAAAACAACGTTTAGTTTTTAATAATCTTGTTCTAGTAACACCTAACTGACTGACTCATTGACCTTGTCAATTATTTTATTTTAAATTACTTAGGACATTTATTTGAGTACACTTTTCTTATTAAAAGCGATAACTCAGCACGTAATGATTTCAATATTAATAAAAAACTTTTCTTTGAGTATAATTAAATGCTTATTTCACAAAAAGATAGAATGGAAAATAAAATGTTAATTACCTTACACTAAATAAAAGTGGCATTTATATTTAGAAAAACCTTTTCTGAGCTAAGAGTACAGTCTTACTCTTGCCACATAATAACATTACCGGTAAGACGCCGGCTGCACTGCAACTCACCGGAACTTATAGTACAAGAGGTGGCGTTGCATTTATATAAGAATTTTAAATACAGGAACAAATTGTAGCTGTTGGTTGATGTTCAATTGTCAATACAATGATTGTCAATGGCCGCACCGGCACGACTAAAAAAAATATGAATGATTTTCTTATATAAGCTCATTAATTTTGGTATTTACCGTACCAAAATTAATGAGCTTCCTCATATAATTTTATTTAAAAATAAAACTAACTTAAAATCAATATGTAATTTAAAAAAATGACGCTTGTGTGAAAAAAACAACTAAATTTTTTTTTATAAGAATAATGTAAATAATAAAAAAAGGTCTGAAGGATCTGAACGTCCTAGTAAGGATATCGAGACGATTTTTTCATATTATTGTATTTCATCGGCCCTTGATAATGCAATGCAAATTCAAAAGAATGAAATTGTTCAGAATAGTTGAAAGTATAGACTTGTTCTTTTGGCTGAAGAATTACAGCTTTGTTTTATGATTTAATGGAGTTGATTTATAAATATTTGCTTTTAATAAATGAAAATCGCAATCCTTTCATTTATGAGTTTTGAGACTCTGACTTCATTTGTAAACTTATTGACTTCATTTGTAAAGTTATTGACTTCATTTGTAAAGTTATTGTGCACTCCGATGTTCTGATCTCTGGACTAACAATTTAATATTTTATTTGAAAAATATAAAGAATTGCCTGAATAAAAGGATAAGATATTTAAATATTTTCAGTATGCATTCGATACACAGAAGTTTATTATATTTAATTAAAAAATAACTAAAGAAATGCCTCATTAATTATGATATACCTACTATGAATATAAGCAAAGCATTTTGTAACAAACATTATTTGCTAGTTGAAATTTAGCAGCTCTTAAAGTATAAGGGAATAGCTATTATTATAAAATTTATCAGTCGGTATGAAATGGCTTGTAGTAGTGTAGCTCCTGTACTATAAGATTGGAGCTCCTTGGTTCCAAACAAAACTCATTTTGCATTTTTTTCATATAAATATTGAATTACGTTTTTTAACCATCCTATCAGATATCAATTTTATGTAATAGCTGTTATTATAAGTAATTTAAATTCTTAACTTAAATTGTTTTTGCAAAAAAGCGAAAAATACGGAACCATTTGTAAGTATTGGCGAAATATATAATCTTTTCTTAATTCTAAAGATGCACTCTAGACTTTTGAGTGCACCTTGAGAATTAAGTTCCCGTGTCTAGAGCATTAGCGAGGTAAAGAAAAAACTACTTACATTTATGATAACCAAGTTAGATGCCGACGTCGCTCACAAAATGTTCCTGTAAAGATTGTGATTATTCTTTTGATCTTATATATAAGGCCATTATTATATTTATATTTACCCGGCTGTATTCACGCAGATATTAAATCGCTTGGTGGAATCGCCGTGAGGCCGTCATGCTCAGAGCTCATGATTAAGAACCCCGAATGGGTTCGAAACTAGTCGGGCACATACCGATTTAATTTCTACGTGAATACAGCCGAGTAAATATAAATATAATAGTCATGGTTCACGAAAGTTTAAATATAAAAATATAAGGCCATTGTTAGATCTTACAGTAGCTATTTCTTTTAGTTTTCTTATTCGAAATAAGCTGTAAACAGTAAACAATAAATGATATAAGCTGGTTTTATATTTTTATGTAAGCTGTTCTCCGCGTCTGCGTCTTAGTTGAGTACAGAGGTGCGTTATACAAACGAAATTAGTTTAGAACTACAATAATTGAAATTTTTAAAGAAAAATTACTGTCCACATTGTCATGTTTGTGAGGTCGTCATCGTTATTATATACCTAACGCATTTTCAGTAAGGGGCTAAACGTTTTTAAAAGTATTTTCTTATGTTGTTTTAAAATATGCATAGATTTTGTATTTGTTTTTAGATTCTATAATATCAACGTAATTAATAAGTGTATGAAGTAAGGCAATAGTTATGAAATGATCGTGCAGTTATCAAGATACAATGATATATACAAAACATTTGAATGTGTGGGTGAGTATATACTATTGTAGACTGGATTAAATATCTCAATTCATGTAAAATCAGTTGAAAGATTTCAAAGGTATGTTTCTAAATACTATATAATATAATAATATAATAGTATTGTAAATAAATTATAGCCTTTTTACATATTTTGTATTTTATTCAAATTAAATCATCTTATCGAATTCTAAGAACAAAGACAATATTGAACCGTCACTGTACTGTTACTTACTGAAGTGTTTTGACCTGTGACCGGTGACAAGTGACCTGTGACCGGTTGTCGGGAGACAAACTTGTCAAGGAATCTTCTTACACACCACCATGTATGATAATAATTTAAACTATTATTATCACTGATTTGATTTTTGGTAACATCAAGGAAAGAAAATTCTTTAAAAAAAAAAACCAATTTTAACTTAATCTAACGGCGTATTTAACATCGTAAGTCTAGAATATATAAAAATATCTATAGCTATTGTGATGTCTTGTGGAATATTTTTAGTTCAATGTAAATTCAGTTTTTAATTATATTTACGGTGGTGTTCTATAGGTATCTTTCAACCATAAGTCCTCGGCATCCGAGTTATAGAGAAGTCTTCGGTTGTTAGTCGCATATTTATTAATTTAGTTACTATTTAAGAATATAGACCTTAGAACAACGAAAGCTTTCTTCAGCGAGGGTTGATTTAACTGTTTTTGAATTTTGGTTAATTAATATAAAAAAGTTATATGACAACTCTAGTGCAGTATGTCTGTATGTTTTTATTCTGGAGCACTAATTAATAAACGCATTAATATTTTCGTATTCAAAATAAGTTTTAAAATCAAGGTAATATAATTCAGACAATTTCCTTGGATACGTAAGAAAAAAATATTTATAAAAATATCAAAGTTTTAGTCAACTGATGCGTCCTGGTTATTTACATTAAGTGTCATTGCTTCGGTTATTTCAGTTTTTAATAGTTGGCAAAAACTTTTTGAAGAAAAATAAATAAATATAAATAGTCGTATACTCCGGAAGTCGCTGAGGAAGCTATACGCTTCGTTCATTTAGTTCTTTGTTTTACTCAGTTAAGAATAAAATACTTTTATGGCAGTAAAATTTTGATTATGAACGTAAATGAATGTGAAAAAAGAATTTTCAAAATTCAGGTTCTTACTTAAATATTGTCAATGATTTAATTTGTACTTCTCAAAACCATTCATTTGGAAAAAATAATGTTTATTCCGAACTAATCTCTCAAGAAGGATTGAGAAAAAGTACAGTTTTTCAGTTGCCACTTACCTTCAGTGGTGCTTTAGAATGAGGTAACGGAACTAACTTAGGGTTCCTCAACTTAATCTACGTGTCGTCAAGACGAGTTACATACTGTAAATATTTTTTTATTATTTATTTACTTACATTATATATAAAATAGCTTTAGCTGTTTTGTTGAAAAAATAAACGGAATTTTATCATTATTAACATCGTTTCTTAGAAAGTAATTAAATATTATTTTCATAATAAAAGAAGCTCAAAAATAAAGTCGTATTTTCAATAAAAAATGTTCATTTCATAAAGTTTCTCCGGAACCAGTAGTTAAGGTGAGATATTTTACTTTTTTAATTCGCAAACTGCTCTGAGAGCATTAGTGGAGCGGTGGAGAGAGAGACCAAGTTACGTGCATTTATTTCCTTCAAGAGCTTTTTGAAATAGCGTCGCTCATTTATTCACAAACCTGCTCTTAGAATGCCAGGAGCTATTTAACCATTTTAGTTTATGTGATTCCTATGTCTTTAATGGAGATTCATCCTCTTCTTAAAACTCATCGGCATATTGTTCGCACAATGTTGAAATACAGTCTTTGTAATACTTAAAGAAGAAAGAAAAAACAAAAAAGTTAAAAGTTACCTAAAATACTATAAAAGCTATCTATTTCTTTATTGCATAAGTGTTCCAAAGAATATATTGGTACTTATCCTTGTTTTAGTAACTTTTAAATATATTATTAGTTGATTGTTTACTAGTTGATGTTCTAACGTTGAGTTAACTAGTTACTACTAGTTAACTATAATTAGAATGAATGTATATATAATACTTGGGCAAGTAACTCGGTAACAGTTTTAAAATAAAAATCTTATAAATCCAACAGTGACATGTTAATTTATTAGTAAAATAAAGGGACTATTATATTATTCAGATGCTTTTAACAATGTTGTCTAAAAAATATGTTTTAGTTTTAAATATTTTTTTATATTATATTAAAGGAAGGCAAACGAGCTTACATGGTGACAAGACTCCCCTGATGCTTACGATCTCTTGTAATACCAGAGGAATAAGAAGAGCGTTGCTGGCTTTAAGGAAGAAGTAAACACTTTCTAGAGCTAGAAACAGCGCCGAGGGTAGTTCATTCCACAGTATAGTATGTGAAAGAAAGTTTCTTGAGAACCGCACTGTAGAAAAATATCACGAATTCAGAAGGAGGGGTAACAATAAGAACGCCACATGGAACAGTAAAATGATCTACCTTTTTAAACTATCGGAAATCACATAGAAACGTAGCTATTCTATTAAGTTGTTTGGTAACCTAGAGCAGTAGACTCTGAACACGCGAATAATATGATTATAAAATACACTATCTCCTTTGACTTGCGATCATATTGCAACTAACCTTTATTAATTGGGATTGCGCGTGTGTGTGTATTTACTATGGCCGATGAATCCATTGTATTTTGATTTAAAAAATAACCCCCACCGTGATCTGCTAAGGACATTAATATGTCCTTTTCAAATAATATAATACTACTACTGGGGTTGGTCTATTATCACTGACAGATTTATTGCATCCAATAAACCTGATATAGTGCTGTAGACCGAGCGCATCGCGTTAAGCTATTATTGGTGAAATTGCAATTTCACATGACGATAATATCGTAAAGGCCAAAGAAGAAAATCTAAGTCATAACTAGATCATAACCAGATTTTCCAGTATGTGGCCTGTACAATAATTGTTTCCATTGTCGTGTAGGTCAAAGGTATAAAAACGAGGAGTTTGGATTAACATCCTAAGAAATCGAACGTATTGAACAGGTATTTGAAACTTGGAATAATATTTGTAAATATATTATTGACACAGGTGGCGCTATAAGCATGTGTGATAATATAATATATGAAATAAAAAAAAAATCCTTAAGGAATTATATTTTAAGCTATTAATATTAAATATAAATAAAAACCTGATCTTCATAAAAAATCGTAAATAAACTGGTTTATATATTGTGATGTATAATTATATTAAATAAAATAATTTAGATTAAATATATTTTTTGATAATTATAAGCTGGTACTTTTAAACCTTAGTGCTATAATTATTTTTCTCCCTTAACTTGGATCTTGGATAATAAATATGAATGTAATTTAATCAATTGAAATAGATATTATAATGTGACGAATTCTAAATAAGTCATACTAGACGAGAAAATAACGAATCACTTAAATTCAAATTCAAAAATATCCATACTCAAGTTGGCATTGTTACGTGCATTTTTGAATCTTCAATTACATTACATTTCATTAAAAATGTCAGTGTAGTATGTCAGTCAGAAAATAAAAATAAGTTGCTTATCTTGTATTATTATTATATATTCACAAGATACATTATAGGAAGGCAAACGAGCTTACATGGTGACAAGACGCCCCTGATGCTTACGATCTCTTGTAATACCAGAGGAGAAAGAAGAGCGTTGCTGGCCTTTAAGGAAGAAGTAAACACTTTCTAGACCTAGAAACAGCGCCGAGGAAAATTCATTCCACAGTATAGTATGTGAAAGAAAGTTTCTTGAGAACCGCACTGTAGAAAAATATCACGAATTCAGAAGGAGGGGTAACAATAAGAACGCCACATGGAACAGTAAAATGATCTATCTTTTTAAACTATCGGGAATCACATAGAAACGTAGCTATTATATTAAGTTGTTTGGTAACCTAGAGCAGTAGACTCTGAACACGCGAACAATATGATTATAAAATACACTATCTCCTTTGACTTGCGATCATATTGCAACTAACCTTTATTAATTGCGATTGCACGTGTGTGTGTATTTACTATGGCCGATGAATCCATTGTATTTTGATTTAAAAAATGACCCCCAGTGATCTGCTAAGGACATTAATATGTCCTTTTCAAATAATATAATACTACTACTGGGGTCGGTCTATTATCACTGACAGATTTATTGCATCCAATAAACCTGATATAGTGCTGTAGACCGAGCGCATCGCGTCAAGCTATTATTGGTGAAATTGCAATTCCACATGACGATAATATCGTAAAGGCCAAAGAAAAAAATCTAAGTCATAACTAGTACCAGATTTTCCAGTATGTGGCCTCTACAATAATTGTTTCCATTGTCGTGTCGGTCAAAGGTATAAAAACGAGGAGTTTGGATCAACATCCTAAGAAATCTAATGTTTATTTGAAACTTGGAATGACATTTGTAAATATATTATTGACACAGGTGGCGCTATAAGCATGTATGGTAATATACGATACGATACGATACGCTTTATTGTACCACAAACAAATGAAATATATAAAAAACAATAACACATAAAAGATAAATTAGTACAAAAGGCGGCCTTATTGCTAAAGAGCAATCTCTTCCAGGCAACCTTTGAGTAGAGGACACGAAATATGAAGTAATATATAATAATATAATATATGAAATAAAAAAAAATCCTTAAGGAATTATATTTTAAGCTATTAATATTAAATATAAATAAAAACCTGATCTTCATCAAAATTCGTATATAAACTGGTTTATATATTGTGATATATAATTATAGTAAATAAAACAATTTAGATTAAATATATTTTTTGATAATTATTAGCTGGCACTGTTAAACCTTAGTGCTATAGTTATTTCCCTTAACTTGGATCTTGGATAATAAATATGAATGTAATTTAATTAATTGAGATATATATTATAATTTGATGAATTCTAAATAAATCATACTAGACGAGAAAATAACGAATCGCTTAAATTCAAATTCAAAAATATCCTTACTCAAGTTGGCATTTTTACATGCATTTTTGAATCGTCAATTACATTACATTACATTAAAAAAGTCAGTCAGAAAATAAAAATAAGTTGCTTATCTTGTATTATTATTATACATTCACAAGATACATACATAGTAATAATTGAGATATATACATATATAATATATTCAATAAGCAATTCAGTTTCACAAAAGGTCGCTCTACTACTGACGCTGGTGTCTTTATCATAAACCATATATTGTGACCTGGGAGTAATCATGAGAGTCTTGGAGTATTCGGTTATTTATTTAAGGCATTAGATTGTGTTTAGTATGAAACCTTGGTCCGGAAATTGTAACCCTATGGAATTCAGTATAATGATCTCAAACTCTTGTGAATAAAGAGAGAGCTTCTAGGGTTTGATGTGGGGGTCTCTCAAGGTTCAATCTTAGGCCCGTTTCTCTTCCTTTTTTATATAGATGTTTTGCCTACGTTTGTAGATAAAAGTTGTGAGATAGTATTCTTTTCTAATGATACTTATATAATATTTAAATTGAAAAGGTATCAGGCATTATAATATTTTAACAATAAACTGCTGAAATCTTATTTTTTAAAGGAAGAAATGTTCGATAGCACAAAATGTCAATTTTGATTGCATAACATATTTGTATGATAAAACTTATTTTACTCAATATGCTCTAAAATAAAATAAACAAACATCCAATATTAATATTATTCACGAAATGTCATTATTTTTTATGAAAGTTGAATACAAATGAATATTCCAAGAACTGTTAGCAAAAAATCCGCATACAAACAGTAATCAACGTAAAACAAAAGATTAACGCAAAGAGTAAAGAAACAGTTGGAATATATTCCACATCTTCTGAGATATTTTTCAGTTTCATTTCATATATTTTGAAAATAACAATGCCTTGTTTTGTATTTTTGAGGCGATGTACACGAGAATGAAATGAAGAAATTGTAAGGAGCGCGGATATGGCACCAGAAGCATGCGTCTATATTTGTGTATGTTTATATATGTGTGTGTATTTTAGTTTGTTAGTCAGCAATAAAGCTAAACATAATTGCTGAACTTCCATATGTATTTAATCTTTTATGATATGTTTATACGTTTTATTTACATATAATTATATAAAAGTTGAAGCCTAGAAAATATGAAAAAGATTTTGAGGTATAATAAACGTAATATTAATGAGATAACAAAAGGTTAATCATTTAAATATTTTGATTTGACTCTGTTGAATAGTCTTGTATATTGTTATTTCTACAAATAATATTTATTTGTAATATTAAGTCCATTATATCAAAACTGTTGAATGGTGAATATAAAATTACCAAGTAAAGCAACATATTCGCCAGTAATCAAAAAGCTTGAGGGATATAACATATTATAAAACGATTTTTATATTTAGATACAAATAAATACATAGAAAAATTCATGACATTATTTTCACCAATAATATTTTTTGAGTTAAAATACAATTAATTGACCTCAAATAAGTGTCAGCTTAGTCATTTATTGTTAAAAGAGCTCTGGGAGCGATCGTCCTCGACGTAAACACATTGAGGGTATAGTGTCGTGACGTGACGTGACGTGTCGTGACGTGACGGAGATTATGTATTGTGATCATTTTATGAACGAAACGTGACGTCTGGCGATTATATATTGTGTGGTGTGTTCTGGGAATGAAATGTTTCTTCAGAGTGACATGTTAATATGAATAATTAATAATTTGTCAAATATATTAACATTTGTGGCAAATATTTATCACCCGCTGGTAGATTTGAAGAAACTGTTTATATGTATTTGACTTTGTCTGTTGTTTGTTTTATAAAGATTTTGTATTATAAATGAAAATGGAACTGCAAAAACCATGTTATTCAGATATATTATGTTCAAGATCATAGAGTCAAGTATAATAAAAATATTTTAATCTGTATGTGTCCATGTGACGGACAATTAAATCTCCCACATCGTAATAGCAAACGTATTTAGCAAATTAAATTTAACACAATAGCTTTCGAAAAATATTAAAAAGAAATATAATTACACATCTGTACAAGAAGCACGGTGACTACGGCAAGTAATGGAAGTCATTATATAAAAAGACGAATAAAAATAAAGTAAGAATAATATGAAAGATATAAAATAACATCGGTGCTTATGTTTGTACATCTACCGCGTCATGTCGGCGTACAGCCTCGGGATTTCTTGTAAAAATTAATGAATACGCCATTCATAACAATTTAAACTAAGAACATAATCAACATCATATATTTACATTATAAATATGTATTATCTAACAATCAAGATTGATCAATTATATTATTTGATCAAATAACATATTTCCAACAAACATTATATTTATAAAATAAAATACTGTGTCCTAAAGCCTTTTAAAGCAAAGTATTATATAAAATATCTGTCAGATGCAAAAGAAAACAATATATAAATAAAAAATATCCTATATAAATAAAAAATAACATTTTTTAACTGTACTAGAGTACACAGAAAGTTTGCCCTACAAATACTCTAAAATAAGAAGCAACCGGATTTAATTCGAATTCAAATTTGAAATATTGACTGAAAGTTCCTTTTAAAACGTAAGCTCTAACTAGGACAGCATTATATTTCTATGAAATATACATAACTCATAAAATAATTGGTTGGACGTATTTCCGAAGTAATAAATGTGATATTTTATAAAACCTGTTCAAGAACGACGGAATGGTGCTCAAAAGCTAGTAGCAAATAAATATATGTTAAAATCAGTAACCGTCCTTCGTCGTAAGTAGTAGATACCTTTCATTGACCCATACTGTGACTCGTCTTGAGCGTGTGTCATTTACGGACGTGTCTGAGTTCAGTAATATTTAAGTATTTTGATTTGGTGTCAGTAGTTTCAAAAGGGAAAAGCTGACAGTATAGCCTTTTTGACATCATAGAGTTTGGGTGTAACATTATAGTTTTAATTAAAAATAAAAGTGTCAGTAGTATTCAGTTTATTATATTTTATATACGCGTCTTAGCTTTAATATAGTAAATGAAATAGCCATGAAAATACACTATATTCAACGGTTAGAAAATAACGAGTTAATACATTTTTTTAGAGAAAATATTGTTATCACGTTTCGAAAAGCCACAGCTGAAATATATAGAAAAATTTTATGTTTTTATGATTAAATATTATATCAAGAAAATAGTTCAAAATGTGTTGATATTTTTTCAACTATACAATAAGTTCAATAAAAAATAAATCCCGCAACCTAAGATTTGAGAAGACTATTAATTTGAATTTAGTGGTATATAAATAATTAAAACGATTAATCATTGTATTCTACCTGTTGTGCCATTAATTAAATTAAACCGAGTTAGTAAACTTGTTCGAAGTTTCAAAGACAGCCATTTACTATTCTCTTACCTTTATCTGAAAAAAATCACATATTATATAAAAAATTAAAGCATACAATACGTGTATTTAGTAATTATAATCTACCTCTTGTTAACTTTATTAAACGTTTAAAGACAACTAAAACTAAGCACACTAGCAAAAATTTAAACAAATGAATATCGTAAATTAGTCATGATAAATAACGAACTAGTTTCAGTGGCTATACTTGAATGCTGTGTTAGTAAACTATTACTGATATATCAAAGACCATCGATGATCACATGTTGGTACACAGGGCATGTGTACATTTCCATATGTGCATAGTACCTGTGCATATTTTTTATATGATTTGGGCATTTTTTTTCTTCATCGAGATGACGAACAGCACACGTGCTAAGTACGATACGTTAAAAGCCGTTTAAAAGCAATACAGTATCGAGTAAACAATATAAACCTTTAAATATATTTTTAAAAATATTATAATAATGCAGCTCTTTAGGCTCTAAGAATAATTTCGATAAGTTTTTTTTAGAGAATAATAAAAGGATTATTATTATATGAGAAAATTATAAAAATCACAAAAACGTGTTGTCATAATATTTGTTTAAAGATTAACGAAAGTCATACTGCTTGTGCAATCATCTCAATTGAAACTTTTTTAATGTTATTTATTGTTGATAATAAATGCATTTTCCTGTAACTATGGACCACTATCGACAGTTGTGATTTAAGTTTTATTACAAATTTATTGTTTTGGTGTTTATAAATAAATAAATCAGCCAAAATCAGCCATTATCGGTGTGTATTAAGAAATATTAATAATATATATTGGAATGTAATAAAATGTCATAAATATACTATCAAATAAATAATTTATTATTGCCTAAAATAGCATTCGACTAAAGTCAAATGAGAGGAATAATAATAATTGAAAAAAAAAAACAAAGGATTAAATTAAACTACTACAAATAAAAGAAATTATCGTTATATCGTACTTTTACAATTCTCTAGTAATTTTCCTCGCAATGATTTCAAGGAACTTGTCGGGGTGTTTCAGAAACGCGTTCTGGCAAAGATTATTATAATGAAAGTCATATACCTTCTTAAATTTAATTTATTTATTAAAGGAAAATTATGTAAATCATGCTGAAACATCTTCCTCCAGGCATTCAGCAGTTTGAAGACATTCAATTCATCATTCACTGTCACGGTTTCCGTATCATTGAACTATACACTACCTTTTGTACTTCATTCCCTCTTGCCAGTAAATTATCCATTAAGATCTAGAAATAAAGAAAAGATAATAGATGTAGTCTATCAAGTTCTTCTCACAATTTCTCATTAACACCGACTCGACAGTGTCAATGTTAGTGTCAGCGTCAGTGTCAGTGTCAGTGTCAGCGTCAGCGTCAGCGTCAGCGTCAGCGTCAGCGTCAGCGTCAGCGTCAGCGTCAGCGTCAGCGTCAGCGTCAGCGTCAGCGTCAGCGTCAGCGTCAGCGTCAGCGTCAGCGTCAGCGTCAGCGTCAGCGTCAGTGTCAGTGTCAGTGTTGTCAGTATCAGAGTGTGGTCTACATATAAATTAAACATTTACATAAAGTAATATAAAAAACTAATTAAATTCAAATTCACTACCTTATATAAATTAGACACGTTTATATAATTAAACATTTTTTTATATTACCTTATATATTAAGAGAAAAAGTAATCATCATATTTAGATCACGTTCAGTTCACTGTTTTCTTTATAACTACTACCGGAAAGGAGAAGTAAGAATAGAATGCCTTCCGATGTGGGAGTATATAAAGCAAAATAAATATATAATATAAAGCCAAAGTTATGTTTTTTGCATTGTAATAATTTAAAAACCATGAGATAAAATATGATTGCTACATACCCATTACATTACCACATACCAAAATGTACTCTACCCTTAAAGTTCCTTCTTCCATTTATCTTTCTTTTACTCTGACTCTTACACTTAATACGCTATCTGCCTTTGGAATGATCTCCCTTAGAAATTAAATGCACACAGCGGTCGTGTGGTGTATGTATATATGTTTGTATCTTTGCAGAAATATTGTCCGTGTACTTTTACTTCTTTTTGAATATATTTTTTTTACATATGATACGCCAACACGACGTCTCTTTAATAATTTTCCTTAGTTTAAATGATTGGAAGAGATCGCTCCTTAAATATCTTTGTTGTATATTGCTATAAAATGTATAATGTTGGTCTTACCTAGAATAGATCGCTGATAAGATCGTACATTTTACGTTACTGACCAGGAATAGTTAATTTGTACGCAGTAGAAGTGGGAGCGAGAGGTATAACAGCGAAATCTCTCTATAACCTACTTAAAGATCTTGCCTTCTCTAGAACTATCATCAGTACATTTCTAGAACGTACTTCAAAGGCGGCCTTGGTAGGTTCATTCCAAATTTGGTTAGGTAGGGAGAGGAGCGCAACCAGTTGATGGCGTGAATGCGCATTTTAAAGGGACCCCTTAAACCTACACTTGGGTCGCAAGTCCCAGGAGCTGTTTGCACTCCTCTCCCTGCTCCTCAACGCGATGGGCCCGGCACCCGCACGGTGAATCCATGGAATGCTAAGAAGCTTCGTCTCGTCTCAGTAAATATTATTTTAGACTATTTCTGTAATATTATTTTCATTTTTTTAGTTATCACTTTTAATGTGAAATAAATATTATTAGTACCATTGATATTTATTATTGTTTATCCTTTTGTTTTCATATTGTCTTTGTAAAATAACAGACTAACTAATAGAAAGTAGGAGAATGGCAAATTTGTATTTTTATTAATTTAAACAACTGAAATAGATACAAGGTACTGAATGAAGCATCTTGAATTTCAACTTGCGTTTGTGAATAATTCATTGTCTCTGATTTATGCAATCACTTACATCTTAGACGTAGATAATATATTTACATTAGTAAAATTTTATTTTGTTAGCCAAATAGGCTAACGAAATAAACTGTATAAATTCGATTGTTTTGGTATTGTATATTATTTGAATAAAATTATGTGTAATTTATATTTAAGGTAATATTGTATGTCAAGTTGGTTTCCTGTTCGATAAATAAAAAAAAATAATTACTACATTGAATCAAATTTTCTATCTCCACAAACATAGGCACTACAAAACTTTAGACAGAGATTATTTAATTGATATTGAAATTACGGACGGTAATTATTACAGAATGTAAGCGTACCTTGCAGGTGACTGAACCTAAAAATAGTTATTTCTCTGGATAGTGAATCGAATCGAATATTGAAAACTTATGTCGATTATCTAAGAAGGAATCATTCACAAGTAAATCAAATAGATTGAGATTGAGAAGAAAAGATTGCGAAGAAGAGATTGCGTATTTGTGCATTGCATATAAATAGAAATTGAAACTCACTTTATTATCGTTATACTCCAATTGGTGAGGAATCTCGCCTCCTTTGTTATATTCCCAAAGGCCATGGACTTATTCTACTGAAAATATTCCACGACTAACACGAATATAGTGGATTTTGTCCATAAATACTTCTGGTTTCTTTTACTTAAAATCTTTATAAATAAGTACTTTTATCAATGCCTTGAACAATATTACATACATACATACATACATTAACCAATACCGATGTTCTGTTTGTTTTTAATAAAGTATACGTGTATCACTTGCAACTAGGACTCTCGTGTGGGAGGCCCTTATAATGGTACAATAATTCCATCAAGTGGTAGATTTCAGCTGGAAACGTTCACTCGTCTCCGTGGGATCATAACTTTAACATGGTCCTGGGGAAAGAATAACAGTGCATCAGTACGTCTGTAGCATTTTGTAACTGTGGGTCAGAGATGTTGTTACCGTTTTTGAATGGGGTCCTAGGTTAAATAATTGGTCAAATATTTGTACATGGCCTGTTCTTATTAGAAGTAAATTGTGTATGTATTTTCTTGGAGTCTCATAAAAATATTGTAAGTGATTAATTTCTGAACTTTATTTCATACAAAGCTTAGAGAACTTTAAACTTCTTTCTTTAATTTATGTCAACTTTTAGTTCTTAAAAATATAATTTCAGTATATTATTATTGAATCTTGTTGAAAAATACATAACATTTTCTATTTATAATTCCATCGCATTTCCAAACCTGCGGCTACAGCCAAGTTATTAGAGTAATTCCGATCTGGGTCGTACAAATACATCGCTCCCACAATATACTCGTAGCGCTTTAATATTTTCCGGTTCTGTTATTGTTAAAGTAATGGACTGGAATGGTGGAGTTATTCTATCTCAGTTGACTGTTTATACCAATTAAATAGTTCATAAAATTACTTTATTGATTCTTTTTATTTACTACATTTGGTATTATTGTAGTAAATATATATTAATATTGTATATTTTATCAAGTTTCACGCTTTACCACGTTTAATAATCCCTTTCAACGGGTCGCTTTCTAGAAATGATAACACAAGAAACCAATTGTCATTTATTGTGTCTATTTTAATTTATTAATACTTCTCGGGACGAAGAACGAACCAAAATATACATGGTCTATTGTAATGCAATTGTAGTAAGTGTCGTTTTTTTTTACACCAAAGTATTAAAATTTTTTATCAAAACAACTTGAGGTTATTTTTGTTCACTCCGGTTTTAGGGCTTAAAAAATTAGAAGGCCAGTTAGCACCAGCCGCGTAACGAATACTTTCTAGGAGGTAACGTTGGCGCCGACGAGAGAACTTATTCACTTACTGTTGAAAAGCGCGTCAGTAGGAGTTGGAAGCTTGTTCAAAACTTGAAATTAAAAATGTTTACTTAGTTTACAAATTATTGACATTTTATTTGTAAGAAAGACACGGATGAGAATGAAGGAATATTATGTGAAATTAAATTCTTACAACATATGAATAACAGCGACTTTACATTTTGTACGTGTTAGATATAGCCCTATACTTGAAGTTACGTCGCCTTTACTTATTTTAAACTTATTTACTTAATATCATTTTTATAATTAAAAATAAATTAAAAGTACGAGGATGCAGATAAGTGAAATGTAGTAATCTCGAAACCTCAGTCTGAATTCATCAATAGCTGATGCTGATTTATCACAAGACTTACACGTACACTGATAACTTTATCTACATTGAATGATAGATATAATATTTTATCTATCAACATATTTGATAACTAATCCAATATCAATGATAATGTTTGATAAAGCCACGTTATGTAAATCTATGAAGGTAAATGTATGTAATAAGTATAAGCTTTTTTATACCTAGTGACCCATTGGAAGCTTACAGTTCGTTTAAATTACTTAAAAACTTAATCTGTGGTTCGTGATGACATCAGGACTGAGATTCTGAGGGATATAGTATTATACATAGGTACAGCGAATTATTAATACCTACACTATAATAATTTAGAATGTGACATTTTATTGTAGCACTTTGGTTATTATTATTATTGACTTTTATTCTATGGACGTTTCAATTTTTTTTTCTATGTTAATGTTCTCATTGTATATTAATTTTTATACAAAAATGTATATATTTAAGGTTAATGACAGTTTTTTGTGAAATTGTACCTACTTTATTCTAAGTTCCTATTGTTGCACGCCATATTGGTAATAACTACACTGTGTCGTAAAATATCTTATTAAAAGAGACGAAGCTTCTTATCATTCCATGGATTCACCGAGCGGGTGCCGGGCCCATCGCGTTGTATGGAGAGGAGTGCAAACAGTTCCTGGAACTTGCGACCCAGGTGTAGGTTTAAGGGGCCCCTTTAAAATGCGCATTAACGCTCACCTTAACTGGTTACCCTATACTTCCTACCTAACCAAACTTGAAATCAAGCTACTAATCCCGCCTTTAAAGTACATTTTAGAAATGTACTGATGATAGTTCTAGAGAGGCCAAGATCTTTAAGTAGGTTATAGAGAGATGTCGCTGTTATACCTCTCGCTCCCACTTCTACCGCGTACAAATTTACTATATACCTATTCCTGGTCAGTTCGTAATACTTGTTTACCTCAATTGTATGATCTTTGGGGATGTTAGTTTCCCACGGAACAGTAAGCTCCACAAGTATCACGCGCTTTAACTGTCTAGAGTACAGTAAAATGTCCGGTCTGGATGACGAGACAACAATACCCTCAGGAATTCTATACTGTTTCTCATACGTATCCATCATTAAAGTCTAATATATTTGACGTGTTAATACACGTAGAAATATCAATTCATCAATCAATCAATATCACATAAAGAAATATCCACAATAAAGAAATTATTATTATAATGGCATGCGTATAGATAATACAAAAATATTTATCAGATATTGACTAAAAATAATACATACTCATATAACTGTTTACTATCATATAGCTTTTATAGTAGAGTTTTATGTTTTGACATAATCTCCGTAATCGGAATAATACATGTCGATATAATGAAATGAAATGTTTGACTAGGGCTGCTCTTTCGACTGAGTATCACATTTGTTATGTAAACATTTATTATGTACTAGCCAGCGACCTCGTCTGACCCCTTACCTCCTCCGCTTCTCCCCCATATCCCACCTCACAGTGACCACACTAAATTCTGACTAAGCATCGCCAAGCACAATTATGGTATAACGATGGACGAAAATTAACGGTAAGTTATTAAACAAAGGGGCATAAGCCCCACACAAAACAAACAAACCTTCCACCAATCTACTGTAGCAATCTTCAATTCGCTCTGAAAAACAGAAAAATACCTGAGGCTGCCTTCCCTTAAATTGGCCTTTGCCCTCCTACCAACATTGTTCAGGCTAACTTTCCATCGATGGAAACATAAAGAAAGAGAGCCGACAAAAAGTTAAAAACATCCGAAAAAATCCTTCATCGCGATAAAGGTTGTACATAGAATGCTAAACTTACCGAAGCGGGTAGCGATATACCGTATCGCTCAATTAGTAGAGTGACAGGACGGTTTCACAGTGGTCGCGGGTTCGAACCCCTTGCCGTATTGATTAATTATTATTAATTTTATATTTATTTGAAATAAAGTATTATCTTTTTTACTACATGCATTTACTGCGTCTCTGGTCTAGATTATACCGAACTTTATTGTACTATAAAAATGACTAATTTTAATTTATTCTAGTTCAACAAAATCAAGATAAAGGTAAAACATAGTATCTTGTTACCTTCTACTGACACATGTTTTTGTAAAATATGTAAAGGTTTTATAAAAATGTGAACGATTATTATGATTCCGCTTGTAAAGGGAAGTTGTACATGAAGTCTTACGACAGCAATAATACCGTTCACGAGTGGTAATTGAATGTGACTGAATAATATCTATATATCTGTATAACTAATTGAACTGAACTTAACACAAAACCTTCAAATTAGAACGTTCTATTTTATTTATTTATTTTATTTATTTAAACTTTATTGTTCCAACACAAAAAATGTTACAATGGGCGTACTTAATGCTAAATAGCAGTTAAATAACGTTCTATTTATTGATTTCTAATGAATAACATTATATTAAATATAACTCTGAATGTTTGATATTAAACAGAAGTTTATAAAATCAAAGCAAAAAAATATCAAATTATGATTTCGTCATAAAAGTCTCCAGATATTCAAATACCTTTATATAAAATGCATAAATTAAAAATAACATTATGTTTTAAAAAACTGACTGACGTTTCCATTTATTTCTTAGTATGAAGTGGGAGAAATATTCTGAGGGTAGTTTAGTATCCTGACAATCAACATTGAAATAATTATGTTTAATATTAATGCCTATGTAATATCATTTAATCCGGGATCTGTCAGCAGGCCTCGTTCCCTCTGAACGTGTTATCTTGGAGGATGAACCGTTCAACTGCTAATACGTTAAGACTGGTGTACATACGTTTGTTTTGAAGAGTTTACTAATTATTTTTAGTCTTACATTATATCAAAGAACACTTTATTCTGACAAATGAAACTTATTTCGTTAACATTCATAAAATTTTATTTGAAGTACCTCAGGAAAGATAAACAACATACCGAAGTCATTGTTTAATAATTAATAATTCAGTAAGGGGAAGTAAAGTGACCGTCTCATAGTCGTGTGAGTATTTGTGGTGGCTGACCGAGAGGCAGCGCGCCTCGACTAGCCGTAATCTAATAAGTTCTAAAGTGTTTCAATAGAGACAACCATATTCGTGGTACCCAATAAAATTAACTTTCATTAGTACGTATTTAAACATATAGATAAATATTGTAAGACATTATTGTTCAGAATTAAATGTAGTGTAGAAACTTGAATTATTTACTTTGTATGCTGTGCCCATTCCATATTTCTAATAATTTTGAAAATTTATTCGAACTAAATACTGAGAGAAGTTCTTATTATCTAAAATAGTAGGTATTATAGATTGCCATTTAGTTATTTTTTTCCAATATAAAAGTATTTCTTAGATTTCTCAATCCATAAACCATCTAACATCATTTAAAATATCATAATATTTTAATTCTTATTATTTTTTAATGATTTCTTTCGTAAATAAAAAATCCGAAGTGAAAAACTTATTAGATGTTGACTCAAATAAACTAACATAACACCAGAGTTCATTAAAATTGGTCTCGTAGCGTTGTTGTACGAATCAGTTTTTATGTCAAGGATGAGTCTGGGTTTTGAATTCACTTTTGAGACTTCATTGATAATGAAACTGAACACAAAAAAGGGGTTTTTGAAAATACACTAATGAAGATGATAAGGCTTCATCTTTTATATTTAATTTCTATTTATTTTATTTAAATAAATGTCACTTACATAAATAGTGATATTTATGTAATATTTTATATGAGTAAAATATTTATGTACAGTCCATTTTAAGTCAATAATAAATAATAATTGCAGTAAACGAGAACAGGACTTCAATATTCGCTGATTCAAATTAAAATGGACATTGTGACCAACTAAACATTTGTGTGATGGCCTTTGTATGTAAATTAGAAAGCGCTGTAATTGCAAGTATAGCGCTTCTTCAGTATTCCTGAAATGAACTATTTTAGTAAATTGTGTCCTAAATTGCAACTTAAACCTTTATAAGTTTTTAAGCTTGTAATTGTCGTTGCTTTCGTTGTTATAGTTGGCAAGCAAAGTTGTAAGAGAAAGTAATTAAAACGAAAATTTGAAGATTTTAAATTTTGAAGGAGTTTAAAAGCCACATGTTCTAATTTATCAAAATACTTCCTGCAATTTCCTGGTCAATTAACAAAGTAAGGCTTTTTCTGCGCTCCTTTTACGGAAATAAACAGAATGCATCTGTCTCCTTGCGGAATTTGTAGCTACCTAGTTAGTTTGTATCTCCAATTATAATAAACTTTATTTATTATATATAACAAATATAATAAAAGTACTAACTCGCACCAGACAGTAGATTGTTAATATGATAGATATAATCATTCAAGAAATATATTGACAAAAAAAAAAAAAATAATATAATGGTTAGCATTCCTTATTTATAAAATAAACACATTTTTGTCGGAATCGTGATTTATAATAACAGACAATAAAGACGAATAGTCATATATTTTATATATGAATATGTATATATTTTAATGTAATATTTTTTACCCACGGACACGTCCGTGCTCTTTGCGACTTTTAACAGATTTTGTAACATTATAGCATTTATGATTTGAAATATTAAAAAATGTTTATATAACCGAAGAGATTGTTAAAAATAATCTTAACAAATATGTTAACGAATTCTTTGAACATTTGTTGTTATTTGACAGTTATTTGTATTTATAAATACTACGGTATATAATCAATAACTACAGGCGTGAATTAATATTTGAATACACTGTAGTTCATTCTTAATAGTTACATGTATGTAGCCTTCTAGTGATTATTATATACTGTTTCTCAAAGCACTCTTGTAGCGGCCTGCTGTCGTTTTAATTTTTGACTTAAAACAATATTTTGTGATTGATATGAGCTATTCGAATGAAATAATGAAGGAGTAGGTTGAGATTGTAAATTATATTAATAAACTGCTCGTGTCTAAGTTAATCTATCACTGTATTTCTTAGTAAATAATTTGATAAACTTGTTACGTTTAGTTATATAAGTCTAAGAAAGTTTTTGTATTTCAATTTGAAACTAATTATTGATTTAATATCACATGATCGTCGTAAATAATTAGTTATAACTGCCTGGGAAGGCGGCGGAACATGTCCTGGGCATACTAAGCATGTATGATGAAGGTCTGGTCTCGTGAATCGGACGTGACTTCTCAGACCCATTTTAATGTATTGATAAGGTGGCATATTATATTTGGTACTGAATAATAATGTAGCAAATTGTAGTTGTCAACTCTAGACCCAACAGCTTGTGATCTGTTACAAAATGTAGATTTAAAACACTTAATAGCAAAATTAATTCATAACATAGCAACGTTGCAAGGACGGGGTTAAATTTATAGTATCAAATGCGTAAGAGAGGTTTTGAAACGAAATTGTGATTCCTCGGAGGAATAATGTACGGTGTATATTTGAATGTCTTCATGTATCTAGTCTCTATTTAAAGAAAGGAAACTGAGACTCGAATTAAAGACTTATCTGAATGTAAGTCGTGTTAATTTTAAACTTATAAGATATTTGCAACGTTAGGAATTTTTCACACAATATGTGGTGAGTCTCTCATTAGTTTATAATATTTCAATCCATGAGAGACAAACTGGAGACATTGTTTAACCGTTCAAAGAAAGGCTTCTTTTGAAAAGTTAAATGTTTGAGATTTTGTAAATTTCAGATTGTCATAAACACGAACAGTTTAAGATATCTCCAATTATAAATTGAGAACTAATTAAACCTAGATTTTCTAAATGTAATCTGTAATCAAGTTAACCAATAAGTAATAGAATAACCTTAAATACATAAAGATATCTTAAAGATATTTCATTCGTGAAAATGATATATTTCTCAAAAATTTTATTTCCGCTTTTGAAAAATGTAACGTGAAAAATGGTTTGGACATCGGTATAAGATTAATAGTTCAGGCTTATAGATTCAATCTAGATTTTATATTTCTTGGGAATATTATTTTTCTTGAAGTAACTAATAGAACATTTATATAAGAGAAATGTAAGTTTGGACTCATAGTAATTACGACGCCAAATCTGTACATTTCATATATTATTAAAAACATATTTTTTTAGCTTGTATACTTGACGTAGACAATAACGGGTGAAATTGGTAACAAAAGCTAGTAAGTGCAAACGGAATTCTATGAATAAAATGCTTGATATAAAAAGCTATCGATGATTACAAGACGATATTAATATTCAACGACTATTTTCATAATAAAACTTCCTAGAATATAGTCAGTATAGTATTGTCATATTATTGGCAATTTTGATTGTATATAATAAATAATTGTAACGTAAATAATGTATAAGTTACTTAATATGGAAACTAATATTGAGAAATCCGTTTACAAAAACAATATAACCCGGTAGAGCATACATAATGCCGCCCTAAATCATGGGGAATGAGCCCGGGACAAATTAACCGCCCAATATGGAGCTGGCGATAACAAAAATGTGTTTCCGTTATAGCTGTAAGGAAGGGTTACTTGGCTTTTGTATTTTTATTCTGAGTAGCTTTATAGCTCATAGCATGGTGTTGAAACAATTCTCAAAACATCACATGAGAGATCAATTCCTTTACAATTTCTCGAACATACATTATTTGTAGCTCTTTTTAACGAATACTTAGGTCTTTGTAAGTTACATACTAATTAATATACATGAAGGCAGTAAAGAGTAACGATCAAAGAAACATCTATAAGCAAATGTACGGTATTTAGTACTTTCTTGTTTTAAGCCGGTTGGATAACCTAACGAATATTTAAACAGTTCCTTGTAAAACGATTAATTCAGGAATAATAGTTAATTCTTAGGGCTACTTCCGTTTTATCCGTATTTCCAATTGCTTGAAGCCAGTAATAAAATTATATTTAAAAGTATATATAAGTTTGTTTATCTCAAATAAAAAAATCTGTCTAATACCTCTGAAACCACCATTTCGAAATTACTCAGAGAGTACAAAATAAAGAAATTGATAGTTGAGAACAAAATAAGTACTACTTTTAAGATTAGTTTTCGTTTTTTATTCTTCTGCCGGTTGAAAGTTTCAACCGAGAAAGAGAATCTTTCAATCTTTTTATTTCTCTTCGAAGTTGTTGTAGATTTTTTTTATATTGTCTTAATAAAGAATATTTGTTTCTACTTACTTTTAATTACATAAAGTTTTATTTATATATATGTAATTCAACATATTCCATAGCCTCTATCGTTTATGACAAAATTAGCGTTTATTTTGATAATATTGTTGATGCAAATATTTTAGATTTTCTTTTCTTTTACGACGAAGAAAAAATCTATAAATGTCTTGCTCTTATATATTTTAAGAGCGATGACCACAGGTCCTATAGTTTATGGGATAAAGGCTAATTTTCGCTTTCATATATGTTTGATTTTGAGATAGATGTCTTGTAACGTAAAGAAAACTAAATCAGTATAAGTTACAACTATAATTTGTATATTGAAAATATTTATATACCGGTAAAGTCATATTGTCTTTTTAAAATTTTTAATATATCTAAAATGAATAACATGATTTCCTAGAGGTTGCTCGTATCGGGGTTTAATTTTCATTCTGTATTTATTTATATACAGTTTATATATATTTTATATGTAGTTACATAAGTTAACGTAGCATAATATAATTATAAAAACATATTATAATATTAAAGATTACGTTTGGCATTTTAAAAAAATCCTACGTTATTTTTTTAAGTAACGAATATATATGTAATTTCATGCAATGGAGTCAATTGTCGCCTCACAGAGTAAATACAGACAGACAGAATAAAATTTTAAAACATACAGTTTGCAAAATAATATAATATTAGCTTATATTGGTTCAAACTCTCATAAATATTCATATTTTGAATTACGTTCGAGTTTCGGCCACGTCACTGCTACCAGTAGTACTGATAAATAGATAACAAATGGGGTTCAGCATTTAAAATATAATACGTTCTAATTATTTATAAAATTCTAATAAAATCCCCTTTATACTTAAAAATCAAAGTTAAGTAAATAAAACGTAATGTACTTATATCTTTTGTTCGAACAATCTGTAGTTATTTGACGGAACCTGACCTTTCAAATTATTTATGTTGATAAACTTCTTGATGCCTATCAAAAAACCTGAGATAAATCATTTTCCTGTTGCTACTGTTTTATTCAATACATATATATATTCATATGTGAAATGACAGTCTTGTTATATCTGTGTTTTACATTACTAAGGTTGACCATAGCCGGGAAACATGACATGTATTCTGGGTATGTAATACTATGGGGCAATGCTATTTGCAAAGTTATGTAACATTTGTAATTTAAAGGCACTTTTAGTTAGAGACATTTGGTATTCAGATATACTGTCCACGGAGTCAAGATACAGGATTCATCTCATCAAAGAATACTTACGAATCTACAGCTAGAACTAGACGTTGATATTTGGCAACATGGCGTGCCAAAACGTCTCGATGCCATTGTTATGGTGTCACCGGAAAATAAACTTGCTTTTCTAGACACGTTAGATGGGAATAATTTGAAGCATTATTTACGACTCGCTGATGTTGCTAGGTTTGTACCTTTATTGCATATTGGAATATTAACATATTATACAAAATAGAAAAAACATTTAACTATATTTATAATAAAATATTCACATAAACTTAATCAACTTTAAAGGAATCTTGAAGAAAGTGATAAAGAAGTATCACGTTGGAAAATAAGTAAAGGAAGTGAGCTCTCGATGTTTGAGAAATACCCGACATACGGCGAAGTAATTATAGTTTTCTTGACTTAAAATAATATAATAAAATGTATTAAATTCAACAATCTCAAGACTCCATATTGATTTTATTTACAAGTAAGGTTATTGTTTACTACATTAGACTATACTAAAAAAAAAAACATTATAGATTGACGAATATATGGAGAAGGTAGCCCGAGAAAACCCAAGTTTGGTACAAATAGTAAATGCGGGGCCTAGCTTTGAAGGACGGCCTGTGAAATACCTAAAGGTACTTAGAACATTATTAAATGTTAAAGAAGCATTTCAAATTGTTTCAAAGGGTTTCGAAGTATTTATTATAAATAAAACATTTCAGATATCCACAACAAACTTCACGGATACAAACAAGCCAATTTACTTCTTAGAGGCAACGCTGCACGCCAGGGAATGGGTTACAACACAAATTGCTTTGTATTCTATTCATCGTTTAGTTGAAAATTTGAAACCGGAGGATAAAGATATATTGGAAAATACTGATTGGATTATTTTTCCTGTAGTGAATCCAGATGGATATGAATTTTCTCATACGAACGTAAGTTTTTAATGAAATTTAATATTAATATTTTAAACAGCTTCGAATTGATATAACTTAATCTTAATAGCGGTGAATAATTGCGATTAATATTAAGATAAGTGATTTGTGCTAAATAAACAAATATGGTCTAGTCTTATCTTATTATAGTACGATATATGAGAACTTAAGATACAGTATCAGTTTATACATATATATTGTATATGAATATTAATATAATACAGAATTAAACATTAGAAAATAATATTTCGTAAGTATTTTAAATGTTACATTTTTTTAATATTTTAGAATCGTATGTGGCGGAAGACTCGTTCCTTCAACGCTAATATCAGCGCTACGTGCTATGGCGCTGATCCAAATAGAAACTTCGATATTGAATTTAACACCATTAGTACTTCCTCCAACCCGTGCTCTGATAATTATCCTGGATACGAAGCTTTCTCTGAAGTAGAGACTAGATACATTAGAGACATTTTACTGGAATACACTGGTCGCATCCAAGTATTCATGGATGTCCACAGCTTTGGAAATTACATTGTTTATGGTTTTGACAATGGAACTCTACCACAGAATGCCTTACACATTTATCATGTAGGCGCGTTAATGGGTGCTACTATTGATTCTCTGAAGCTGCCCAAAGCACCCTATTACATTGTCGGTAACTCAAAATTGGTGTATTACGCTGTTTCTGGGAGTGGTCAGGATTATGCTCAGGTATTTTATTTCTTGGGTATAAGTAAATAAGAGTGTAATTATTCAGGCAGGCAGTTTCAAATAACGTAAAATTTAATAATATAACAGTTCTACAAATATAAATTAAAAAAATAAAACTTGTATCACCACAGAGATATATTTTTAATACAATACAAACACAAGACATCCAATAATATTTTAAACTACGATATCGGCTTGCTATCGGCTCCCTTTACATTTTAATGTAGCGTCGTTTTTGTCTTTAGATATTAAACATTAACATGATATTTCACAGGCAGCAGGTGTAGGGTTCGCCTATACTTTGGAGATGCCAGGTTATGAATACGGCTTCCAAGTCCCATCATCCTACATCAATCAACTTAACACAGAGACGTGGGAGGGAATCGCCGTGTCAGCTCGTACAGCTCAAAAATACTATAGAGCGAGGAATTAAACTATATTACTTACATCGTTGTTTTATTTGAAGAGAGTTTTATTTATTTTAATCCGACACACTGGTAGGGAGTTAATATTTTATGATATACCTTAAACTTAACCAATCTTATCTTCTCTTCAAATCTCTAGCTTAGGAAATTGTGAGTACAAATACAAACCCAATATTTTTTTTATCTTGAACCTCGATATTATCCACGATAGTGTTTTTAGAGCCCAGAGGTGGCCTTGTCTTTCTCGTGGAATTCAATCACCGTGCAAATATTTATCATATGTTGATAATCTCTTAGGAGTGGAAAAAGCAAATAAACAGAGCAACAGTAAAACGTACAATTGTAGTATGGATTTTATGAGTCCACCCAGAAGCAATTATATTTATTCTCTTTAATGTCATGCTGGTTATTATCAAATAAAAATTATTTATAGTTTTTGCGGATTATTTAGTATTTTACTTCTACGATTCTTTTTAGAGGTAGAGGTAGCCAGAATTGACTTATTTTTTTAAATTTTATTTGGTTTCATAAAATTGTTTGTTAAAATTACTTCTTAAAGTTGGCATGAATGTTCTTCCAAACTTTTATCATCAAACAGGGGTTAGGGTGAACATAAATGAAGATTTATCAGAGTTTGAAGAATGGTTTTAGTAAAAAAATCACTGTATTATGTTAAATATCGTTTTTATAATAATTTCCTAAAAACTATCAAAGCCTTTATAAAACGTATTCTTATTTCAATAGCTCGTGATTTTGTTGGTGATTCAGTTAACTTATTAAACAAAATAAGTATCTTAATTCCTTGTTAAAACTCAAAATATAATTATATTTAGCTACATTTTCCGGTTATTTAAGAAGACAAGTCAACAAAAGGTTATCATTATTGAAATGCTTGTAACATTGTTTAATTAAAATGCTATTATTTGTAATTTATTATGGAAGCTATCTCATATTTACCTAACATATGAAATGTTTTTCAAAACATACAAAAACGTAGCGCCATTTCCACCACTAAGGCGCGGACGTCGCATTGAGAACAACTTACTGCAGTACCTATATGAGAAATGGCTAAAATTACTTATAACTTAAAAAACATTACTTTAAATTTTAACTAAAGATTTGATTAAAAATAAGTATATCGTTTTCAATTTAATAATCAATTAGCAAGTACGAAATAATCATTATAGTTATCAATTATTCCAGTAGATGGCGTTAATCTCAAATGGATATTTAGACGAATAGTCGATGCTCTATATTGTCAACAATAATTAGATATTAATAAAATGATTGACAAGGTTGGTTTATCAATGATGAGTCACTCTTACAGATATGTAGTTATATAATGATTACATTTATACAGTAGTGACTTTAATTAAACGTCGATTATTTTTTTTTATATTACTATAATACTAAATATTATAAAAAACGCGTCAAATCGAAACATTGCGACAAAAAATACTCTATTAATATGAAAATAAATTAACACGTATTTTTATTGTTTCGATTTTTTTTTATAATATAATATAATTAAGCAGATTTCCTTAATAAGTAGAGTTAAATAAAATACAGTACCTAACTTCTTTCTTATCTTCATTCTCAAATTAATTTTTTATTTATAGAAATCGTTAAAGTCTAAAAAGGAAACAAAAAAAAAATAATAGATGTTTTTTTTTAGTTTTTAGATGTAAAGAAAACAGATAAAAGGTAAGGTTTACAGAATAAGTCGGCCTATCTATGAATACTGAAAAATAAATAAATGAAGTCCTTCGATGATAGTCGGCCATATTTTTTTTTCCTGATAGTGATATGAATACAAATAATTATAGATATTTGATAAAAGTAATTTATTAAAGATAATTTGATTTCATTTCACTGTTCTGTCGCAAAATGGATGGTTTAATATTATGTGTTTTGGCTTGTTTTTTCTCCTTCACGACGGCTGGCAAACATGATATTTATTTTGGGTACGTTCATTTTTTTTGCCGTTTCTTTAGAAGTTTCTTATATCTATGTACCTATTTATTTTCAGTGCTAAGACTTATAAATGAATATTTTGGTGGTATTTTTATATTTGATTTCGTAACATGTTTATTATTCTCTGTACTATATTTTAATTTAAATACTATTTTCTATAAATATAATGCAGTTTCAATACCGATATACACAAGATCTTTCTTTCGTGATAATTAATTTACTAAAGTTACTTGTATCGAATAATGTTACATAGAAACAAATTAATTTATATGTAATTGTTTTTAGTTATACTGTCCATAGCGTGAAGCTAACAAATGAATCAGACCAAAAAGTCGTTTACGATCAGCAAGTAAACCTGAACGTGGACGTGTGGGAGTACGGCGTCCCTGAAGTAAGAGACGCGCTCATTATGGTGTCACCGGAGAACACATTCAAATTTCTAGACATATTGGATCAGAACGGCATCAGCCATTTCCTTTATATTTCTAACGTGGTTAAGTAAGTGACTTATTATGCTGTTTTTTACATCCCATATCAAGATGGGTCACATGTTGTCCAAAATATTGTAAATTCCAGGCTTGTTTTTGTAACGTCGTAAAATAATGCACTCACAGCACATTTGGAGTTCGACGGCTACTTATCATTTTTAGGCTTCGCTTATCTTTAACATCGGGACCTCTATAAACAAGTCCTCTTTACCCTCGGGACCCATCCAGCCTCCGTCATAGCCAGCGTACCAGTTTATGACCTATCCAATGCAGATTAAGTCGGGATTTTGTGACGAAATGTTGGTTTATTTATTTAAAATATCTATATTTATACAATATTGTTGGACTAAAATTTATTTTATAAATATTTTTATTATTTTTTCTATTTAACTTAAAATTTGAATGTCCTAGTAAAATATATATATTTTACAAAATTGTCGTTTAAAATAATTAGATTTTAAAATGTCACACTTTACCGCTTCAACTGAAATAATGTAATGTAATTTAACATAATGTAATGATAACGAAAGATAAAGATAGATATAAATTATTTATTTCAGGGCTTTGGAAGAGAGTGACGCAGAGCTGTCCAGATGGAAAATGAGCCGGTCTAATAGTATATTTCAAAACTATCCAACATATGCTGAGGTATATTCGTATAATGTATATTTTTTATTTCTGTCTTGTACATTTAGATAATAATCATTAATCTGCTTTTGACCCAAATATGTGGGGTTGGCGTTAAATGTATTTTTTATTTACACATATTGCAAAGGTTAAGTGGTGACCGATGGCTTCCACTAATATTTTGTCCCTCAGCCGGCGCCACCCGCGGTAAGACATGTGGCGGACGTACTCGATGCCGCAACTTCACCACGCAAAAAAAACATTGCTATTATACAATTTCAATCGTTTATTTTTAATATATATATATATAAAGCTATTTATGTATCTTATACCATCAACAAACACTATTTTTCAATAGTATTAGTCTTTATTATTTTTTTATTATCATTGTCTTACAACAGCTCCGGGAAATATTAACATATATGTATAGTATTGAAGCGGTATATATCTTATCTTTTTATAAATTTGAAGGATGTTAAGTAAGGTAGCTCTGTTTATTAACAGGTGGATGAGTATCTCGAGAGGATTGCTAAAGAAAATCCTGGAATCGTAACTCTAGTGAATGCTGGAAATAGTTCAGAGGGTCGTGCTATTAAATATTTGAAGGTATTTCATTTTTAAAGATATCACATATTATTTATAGCCTTTTTTAAATTGGTTTAAAGATTCCGACAAGTAAGTTTTTCTATGTTGTTTACGTCGCTTCTACTCAAGTGCTTTAAGTAAGTAAATAATCCATGAAAGTTTACTGTAAAACATAATAAAAATCAAAATGAAAACACCAAAATAAAAAAAAAATGCAATATAATACACATACTAAAAATGAATGTCATATAACTTACCCCTCATCAGATATCCTCTTCTAACTTCAACGACACAAGCAAGCCCGTATACTTCATAGACGCGACGATGCACGCTCGGGAATGGATCACGGTACCTCTAGCTCTGTACGCTGTGCATCGACTGGTGGAAGACTTGCGAGATGGCGATAGAGATTTATTGAATGGCACGGATTGGATTGTGATGCCAATAGTTAATCCAGATGGCTATGTGTATAGTCACACTGATGTAAGTTGGTTTAAATGTAGCGCTCACGAGCCGACCGCTTAGTACTTGATAGCATGCTTACTCGTTTTATCAGTTTATACAATATGTGTCTTTTAGGATCGTCTCTGGCGGCGTACCCGTTCCTATAACTCCACTAGAAGCACTGTATGTTACGGAGTAGATGCGAATCGAAACTTCGACGTAAATTTCGAAGGCGCTGGTTCTAGCACGGACCCCTGCGTGGACACTTTCCGCGGTCATGAACCGTTCTCTGAACCAGAAACAAGATATGTCAGAGATGTTCTTTTAGAACATATAAATCGTACGCAAGTGTATCTAAACGTACACAGTCATGGAAACCTTATCCTCTATGGTTTTGGAGACAGGTCTTTACCCTCCAATTCAGTACATTTACATCTGGTGGGTTCCATGATGGGAGCTGCTATTGATAGTAAAAAGTTACTCAAAGCTCCGTTTTATGTGATTGGAAATAGTGCACGAGTACTTTACGTAAGCTCCGGAAGTGCACAGGATTATGGACTGGTAATAATTTAACATGAAAGTAAAACTATAGGCAAAAGCCTTTACTTTTTGAACGAGTTTTACATTTGAGATCTTTTATTTTAATAATTTTTAGGCGGTTGGTGTACCCTTTTCATATACCCTGGAGCTGCCAGGACTAGGCTACGGGTTTCTGATTCCACCCTCGTACATTAATCAAGTAAACATGGAGACCTGGGAGGGTATTGCGGAATCAGCTCGAGTTGCTAAAAAGTACTATCAGCTACGGAATTAGTACTGATCATCCCAAAAGTGTAAATTTTAAGAATCTAAGATATTGTAATATGAATTTATAACATAAATGTTTAATGTGATTAATTGAACAACTACTTAAAATGTCAATATATTTTTTCCAGAAGCCTTCAAATTTTAATACACCAAAACGTCCTAAGAGACATTCAAAACTGTCGTGTTTTTGTTTCACAAATCTTTCTTTGTTTCACATCCGAGACTTAAAAATGTTAGACGACAAGAACTCTAAAGTTCTATCGCTTATTTAAAGCGTCTATATTTTTCATAATTTATTAATGATTAACTTATATATTCAAGTAAAAATATACTCTATTTTTAATAAGAAATGAAGGATACATGAAAGCGCCTAAAGGTATACGGTATATTTTTGTCGCTATAAGTCATAATTGCTATTTAAAATGTTCAGAATTATTATTATCTTATAAGAATAATTTTCTTACTAAGTTTTGAATCGCATGCGCGTGCGGCTTGTCAGTCGCATAGCTGCGACGTTGCCGCTTCGTACATCGTTGTCAGACAGGTGTGTTATCGGCTACCTCCATACTCTTATATCTGATCTGACAGAATAGCCAGACGTTGCCATTTTGTGCGTTCAGTGTCAGAGGGCATTCCTACAATAACTGAGCGATAACTCAGTATTTTCCAGTTAATTTGTTTAAGAATTGTGTCACTGTGTTTTCGCGTTATATTATTTCACAATTTACATTTTACATGTTTAGATATTCAGATATTAAGTTAATTTGACTTAAAACTCGTGTTGCTATTCGTGTATTTATATGAAGTGATAATGTTTTTGTCATACGAAGTATTTGCTACATTTGGAGTATCAGCGGTAAGTGATTTATGATTTATTTGATACATTTATGAGGTTAGTACGAAAATACATTAAACTGGTTTTCTCATTAGTTAGGCGCTTATTTCTCAACACGCTCGAAATAATAGCAGTAACTTCATTAAACTAATAAGCAGCTAATTACTTAGTTACGTAGATTTAGAAGTCATGAGAGGTCTGTAATTTTAAAATAAAATGTAATTAACTGTTTCCTTCCCAATTAAAGTATATTAATATAAGTAATACATTTCGTTATAAAAAGTAAGAAAGTGATAAAATGATTTACATTTTTATCACATTATATATTCATATGTCGTACCTCAAGGCAGTTTATGAAGTTGTATTTTATCATTATCACATTCTTTCTTATAATACTTAGTAGGCCAGGTTATTTTGATTTAGAGGTACTTGTATAGAACTCACATATGAAAATGTACAATAATAAAAATATATAATACTAACAAATCACGTAGGTATATGCAATTTATATACTCAAAGACTGTTTTAACTTTACAGTTGATTTCATTCTTCGTATCAGCGAGTCTTCTTCTTGCGATGGCGGCAAAGCGAGGTCTCTTACGGCCACGGAGTAAAGATCCGTTGATGCCGCAAGTATACGAGAAGCCGACACCCAGCGCACCTGAACTGGCTCTCCTTACTCCGTCTAATTAGTCTTCAAGTGAATATAAAATATTCATCTTGCTTACAAATATTCATATGAATAGTGTAGACCTTGTCATTTATAATGTAATAGGAATATTATATTTCTTTTGTGTGTTAATACCATTATTTTATATATTAATACAAAATATTAATAAATAAGTCAATCTCGATTGTAAATCTCAAAAAGTTAATTAAAAAATTTATTTTATAACTATAATAATTCAGCTACAAGTGGATGAAATACAAAAATATGTATTTTAATGTAACTCATTATTAATTTTGAAAAGAGTACGCATTACTTGATCTATAAAACAATGTGATTTTTTTAAATAAGATTTGTAATAAATAGTAATTGTGATCTGGTTTTAAGTAACGATCAAATAAGTTATACGAAAAGTGCGAAGAGCACTCCTGTAGATAGAATTCAAACAAAGCAGTCTACGATAAATATCTCTCTTGGATTGCACATCGGTTGTTGTTTTCGGTTTCGGTTTGCCAAATTTCAAAAAAATAATTCTGTCTGTATCTAATATATTCCCATGTCTGTCTGTCCTCATGTAATAGTTGCTTCGTGAACTCTTATTATGAATTCAGATAAAACTGTTTCAGACCAGAACAGAGACACATTTATCACATGTTTTAATTGTATTCAGTCTTGTTTTAATTATTTTGTAAATTGTAGTATGTAAAAAATGTATATAAAATACGATACAAGGCCTTAATAACAATAAGAGATATTTATTATTTACATTACATATAAGTTTATAATATGTTATATTTTGAAGAAATCATTAACAAATCTTGACAAAAGCAATAAGTTAAGTATTTCAAAATAAAAGATTGGTATGAAATAAATCTATTTATTGCTAGTAGGCACTACTTATATCATTAGTTGATGCCGACTCATACCTGACCGGACAGTAGGACAGTCTTAGGGGCTGACACTTTACCAAAATTTACTACTTTCTTTTCACGTTGGACTTCGTTATCCCATGCGTACCAATTCCGTCGACCACTAGAACTGCTCCCGCCGCCACATCTATCGTTCCAGTACCTTCCACCGATGCTGGTGCCTTCAACGGGGTACTTGTACTAACAAATACCATGAGCATCAGGGATTGATCAATAGACATTCCCTACGGAGCTGTTCACGGCGCTTGATAATGTATTTTTTTTAATACTAAGTAACGACCCAATACAATAGGAGAGAAATAAAGTGTTATGGTTCAACTAGACCCTGCTATTCGTCTACAGTATGTCGGGTTATAGATAAGTCGGGTTCGCCTATGAATGGTATGACATTGAAGTACCGACTTTGAACTTGAGTGTGATTTTTACTGTCCTTAAAAGAGCCAAAGAACTTGAACTGAGAAAAAAACAAAACGGGGTTCTGAAATATCAAGCGAATCAAAGCTCTTACATGAGCGCAAGCGCAAGTAAAGTCATGATAGCAGAATAAAAAAAATACTGCTCACTCAGAACATAGATATGATAATAGGTAGGAGTTTCTAACTCAACACGTCGTAAAAAGATCTTACAGATCAATTACAAGGGACCCAAAAAACAAAAACGTTTTGATACGCGAACACGACAAGAAAAGCCATTTAAAAATTAATAATCTTTTTTAAAATTAAATTAAAGTTCCGAATTTGAGACATCGCAGCCAATTCTGATTCTTTCTATATTTTATAACGATCAGATATTTACCTGTCTCTTACGTTGAACAGTTATATGAATAAAACGGACACTTTACGTACTTATAATAATAGTACTATTTTTATAAGTAGAAATATATAAAATATAACCAATCATGATTGTTCTTTTTGTAAATATATTATGAGTGAGTCATTAACTTTATATTTTTATGACTAAATATGATTTATATTTCTTGTTATTGAGTGAAGTTCATATTTTTCACTCTCAACATTATTTCGTGTTCAAGTAAACTTAATGTTAACATGGAGGACGACATTATTAAACGAACTTAGCTGTACGTCATCTCTATGGTAATTATGTGAAGGCTTTGTTTAGCATCTCGCCCACACATATATTATTTGCCTTTAATTAGATAGACTTATCTATATCAAATATCAACATGTATAAAGTATTATTAGTTGCTTACTTAACTTAATGAAGGTTTAAGTTAAAGCGGATAATGCAATAGTAATATAAAAAGAAAAATGTCAAATAGAGTACACACTGGCGACATCTAGCGTCTACTATATTTAGGTAAATGCTAATATCGAGGACAAAGACCTGGTATAATTATTATGATAGAATTTTAATTTAAATGAACTTATCTCTAAGTGACGGGTAAGTTTATCAATTTAACCAAAATTTAAACGTATATATATATTCTTTATTGCACACCACAAATATGTAAAGTACAAGACAAGCAAAAAAAAAAAAAGATATAATGAAAAGTAAAAAAAAAAAACAATAAAGTAAAAGGGAAAAAAAAATAAAAAAAATACGTTTTGGGTATACAATAAGGCGGTCTTATCGCTAAATAGCGATCTCTTCCAGACAACCTTATTTGGATAAGATTGCAGTAAGGTAAACAGAAGAGTGGTGCATAAAACCAAAATATATAACAAATAAATATACAAAGAAGATAATGGCCATAATATAATAATATACATAAATATAATATATTTATAATAATATACATAAATATAACATATATAAAATAAAATAAAATACATAATTAAAGTACTACTATAATACAATAATACAATAATATAATACATAAACTACAACGTTGATCACAGGAAAGAGGATATTACAATACATCATAACTAAGAGATGAGGACATAGGTTAAATATTTAACATTTGAAAATGAATAATAGTTAACAAGAAAGATAGAGTATAGAATACTACGTATATTTTTATTATATTCCAAACTTATCTACAACTCAAAGTTTACAGTATTTTAAATAATGGAAAATCATAAAAAAAAGTTTTTTATTTACTAATAAATGTAATAACATAGTTATGTTTGTTTTAAATATTATTCTATTTAGTTACATACATTTTTAACATAATATTAATTATAATAATATTGAATCTATTTTTTTATTTAATATTCTATCAAATACATTTATTCGTAGCATCATTGTTTTTTGAAAAACGATCTACCAGCTTTAAACATCTATATAAACACATTTTATTTAGTTTTGTTACTCATGTATCTATATAGGTATTGTGTCTGTTTAATTTAAAATCTCGACGTTGATGATGCTATTATATTATATTAGTACTACTTACTTAATTACTTTAAATAAAAGAAGAAAGAACAAACATAAAATGGCTATTCTAATTATATTTTATTATAGACAGATTTACACTTTCAGTAATAGAGTCTGTAAATATATTATATTTATTCCATAAAATAATGAATACATAATATATTGTAAGTAATAATAAACATTTCAATAGTGTCAAGCCCAGACTGTAATTGACTGAGCGAGTGAAGCGAGCGAAGGCAATTGCTTCGTAACTAGCTTTGAAAAAAACATTGTAATTTTTATATATATTTTTAAATATATTTAGTCGCATAGAGCAATTCTCTACCAATTTTGATGGAATTTTGGATTGGTGTTTTATAACTGCCGGCTCTGCGGTGGTGACATAATGAGGGCACAGAACACAGGGCCCATGGAACAACTCAACAACTTAAGATAAATCTTTAAAAAATATATAAACACTACCATAACAAACCCATTGTAAAAAATGTTTTATATAAAAGTTTTAATATAGTCAAATGCATTTTATACAGACAATACTATACTAAAATGTTAAGTACAGATTTTGAAGTAGTTAAGTATGGTTACATGTTATTTCTCAGATCAATATTTACAAATGTAATTTTTGTCAATGTTTTTACAATAAATGTTATGTCATATAATAATCATTACTTTTATAAATTATGTTGAGCTGGTGGGAAAGTAAATTCGCCACACATGATCCCACTACCAGATCCATGACTCTCATTGGTTTCTGATTAAATGTATTGTCACTGTGTTAGTGTCAATATCAAATTGAAACCATATAAATGGCAAGTGTTATTCATTTTGTTAGCAATCCTTTGTGAATCATGTGTAATTAATAATTATAATAAAACCTAAATCATTTCGAGCATATTTTTATTGATTAAGCATTATTTTTGCTCCGGTTAAGTTTGTGCCACATTTTTACTGAAGTTGAAACATTCTACAATTATCGTTCAGCTTTTGAAATTATTGATTCTGAGACAGTATGAAGTTCACTGGGTCAGCTAGTAGAATACAAAATTTTTCAACACGGGTACCACTCGACCCTGTAATTCTAGCATTCCATGTGTATCCGTCTTTATCAAGGCGACATCAGTTATTACTAATTCGAAAATCGTAAACCATACATCTACCTTCATAATATAGAATAACATTGGAGACATGTAACTTTAACAAAATTTATTTTAATCTAGTCACTTAAGCAACGTCACGTCAAGTCACCTAAGCGACTGCTGTCGCTCATGGACATTTGCAACTCAGGAGCTAGAAGTGCGTTGCTAGCCTTATAGGAATACGCTCTTATCTTGAAGGTTTAAATGTAGTATCGGGCCGGAAATACCTTAGGCGACAATTTCCCCCACAGATTCGTCGTGCGAGGCAAAAAGTTAAAACCAATATATTTTGGGCTGGGCTCATAATCTATATCTATGCAAAAACATTTTCCGCATTTCGTTTGAGAACGGCAAGACCGTATAAGCTGCTAGTTTTGTGTTCGTAATTGCCAGACAAGTTTTGAATGAAAGAAAAATGGGTTAATCTACCGAAAAACTCCTTCAATTTTATAAATATTTTGCTTTCAAAACTGAAAACAATCGCTTTAAAAGATTCCTCCATTTTGTATTCATCGCCTTCAATAGGTTTGCGAAACTCTTTGACTATGAGTTCATTAATTACGATTTCCCACCATTATCTGCACTGACGCAGATTACAATTACTTCGGGCTGTTTAACTTTAGGGTCTTTGATTCAATACGTTCTCTACGTGAGTTGTTTTGATAAACGTTAAATATATTGTTACCAAAACATATTTCTGAAAATCAAAAATACGAAACCTCAAAGTATATTGTTGAAAGCAACATTTTTAATATTTGCCTCTAAATGGAACATATTAGTTAATATTAATGACTTTGTCATGCTTTTAAAAAAAAGACGTGGAATGGGAAGGAATTTTGAAAAGGGAATTAAAGAAAAAAAATGTGTACTAGATAAATATTTAAACCGTTGTTTTAAAAACAGAGGAGGAGATGGATTGAGAATTGAGCAAAGAAGTTTTAAAGTATGTGCATTCCGGTGAGGGCGAACAGGGAGCTGCTTGAGTAGTTTATGAAATTTAGAAACATGGTTATATTTGCGTAGGCCAAATATAAACCTAGTACAAAGATTTTGGAGTCTCTCAAGTTTATTCAAATTATCTCCTTTCAAATCCAAGTAAAACACGTGGGAATAGTCAAAACTAGGTAAGAAAAAGGATTTAACCAGCAGTATCTTCGTGGAAAACGGAAAGAAATTGCGTTATCTTTGAAGCGTTTCGATTGTGGCAAAAATGTTCCTACTCACCTCACCTATCTGCGAGGTCCAAGATAAATAATGGATAAAAATAATGCCAAGGTTTTTGACTTTACTGGCGCACGGAACCTGGATACCATATATGTTAACTTCTGGAAGACAGGTCCAGTTTATTTAAGACATCAACTTTTGACTACCAATTATAATACCTTGCATTTTTTTTAGGGTTAGTATTGAGACCATAGGAAATATTCCATTCGTATATGATACTAAGTTAGCTATTTAATAAGTTTATATTGTGTGCAAGTTCATTTAGTTTTGAATTTATTCTACATTGCAAGTCATCAGCTGATAAAGAGAAGAAATATTTTTGTTGATAGTATTAATGAAGATCAAAAATAGAAGAAGAGACAACACGCCACCTTGTGGGACACCAGCGTTAAGCAGAGAATGCGCTGCCGAAATCCACATAAGTAATTATGAAAGCAGTCAATCACCTTAGAAGATATCTTAAGAGAACGTAACGTAACGTATAGCAAGAAGAATATTATAATCTACACTATTAAAAGCATTGAAAAAAAAATCAAAATAAAATCAAAATCAATCAATACAGTCAGAACCAATTTCATCCGACTTAACGGTCAGTAAGTTCTTTTTAACATCGCTTTCGGTTTGATAATAAAATGCAATCTCAAACTCAACTGGATAATTTATTTGCTTTGGCTTTAGAATTGTTACTAAATATATTTTTTATAGTATTACTCATTACAGCCGGTGGACTAATCTAATTGTCAAATCGAGCGACGTTTTGCAGGCAGTATAGTGAGTTGGGTTGGTAGGTTCTTATGGTTTAATTGACGAAAAGTGCTAAATGGAACGCACTTTTATATAGTAAGTTATGTTACAATATTTAAAACAAATGTAATATATATTTTAAATCATGGCTGCGAAGTCTAATTTGAAACCATTTTTTATTAACACCGACATTCTTGTTTATTTTTAGTTATCTGTAATCGCGAACTTATTTATTTATTTACATGTATGTCGACTTAAGGACGCTTAGCAAATAGTTTAGCTGATTTATTATAACAATGAACGTTCCTTATAATGAATTTTCAACTGGTAATTATTCTTAACATCAATTATTGCTTTATTTCAAACTGGTTTTATAAGTAATGAATAGATTATTGTTTTTGTTAAAGTTACTGTGTCGATCTTTATTATATTCAAATACTATAAAATGTTATACGACGAGAGCGGTTTTACATTGATCACTCGTAGGAATAATAGTCCATGTTATTATTGCTAATAAGTTCTAGACTAATATATTGTCAAGAATTTTAGTTAGTAATTAAAAGTTGTCATTTTGTTTGGAGACTATTTTGCAATCAAATTAACACCAATGATCAGTGCTGCCACCGGAAAACAACGCCAAGACCAGGCTCTAGAAATCAGTTTACTCTCGTGAGTATCTTGCTCTCAAATATAAAACATTAAATCGGAACACTATTGCTTTTAGTAGGGAAAATCAACAAAACTAGCAGGCTTTAATTTAATCGATAATGTGATGTTGAATTTGGATGGAAAAGAGTATATTTTATGATAGAACAAAAGCTTTTGATTTTGTATTTCATTTACTGCTTAAGAAACTTAGAAAATGGAATTAGAGGACTAGCTTTACAAAAAAGCGAATGTTATCTAAAAAACACAAACAAAAAAATTGTATAAATATTAAATATTGATAATAAAAAAAAATGCTATAACTTTTCAATTCAGACTGGAGATGTATTGTCAATAGTGTTCCAAAAGGAAATATGGTGGGCCCGCTTCTATCTTTATTATTTACTTATATAACGACCTACCAGAAATAATAAATTATAGATCAATCTGATGGCAGATGACAAATCAATTATAATGACATCTGATATTAATATTGACATTTATTAATTTGAATGTAAGATAAATAATACTATTGACATTATTATGAAATGGAGATCAAAGTAATTTACCGCCATATTAAATATTAAAATACTGCCATACTCGAACGAATGCTTAAAAACTATTTACAAACTATGAATTTGTATACAAAAAATATGTTAAAAATTAGTAATTCCTTACTAACTTGTACTAATGACGATTAAAATTAAAATAAGCTTAACATGGCTATACATGTTTATAAATATTTTCAAATAATATAAATACTGTTTATTTTAGTACTAGCTCATATTTTATGTGGGCGCAAAAAATTGTATATGTTCAATTACATCGTCTTTCATTGCCGCATTTAATAAAATTGGATGAAAGCCTCTCATGTCTTTAGTACAACTAACCGTATTTTTATAATTCTTGTCGATGACGGATTATATAGAAGTGTTGCTTATACCATATCATACCATACCATAATCTTCTCTTTATGGCCAATCTGACAAAAGGGGCAAAAAAAACTTATAAACATTTAACCCCTTGGAGAAAATTGGGTTAATTGTTAATCCCTGCGTTAATTATTTTTTCACTTGAGATTCATTTAAAGACCACAGTTGATATTCACAGTTCAGTCTCTTAGATTCCAAAAGGTTTTGAATATTTTTTAGCGACCTCCCACATCAAATATTTCGAAACATTTTAATCGATAGTTACATGAACCTTTTATTTGTTTTGCCACTTGTTGTTTTCCAGAACGAGATGTATGACCTGACTTAAATCGACACACAACACCTTCCTTATTTCATTTAACCAGTTAGATTTGTTAGTAATTCTGTTCCTTGTCATTACTTTTTTTCACATTTTTGTGAATTGTTTGCGATGTTTGATTTTCAAAAATGGGCGAATAATTATGGTAATATTTAATTCCATTATTTGAAATATCCCCTAACGAATACATTATATGATTAAAATCAGTTTGCGATGGTATATTGGCTGATGTATGGCTTTGTTCTCTATCACTACGAGCTTCGGTAGCTTGTCTTTTTTTTTTAGAAACTTCCAAGGATTCTTAAGATCCATTGAAATATATTTTTCGTTGTATAAAATTATGTTAATTAAACAGTAATGAAAGTAAATGAAAATAAATCCATTAATACATGTAATAGTAAGACGTAACACGCATAAACAAACATATAGGACATTACTTTATGTACCTTGACACTAAATCATTTTAAAACGCAATCCAAAACGATAAGTATATCAATATCGTCTTCTGCCATACATATTATAATAATATTACAATAAAAAAGCCAATTTTGACATGTCCTTATGTACGTAGGGTCCGTCTATATATGTATAATATTTGAATCTATATGACGCTTATAAAAATGAACGTTCAACATTAGTTTCCAGCGGGTGTTTCACCTATATTTTATCGTTTTTGTATAAAAGTCAAGTATCAGTCTATTAATCTTCAAACGTGAAGAGGGTGTGCTCCTCATCCCACTGCGGGTTCCGGATTACGTATTATTAGAATTCCTTTGGAAACATGTTTCCTTTACCAAATGGATTGAGATAAGAGAAACGAATGTAATAGTGTAGTATTGGCTGAAAGACGAGATGTACGTTTTGTTTTATATAATGTGATTCTTTTCGAATATAATAATATTGTATTGACAATTTATTTGCCATTATTCTGAAGTATTGTATGATAAATTATATCTCAATAGCCCGCGGTAGATTGCCGGGTGTAATTGGAGAAAACAAATTATACATATATATATATATATAAATACATAACAGCTATGATTAAGTAATCAATGTACAAGTCCAAATTGAAAATCATTGAAATATATATACATATATATATAGTGAGGGTAGATTTTAAATTTGAAATTAAACTTGTGCAATCATTAATAAGTTCGCAGGCTACATTAGTTAAAAAAGATACTTTGGCGGCTCGCCAGAGAGAGAAAAAAATCTAAATAAAAATATGTAGCATTTACAGTCTGTCATGTCATTTCTTACAATATATTTAGTACCAAAAATATTATTAAACTTTTGTTGTATTAATTCAAGTCATTAAGTTTCCTACGAAGATAATACAAATAAAAAAATGGATTAGTAGAATACAATACAAAATACAATTTAAAATGAATATAAATTTTCCATATCTCTATACAAACTTTATCCACATGTCGGTTACTGGCACTGATAAGTCAAGAAACAGTAAAATCTTCATCTTTTACATCAACAATCAAACAATTTTTAATATGAAGTAAAATTAATTAAAATAATAAATAAGTATAAAAATAAAAAAAATAAAGATGGGCATCATTCCAACTTCTTATATAGTAGTTAATGTGTCGACAGGTTAGTTAGTTGGTTAAAAGTTTGTCATTGAGCTAGCTTTATCTGAGATCATTCCACTTAGCATTATCTGCATACATTGAGCTGTGACACTTCTTGTGTTGTTTTGGTAGCGTCACATATTTTGTTTTGTCCGTCCAGTCCATTTCCCCATAATCCAACGTAACAAAACACCTGGTCATACGCATATATATATATATATATATATATATATATCTTGTATGTTGTTGTATATGATTGCATGTATCTCTTTGAGGTAAAGCTCCTTGAATTTGCAATTTTGCTTACATTTTATAGGCCTGAAGAATTTCTTCAAGGGACATTGTGGTCGCCTGTTTCGCTACTTTCGTTACATCTTGAAACTCGAGGAAAGCATTTATGAAGTGATCCAGTGGTCCCTCCACCGGACGGAGACAAGGTGGAAGACTCATTTAGTATTTGAGACAAAATTTCTTAGCATTCCATGGATTCACCGTGCAGGTGCCGGGCCCATAGCGTTGCAGGAAGAGGAGTGCAAACAGTTCATGGGACTTGCGACCCAATTGTAGGTTTACACAAAATTAATACCCGTAACAAAAATAAACTTATTATCACTAGGCTCCAAAAAATAGGAAATTCTTTCAAGATTAATTGTATACATTTATAATAAGCAACCTAATGAAGCCTTAAAATTGTCTAAATGATGACGGCTCTACCGTTCCGCCATCGTTGAAGTCTTCGACATACATAATAGATAAGATACATAGTTTGACAGTAAGTGATTAATTAATAATTGTTCTTGTAATGTACCATTGAGGCATTTTGAATGAATGAATTATAATGAATTTTGAATGAATGAATTATAAAAAATGAATTATATCTTTGTATAACATGTATTATAGTAGTATATTAAATAACTGTTCATTATAGTTTTTATGATACAACGATACAGTTTAAATTAACTTTATGCATTAAATCTTGTAATCCTCTGTCAACGACGCCTTCACGAGAATGAGAGACTGTTTCAGAATCTCGGAAGGGCTTTAAATTTAATTGAATACCTTGTACGTCGTAAAACGTAAATATTTGCGTAGACACTTATTTATTTACTGAATAGTTAACATAAATTAAAGATAATAAATAGCTTTTGTTAGTCATTTTAATGTGATTTCTAAAGACACTTTTTATATTTATTATAAATTTTATAGTGACATTTAGCAAATTAAACAATATATTATTGTTTAACTCTCGGTATTGTGAGGGTTAGAGGGTTTATTTGAGTAAAAGCACTAACTAGTAACTACTGGTTGTCGTACCTTTACTTCGGTATAGTATGGCTCCTGTACAATATGTTACCAAATTGATACAAATATATATTTTTTGTGTGGGGACTATTGCTGTTGGCCCTGCGGCCATGACAGCTACACCGGAGGTGGAAATAAAAATTAAATTCTTAAGCTACTTATATTATTGACAGAGAATCTTAATAGCGCGATTCAGAAAACGACCTCATATAAAAGGCGTCATCTATTGACAACAAGAACTATTATATTCTCTGAATCGCGGGTTATACAAATTAGTTGCTATTCAGTTAGACAATTATAGTAAAATTACATAGTAAATAATTAAACAATATTAATTCTACATTAAAAACTCACCTGATATATCAAAAAACATAGAAGCCTACATTACTCTACGACCGCAGAATGAATTATTCATAGCCCAGCTTGCCTCACGCGACGCGCTTGAATTTAGTTCTTGCCTTGAGTAGCTAGTTGGGAATTTTCTGGTAAATTCTATCTATAGATATAAATTCAGACTTCCAACTTGTTTACTGTATGGAAAATTGATATTTGAATTGAATATGTTGAGATACTGTTAATGAAGAACTGATTTACCATCGTCTCTGACAACATTATATCAAGACTTCTCCGGCCTATTATATTTCTAAAGTATGCGAGAAAATCAAAGTTTAAAAGTCACAGCATAATATTGTTAAAAAAAGGCAGATGTAATTTGCATACCTCGGTAAGTAAGAAACATCAAGGGACCGAAAATAGACAACATCAAGTTTAAAATGTGGAAATTCACCAGAAGGCTCACAAAAATAGGTTAAAAGCTTAAATGTTTGTATATTGATTGAAGCCAGAAGTAAAGTACTAACGTCTAAAAAAACTAGTTTTTCATAGATCGTCCTAAATATATTGCGAATAAGTTTATTAATAAAAAATCAGGTAGTACACTCTACTTACAACATAATTATGTGATATATGATCATACAGGAAATAAAAACGATTTGATTTTAAGACTTCGATCGACCACGACTATAAAGAAAAATAGCATTGGAAAATATTTCATAAGAATTAGTAATAATGGCCTGTACGTTATCGATTCTTACGAATTATATCAAAAATAATTTTGTAATTTTTATCTATTCTCTTATCTGTGTATATGTTATTAAAGTCTGATCAGATTTTTGATGTGTTTTTTTCTTAGTCTAGAATTCTGATTCATACGAAACATACGACATACATACGCAGACACGCCGCACACACGCCGCACGCACGTCGCACGCCCGCCGCACGCCCGTCGCACGCACGCCGCACGCACCCCGCACATGTAGTATGAAAAGCGCTATTAATATTTCAAGGGAATAAGATAATAGAGCCTTGTTTTCCTCTTCCCTCTTGGATGCCGTACGGAACGGTCGTGTTTCCTTAGTCCGTTGTTTTACTAGTTTTGTTTCGTATTTTTAAATAAGTATTTGACTATTAGTTCTGCAGTGTAGCTAAGTGTGAACAGGACATACATTTGTTAGAGGACGACAAACATATTCAACAAGGTCGTGCTCAAGCGCAACTGCACCGATTGCGCTTTAGGCTCCTCCTACATTATACCTGGACCTATTTGCTCCGCCTACTATAAAAACCTTCTTGCCGTCGGCTTACAATTTATTTTATTTAGGCCGACACGCACAATATTGTCTCATTTTATAATGTCAGTACGAAGAACTCCGCCTTCTACATTATCAACAAATATTACTTTGCATCGCAAAACCTGCGTGAGATATGGCTCGGAGCCTAAACTTAATACCTCCATGGAGATTCAGGATGATCTTACCCCTCCTAGTTTTGTCTATCTTCGTAATAAAAGACCGAGAGAAGAAGAAGTATCACAGTCACAATTCGAAGACTTCAAAAGCGAGATCAAGGAGATCTTATATTCGTTCCTTGGAAAACAAAAGAAGGAATATGAGGATATCGGCAGTACCCTTAAATCCCTTCAGCAAACGAATGAAAATATAGAACTAAACGTTTCACTGTTAACTACACAAAACGAGGAATTTCAAAGGAAGATAGGAAAATTAGAATCTCAAACAAAGAAGGATCGTGAATACATATTACTTCTAGAAGACAAAATAGAAGACCTTCAAAGGAATTCACGTAAAACGAGTATCGAAGTGAAAAACGTTCCTCGAAAAACGTCTGAAAATAGAGAGGATCTGGTTCAAATGATAAGTTGTATTTCGAAAACTATAAACCTCGACTTTTGCCCAGGAGACATAAAAGACATTTTTAGAATAAAGGCACGCAATGAAAAAGAAAACAGCCCCCCCATCATTGTGGAATTAGGTTCCACAATGTTAAGAACGGATATGTTAAAAAAAACGAAGGAATTCAACATAAAAAATAAGTGTAAGTTGCAAGCTAAGCATCTCGGTTTTACCACCAATGCAGATACACCTGTTTATTTGTCCGAACAGCTAACTGCTAGGGGTGCCCGATTGTATTTCCTAGCAAGAGATCTCACTAAAAATAAACATTTTAAATACTGCTGGACCGCCTTTGGAAAAGTTTTTGTAAGAAAGGATGATGCATCCAGGATCATCTGTATTCAAAACGAGGCTCAAGTACATCAGCTCCTTCTGGATATATGACTGTCTTTAACCGATTATATGGTGTATGTATTATTATGTTATGAATATTTTTCTTTTATATTTTCTCTTAATATTATAAAAGGAGCATATTACTCGGAATCATCTGTAACTTCATTTCACAAACTCACACATTCTTACACATACACAAAATATATTTACACACATCTTATACTCTTAACTATATCTAGAACAACGTATAGACACCTCAAGAATTATAAACAACTTAGTTTGTATATGTTTTCGCATGTTGCACGGTTAATACTTTTAACACAAAATACTGACTCTTATACATATAATTTACTGTCCACGATTAAAACAATACCCTCGAATACATTACACCTCTATATACAAAAGTATATAATTAATCTGTGCCAAACCAATTTAATGATGTATTGCTGTGAGTCCATTGTGAGTGGGTCATCTCTTGTACAATATGGATTCAATGGATAATCAACTTACAGTGAACGAATTAGATTGCATGCAGGTAGCATGTTCGGGTAGATATAACATACATGACTATTTTAACTATACTAACGGATCTTCACATAACAATTTTACTATTCTAACACAAAACATAAGAAGTATATATAAAAACTTTGATGATCTACAGGTAATTTTGGCACAACTTCAGTGTCAGATAGATATTCTAATACTAACGGAAAGTAGATTAAATTTGAATAAACAGCTGCCATTACTAAACAATTATACTTCGTATCAAACATTTAAACTACTAAATCAAAATGATGGGGTGGTCGTTTACGTCAGGAGTGATCATCGGGCTGTTGTAACCGATCTTAACCTCTCACACGCCACGGGGCTTCAGATTGTAACTGGCGGTTGTGTTATTCTTGGCATATACCGCTCCCCATCTTTTACCAACGCTGATAGTTTCATTGGCTCCCTTGACTTACATCTTGGAAAAATTGCACATTATAAAAATGTGTTTGTAATTGGTGATATAAACATAAATTTGATTCCTTTAGATACAGAAAAACCCCACGAACGCCGTAATAGACACAGTTACCTTAATGTGCTTGCTTTGCATGGTCTATTGCCTGGTCACAGTTTACCGACGAGAGAGAACGCCTGTCTTGACCTCGTTATGTTGAAGTTGGACGTAAGTATCATCCCAGCCTTCGTTGCAGTTATGAATGCTACCATAACTGACCATGATCTTGTTATGCTCCAATTGTCTAATATTTCTTCACCCAAGGCTATTAGTAGATCCAGATATATTATTGACTATGATAAAGCCTTTCAAACTCTTAAGTCTACTGATTTGTCATACCTAAAATTAAATAATAATCCCGAAGAATTTGCCTGTGCTCTTATTGGCGTGATTAGATCAAATATCCTGGCCAATACTAAATTAATGAATTCCACAAATAAAAACAGGGTTCTTAAACCTTGGATTACCTATGGGGTTTTAAAATGTATCAGGCTGAGAAATAATATGCAACAGAAACTTAGAAAAAGTCCCCATAATATAATTCTAAAAATTACTTATAAAAGATTTCGAAATTTTTGTACTAATCTTTTAAAAAGACTTAAGAGGCAATATCATTGTGAACTTATTAATAAGTCTGCAAATAACCCACGAAAATTCTGGACTTCAGTAAACGAGATTGTTCAATATAAACCACCCAAAACGAACAATGTGGCTCTTCTAAACTCGAAACCGCAGCAAATAGCTTCGGTAAACTATGTTAATAATTATTTTGTATCTGTTGGAGAAAATTTGGCCGATGTTATTATCAAACAGTCTAGATTATGTGGTTTTGGCCCTGTTGATTTTTCTTCTTACTATACTCATTCATCGTCTTTTGTACTGCTGGACACAGATGTTGGAGAGGTGGGCCGTATCTTGATGGGTCTTGATTCGGGAAGTGCACCGGGTTGGGATGGGATTAGTACTGCTTTTTTGAAGCATGCTGAAAACCTTCTCGTTCCATTAATTTGCCATCTTGCGAACCTTTGTTTTAAAACTGGTGTTTTTCCTAGCGCTCTTAAGAGATCTATTGTTACCCCGGTGTACAAAAGTGGAGACCCAACAGAAGTAAGCAATTACCGACCAATTTCTATTCTTACTTCAATTTCTAAAATCATTGAAAAGCTGCTTAACAATAGATTGGCCAATTACTTAGATAAGTATTCAATTTTAGCTAATAATCAGTATGGTTTCAGGAAGGGTTTATCGACCCAAGATGCTATTCTCGACTTAACTTCTGTCATAGTTAAGGAGGTTGACAGTGGCAATAAATGCTTGACTGTTTTCTTGGATCTGAAAAAAGCTTTTGACACCGTCTCTGTTTCTATTCTCCTACAAAGACTAGAATCCATTGGTGTTAGAGATGTTGCGCTTTCCCTATTTAAAAGTTACCTTCAAGGTAGAACACAGGAAGTAAAAATTGATGGTTATCATAGTGATCAAGCCAAAGTTAGTTTCGGGGTCCCTCAGGGAAGTGTCCTCGGCCCGACTCTCTTTTTAATATATATTAATGAATTATGCAACTTACGAGATGTCGGGGGTAGGATAGTTTCTTATGCAGATGATACTGCTATTGTTTTCACAGGTAAGACTTGGGACTTTGTGTTTTCTCAGGCTGAACGAGGTCTATCTAAAGTGTCTAACTGGCTTAGGGATAACCTTCTAACGCTTAACGTTATGAAAACGAAATACATCTGTTTCACTCCTTATTGTTCATCGCAGCCAGATAGCAAATATAACATTAAAATACACTGTTGCACAGCTCCGGATGATTTGATTTGTAACTGTCCGCCCATTGTAAATGTGAAGGAATTAAAATACCTTGGTATTATCCTTGACCAACGGCTTAGCTGGTACTCCCACTTGGATTTGCTTATTAATCGAACTAGGAAACTCATATGGGTTTTCAAGTCTTTACGACAGGTTATGTCCAACAAACTTAAGAAAAAAATTTACATAGCCCTGGTACAATCAGTCCTTACGTACTGCATCTCGATATGGGGTGGTGCTGTTAAAACATATTTTCTCGATCTTGAGAGAGCACAGAGATCTCTTATTAAAGTTATGTTTTCTTTAACCTTAAGATTTCCAACTGAAACCCTTTATAGAAATAGTGGTCTCCTATCAGTGCGGAAACTCTATGTCCTTAATATCGTTCTGCAGTGCCATAAATCACTTGTCTACGTCAAACCTACCCGTCGAAGAAGTAGGGATATAGTAGTTCCCTCACTTATGATACGTACAGCCCTTGCAAGAAGGCAATATATTGCTCAGTCCACTTATATTTACAATAGGGTTAACAAAGTACTTAACATATACCCCATGAAATGTTATAAATGCAAAAAAACAGTATATAAATGGTTGGAATCTCTTTCTTTTGCGGAGGTTGAAGATCTTATTGCTAAAACTAGATTGTAATATGTGCTTCTTTATTTCTTACTACTACCGAGGGTTACAGTTCATACGACAAACAATTATGCCCTTAACATCATTTTAAATCTTAAATAAATATTCACCAAATCACTCGTACGCATATATTTTTATATTTATTTGTATATGTATTCCGGTATTAAATACATTCACTCATATACACATATACTCATACACACGCACACACACATACACATCACTAACACACATTGACACTAAAAAAACACATACGCATCAATACATGCACTTACTTAAATTAAAATATCTTAAGCACAATCATTGTATCTATCTGTAATCTTAGTTACCTTTAAGGGAAGTAGCGAGTCATTCCCATCACAAGTGTCTTCGACAACTAACCGGGAAGACTCGTTGTATAAAATTGTTATATGTATTATAGAAATAAATGATTTTTTATTTATTTTTATTTATTTGTTTACTTATTTAGTATACATAACCTTATTTAGTATACATAACCTTTTTTAGTATACCTAACCTTATTTAGTATACATAACCTTATTTAGTATACATAACCTATGTCCTCATCTCTTAGTTATGATGTATTGTAATATCCTCTTTCCTGTGATCAACGTTGTAGTTTATGTACTATATTATTGTATTATAGTAGTACTTTAGTTATGTATATTAATTTATATATGTTATATTTATGTATATTATTATATTATGTCCATTATTATATCATATCTTCTTTGTATATTTATTTGTTATATATTTTGGTTTTATGCACCACTCTTCTGCTTACCTTACTTCAATCTTATCCAAATAAGGTGTTAACAATGTTGTCTGGAAGAGATCGCTATTTAGCGATAAGACCGCCTTATTGCATCTTTTACTTTATCGTTTTTTTTTCCCTTACTTTCTATTTCTTTTTATTTTTATATCTTTTTTTGTTTGCTTGTCTTGTACTTTACATATTTGTGGTGTCCAATAAAGAATATATATATATATGTAATACATGTAATAAATAGCGTAGTACATAAGCTAAGTAGATAAGCTGAGTATATAAGCTGAGTACATAAGCGTAGTACATAAGCTAAGTACATAAGCGTAGTACATAAGCTGAGTACATAAGCGTAGTACATAAGCTAAGTACATAAACTGAGTACATAAGCTGAGTACATAAGCGTAGTATATAAGGTGAGTACATAAGCTGAGTACATAAGCTGAGTACATAAGCGTAGTACATAAGCTGAGTACATAAGCTGAGTATATAAGCTGAGTACATAAGCTGGATACATAAGCGTAGTACATAAGCGTAGTACATAAGCTGAGTACACAAGCTGAGTACATAAGCTGAGTACATAAGCTGAGTACATAAGCTGAGTACATAAGCTGAGTACATAAGCGTAGTATATAAGCTGAGTACATAAGCTGAGTACATAAGCTGAGTACATAAGCTAAGTACATAAGCTGAGTACATAAGCTGAGTACATAAGCTGGATACATAAGCGTAGTACATAAGCGTAGTACATAAGCGTAGTACATAAGCTGAGTACATAAGCGTAGTACATAAGCTGAGTACATAAGCGTAGTACATAAGCTAAGTACATAAACTGAGTACATAAGCTGAGTACATAAGCGTAGTATATAAGGTGAGTACATAAGCTGAGTACATAAGCGTAGTACATAAGCTGAGTACATAAGCTGAGTATATAAGCTGAGTACATAAGCTGGATACATAAGCGTAGTACATAAGCTGAGTACATAAGCTGAGTACATAAGCTGAGTACATAAGCTGAGTACATAAGCTGAGTACATAAGCGTAGTATATAAGCTGAGTACATAAGCTGAGTACATAAGCTGAGTACATAAGCTGAGTACATAAGCTGAGTACATAAGCTGAGTACATAAGCTGAGTACATAAGCTGAGTACATAAGCTGGATACATAAGCGTAGTACATAAGCGTAGTACATAAGCGTAGTACATAAGCTGAGTACATAAGCTGAGTACATAAGCTGAGTACATAAGCGTGGTACATAAGCGTAGTACATAGGCTGAGTACATAAGCTGAGTATATAAGCTGAGTACATAAGCTGAGTATATAAGCTGAGTACATAAGCTGAGTACATAAGCGTAGTACATAAGCTGAGTACATAAGCTGAGTACATAAGCTGGGTATATAAGCGAAGTACATAAGCTAAGTACATAAGCTGAGTACATAAGCTGAGTATATAAGCGTAGTACATAAGCTAAGTACATAAGCTGAGTACATAAGCGTAGTACATAAGCTGAGTACATAAGCTGAGTACATAAGCTGAGTATTTAAGCTGAGTACATAAGCTGAGTACATAAGCTGAGTACATAAGCGTAGTACATAAGCTGAGTATATAAGCTGAGTACATAAGCTGAGTACATAAGCTGAGTATATAGGCTGAGTACATAAGGTGAGTACATAAGCGTAGTACATAAACTAAGTACATAAGCTGAGTACATAAGCGTAGTACATAAGCTGAGTACATAAGCTGAGTACATAAGCTGAGTATATAGGCTGAGTACATAAGCTGAGTACATAAGCTGAGTACATAAGCGTAGTATATAAGCTGAGTACATAAGCTGAGTACATAAGCGTAGTACATAAGCTGAGTACATAAGCGTAGTACATAAGCTGAGTACATAAGCTGAGTACATAAGCTGGGTATATAAGCGTAGTACATAAGCTAAGTACATAAGCTGAGTACATAAGCTGAGTACATAAGCGTAGTATATAAGCTGAGTATATAAGCGTAGTACATAAGCTAAGTACATAAGCTGAGTACATAAGCTGAGTACATAAGCTGAGTACATAAGCGTAGTACATAAGCTGAGTACATAAGCTGAGTACATAAGCTCAGTACATAAGCTGAGTACATAAGCTGAGTATATAAGCTGAGTACATAAGCTGGATACATAAGCGTAGTACATAAGCGTAGTACATAAGCTGAGTACATAAGCTGAGTACATAAGCTGAGTACATAAGCTGAGTACATAAGCTGAGTACATAAGCTGAGTACATAAGCTGAGTACATAAGCGTGGTACATCAGCGTAGTACATAGGCTGAGTACATAAGCTGAGTATATAAGCTGAGTACATAAGCTGAGTACATAAGCGTAGTACATAAGCTGAGTACATAAGCTGAGTACATAAGCTGGGTATATAAGCGTAGTACATAAGCTAAGTACATCAGCTGAGTACATAAGCTGATTACATAAGCTGAGTACATAAGCTGAGTATATAAGCTGAGTACATAAGCTGGGTATATAAGCGTAGTACATAAGCTAAGTACATAAGTACATTTTTCCTACGTCACAATATGTAAAAAACAGAGGCAGACACGCTATAAATATAAGAAATAAAAATAAACTCTCAATGCGGAAATATCGTCTTCAAAGGGTTAAGAAATCCTTCATGGTCTTGAGCTTTCACGAGATATCTTAGATCTTCTTTTTCTTGCTTTTAAATCTAAAATTAAAAGATTACTGTTGAATAGAGCTTATTAAAGTGTACAAGAGTTTTTTAGTTGATCGAAAAACGAACGGTAGGTTGTGGAGCTTTGCTTATTGTCTCATTTCGGGATATTCTAATGTATGCATAAAACATTGTTAAATTGTTTTTAAAAGAGCAACTGGAGAGTTTCTGGACAGCTCTTCTCAGCAGCATTCTGAGCTGGTGGTAGCTTACTCATGGACTGACATACTGACATACTATACTGACTTTTTTAATGTAATGTCATTGATTATTTAAAAGTGCACGTAAATTCCTACTTGAATAAAGATATTATTGATTTTTTAAATATATATATGGTATTTTTCATATATATAAGAATAGAAGTAGTTTTTATGTGTATATATAGATTTTCTATCGATACGTCAAGTAAAATATACGTTGTAAAGGACGTGGCACAAACTAAACGGTTTGCACACTCGACGACCGCCGCGGAATGAATTATTCATGCAGCCGTTTGCTTAACGTCTCGTGACGAAATTTTGCACATGTGCCTTGCCGCTAGTTGGTAGTCAGATTTTTTTATTTGCGTTTGTTGTGAATTTATTGCTCTTTTGATCCTAAAAAGGAGGTACAGGAATATTACAGTTGTAATTTAAAATTTTTCGTCAGCGAAAAAATACATATTTGTTTTTTATAAACTTTGTTAAAAACATATGAAATTTTTAGAGTCGGTGCCAAATAAAATAAGTTTTGTTTCGAACAATATAAAGAATTGTATACACTTATCATTCTTTATTATCAATCATTACTAAACGTAGAAAGTTACTTGCTGATTGAAAGTTACTTACTGATTTATGTTGCAATCAACTTAACAATTAATTTTTTTTTTCCATAAGGAATTAATATAAATGCGGTAAAAGACTGTTTCATCTGTCAAGCTGCACTCAGACACAATTACATTACTAGACTTTACTCAATATTTGAACTCAATGTTCTTTCAAAGCGACGGTGACTGATTCAATTCCATCTTTTTCTGAAGCTCATTGATTTTTTTTCAATGATAATTTGAGAACATTATATAATTAAACTAATTGTAACCAATTTAAATGAACAGTTAATTATTTGTGGAATTTTATTTAAAGTATCATTTAATTATTTTAAAATTAGAATAGGTACTGCTATTTTAATATGTATGGCACGTTACGACGTACACAGTCCGAAGGGAACAATCACCTTATCATAATAAAATCATATCATATCTAATCATAATAAAAACGATAACTTTGCAGCGCTGGGTAGTATCTTCTGTACCTGTATCTCGTAACTGCCGACGATGACTTGATAGTACATAGTTTTCACGAAAATAAATTAGGAGTATCACAGATTTGAAATTTTCATGTATACAATCAATCTGTGTAAATCAAGTAAAACATTCAATGTAAAGTAAATGGTACGCACTAAACGTTTCACATATTTAGCTGTTTCAGAATGAATTATTCATGAGCAAGTTTACTTCACGCCTCGTGTCTGAATTTAGCTGGATTTTGTTGTTAGGAGTTTAATGATTTAATTTAGTATTATATTTTTACTCTCTCAAAATAGAAATTAAAATCATTCTTTGACACTAATTTCAAAGAGATAAGGAGGAGAAGGTCCTCAAAAAGATTTTTTTTGTTAAATAAGCGTTGTAATTACACAGTGTGCTAATGAATTTCTAGAGCAACTTTATCTCCTCTGTATGATATTAAACACGATGTTTTATTATTTGAAGTAAATAATTATAAGGAAAACTGTGGATATATATGTATTAAAAGGACTTACCGCTTATCAAATATTATAATTATTATCAACCACAAATTTCACAAAAGAGCCCTTTGTGCAAAAACTGAAACTTAAACCTACTTTGTCATAAATAATTATTTATTTTATTTACTGCGATATCTCTTTTAGAAGGCATTTTTATTGGCTTCATTAATAGCTTAAAATATAAATTAATGTTCCAGAAATATTGTAAATAAGTTAAGTGTCACTGATAATCAAGTACTATCGAGTGGTACTAACAATACTGTGACAGATTATTTAAACTATTGAATACGACAAAATAAACACGTAATAATAATATCTTACTTTATTACCAGAATATTAATCGCTTTTTAGGCAATATTTTAGATGTTGAACTGTTAATATAATAAGTGATAAATATAATAACTTTTAATATGTATTTATGTTTGTGACTTTTAATTTTGTGGTGTAAAATAAAGAATAAATAATAATAGACAAACACCATATGGATATTATATGCTTTAGTGAAATTTGACTTAAATGTGATAGAATGATTTTAATGTTAATAATTTTATAATAGCCAGTGGGTATAACAGAATCAGTAATTATTTTGGAAATAATAGTCATATTTTTGTATGTGATCTACATTTTAATCTATTAAGAAACTCACCCGAGAAGTGTAAGCTATTTTCTTTATATGTCTTTTAATTTGATTTAAATTTATTATGAACTACTTAAAAGTATTTAGAAGAAAAGGATATAAACTTGACAAAAAAAATTGACATCAAATTTTATTTTAATGATTTGGCGACCTTAGGCATACGAACTAGTAAAGACCTAATACAATTTATATTATAATAAATTATTCAAAAATATTTAAGAAAATTTGTATACAAGCTAAATCTGTTTAAATTAGTGATAAAATAGCTTCTTCAACTAATCAAATAAAAACTGTGTGGCAGTTTATTAACAACGAAACGGGAAATGCAAAGAAACAACGAGATATCGATGTTTGTTTGTGTATAAGTGACTTTTCTGGCAAACATAGAAATAGACGACAAAAAATGGTGCTGCTTTATCGGGTACATAAGTAAAAGTAGGCGTCCCTAAAGGGTCAATTCTTGGTACTTTTTTATTTTAAGCATATATTAGTGATTCACCCTACGTGATGACCAATAAATGTAATATAATCTTGTTCGCCGATGATACTTCGCAAATTTTTGAAGTATGCTAAAATAGAATTTAAGAGAAGAACTTACATGTAAGACATCCGTGTCTTACTTTAAAAAATCCGTGTCTTTTACAGTATTCTGCTCTGGGGATCAGTCAGAGTCAGGGATCAGAAAAAGTCATGTTTGGGTAATGGAATTCGTTTTTACTCTAAGTTTCCAAAAAGTGTCACTGAATTATCGCAAAAAAAAAAATTAAAAGGCTTTCATTGAAAGCGTTTTCATATCTAAAGCTTATTATAATACTAAGGAATATGCTAATGATAAGAAGGTTTGGCAATTACAAATTTGTTGATAATTCTACACATGTTACTTTACTGTCACTGTACTGTACTGCCATCCCTTGTCTCCATGTGTTATAGTTTAATATGAGACTGTAAGCTGTCTTTAATATTAAATATAAATAAAAAATAATAATAATAAAAAAAACTATTTTTTCTAAAGCTCCTCAAACTTTGATGTATATCTTTTAAATTAATTTCTTTGAATAATCGGAGATATAAATAGAAAAAAAAATTACGCTGTGTTATCACAACTGTTAATGAAGATACTAAGATACTAATATAGTTTGTGATAATTAGAATTATTTGATTTAAATATAATTATTATAATAAGCTATTTTGGTATAAAAGATCAATTTGATATCAACCACGTGGTGGCGGTAACTAAACAAGAGGAATTGGCTCTAAAGTATGTGTAATATGTATGTGTGGTCGCTCCTTGGTTGATTTGGTAAGGCTTCATAAAAACTCATAATTATCTAAAAGGATTTCAAGGATTCACATAAAGCGCAATAAATATTATTAAAAAAAACTAGAATTACCTACCTCTAAAAATAGAATGTATATAAAAGTTCTTTGAAATGAGTTTAAAAATATTGTCTTTTCCAAATACAAATTAAAGACACGAGTTATGGAGCCGTTAAGATTTATAGGAGTTGTCGAAGTATTTCTACAGATGTATTATTAGCACCAGATGTGTCCAATCGAAAACAATTAAATTATAAACCTCTTACTCATCTGTTTTAGCAATATGAAGCAAGAATTTCATTAACTAGGAGTAAGAGCGGTGCTAATAGTATATCCTTTGTTATTATCTATTATTTTTAGTATGTTTTTACCGAGATCGTAACTGTCTTTTAATATTAGTTATAAATTAAATTTGCCGTTTCAATAGCCTTCAAAACTTCCTTCAAACATCTTTGAGTCACACATATATTTTTCTAAAAGTGCCTGGTCTTGGAGTCTCTTTAATTTTTTTAAGTAACTAGTATTTTTATATAAAATATAATAGATAGATGATCCGAGTAGGTTCAATTCTTATGCTACTTGTTTCACTTACAAAAACGATACCTTCTGGTATTAGAATTAATACGGACTATATAACTAATAATTGTGAGAGATTTTTATTTATGAAATATCGATTCATTTTCGTCTATATCTTTTTTTTTATATATAAAACAACCTTGACAAGTTTTAAAATTTTGATGGACATTATCAAACAATAATTTCGATTATGGCATCCTTTTAATGTTATTGGTTTGGATTATCGAAAGAACCCTAATAGTAGCAATACCGTCACGTAATTTATAGAACATGAGACGTTATTCTGGAGGTCGGAGGTACAAGTCTTATCCTCATCAATTGATTTTTACTGTCAAATATAAGACTTAAATAAGTTTAACAGCAACAGAGAATTAAAGAGTGATGGAGGAGTCTAGGACATACAAAGAAGAAAGAATGGTTTTGGCATCCTGCTTTCTCATTTGTTAAACGAAATAAGAAGAAAAGGAATAGAAATAAGAAAAAAATAAAAAATAACGCAATGACGGCTACCTAGCCATCAATTGTGTAAGTGGTAGTACTTTCAATCACTTACACACTTTATTCTCAATTGAAGTTTGATTCTACGAATACTTTAAATAAAATAGTTCAACGCGGAGTAAAATTACGAAGTGTTCTTAATTTTGAAATTACAATCCTGTCAATTAAAATTGTATGAATAAAAGTTGACCTTTTCTTTCCCAATTGTTTCTTTTCTGAAAAATGAAAAGTTACAATTTTAAACTTTTATTTTGTGTGAGGGGTTAAATAATAAAGTTATATGGATATGACCCTTTATTACGTATATAAAAATTAACGATCGATATTATTTTGTAGCGGGTGTTACCTACGCTTTATCGATTTTGTATAAAAGTAAAGTATTAGTAAATTAATCTTCAAACGTGAAGAGGGTGTGCTTCTTGTCTCACTGCGGGTTCCGGATTACGTATTATTAGAATTCCTTTGGAAACATGTTTCCTTTACCAAATGGATTGAGATAAGAGAAGCGAATATAATAGTGTAGTATTGGCTAAAGATATGAGACGTACGTTTTGTCTTATATAATATGATTCTTTATAATATAATCATATTACATTCACAAACTTTTCGTCATTATTCTGAAATATTGTTTAATAAATTACTACACAAAAACTTGTGGTAAATTGAAGAGTATATTATAAGTATAGTAGTATACTGATTACTTAACTTACTTTACTTACTGTATATATTATATATCGTTAAGTAATCAGTCAAAAATTAATTCAAATTAAAAATGAATAAAATATAGTATTAACTGGGACTAATAATTTAGGTAAAATAATATTTTTAGGTAAAACTCGTACATTTCATAATGGGTTTGTAGCCAACATTCATCTCGAAGGATTTTCGTATACTTTGACGGATTGTCAGACAGAGAAAGATTACAAGAGTTATGTAGAGAGGTAATGATATAAAGGTACGTTATACTAAACAAGTTATTTGACTAAATAAATAAAGATATAATATTATTTCGCATCTAGAGTCAAAGTTGTTGCTTTGATTACACCAATTTATGTGAAAAATCTTATATTTTTTTAATGTACGTACTATTTATGTAAAATATTATAATAAAGAAAATAAAAATATATACGGCAGTCATTCGTCAAGTTCTAAAGTTTCTTAAGAAGACAATAATTAATGGATTTACACAATGTTCAAAGGCTATTGTGATTCATTACAGTATTCGTTCAAGTTTTCGATTTCGTCTTTTTTTAGAGATCAATAATTTTATAATAACCTCAATTATAATTGTTAAATGTGATTTTAAAAAGCTTCAGAATTGAATTTTTTTTAAAGCGGGTAATTGAAAACAGGCGTTGGCGTTGGTAAAATTTGGCATTGTTCATTGGAAACATAACAGGTGTGTGAAAATATTATAAATAATAATAATATAATTTATTTCAAGATAAAAGAAATCGTAACAGTTCATAGCTAAGGTATGAATTATATCTGTTTAATGTTGGTTCTAACTATACCGTTTGTTGAATCTGACTCACACTTGAACAACAGAAAGCAATGTAATTTGCAATGATGAATCATGCATTCTTTATTATTTTAGAAAGAATAGCGGTTGATAAAACACCAAAGATGTAGATAGATGGTCAAAGTAATGATTTTGTTAGCATTCTAATTACTGATAATAAGTACTCGTAATAAACAACACCGTTTAGTGAAGTTATTTCTACTATGTTATTTTATTTCTGTAGATTCAGATTATGAATCTTTGTAGGTTTATAATCTGAATCTACAGAAACAACTTACGATAAAACTATTTTTACCTCATAATATAAATTTAATAATAGGCATATCGTTGTTAATATTTTTTTATATTACCTACTATAGTTTGCAGATTGGTTTGTAAGATATTTTATTATTTATAGCATATATTCCAAACCAATCTTTATTTGCAGATTAGTTTGTAAGATATGCTATAAATAAGTTTACATTGATTTTACATGATGGATAATTTTACAAAATTGTAATTCCAGTACTTCTTCTGCTGTGTGTCTTTTGCCGTGTGTCTTCTGCTATGTGCCTTCTGCAGTGTATCTTCTGCTGTATGTCTTCTGCAGTGTGTCTTTTGCCGTGTATCTGCTGCTATGTGTCTTTTGTCATGTGTCTTCTGTCGTGTATCTTCTGCCGTGTGTCTTCTGCAGTGTGTCTTCTGCTGTGTGTCTTCTGCCGTGCGTCTTCTGCTTTGTGCCTTCTACCGTGTGTCTGTCTACTGCTTCCGATCATCAGACATTAATAACATTATACAGACGTATGTCCAAACTTTGATTCCTTTGTAAATGTTTTTACAATTAATTTCATGTCGTATAATAATAATTACACTTTTATTTATCTCTGCATTCTTATAATAAAATAGTACATTATAAGTCATTATTAATTACATCAGTGTGATTAGTATTTAATTATCGTTGTGATATTTTTCTTTTAAACATTCTTTCTTCCATGTCAAAAACGTAAAACTCGAACATATGCACTCTGGAAGAGGCCATCATCTGCTAATTGTAGCATTCAATATGCAATCAGCTTTATCGAGGTGACATCTATTATTCGTAATTCAAAAATTGTAACCAAAATGTCTCACTTTGCAATTTACGTAATATTTAAAAGCATATTCATCTAGCTTTTACAAAACTTATCCAATCATTATTTAAAAATATAGATGTCAAATAAATTGAACCAGACCTTTCCATCTTCCAACGCAACGGAGTTTAAATTCATACAAGCAGCATAAAGAAAAGGACGCTTAAATTTAATGTTTTCCGCTGCTGAGAGCTGCTTTCATCAACGAGTTTGATTAGAATGAACTTTGATATGATAAAATACATAAACTATACATTTCTTAGAATGGACTTAAAAAAGAAACAATTACACAATACCAATTATATCAATAAATAAAATATATATATTATATGTATAGGCTGAGTTCTTTAATCTATATAAATAATATACAACTGTCGCATTTTGCTTGAGAACGGCTAGATTGATTTGGTTGTTTTTTTTGTTGTGTTCGTTATTGGTGAGACAAAGTTATAATGAAACAAAATTGGGTAAATCGACCGAAAAACACACTTATCTTCAAGGTCTTATTTTTGTTAATAACTATTTAATTTTCGCATAAAAACAGCTTTCAAAGCTGAAAATAATGGCATTAAAAAAATCCTTCATTTTGTATTCATCGACTTCGATAGGTCTGCGAAGCTCTTTGATTGTGAGTTCATTAATTATAATTTCAATTATCACCTACACTGACGCAGATTACAGTTCCTGCGGGCTGTTTACCTTCGGGCTCTTTGAAGTTTGAGATAATACGTTCTCTCAAGCGAGTTGTTTTGATGACTCGAAGTTAAATATATTATTGCCATATAGATTCAAGAAAGTCAAAATACAGAATGTAAAATTATATCAGTGGTAAAAAAATGTTTGTTTATAAGTGGATGCAAGTTTATTTATTTCAAGATATTGTCATGTTTTTAAAATATTATATTTTTTACTTTTTATTTTTGATATTTTATTAATATATATATATATATATATATATATATATATATATATATATATATATATGTCGGAGTAAGCCGGTCCGGTATCTTTTAAAAACTATGACGTCAGGCACAGCTGACGTCATTATCTATTTTCCTTGATATTTTGGTGTTCCATAATAGAAATAAACCAATACAGTAAACTCAAACTTTATTTTAAGTAAAGTAATTTTACACAGTTGTTATCCGTATGAACAGTAACAAACGAATCGACCTTTTCCCTTCCTTGTGCCTCGCTTTTATACACAGTATAGTCGAAGGAGTGGGTCAAATATCACTAATCACTTGTTTACAAAGTTTGAAACACCTGCACGATGACTTGCCGATTTTCATTAGTCGTACAATTCGTTGTTGCGCCGATACGGCCATTCTGACCGGCGGTGCGCGCTCTGCACCAGCCGTGTTCTTGAAAGTCCCTGGGTCATTGGTCGATATGCTGGGGTTCTTCCGCCGATACGGCCATCTGAAAGGCGGTGCATACTCTGCACCTACCTGTTTTATAAATTTCATACTCTGAAAGCAAATGAAACATTTTCTTTTGAGTAGGCATCTGTAAGCAATACAGCCCTTTCAAATAGTGTTAAATCAGTAGACAATGACACCTCTCGTGCACTGTCTTGTAAACATAGGAAGATTTTGTGAGCACTAGTAACTGTAACTCGTAATGACCAGGTTATTAGTTGTTCTTTAAGGTTCTCGTAGATCTGTGGTAAGTACGTGTCTACCACGGCTCCACAAGGCGTCCCAACGGAATCTCAGGGTTCTCTTGTGGATACATCAAGGACCCGTGGTTAGCACTAGGGTAACACGTGGTTAGCTCAGAGGTACTACTCTCCAGATTATGGTGTGTACGTGTCTAGTTAAGGCTCCACAAGGCATCCCAATGGTATCTCAGGGTTCTCTTATGGATTCATCAAGGACCCATGGTAATAGCACAAGGGTAACACATAATTAGCTCAGAGGTACCACTCTTGTAGATACTAAGAGGTAATGTAATTGAATATTGACTCTCACAAGATCTTTGGCCTATGATTAATAATTAACAAAAGCGCAAGAATATTCCATTAGCAAAGTTAGCAGAATTATAATGTAAACTATTTTTAGCTAATCAACTTCACAAAGTCATCAGCCATAGTTCAATATTCATAAACATATTAGCGAAGTATAATGAGATTAAGTACAAAGAGATGACAATGCTCCGCGCATCATGCCACCGCTTATTTGATTTTCAATACAGTCACTCCACGTAAATCTGCATTGTTTAAGTTTTAGTACATAAAAGTGATGCTGTGGTCTAGGCGGTCTTGTGCGCCGTGGTCCACAGAGGCTCTAAAGGAAATGGGTCTAGGTCGATGGTGTGGTCTGGATCATTTAATATGATCGTGGTCCACACGGGATCAAAGTGATGATGCTGTGGTCTAGGCGGTCTTGTGCGCCGTGGTCCACAGAGGCTCTAAAGGAAATGGGTCTAGGTCGATGGTGTGGTCTGGATCATTTAATATGATCGTGGTCCACACGGGAGCAAAGTGATGATGCTGTGGTCTAGGCGGTCTTGTGCGCCGTGGTCCACAGAGGCTCTAAAGGAAATGGGTTGTAAGTGTGGGTAGCTATGAATTTTTGTTTGGAGATAACGACGGATGAATAAGATTAATTGATTGTTAATCGTTTGACTATTGTTTGTTACTTCTTTGGTAATTGTTTATTCGTTAAATCCATGTTTTTAAATTTCTCGCCCATTAATTACCTTGTTCTTTAAATAATTATTGGAAAGTATGGACAATGAAATCTGTAACTCTTAACGGGTGACTTAACGTCGCAAATAATTTGTTCCAACACATTACGTAAGTCGTAACAAGAGAGCATACGGCAGCAGAATACAAATAAAAATATTACAACTCACCAGATAATAGCAATCACCTGCGAATACCCGCGATATAATAGTTGTCGAAATGTTAGGTAAGCTATTGCCTCCGCTTCTAGGGGCCACATGGCCCGAAGACGCACCGCCTACGCCTCCGTTGGTGCGACGATCACTCCAGGGAACATACCCGCTTTTGCCGCAACAAACAAACGGAAACAAACCTCTTGTTTGATTGTCTCGCGAATGTCAACGTCTAAGATAGCTTTATCGTTTTCTCAAGATAAAACCAATTTACTCGCCATCACTTGACGCGGCAATTTCTTCTACTTTGTCATCAATGGACTCATAAAACGAGTAGTTTAAGCTTCCAAATATTCATCATTCTTCGGTTTGCCATTAATTACGCCAATGCACTAAAAAAAGAACAATTCATTGAATTATTTTCGTCATACCCACATGTAAGATTTGTAAAAGTCGTGATGAGTCGCCGCCTTTGAGTGCCTCACTAGGAGCTTATTCAAGCTCAAACAACTTTATATGCTTCAGCTGTATTTCGAACATAGTGAGCTTCAGATCCCACTTCTGATGTCGGAGTAAGACGGTCCGGTATCTTTTAAAAACTATGACGTCAGGCACAGCTGACGTCATTATCTATTTTCCTTGATATTTTGGTGTTCCATAATAGAAATAAACCAATACAGTAAACTCAAACTTTATTTTAAGTAAAGTAATTTTACACAGTTGTTATCCGTATGAACAGTAACAAACGAATCGACCTTTTCCCTTCCTTGTGCCTCGCTTTTATACACAGTATAGTCGAAGGAGTGGGTCAAATATCACTAATCACTTGTTTACAAAGTTTGAAACACCTGCACGATGACTTGCCGATTTTCATTAGTCGTACAATTCGTTGTTGCGCCGATATATATATATATATATATATATATATATATATATATATATATATATATATATAAAATAATATATATATACCCACGTAAAGCTCATTTTATATTTATTTAAAATTTATTAAAATACACCTATACGGGTATGGATTCCTATCCACGGGCTCTGGGAAATTATCACGGCTCTCTATAAATTGAGCTACCGGATCACTACCCGCCTCGGTGAACTTAACATTCAAACATATTCGTTTATATTTATATATATATATATATATATATATGGGTATTGAAATGTTTATATATCTTATTAATTGTGTTGAATCTATTGTATAAATATTATATTAAAAGACTCGTTCTCATACTGGTGATAACCAAAAAAGTTCGTCTTACATGGATGGACTATAACTGGCGAAGAAAATGCATAAATGTACTAGAATATCAACAGAGTAACATATTAGGTTGATATATTTATATTTGGCTTTATATGCTGTTGCTACCTCGTAGTTCATTTTCATTGTTTGTTGTCCACAGTTGTGATTTTTCACTGTCTTGAATCAAGCAGTAAAACCAATCTTGATAAAGTTCCACTGTAAATGGGAAGCCGCTGACAAATGTTGACTAGAATTTGCACTTTTGAATACGTAAATTTAAATTTACGTGCCAATATTTACTACACTGCGGTAGTCGTATAAAACATTAATCGTTTTCCTCGAAATTAATTCCAGTTTCGAATTACATCTCCCATAAAACTTTTTGCCGAATCATAAGGTTTGAATAATCATTTACATGGAGGAGAGCAGTCAATTCAACTTATTAATGTATTTGCTTTAACTTTAAAATAATAACTTAAAATAATTTAGTTTAAAAATCATTACTAAATACTTTTTTCATATTATTATTCCAAACCGCTAGCGGGCTAATTTAGTAGTCAAGTCGAGCGACGCTTGCCAGCAGCAGAGCGATCTTACATATAGAGTAAGTTGATTTATAGACGAAAATTACTGAATGGGACATACATTTAGTGTAGGAATTTATGTAATGATATTTAAAATACATGTATCAAGACCGACAGTTTTATATTAATTTTTATTTGTCACTGCCCAAGAGTCCGTCAGAGAGGATTAATTAATTATTACTAGCTATTTCCCGTGACTTCATCCGCCAGGACTTCATAACACATAACTAATGAGAAACTCCATCGCTTCAGCTTTACTTGGTCATCCTTATTTTTTAAATTGATCTCCACGATAATCTCTATTATTATTTTAATGTTATATAGGTTAGATCCAACGTGAAAGTTATTTCTAAATATTGGTTAAGATTTTTAGATTCGGATAAGTTACTTCGAAGATTTCCTCCAACAAATAAATTTATAAAGTACAGTGTCGATGATCTCGAACTACAACTGTCTTCTTCTTTTATTTTGAGTGACTTTTTAATTTTATTAATAAATTATATAATAAACATATTAACGATATACACACGCGGTTGTTTCATAAATATCATAGTGTATGAGATAATATATTATTAATTTAATCCAATATATCTTGCATCACGTCTAACTTGGCATTTTGTCGTTTAGGATATTAGTAAGACCCATTTTCAAAGTTAGATGCAAGCGTTATTAAGACATTTAAGTAGCTACTAGGGCTATCAGGTTTGGAGAACTCTTCAACTATTTAGACACTGAATTATTTGGGATGAAATTAAAGAGACCATTGGAGCTGTTGCCAACGACTAATAAAAAGACAAATCATAGGAAAATCTCACGATAATATCGTCTCATCTCTACTAAAAGACCACAGAGATCAGGTCAAAATTATAATTCCATACATAACTATGGAATCTCAATGTAACAATCTTATATTATAATTCGTGACATTTGCTCAAACAAGTAAAAAAGAGTTTAATCAAATAGGAAGGTACTGAATATTGACATAACCAAATTTTTAGTTCTTCAAAATATTTATCGAACGCACGCGATGAGCCTTTAAATGCAAAACGAGTCGGTAGCCATAAGAATTTTGTATCCGTTAGTTTTAAAATGGCGCTCCCTGCTTCGTAATTGGTCCCACCAGTATTAAAATTCTACTTTAATGCATTATGTACTGCCAAAAGACTCAACCAGATTTTTAAGTTTAGTTTTATTTAGAAATTGAATCAGATATTTGAAATATATATTTGAAAGTGATGTGATTTAAAATAATTCATAGAATATATCTAGTCGCTATTTGAAATCAGAAATATTATCTGTTTTTTTACACTTTTGTAAATTGTTCATCAACCGGATATATACTTGTTATAATTTTATCATTTGAAACACAAAATACACTGCTGTTGTAACTTATAACTTCGTACAACATTAAAATTGGATACTTCAATTTTACACCAAGAAAGATAACTTGCAAAAAATTATCTACATAAAATAATTCAAGTGACAGATGTATCGGTTTTGATATGAAATAGATAAATATTCTATAATATATGTGAATTTTAAAACTACTCTATGTCTATGTTCCGTTCGTATGTTTTGGTCATAGTGGCTTCCACTTAATAGATAAATATAAGCTCTCATAGATTTTATTTAAAATTTTTTTAGACAAACAATCCTACGGTACATTATCTTTGTGCAACTCTAACGGTTTAGGCAGCACACGCCAAGATAGCTCTCAGAGGGACGATTTTTTCCGACATACTTGATATTTATCGTTATATTATGTATCATTAAATTACACAAAATGTATAAAATATACAACTGTAAAGATTCATCCATATCCATTTAGTAGTTCTTGCGTGAAAGAGCAACAAACATACATTTATACATTCCTTGCTGTTGTCTAAAATAAACATCACTTCTTAGCTTGAAGTATTCCTTATGATTACACCTTTCGGATAGAAACGAGACGAAGCTTATTAGCATTCCATGGATTCACCGTGCGGTGCCGGGTGCATCGCGTTGCAAGAAGAGGAGTTCGCAAACAGCTCCTGGGACTTCCGACCCAGGTGTAGGTTTAAGGGGCCCCTTTAAAATGTGCATTCACGCTCACCTCAACTGGTTGCGCTCCTCTCCCTACCTAACCAAATTTGGAATGAACCAATGCCGCCTTCGAAGTACAAAACATAATACAAGAAACTCTCCTAGGATCCAAATTATATAATTTACAAAAGAAATAAATTGTAAAAGAATACGAGTTGAAGATTTATACAAATTTTATTAATTCAAAACATTAAACATTTATTATTTACATTCCGGGAAATTATATCGACTTAAGTTAGCTCATTCAAACCATTTTCAAATGAACCACGCACCCACCCTGCGAAATTTAGCTATTATAATAATAATAATAAAATTTCTAAAAGTACCATTAACAAATAATTACTTTCATACAAAGTTACAAATGTTTTGATTTATTCCGTTAGTTATAAACTACGTTATATTTACAAGTACTGCTATAACTTATATTTCACTGCAATTAACCATTGAATTGAAGAACGTATTATTAAAACAAATGAAAAGATTAATCAATAATATAAATAAATGCTCCATATATATTATTTTCAAACTTTCAATCTAATTTAAATCATGATAATATTTTACATTCAAAGTTATTTAAATCTAACTTAAGCTATTAAAAATAGTGCACGTAACAAACAAAAAATAATGTAACATATAATTATTTTAACAATAATACAGTTTACAGGAAACAATATTAAAATCAGTTGGCTGTATGGTTGTATATGGTTGTGTATAGATTAAGAAATAACCTCCCGTGCTAGTACTGTGTCACGACAAGGCAACAGTTTATACTTATTTTAAGTAAACCTTCTATGAGGGTAGCCTGGTCGAGTCAGTCAGCTCATACGAGGTGCAGTAACCGCTAGGCTCTACAAATACACAATTGATTCTAGGATGAAGTCCAGATAGTTAAATAGATATTAAAATATTACTAACCCTGCGTGTCTTAAAGGTTAAAATCTTTATAGTAAACAATTTATGAATAACAATCTAATTTTCATCCCCTAATTCGTTTCTTAGGCAGATATATCTTTATTCTTTAATTTTGGAAACAAAGGGTAAAATAAAAAATATATAAACAAACAAATAACAATTATGTGTATACAATTTAATGTTTGATATTATTTTATCGCTATCGTGTAATGGTAAAGTATTAGTATATTAATCTTCAAACATGAAGAGGGTATCCTCATCCCACTGCGGGTTCCAGATTAAGTATTATTAGAATTCCTTTGGAAACATGTTTCCGTAGCCAAATGGATTGAGATAAGAGAAGCGAATATAATAGTGTAGTATTGGCTAAAGATATGAGACGTACGTTTTGTCTTAAATAATATGATTATTTTCTAATACCATAATATGATATCGGCAAAATGTTGTTATTATAAAGAGGTATATTATAATAAATTATTACATAAAGTGATGGATAGAAATTATAAATATTATATATTACGTCAAATTCAATGCACGTGTAACATGTGTATGGGAGATAATTGTTGACATTATTTTTTTTCAAAAGAATATATTTATACCCACGGACACGTGCCCATGCTTTTTTGGACGTTTCATGGTTTTTGTAATAGTTTTAACATTTATAAATTGAGGTATTAAACATAACAAAATAAAATGTTTGAAAATATCTATATACATTTATAAGCATGTTAAGCTTATTTATTTTTTTAAATAAACTATCACATAGTATTTTAAATAAACAATGTATACTGCACAGTTAAAAACATTGCTTAGGTTTTTCGAAACAAGCCTTATAGACGTAACCACCATAAAGACATATTTATAGTGTTAAATTCACTGAGTCTGGCTCGATACGATAGCTCAATTGGTATAGTGACGGGACGATTTTCCAGAGGTCGCAAGTTCGACTCCCTCCCCATATCGATTTATTTGTCATTCTTTATTTATTTAAAAAGGTATTCCTTTTTCTTATTTTGAGTACATATTGTATTGCGTTCTTTTTAGGTTTTTTTTTTATTTTTTTAGGTGGCGTCGAAGTATTTATCAATCTCCATCAACGAAACCCGTTGACCCAGCTTATTAATATCGTAGTCCAAGCTGTAATATTTGTTAGTCTGCTAGCTTGATCTAGAATCATCTCATCTAGTTTATTCAACATTATCTTCGTGGGGTTATGTGGTTGTTAGGTGGCGTCATATGTTTGATTTAGGGGGTCAGCTCCATTTCTCCATTATTCAACATAACGAAACCACTAGTCCCATCATATACATGTTGCATTAGGTTATATTCGGCCTATGTAAATGTGACCATGTTTCCGAATTTTGTAAATTACTCAAGCTGCTCCTAATTTACCTTCGCCGGAATGCACATATTTTAAACCTTATTTACTGTACGCTGTTCATTCCATTTTTTCCTCTGTATTTCAGACAATGGTTCCAATTCTTATCTATTGTAGATTCCTTTGTTTTACGTTCAGACAATAATTTCCTTTTAAAAAATCCTTCCCATTCCACAACTTTTTTAACGAATTCTTTTGCAGTGAAGGCTTGTCGTTTATGGAATTCCTTTCCTTTACAAGCAAGACGAGCTCAATCTCTTGCTCGATTTAAGAAGCTAGTCCAAGATTTTTATCTGTCCCTGTAATTTATTTTTATGATTTTTTATACTTTTATCATTAACATTGTTTTTTTTTCTGTTATTCTTGATTGTCATATATGTATTTGTATGTATGTATGTATGTATATAAGTATCTATGTACCCATGTATTATTACTATTTTGTAAGTATATTACATTATAAATACTCAAATTATTTACCTGATACACCCTTACTACAACAATTTAGTAAAAAAAAAAACAAATTTCTGTACCTCAAGGTTGCTGGCAGAGATCGCTGCTTTAGCGATGAGGTCGCCTTTTGTACATAATGTATTGTTTTTGTTTTTAATATCTTTGTTTTTATTTTCTTTTTGGTGTACAATAAACAGTATTATTATAATTATTATGGCTGTGTGTGTGACTCTAAGAGGTAGGAGTATCAGCTCCATGAATTTGTAATTTAAAATTTTATTGGCCTAAAGATTTCTTCAAGAGATATTGTGTTTTGGCGTGTTCAGTTGCTTTCTTTATAGATTGAAGTTTAAAGAACGCTTTTATTTTTATGTAGTTTTTTTATGGAGTACTCTCCATCGGCCGGGGACAAGGTGGATTGACTATTTTGATTTTTGTCTTTGTTCTTGTTTGAGGTTTTTATGATTTATGAGCTGGCTTTGGTTTTTATTTTTATTAAATTATAGGGCTAGTTAGTTTTTGGTGATTAACCTCACCGTGACGTTTTGAAGATTTTCCATTTGTCTGGATCTTCTTGTGGCTGTGAAACCCTTCATGAAGGATTTTGATGTGAGGCTCGGTTTTGGGCGTGGAGGTTACCGCTTTGTTGTTCTTGCCTTTTACTGTATTCCCGAACCGATCTTTGATGATTGTTCTATGTACGAGTTTTCTGAAGAGTTGGTTGTCCTAAGGTTTTCAAGGTTTTCATCTCGGTCTTCATACACGACTACTTCGTGGAATTTGGAAAAGCCTCAAATTTTTTCCGATTCCCTAGCTTTGATGCATCACTCGACTGGGTATACGGCCGGCAGCAGTCGCTTGACTTAAACTGTTGTGTATCTCCAACTCTTCTAACTATAGATAAGCGATACATAAGTATCATGAATAAGTAATAAATGTACTTACCCAAAATAAAAATCAATGAAATATAATATTAACTGCGACTAGCACTGAAGGTCAAATTTAAATTTTAGATTAAACTTGTACATTCCGTAACAAGTTCGTAGCCAACATTAGTCAAAAAGGATTTTCGTATACTTTGGCGGGTTGCCAGACAGAGAAAAATTACGATGGAAGAAAAAAGAGTTAATGATTTATACGTATGCTATTCCAAATAAGGTATTAACCTACAAGAATAAATAATAATATTATATAACATTTAGGTTCTAAGTAGTTGATTTTATTAGGCCAATTGATGTGTTAATATGTTTTATAAAGTTTTTAGCATCAAAATTGTTACCAAATTTTACGACAGTCATTTTCATGTTCTAAAGTTTCTTAAAAGTCTTACGAAGACTTAAATGATCGATATAAACAATATTCAAAGGCCTGATTCGTCGCAGAACTTGTCCAAGTTTTCAATTTGGTCTTATTTTCCAGATGAATAACTTTATGACAACCTTAATTATTCTTAGTAAATATTATTTTAGAAAAAAATAATATTTATTAATAATAATAACATAATATTTGATCTCATGAAAATCATTTTATGTTGAATTATCTTATTTCATACATTCATTATTTAAACTTTTTGGAATGTTAACACCATTAATTTCTTTCATAGCATTTTGCTGTTACAGTTTCGGGTAAGACTTTAAGATTGTTTTAAATGGTTACGTAGAAAGTTCATTTATTAATAATTTATTTATTTTTAGTCACATATTTTTATTATCTGTCATTAGACAAAACTGAAGATACTAGGTTGATTTATCGCTTTATCGCTTGACAGATAATTATAACGACATAAATAATCTGTGTCATTAAGTTTAGGAATTAAATGTTGCCAGCTTCAGATTACAATAAAATTCTTAAAATCTAAAAAAAAAAAAATTCTTTGTGGTAAATATTTAGTGTTTTAGTTAATATATAAACTATTATACTGGCAGGGTACTCGTTAATACTATTGAGAGACGAAGCTTCTTAGCATTTGCCGCGTTGCAGGGAGAGGAGTGCAAACAGTTCCTGGGATTTATGACCCAGGTGTAGGTTTAGGGGGTCCCTTTAAGCAACGCTCACATTCACTGGTTATGCTCGTCTTTCTACCGAACCAAATTTAAAATGAACCTACCAATTATGCCTTTGAAGTACGTTCTAAAAATTGACTGATGATATTTAGAGAAGCTGATATCTTTAAATAGGTTAAAGCGAGATTTCACTGCTATACTTCTCACCTCGCGCTCCTACAGCGTACTAATTAACAATTTAGATATTTCTGGTAAGTTCGTCATACTTGTTTATCTAACGTGTCTGATCTTTGCTATCGAAATATTTGCTTTCCATGGTATCACATAAGCCCGAAAAGTATTATACGCTTTAACTACGAGTATCTAGAGTACACAAATATCTCCGGTCTGGACGTCCAATAACAATATCAGATCCTTTAGTGGTTGTTATACCCTTTTGCTACTGAAAGACTAACCACTTCACGTATGATGTTTAATACTTTATCGTGGCGATGCGAGTATTGACCTTTTTCCAATAGCACCCTACAATACCAATAAGTGTTTAGCCGTTCCTACTGCCTCTCCACATATATTGCAAGAATTTTCAGTGGCTTTCCCACATCTTACTATTTTACTTTGATGTGGGAGAGTTATTTGGAATGCATTTATAAATATAATTTTTATAAGGCTGGAAACCATTCATGAAGTAGGGTGCGCCTCTTCATAGCTAATGAAATATTAAAGTCACCTATGGTCCCCACCACCAATGGACCCATTCATTTTGGATTTCCAGACTCATCGCTTGCACTCGATACTTATCGTTTTTATCTTGCCGAATAAAAGATTTTGTTAAGTCTATATCCTGAACTTTCCCGCTAGATCCTAACCCTACTTTATTTGTTTGAGCACCTACCATGAATTCTGTATGGAATGTAAGTCGTGACTCGAGCTCTGATGCATTTTATATTTTGGGAGAATGTTACTATATCATCATGAGATTTTTCGATGATTTGTCTTTTGGTAACTCTTAGGTGTACATAGATTTCCGATGGTGACTTTAATTTCATCTCAAAATGTTTTTAGTCTCTGAATAAAATTGAAGAGTCCGCTGAACGCGCCAGCCCAAACCACTACTTCAATATTTTTATGGTGTCTGCATCTAACTTTGACAAAAGGATTTTAGTGAGATGGTAAAATAGAAAAGGTCAATTAAAACGTGACGTTAGATAGTTATCGTATATCAAAGCTTTTTAATATTATAAATTGGTTGATTTTCTATCTTCTTTAGATCATTTAAAAAGTTATGACTGTTAGATATGGAGATTGAGTGCGACCTTTGAATATTTTTTTTTGGTTAAACATTTGAATGGGTCTGCTTCATAAATTGTAGTAACACTTTGACCGCCTATTAAAAGACTCCGATTGAAAGAGGTTTCTTGGCAATTTATCAACCTAGATACAGATAGTCGCATTTGCTGGGTCTCGTCCTCAGTCCGTCACTTGGGCTGACACAGAAATCCTCTACTTCATTTAAAAATACCTGACATTGTTTGGGGTTACTTGTCAGTATGGCTAGATCGTCTGCTAATACTAGTATGAATTATGTGTATTAATGAATTAATATAAACCGATGACCTTACATTTTCTCGTGACTTGTTAATTTTTTTATTAAAATTTTAATTACTATATTAAATATTATAGGAGGAATAAAAGCATGCAACCTTGAAATAAACCTATATTATAACGTGCTTTCTGGTGATTGCCTTTTGGCTTTTATTGGCCTGAAATACTTGTTTTTAATCATAAATCATTTTAGTTTGTAAAAAAGAGAAAAAAAAGTATATATGCCTACATTATTTTATTATTTATTAAATTATTGATACACTTATTGTCTCCAAAGACGATCAAATTATTGAATTGATTATCTGCTTTCATCGATATTTTTATTTTATATACTATTGTTGCTTATTGCAGAGCTAATGAAATATCAAGGAATATTATGTTTTTATTTACTTAGCTATATAATTAATCGAAATTTGCCCGACTAGTTTCGAACCCACTCAGGGTTCTTAGTCATGAGTTCGAAGTTTGGCGAACTCGCGGCGTGAACTCTATTATCAAAGTTTGTGGGAACAAAATTTCGTAAGTAATTTAAAGCTTCATTATGAATAAGTAGGTGTATTTTCAGTTTTGTGACTCTCCTTAACTTTTTTAACGTTTCATAATAACTGGTAATAATTTATCAGTATAAGGTTTTTCATTAAATTAAAGAAAATTTTCCATTTAAGTTCCCGTAGTAACTCATCAACTGAAAAGGTAACAATATTATACATTTTAATACGAAAATATAAAATAAAGATTGCTATATAAGTTTCACTACGACGTCATAACATTACTTATTCATCCACACGACAGTGTATTTGTGTGAGAGAGAGAGACTTTCTAATTACAGTGTTGAGGCAAGTAGCCCGCGAAGCCGCAATGTACGTGAGTCTGGTGATGATGGAAAATTATAATTAATGAATCTTCAATCAAAGGGATTCAAAGTAGAATCATATTGAAAGAGAGGAATAAAAAATGATGATTTTCCAATGAGACTGTTAATTGAAATCATAACAGGTCTGTCAATATAGTCATTATATTAAGACTTGATTAGGTTAATTTCAAGGTACTTTTCTTAAATACTATTTTTAATTTTATTTTATTCCAGCTTTTTACTCGTATTAATAAATAAGATTAAATTAAATATTTAAATATTGTTCAATCTAATTACTCAGTTGTTTTTACTTATGTAAATATAATTTTTGCCAAATATTCAAGCTATAATGTACTTTCGGAGTTTTAATATTTGGAAAAATCTAACACACAGTAGTCACGAACATTGAACATCTAATATACATTATTAGAATTAAATTACTTTATTGAAGTAAATACATAATAATACACAGCTTATGTGGGATGTTATATAAAGGAATCAAATTCTTCCACGAGCATAAATATGGATGTATTTATATACTAAATTATATATTTTCTCAGGATCTTTTGAAAAAATATAATGTTATTTATATCTGGATCACACCTAAAAATATAAAAAAATATATACATTTTATCATAAGTATATAATTTAAAAATACATGACAAATAGTTAATCAACATAATATGTCGATTAATAAGAAGATAAATAGTAAAGATATTATATCGTTACTATTTATCTTCTAATATCGGCCACTTACTAAAGGTAAAGGCCAGAGCTTTTATCACACCGAGGGCCACTTATGTCATTCCCGAGGGCTTCAGCTAATAAAATAGATCAATTACTTTGGATCTCAAATAAGTAGCAATTTTGTAAGGACTCTGAACCGAGTCTTGTAAACGTTTTTAAGAGTTGTATTTATAGCTTATAGGTATACATCTATGTTAAAAATTTGTGTCTAGTAGTCTAGTAGTAGAACTCAAATAGTAAACTTGTTTTTTTTTATATTATTTTTTTTACGGCAAAGAAATAGTCTGCATATAGAAAATCATATCATAGTATATAGTAACGAAATTCATGTCGTCATTACGAGTTAGCGGACGTTAAAATCGAATATATATCTTCATATTAAATAAAAAGTTTTTGTGATTGACAGACAAAAATTAATTCTTATTTAATTGTTTTCATGAACATAAAACCCAATCGGGTCGCTCATTTTTTTTTTAGTTAATTAAAAAAGGTTTTTGATAATATTATACCTACCATTTTAACATTTACGAGTAAAATAATTTAAAGTTATATAAAACAATCACATTAGTATAACATCAATAATAAATAACCAATATTTTTATTGTCATGTGCCCATTTCATTATATAATTTAAACAACATAATTGGATCCGAAATAATAGCGAGTTAAGAAGTGCGTTCCAATTACATTACGTCAACTGAATAGCGTCACAATCATTCAAGAAAATTTCAAACGTCATCTCGCAGAAGGGCTCTCCGAGGTCAGTTGTCAGTCTCGTAGTGATCTTATATCTATGTACGTACGTCATTTCGTTTATTATATAAATAACTAATTGTCACCGAACTTCAAAAGGTTGAAAGTGCTTTGACCTTGGTGTCAACTTTCATTGTTTTAAAGAAAAGATCTATCTAATTAGTAAATGTTTTGACAAATACCTAAGTACCTACCTAAAATGGTTAACTTGATTGACCGCTGTAATGCAAACATACCTACACTCTAATGTTTTTAAAAAAAATAAGACAAAACGTTGAATAATGTGTAATTTATTTACACTATCACGTATGTTGTATGGGGAACCCCCTTAATATTTTCTTTTTTATATATATTTATTATTTGATGTTATAATAATTTTCAAATATTCTTATTTTGCCAAATTATAGACAGATTTGTATATTTTTTATTTGTAGGACGTATTGTTCTGACGGTCATCAATAAACTAAAGGGCAGCCTTTGTAACCTGACCTTGAACAGATAGCGCTAAGCGCACTAGGTTCGTTTACTGATCTGTCGCACTAGTTAGCGTCGGTTGAAGAGCAAGCGTGTAGGGTCTATTCTAACCTTCGTAATTGATGGGATCACTAGCTCAATAACAGCACTTTCATAATGCGATGTTAATATGCAAATGGAAATAGTGTTGTTTAATGCGCTCATTTCATTATTCAATCTAAGCGACACTGTGTCAACTAGCGTACATCGCATTGCATTGTGAATTGAGTGAAAGTGAATTAGTGTTTCTCTCTGATTAGGGGAGACTCCTACTCGCTATTTAACAAGGAAAATAACACAGCTAAATTGCATAATGAAATGGGGCTTTTAATAGGTTAGGTTAGCTTATTACGTAACAACTTAAGACAGAAGGTCTCTTAAGTAGGGTTTGAATAAATTAATAACGACTTGGTATTACATGCAGCTTACAACTTTTTACGGTAGAATAACTGCGTTGCTAGACTTGGTTTTTTAAGATATTGCTTTCTATGCGATTTGATTTCTTTCTTATTAGATTAAGTTATTGAAAGTTATGTGAAGGTAGTCGAAGCTCCCTTCCTAATGAATACTGCGCTTTATAGGCAGGAAAATTATATATTAATTTAGATATGGACACATGTACAATTTTGTAAATATTTGAACCAAAAAATATATAGATTTTATATATTAGTAGCACAGATCAGAATACTTTTTACAAATAAAACGTATATAAAACATAAGAAACGCACTAAACGAATTTAACTCGTTTTTTTTTGCTGGTGAGGAGTTTTGTGGCTTATTTTAGTATATATTACGTTACTACTCTCTCCAAATAGAGATCAAGATCATGGTTTGATACATTATATGTAAATAATATGTTAATGTAGATTTTAAATAAATATAGAATAAAAATACGGGCAGGGAATCGAAGCCCCGACTTCTCCGTCCACACGAAACTGTTCCTAACCAGTGTTACTAACTCTGCAGTATAGATGGACTTTGAAAAGCCACAACCGATTAATGTTTGAAAATATCTATATTTAGTTGATATTCAGTTGCCATTAATATTACAAATATTTAACAATATATACAACCTGTAAATTCGACCTATCTCTCTTCAAACTTTTTTTGTGGTGTGATCCAAAGTAATTGATCTACTTCATTAGATGAAACCCTCGGGAATTACTTAAGTAGCCCTCGGTGTAAAAACAGCTCTGTCCTTAACGGATAATAAGTGGTCGATATTAGAAGAAGATAAATAGTGACGATATATATTGTTCAACTATTATTTGTTTATCATTTAATTATACACTTTTATGAATTATATATATTTGTATTCTAGAGTGCGAAGATATAAATAACATGAAATTTCTTAAACATTTAAATAATAAAGGTTCTCTGTAAAAATCCAGTACATTCACGAATAGGCTCTACCACTTACTAGTGAAGCTTATTTAATTAAGCCAGCTTGGGAACCAACAATTTAATATAATCTTACTCAATAATTAAACCATAAAATGCACAATTCCTTTTTCGTCAATGATTACAGACAAAATATAGAGACTGTACTTACAAAATATAAAGACTGCACTTACAAAATATAGAGACTGTATTTACAAAATATAAAGACTGCACTTACAAAATATAGAGACTGTACTTACAAAATATAAAGACTGCACTTACAAAATATAGAGACTGTACTTACAAAATATAGAGACTGTATTTACAAAATATAGAGACTGTACTTACAAAATATAGAGACTGTACTTACAAAATATAGAGACTGTACTTACAAAATATAGAGACTGTACTTACAAAATATAGAGACTGTACTTACAAAATATAGAGACTGTACTTACAAAATATAGAGACTGCACTTACAAAATATAGAGACTGTACTTACAAAATATAGAGACTGTACTTACAAAATATAGAGACTGTACTTACAAAATATAGAGACTGTACTTACAAAATATAGATACTGTACTTACAAAATATAGAGACTGTAATTACAAAATATAGAGACTGTACTTACAAAATATAGAGACTGTACTTACAAAATATAGAGACTGTACTTACAAAATATAGAGACTGTACTTACAAAATATAGAGACTGTACTTACAAAATATAGAGACTGTACTTATAAAATATAGAGACTGTACTTACAAAATATAGAGACTGTAATTACAAAATATAATATCAAATGATCTCGGCAAACGCGTGTTTATAACAATCGATATAAAAATATCTTATTTAGCTGTCAGGTGGCGTTTTAATAATATTGATTTGTCCATGACGTGATCAAAACTTTTGACTTTCTATCAAGTTCTTACTTAAAATTATTATTTCAAACTTACTTCTTACTTAAAACATCCTTCGAGAAACAAACAAACCAAAAAAAATGAACGTTTGGAAACAGTGTCCACATTAAAGTAATATCCAGATGAGTTTGTTTTGTGATTCTTCTCAGAAGGGCTACAGAAGAGTCGATAGGTATAAAATAGTCTCTCCTAACATTTTCATTTCATATACAGAAATAATCACTGGTATTGATTCAAAGCTTAAGATATAAACATGTATATAAATAAATAGCGGGAAACCTTTTATCGTTTTAATATTAATATTTTATTTTATATATTTAATAAAATAATTATTAAAAGTTTCGTATTATTTATTGTTAGTTATTTTCATGTTTCATTAAAATATTTGATTCATATTTTTGTTTACTAAGACTGCTCAGAAATTAGATTGGATCTTGAATTGAAGTCATTTATAACGATTTGGAACGATAAGACGAATAATATAAATGTCATGTGTGTTATTAATATATTGTTTCAGCATCTGACATAATATATGCACCATGCACTTTGGACTTATCGTACAGGCTTTAAAAAAGGATAATGTAATTAAATTCAATAATTTTGAAAACACTTTCAATATACGCCTTCTTTGAGAACTTAAAACCGAGACATTTGATTAACGATAAACTAACCCTTAACTAAAGCTGAGAGTTGCTAGAAGTTATATTAATCTTCTTCAAAATTTAATAAACTTGATAATTATGAATATAATATTAGACAAAAGGTAACAGAAATAAAACTTTTATACAAATTTTATATGTGAATATAATCCCGAGCGTCGAAAACTTAATTTATGTATTAGTTTTATTGCGTAGTTTAAAAAAATCGTTTACTGAAAATGCAATGATTGCACCATTTCAAGCACGAGTTTTACGAAGTTAGTCGTAGGCACTCATACTTGTAATGTACTAGATGTGGTACGTGCTTGTTTTTAAACATTGTTATATTACTACTTTCTTTTAACTTATAAGACATCGTAAGAATATGTAAATGTAATATAAATCCTTATTTATATTCAATACATCATTCTTAGCAACTAAAAAACTCTTCAGATAATTTCTAAAATAGTATTAGAGTGAGCTCAGAAGTTTTAGCGTTGCAAATTTAACAACAGTTACAGATAACAAAGCTTGTTTCATCTGTCTAATTGGATGCGAGTAGAAAAATATTTGTGGTTTTTTTAAAACATTTTGATTGAAATAAGAAAACATATATTATCGTAGACAGTGAACACATACGGTTACATCCAGAGCTCATAACTTATGGGAGCAATCACACTCGTGGATGCATCAGTCAGCTCGGTCTACTGCCGGCAGCAGTCGCTTGACTTGAACTGATGTATTTCCTGTAACTATAGAAAAGCAATACGAAACAAATATGAACTATAGTATAAACTGGATCTAATAGTGAAGGTAGAATTTAAATTTTACATTAAACATGCGTACATCATAGTAAGTTTGTAGCCAACATTAGTCAAAAAATAAAGTCATATACTTTGGCAGATTGTTACAAGCAAAAACTACAAGAGAAAAAAAGAAATAATTATATATAGGTATGCTACCCTTATAATTTATTTGAGTATAAAGATATTATGATACTAGCTGATGCCAGCGACTTCGTCAGCTCCCACAAATCTCATGGATAAAATAATATGGTGCTGGCATTAAACTCTATACTCGATATATTAGTTACTTTATGGCAAGGAGATATTGATAAACACAACGTCAGTATTTTTTTCGTGGAAGCCGGACCACATGCATATAGACAAAAATGTCCATCTGTTATTCCGTTATTCCGAAAGCTTAGTATATAAACAAGTACATAATCGTAGTATATAAGCTAAACATAAAAGCGTAGTACATAAGCTTAGTAGTAGATACCAGATAATGAAATGTTATAAATAGTTATAAATTAGCAATGAATACAATAATATTGGTACAATCATACCAATAATGTTAGTGTAGTAAATATGACTTTAAAAAATATGATGACGTTGAAGTGAAACCAAACTAGGATCGGAAAATAAATTATCCACAGTATCCTACATCACTATGTGTTTTCACACCTGTCTCAAGTCAACAAGTCACACCGACACGATTCATCTTTACAATTAATTTTAGCCTGTTTTATTGAGCCTATTTGGGAAATGAAAATGACCAACATAATGAATTATATTATTTAATGTATATAGCAGCTTAACTATTATAAATTTATAATACTATAAAATATTCCGAGTTTTATATTGCGTCGTCGGGGCCGTGGGCGCTCCCGAGGTAGGGGAAAAGGAAATGGACGCGGAAGGTCAAAGGCTAGTACCAGTAGAGTGAGGAGGGAGCGAGGTCGCCCAAAAGGTAGTCGTAGTTGTACGCATTGTCGCTTAGTGTAAATAGTTCCTTGTCAGACCTACCCGAGATGAAAAAGAAGTTAGTGGTGCTTTCTAGCACTACGAACCCTATGCTCCAGGCTTACGTCCTGCCAAAAAATATTTTTCTCTTACATACTTAGTAGCAGTGTATGTAAAGGCAACCTATTCTAGGTGATCTTCTTACATTTATTTTCTGTAACTAAGTGTAGATATTTTTGCATCCTTTGTACGTCTTGTCAAGTACAATAAAAATGTGTACATTTTTTTTCATAATGCCATTAGTTAAGTCAAAAATAGGTCGTAAATGGCTAAGGGCTTTTGTTCGAAAAATGGTGATGTCGACTATGAGCGACTAAGTGAAATTATTAAAATATAGATGCTTAAACAATAAACTCCTGCGACTTCGGTCATGGAATTTCTCTTAGGGAGTCCCAAGGCCCTCTTGCCGCCAGGGTCATCTAGCGTATTAAGTGATATGTTGACACCGACAAAAACGGTCTGATATTCAAACCAAAACACTGCGTGTTGTAAAGTTTACCCAAGTTCCCTGGGCCATCCATGTGGTGATATCAGGGAAGGCCCAAGTTCCATTTTTTTTTGTAACAGAACTTGGCGTACATATGATCACTAAATATTATAATATAATCTATATATACTCGTAACCTCTTATTTGTTGTTTTTATTCGACTAATTTTGTGTTAAAATAATAGTCCAAATGTTTTTGTATCAAAAATGTTTGTATAATTTTATGGTCGTCATTCTTTAAGTTCTAAAGTTTCTTAAAACAAACGTTACGAAGAATGTATATAAACAATATTCAAAGGCCTTTGTGATTCATCGCAGAACTTGTTCAAGTTTTCAATTTGGTATTATTTTTCAGATCAATGACTTTATAACAACCTTTTTTATTCTTTTTAAATATGATTTTAGAAGAAAGAATATTTATGTCTCATAAAATTTTATTTCGTTATAAGCACAAGATAGGCAATCTTTATTTATCGTTACATTATTAAAATTATTATGGAATGTAAACGCCATTTATTTCCTTTACGACAATCTATTGCTATACCTTACGATAACATCGTAATTACCATTGTATTCAATATATTTTTTTAACCATTTATTAATTTTCATGCTTACAATACAAAATTTAGATTGTGCAACAAGCATTAATACTTCTATATGCTTTGCTTTCTATATACCATACCCTTGTTTAATTTTCGACACAATGTTATATTTGGTGGAGAGAGAGAGTGAGAAAAAAAAAATAATATATATATCAAGTAATGCAAGCCCAAAAAAACCCTTTTTGAAATTTTAGTCTGTGTGTCTGTCTGTCTGTTGATGGCTTTCACGCTTAAACTACGGGACAGATTTTGATGAAACTCTTTTTATTATATAGCTAGTAGTCCTAGGCAACATATAGATAATAATTTATTTTGAAGATCAGAATATCAGATTAACAAACCTAACTAGAAAGAAAAATGCATATTTGACTTTAGTCCTGGGTAGTATGGTATTTTTATTTCAGACTTGCTTTCTTATTATCAAATAAGAAAGTAATATCCGACTTTTTATTTTTTTTCTACATTACGACCTCTTTTTGTTATTAATGTTGAAATAAGAAAAAAATATAAATAATATCCTAATATATAGAATTCTAGCAAATAAAAATCTTAATATAATTGAAATAAAATCAATGATCTTCAGAAAAAGATGGAATCGAATCAGCCACCGTCGCTTTGAAAGGATATTAAGTTGAAATATTGAGTAAAGTCTAGTAATGTAATTGTGTCTGAGTGCAGCTTGACAGATGAAGCAGTCTGAAACCTTTAGAATTATAACAGATTATTTTTTTATGAAAAAATCTGTAAAATTGTTACATCGATTATAATTTAAGTAAAGAAATAGATCTTATTTCTATTTAGCAGTTATATTAAAAACATAAAAAAAACAATTGTCAGTGATGTACACTAATATTTAAAAAAAAAATAAAAATAAAATAAAGGAAATTCCACCAGATCTTGTTAAATGTAAAATAATAATTGTAAATGCAAAATAATAATTAAAAAATGAGAATACTTGTAATTTTGATATGCTTAAATTAAATAATATTATTCAATTAATATTGTACTGTACACACTGTATATACACGTGTCTCTTATATTGTTTGTCTGTTAGTTTACTTACTCGTTGATTACGACAGACACACCGGAGTATATACGAGAATGTAACAACTGTATAATTAATGAGCGAACACATTTCGATGTAAGACATAGTGCAGTAATTATCGAACTTATGAACGAATATAATAAGCTATAATATTATAATTACATTTTATATACACGTATGTTAATTAATAACAAATATTCAATATTTTGATTGAAAATCAAACATAGTACCGATCCTGTATGCATTTTAAATACAAGTATCACAAATCAGAACACTTTTATGTATAATCTGTGTAAATCAAGTAAATGGTACGCACTAAACGTTTTACATATTAGGCGACTTCAGAATGAATTATTCATGAGTAAGTTTACTTCACGCCTCGTGTCTGAATTTACCTTGTTTTTGTCGTTGGTTAGGAATTTTGTGATTCAGTTTTCTATGACTTAACCTCGCTTCTCTCCCAAAATAGAGATAAAGATGACGGTTTAATACTATCATCAAGTAGATGAGGATGTACTCTTTTAATTATGTTACAGGTACTTACGTTGTAATAATACAATATCCTAATACAGGTTTACGTGAACTTTATTTCCTCTGTATGTTGTGAGCCATGGAATTATACTTATTTTATACATACAATTATTACTCTTTCAGTGGACGATAAAATAATATGTTTGAAATTTGGAATAAAATATATATCTACACATTATTTTTCTAACTAATTCAAATTACTTTTTTATAAAAATATTCTGTGCTTTTCATAATATTGGTAAGAAATATAAATTTTGATCGGATCGCAACATCTTGTTGGCATCTTTTCAATGTTAGAAACATTGGTTAAGATGTTTCGAAAGAAGCCTAATAGATGTCACCACCGTCCCTATAAAGACGAATATGTATAGAGTGCTAAATTCACTAAGTTTGTCAGCGATACGGTAGCTTAATTGGTAGAACGACGGGACGGGCTCCCAGAGGTCACAGGATAGAATCTCTACCCGCATTACGCTATCCTGGTGGTTACAAAGCGATCAGTTGATTGCTACATTTATTATCATTTAGTCGACTCTTACTACCAAAATAAAATAACATGGAGCAGTGCTATCGGCTGGACAACAGACATACACACACACAAATTGTAAAATTTACATACATTTATCTGATGGATTCATAAACGTTTTTAAACATTTCACCCAAAAATGTCATTAATTTCAATAATATTCAATATTTCAACCCAATATACTCCAAAGCGACGGTTGCTGATTTGATTCCCGATCGATTTCCTTCGCTCATTGATTTCATTACAGCTCAAAGTTAAGGAAATGGCTTTGAAGTTGTTGGTATTTTTTTATTTACTATGAAAATATAAATAGTCTCCTAGCATTGGACTGGGAATCTTCGATAATAATGAAAAAGCGTATTTTTTATGGCATCTAAACCCAATTATCGAGGAAGGTTATAGTTAAGCTTACTTACAATATTAAACTTACAATAGATGATTAGAAAGTATCTTTATAAAATGTATTATAACTGTGTTGATACTATATAATATATATTATAGGTACTATATATTATTTGATACGATAGAGTGGATTGTCCTGAGTAACAAATTATATCATTTTAACGGTAACCGACCTTCTAACGATCTTTTGCAGTTCAGGTAAACGAAGTAACGAGGAGTAACTTATATCTACTAATAATATAGCTGTAGTTTAATTTTCTATGTGAAAAAATATACTGTTAAAAATATCATCCTGAAATAACTTTTATATGTATAAACTCAGTCAGTCAATTTTAGCCGTAAAACAATATATATTTTTTATTACTTCGTGTTATGTATATGGGCTTGTTGGTTGGTGCATCTTGGATTTTTATTTGATTTATTTTCTACATACTGGTTGAAATTCGGATAGTTTTTAATCAATCTTTTGATGGGTTCAAATCGTAGAACAGAATAAATTTTATAAATGTATTTCTATTATATAATTATCAATTTATTGTAATCTGCTCACTACATTTGCACACATATAATAAAGTAAAAGCATTGTCATCAAGTAACAATGCTATAATTAATACAGACTAAGCACTAGTTAGGCTTGATAAGTATCATTCATTACTCATTGTACGAGATACACTCATTACGCAGTAAAATAATACCTATCATATTGAATATTGATATTAGAATAACGTTATTATAAAAATATCATTCATCATGAGAGTAAACTGAAACCCAAAAAATACAAAATGTAACGGCATATTAATGGAAATAAAATTTCACATGTTCGTGCATAAATGTAACGAGCTAATGATTATTTATTGAGAATATATTTCATAACGGTGCTTTTAAAACTTAACACTTTTAATTGATTTAATTCATTGTTTAAGTAACTATGTTATAATACGAGTATAGTAGAAAATATATACACCTTTGAAGTTGATCTTTAATAGATGTTCCTGTCGATCTAGAACGTTTGACAACGTAGACTAGTAATTTTAGCTTGATAATATACTTGCTTTGGTTTTAAAATTATGTCTAAATAGCAGCCAGTTTTAAATTAATTATACATTAATTTTTTTTTGGTATAATTAATAACAGCTGGCAGCTAATTAATAACAATCTAATAGTCAAGTCAAGCGATGCTTGTAGGCAGCAGAGTTAGTAGGGCTGCTAAGTTGATTTATTAACGAAAGTTACTGGATGGATCATTATTTTTGTGTTGGAATTTAGGTAACGATTTTTTTTTTAAGTTTTTACATAATACAATATACAATGCATGGATGTAAAGTCTAAGCTTAATTCACATTTTTTGTTAATATTATTTTTTATATTTGATTGTCCTTACTTGTTTTCTTTTTGTCCAACTTTTTTTGGTGACCATACTATCGAGGTATCATCGATAGTTATTTTTGCTGGGTGTGGAAAAGGTGTTCCACTGGAATCTTCCAATAAAAGTATTTCGACAGTTTTTCTAAGAACTGAAAGGAGACCAATCGGTCTGTATGACTTGGGTGGGTTGTCGTCATCTTTGCCTGGTTTTTTGTAGAATAACGTGTTTTTCTTTCATTGCTTAAAATATTTCAATGACAAACACTTATTTGCGATTATCAGGAATACGCTGTTTCCGCTTTTGATGGTCACAGCACAGATATCTTTTTTTAGATTAAGTGCTTGCAGAACGAGTTTCTCTGCAGGTGTAAATGATTGATTATCTTTTTCCAGATCCAATGGCATTTTCTCGTTTACCAATTCCTGGATTTCCGTATAACCCAGTCAGTCTGGTTTTGGCGATAAGCTTTGCCATCTTTTGTGGGGCTAGGGAAAAGCCTGTTTTTTTCTTAAAAGTTGATCCTTTTATTTTTCGGCTGTATTTCTAATTACCCAACAGATCTTATGATACGTACTATCTTTACTATAAGTCATACAGAACTCGTTCCAACTTTCCGTATATGTTTTATGGGTTTTGCTCTAATAATCAGGTAGGGCATCGATATAGCTGTCGATGATGTTTTTTATTCTACGTTTTTTGACCATTCGACCACAGTAGTGCCTTTGACAGCTCTGGCTGGATTTTCGCAGGACGTCTGAATCGCGTTTGTCTATTTTTTAATGTCGACTCGAGTTGCTTTAGAATTTTATTTTGTTAATTGCGTTTCTTAATCGATGATGTCTCTCTCTACCAGCGAGATTTAGAAGAGTGTTTTTAAAGAGGCGACTTTGACTTTCTTTAGTTGTAGATGCACGTTGTTATAGGCTTTCAAAAGGTTCTGGTTCGCGCAGTTCGAACGTTAATGTGTTGTGGTGTGATGTAATGTGAGTTCATCCTCCATTTCATAAAATATATTTAAGTTTGGTAGACATTTATTTACTAAATACTAGACTTAATTTCAAGTGTAACTTTTTCTAGACCTTTTATGGTGACAAATATTTTTTAAAATATGTTTTTATCATTCGTGTAGATATATTTTATATTTAAAAATATAGAATTTAATCTTATAATAGATTAAGTACATAATAAATATTTAAACGACAATTAATTCGACATTAAAAACACACCTGACATATCAAGAAGCATAGACGCTCCCCATACTTAACGAGCGCAGAATGAATTATTCATGACCCAGTTTGCTTTACGCGACGCGCTTGAATTAAATACTTGCCGCTAGTTTGGCAATTTCTGGTGAATTCTTCCTAGAAATAAAGAAAGGATAAGTTACAACCTTTCGCTTCATGCCTCCCCCGCGGACCTAATAAAAATATTATTAGCTCGAACAGAAAGCCGCATGTCATTCTTTTTTACATTTCTTTTTGTTTTCATTTCAGAAAATAAAGCGGCGATAATATACGTAAGCAGTCTTGGTTTCTGCAAGATGATTGATCCACAGCGATCGAGATAGCCAATTGTTTATTTAAAACTTTAATATTGTATATATATTTTTTCTTTTGGTGTTATGTAATTTTTTATAGTGAAAGATTAATAATGTCAGTGCTGTAGTTTCAAAGGTTATTGATTTTAATCAAACAAATTCATTTAATTTATGGTAATAGTACCTACAGAAATGTATTCTTACAAAAATGGTACATTAAATTGTACTTTTTCCGATCGAAGTACCAAATGTAACTCAGTCGCTCAATAGCACTGATATATAATAGATAATGTAGAATTTAGGAGGTAAAGGGAAATATCTTATAATATAATAAGCGTCTTGTGATATTATATGGTATGGTAATGCTAGTGGGAGGTACATTCTATTTCAAAGACATTTGAAACAATCAAGTTAAAATTAAAGTCGGTTGTAATCTCCATATTGCAATATTTGAATTAAAATGATTGCATATAAATAACATAAACCTTAGTCCTGTTTTGCCATTTTTTTTACATTAATTTAAATATAAAAATGTAAAGTCTTGGTAATAATATTCTAAAATATTACCTTAAAGTAAATAGTTTTTAAAATCTTTAGCGTAAGATAATATTAAATAACATTTATTAGACGCTGCGTTTGTCCTGCCGTTGACAGTTCGGGCTTCTCGCTCTCATAGCTAATGAATTGACCAGGATGAAGAGAGTCGGAGCAAATTTATCTTAAAACTTGAAACAACGTAAAATTTTATTGCTATGGATATCATAAACAAGATTGAATGAAATTCATAACAAAACTACTAATTAAAATTCTCATAAGCCTAATTGATGTACTTCTAATGTGGCGGGAAAACAAACGATAAGTATATTTCTTATATTATTTTATGTTAGGTTTGAGTATGCCTTTTATTGTAAAAAAGTGTTTCTTAAATAAAATTACAATACTTTAATATTCAACTGAGTTATTTCATATCAATATAGAACTATATTTTTTTAAGTGCAAATGGGCAAATGGTTCACATGATAATACATGCTGACGTCTGACGTTTGCAAATAAAAGGAATGTGTTGCCGCCCTTAAAATATGGAAATTCCTTAAGGGATGAAGGAAGCAAGGAAAGGAATGGGAAATAAGGATGTTTGGAATTCTGATTCTCCCACTTACTGAGCGAAACAGCTATTAGCGACAAGTTTCTTAAGTTGAGTTATATAAAACAACATTTTTTTGCGGTCAGTACGCGTTTAAATCATTTTGAATGGTTGCTAGCGTCATATTAGAAACAAGTCTTACAACCATCCTTCGTGAAACCAACCTATATTGATCTTTTAAAGTGAAGACTTTATATGAAGATATTTAATAACATTTAAGTCCCTCATTGGTGTTGTCATTTTCGGATTCTTAATTTTGGCAATTGCCTTAAATTTGTGTGGTGGGAGGAATCAATAAAATTTTATAAAATATATATAATATGTTTTAATTAAGAACATTCTGTTAAATAATACAAATTATCGTTCGTCTTTCACACCGTGGGCTAAATATTCAAGTCTTGAAAGGTTTTCTTCATACTAATTTTAATTGAATAAATTCATTTTGATTATATGGTAAATTAATCATAAGGCCTTCCCATCGAAAAAATTGCAATGGTACTAGTTGTTCGTTATTTGCTCATTTCATATTGACGTTGATAAAATAGTGATCACAATAAAGAAGTACTCTTTTGAATTAATTTTGCGGTCCTTTCCAGACCAGGGCACATTTAGAACTATCGTAGCTGTAATTTTAAATTATAGTGTATCTTTACAGATTTTTTTTTTTTTTTTTTTTTTTTTTTATGTTATAAGAGGGCAAACGAGCGTGCGGATCACAGGTGTGAAGTGATCACCGCCGCCCACGAACTCTTGCAACGTCCGAGGACTCACAAGAGCGTTGCCGGCCTTGGAGGTGGGTATAAACGCCTTTTTTGAAGGTACCCATGTCGTATCGATCTGGAAACACCGTCGAAGGAAGTCCATTCCACATGTTTGTGGTACGTGGAAAAAATGTTCTTGAAAACCGCACAGTAGAGGATCGCCACGCATCCAGGTGGTAAGGATGGTATTGCAGGCGATGTCGTGCTGTGCGGTGGTGAAATTCGGCGGCGGGCATCAGATCAAAAAGCTCTTCGGAGCACTCCCCGTTGTAAATGCGATAGAAAACGCACAAAGAAGCCACGTCTCTACGCAATGCCAAAGAGTCCAGCCGTTCACAGAGCACTGGGTCCCCGACAATCCGAACGGCTCTCCACTGTACGCGGTCAAAAGGTAGAAGCTGGTATTGGGGTGAACCGGACCAGAGATGAGAGCAGTATTCCATATGTGGTCGGACCTGCGCCTTATAGAGCGCAAGTCTTTGGCCAGGATTGAAATACTGCCTCGCTCTATTGATTACACCCAATTTCATCGAGGCAAGTTTGGCCTTGCTCTCCAGGTGACCACGAAACTGACAGTCGCTCGAAATGTCGAGGCCCAGTATACTGATACTTGGCGAGGCGTTGAGGGGTGTGCTTTCGAAGAGCGGCGATACGACAATTGGGGTTTTTTTAGTGGTAAACGCGCAAACCTGTGTCTTTTGGGGATTAAACTGAACGAGGTTCAGTTCACCCCACTCTGAGACCATCCCTAAGGATGTCTCTACAGAAGACACAAGTTTCTTTCGGCACTCGTCGACGTTTTCCCGAGAGAGACCTGCACGGCCGGAATATACCGCATCCCCAGTGCTGTCATCCGCATAACAATGTAAGTTGGAAATATCCAACAAAATGGATGGAGATGGGTTCATTTCGATAAGTGTGGTGTCCAAATAAGCCATCCTGGCACTTCTATACACATTCTTATATTCTTTTGTAAACAAATGATAACTGGTTTTGATTTATAGCGGAAAAAATATAAAACAATAAATAAATATTGTATTATATAAGATTTCAACAGTAATTTCGATACATTATATCAGTACTTGAAACGAAATGTAAGAATGTAGTTACAAAAATATATCGTTATATTATTGTATTCCTGTTTCATTATACTTTTTGTTTTTCTAATATATTTATAAGACACGATCTTAAATGAGCACTCGGTTCATCTGAATGTCAGTGGCGCTGTACTTGTAAATACGTTACACTCTTGAGCATTATTTACATTATAAATATATGTAACCCTTAATCAAGATTCGGTTGCATTTAAAAAGTAAATTTAAATAATATAATTTTGATATCATCACATCAGAAATTAAATATACATTTTAATTCGATATGCAACAAGGTCGGTGTAACCCACCACTAAGGTTACAAATTCTTATCAAAAGACATCTTATACCGCTCCATACTTTATGAACTTTCAAACATTAATGAACTTACACAAATATTTTGAATTGGTAAATAATCTTCATTATGCAATTCTTAAATTTCATTTCAAAAATTAATTATTTCATTTCTAATAAAGATTGACAATTCTTAAATTTCATTTCAAAAATTAATTAATTCATTTTTAATAAAGATTGACAGGTAACAAGTTTATCTTTTAAAAAGAAATATAAAAAGAGCTAATGTTTCGGCGGATAAAAAGGTTTTATATTTCTTGGGAACAATAAGCACTTACCTTAACGATATCATTCAGTGTTGAGGATTTGAGGCTACACCTGCTTGCATACTTGCGTTTCTTCATCTAGTCTTAATAGATTAGGTGTTTGGGAAACCTTTTGCCGTATACCGACAGCGTATGCCAGATATAGAAGTACTCAGCAGTAAGTGGGTTCTGAGAGACAGAAAAATGAAACCACGTCCAACTTCCACAGTTCGTATACTGATAAATAGAACTTATCGTATTTAAGTAATTATAATATACATAAATAGCAAAAGCACCAACAAAAACCCACAACTTTAAACCGACTATTTTAATTAACGATAAACTAACTCTATACTAAACCCGAGTGTTATGTTTCCAAAAGTTATGAAAGGCGAGAGTTATAACAATGTAAATAAGACAATAGTGAACGAAAACATATTTTTATTTGATTTTAAATAAATAAGCCCGATAGTCGGAAAGGTCTTTCAGGTATTAGTTTTATTCAAAGTATTTATATATATATTTATTATATATATTTTTAATTGGATGGTTCTCGCCAGTTTACTGAAAAGGCGCTGATTGGTCTATAAAACTCACGTACCTACGTCGTACCGTAGGAACTCATATCTCTAAATATGCTAGATGTCGTGTTTAATGTTATTTTATTGTTTTGATTACTAAAAAATATCCCTATTTATTTTTACCTCTTCATCGTTATTCATATAACGTTTCTTAGTAAACATTAAAAGTGAGCTCCGAAGTCTTAGCGCTATGAGTTTAATAACAAATACATTGTGGAAAAAATAGCACTGCTTGTTTTATCTGTTTATAATGTCTGAATCGAATCTGATCGAAATATGAAAACATGTATTATATGTATAAAACTAACAAATACGGTCACATCTAGCGCTGATGACTTGTGGGAGCAATCACTCCTGTGACTGCACCGCCCGGCTGGGTGTACTGCCGGCAGCACTCGGTTGACTTAAACTGACGTGTTGCCTCTAACCACAGATAAGCAATATATAATAATTAGGGCTAAGTTAGTCCCTGCACTAACTTAAATTGAAAATCAATGAAAAAGTCAGTATAAATTAAATTTTCGATTCAACTTGATCTCAGCCTGATTTTGCAGCCAACGTTACTCAGGAAAGATTTTTGTATACTTTGGTAGTCTGCCAGAAAAGTTACAGGGGTAAAAAATATACCTGATACATAGTTATATCGTACTAAGAAATTAATTTAACTATATATAAAAATATTATATAACATTTAGTGATCAAGTTGTTGTTTTTATTTTTTTTAGTATCAAAATCACATTTTAACATAAGAGTGATATATTAAGAGTGAGTACTCTTCATGTTGTATAGTTTCTAAAAATATGTAATGAAGACAATTAATAATTCCTTTGTGATTTATTGCAGAAGTTGAGCAAGTTTTCAATTTGAGTCTTATTTTACAGATTCTTAACTTTATAACAACCTGATTGATACTCGGAAAATATAATTTTAGAATAAATAATAATAACGTCCGACAATATTTCATCTTCAATCTAAGATGGAAATCAACTTAGATGTACTGACACTGATGAATAATGCTATATTAGGATCCGATGAGATAGACCAATCAATTATTTATCTCTACTAATAATTTCATCTCCCTTGATCTTTATCTTGATGTTTGATTATAAAGAAATTCAGTCTCATTAATAATTAAAAAAATATTTATATTTTTTTACGACAAATAATAGAATTGTAAATAAGAATTATAAGATAAGCAAAACAATAACTTTTGAATTGCCATACATGATTTGTTTATTCACACGATAGTATATTTTGCAGAAAGAGAGGGAGAGAGAGAGAGAGAGAAAGAAAGAGAAAGAGAGAGAGAAAGAGAAATAGAGAATTTCCAATAACAAGCTTGAGGCAAATAGCTCGTGAAATGACAATGTACGTCGGATCTTTTGATGATGGGAAGTTATAATGAATGTATCTACAATCAAAGGGATTCCAAGATGAATTTATTGAAAGCGACGAATAAAAAATGAACTTTTCCAATGTTTAACACCACACCAATTAATTTAAATAAGAGATAAACAACGGACAAATTATTATAAATGAATGTTCATTTGCTTTTATGTATGTATGTATCTAATTTGCACGAGTATATTGTATATATAGATTTTCTATCGATACGTCAAGTAAAATATACGTTGTAAAGGACGTGGCACAAACTAAACGGTTTGCACACTCGACGACCGCCGCGGAATGAATTATTCATGCAGCCGTTTGCTTAACGTCTCGTGACGAAATTTTGCACATGTGCCTTGCCGCTAGTTGGTAGTCAGATTTTTTTGGTGTAGGTTAGTTGGAAATTTATTAATACTTAAATTGATATTTGAACCCTAAAGGAAAGGTATAGGAATATTACTTTTATAGACTTACATTTCATCGATGACTATATAAGTTACTAAATTGGTCTCAATTAGCAATTTTGCGGTTTAATAAAAAAAAAAACATTTTTCATATTATAAAAGAAGCTTTTGTAAAGTCCTGATAGCCGTTTATTTTTTAATCAATAATTAAATTGATAACAAATAAAATAAAAGTACTCCCAAGAGATCTCGTTAATAAATATGCTTATTTGTTAGAACAGAAAGTAAGACAAAATTTCTTCTTGGAAAATAATAATTTAAAAATTGGAATACCTGCCCTTTTGATATGCTTAAATTAAATAATATTATTCAATTAATATTGTACTGTACACACTGTATATACACGTGTCTCTTATATTGTTTGTCTGTTAGTTTACTTACTCGTTGATTACGACAGACACACCGGAGTATATACGAGAATGTAACAACTGTATAATTAATGAGCGAACACATGTCGATGTAAGACATAGTGCAGTAATTATCGAACTTATGAACGAATATAATAAGCTATAATATTATAATTATATTTTATATACACGTATGTATGAAAATATATATTATTTTTATGGAAAATTGCTAAAATCAAATTGTTCAAATTTTACAATAGAGATAAACATTGAAAAGATGACACAAACGATATTAATATTTAACAATATATGTACAAAATTATGGCCATGTTCAACTAAATAAATTTTAAATAAATATAGAAAGTAGAGTAATCCGATACTGGTAGGGATTCAAATCGGTGACCTCCAAAGTTATATGCATTAGTTAGGATTTTCAAAATTTTGAATAGATGTCACCACCGTCCCGATAGATACTAATATATAAAGAATACTTAATTCACTGAGTTTGGCAGCGATACGGTACGAGGCCGCAGCTTCATTCCATGACATATCTGTTTATTTTTCATTCTATATTTATTTCAATAAAATAAAATTTCAATAAAATAAAATGGCCATTAAAATGGCTATACGTGTGTTTATATATTTTTTAATACTAAAGTCAGCACACACTAAGCAGTACTTTTTAAACATTTAAAATTCAAAATAAAATAGTCTAATATAAAGTAAAATATAACTAATCCTAAGTGTTCTGAAAGTGAGGTCTTGTCAATTAACATTTCATAAATTTTCCCGAAATGATTTCTTCAGAAAGACTTTTGGAAAGCTGTAATTTCAAACTTTGATTTTATATAAAGGGTAAAATAATAAAGATATTTACGGATCTTTATAACGTAATGGTCGAAGTTATTTTGCAACGAGTGGTACCTTTGTACATTGTATCGTTCTTGTATAAAAGCCAGGTATTAGTATATTAATCTTCAAACGTGAAGAGGGTTATGCATCCCACGGAGAGGACGCTTCTCATCCCACTGCGGGTTCCGGATTACGTATCATTAGAATTTCTTTCCATACATGTTTTCTTAACTAAATGGATTGCTATATGGGAAGTGAACGTAATGGTGTAGTATTGGCTTAAAATACGAGATGTAGGTTTTATCTTATGTATATTGTGTTGAAAAACTTTGAAATATTGTTTCATAAATTATCAAATACTAAATATTTTTCGTTCGATACGGACAGTTATTCGAACCCGCTACCTCTGGGAACCCGTTCCGTCGTTTTACCAATTTAGCTAGAGCTATTTTACATTCTATATTTATGAAAATTAAAATAAGTTTGACATGGCTATACATGTTTATAAATATTTTCAAACATATTTTGTTTTTTTTTATAAATACACAAACATCTATGATAGATTACAGAGTGTAGTATAGGGAGCAAAATGTATCTATATCTATAGAAATATAAATTATCATAAAGTGATTATTTAAAAATCAAATTGAAAATCAATGAAATATATTATTAACTGGGACTAATAATTTAGGTAGAATAATATTTTTAGGTGAAACTCGTACATTCACACGTTTCATAATGGGTTTGTAGCCAACATTAATCTCGAAGGATTTTCGTATACTTTGACGGATTGTCAGACAGAGAAAAATTACAAGAGTTATGTAGAGATGTAATGATATAAAGGTTATTATACTAAACAAGTTATTTTACTAAATAAATAAAGATATAATATTATATCACACTTAAAGTTGTTGCTTATATTTAACCAATTTAAGTGTAATTAGATTCTAAAAAAAGATGAAGTGTCAAAAATATTATTACAATTTTCATGTTCTAAAGTTTCTCACGAAGACAATAAATAAGTAATATATACAATATTCGAAGTCCTTTGTGATTCGTCGTGCAACTTCTTAAGTTTTTGACTTGGTCTAATTTTCCAGATCAATTACTTTATGACAGCCTTAACTTTCCTCGTTATCTATTAATTATTTATAAAAGAACAATATTCATCCCTCAAACGTTTTATACCAACCCTTGCATTTGCACTGCTGTGCCTTAATTTAATTCTTATATGAGGCATACATTTTTTTGGTTATGTCGTTGCAAGCAATTTAGCTTTTCACACCACATAGTAACGTCAACCTTGTAACCTCTGGTATATCGTTATATAGCTCTGACACTCTTGATAATCTATCTACAAATTAAAATAACATTTACCTTAGATTAGTAACTAGTACTAATAACTCAAGAAACATTACAATCCGTCTCAATAGATCAATCTATGATATGTTGTGGTCGATCATGAAGCGTTAAGATAGTACTATCATTGTATTATTTAGAGCTGTGATACGATATTATTATTAGAGTTTCAGAATTGTTTTTTACAAATAAAATTATAAATATTACAAGATATGCAATATCACTGCAACTTTCTATATGCTGTACCATGTTTATTTATTCACACTATAGTATATTTGGCAGATATAAACAGCATTAGAGAGCATTTCCAATTACAGGCTTAGGGAAATAACTCGGGCAGCCACAATGTACGTCAGTTCTTTTGATGATGGAAAATTATAATGAATGTATTTACAATCAAAGGGATTCCAAGTTGAAACTTTAAAAGAGAAAAATATAAACTGAACGTTTTTCCAATGAGAGTGTTAATTGGAAATATTATAATAGATCAGTGAGTACTAGGAATTAATTATATAAGGAAATTAATACATAGTATTTGATAAGAGGTGACTTGTTATTTTTTTTAATTTCATGTTAGCTCAAAAATATTTTTAAAAATATTTATATTTTATGATGTTGAAATGCTGTTAATAAAATAACATTTTTTAGTAACATTATATACTGCCAGAGTCGAAAATGTAATATCAAATGAATAGAATATACAACTATGACCGTTTTTCGACGTCATATTTTGATAGTCTTTTATATTTTTATTTAGTTTTTGTGATTAACTATTTATTTAATGATTTTTAATATTAACCTATTTTGTTTTACTTAATTTATTTCTTGTGTTTATAATAAGGCTTTCTTACATTTTAAGTGGTTTAATAATTGTTATATAACATTGAACATCTTATGTGGTATGTTATAAAACTGATTCTCCAAGAGTGTATTGGAGGTATATATAGCCTTTCAATCGATACGTCAAGTAAAACAAACTTTACGACGTGTAAAGGACGTGGTACAAACTCAACGGTTTTCATACAAGACGCCGCGGGATGAATTATTCAGGCACCCGTTTGCTTCACTAACATCTCGTGACGAAATTAAGAACATGTGCCTGTACCCTTTGTGCGAGCTTTGACGTTACGAAAAGGGGGTATTTTTCGAGCATTCACGAGACGAGTTCTTGGTTGTGATTTATTCATGATTGGTGGTAAAATTAGTCTCGTAACTGCTTACGTAAAGTCGAATCTCGTCCCAGGAATACTATTCGCTATGTAGTATTTTTTTATTATTTTTTTTGTTGAAAATATATCGCTCTTTTGGTAAGAAAGAAAAGGTTAGGTTAGGTTAGGAATATTGTAGTTATATAGTAACGTATCATTGAAAGTGTAAACTTTTTATTTCGTTAATTAAAAAAAAAAATGTTTTTAAAAATACTTTTTAGATTATTTTTAGTTTTGTTGTTATTCAGTTGGTGACAAATAAAATATGTTTTTCTTCAAACAATATTGATAGTCAATTATAAATCACATTTTTCCTTAAAATGAATATTTGTATCGCTTTATTATTTTTGTAGGCCTTTTTGGTACCATTTTTTAAATAAAACAAATATAATTTAATTTAATCACTATGAATACGGACTCATTAGAGTTTCTCTTTGATTAGTATTTTTTTTTATTTTAGATGTTGATAATGTCTGTTTAGAATGGAGTAATTTTCAGTTATCGTTATATAGTTTAATTATCTGTTGGTTAAGGATGGGAAATTATTTTATTTACCCGTTTTTTTTTCGGAGGATCTTTGTTATTCAAATTTTGATCCAGTCGGGTGTAATCAGAATTTAAAGAAATATATGAATAAAACCTTCAACACATTTTTTTATATATATATATATATATATATATATATATATAATTTATGTCAATATAATTAATACTGAAACAAAATTTATCTTTTTTATTTATCTACCTATTTCTAATATCGGCCACTTATAAACGGTTAAGGTCAGAGCTGTTTTCGAACCAAGGGCCACTTATGTTATTCTCGAGGGCTTCAGCTTATAAAGTAGATCAATTACTTTGGTGAGATCCAACACGAATATAGTAGCTTGAATTTATAGGTTGTATTTATCTTTTGTTGAATAATTGTTATATTAATGGCAAATGTCACCAGTAAATCCTTAATAGTAAATCTCATATATCGACTCTAGTCTTGGATAGGATTAGGTATTATGTTTTACGAAAGAACGTTTAAAATGAGAAAGCAGTTTCACGTATTATCTGACTTCTTATTTAATAAATCGTCATGTACAAAATCACATCGTAGTAAAGAGAAATGCACGAAAATAAAATATACTACTATTCGATATTCTAAAAATGTTTGTAGAAAAGAGTAGTGGAATAAAAAAATATATACTATCCATATTTTTGACATTAATAAGAGAGAAAAATCAACAACATCAAGAGAGCATTTCTTCAACTTTGAGCTGTAATGAAATCAATGACCGAACGAAAACGACCGGGAATCAAATCAGCAACCGTCGCTTTGGCGGATATTGGGTTGAAATATAGAATAATGGTGGATAAGTAGGGGCATTAGATTTAAGTGCTACTTGATGGATGGCGCGCATCTATTAAAGTTAATCTTTACTTGACAAACAAAGGATTGTTAATTTCGTTCCATAATAATTAACTTAAAAACAATTAGGTAACTATTTCAAATGTAAATAATAGAAATAGATTACATAATGTGAAAGTTATTTACAATATTTTTCTGAGTAAAAATCGATTAATAAGTAAAGAATATATAAGTTTTGAAAGTCTCTACTGTAATATAAATACAATCCAATTTACTAAATATTTTAAACAACTAAAAGCGTATTTGGTGTTCGCTCTTATTATCACATTTATTGCTTACAAATTTATTATAATATTGAGCTCACGTTAATTTGAACATCACTAATAAATATTTAATATTTTTATTAGGGCATAATTATAACGAATTTGTTTGTGGATAATATTTTACAACAAGATTGCTGAAAATGACTGAATATCTAACACAACACATTTTTTTTTAATTTTTAAAAATGTTAACTTAACTATACTTATAAAACCATGGTAAAATAAGTATAATTTTTTACAAAAAATAATTAGAAGTAGAGTGAGAATTTTGAACGTTAAAGTGTTTGATAACCTTTATTGAATTTATTACTGATAAAATATAACAGTATAGTGAAAAATAAAAAATAACATTTTAATTTTCATTCCGTCGCTGAAGATGAGTAAGGTCCTCAAGTACCAAGCACGACAGTACAGCCCTGCCGATGATAAAGAGCCCTGGTGATAGGTCGTTAGTACAAAAAAGTAAGAAAGGCCAGCTGGTAATATAGTCGAGAACTTTCTCGAAAGTGAAATGGCTATCATTCTTGTGAAGAGTTGTTCAACGGACTTAGCTTAGTATTTCTACATTTGTATTGAAAATGAAAATAATTAGTTTTTTAAATATACGTAACGTAAAGTTTTTTTTTTTTTTAACTAAACGGTGATATTCTTGTAAATAAAAAGAAACAAGTGACTAATTGACTATTCAATCATTTATAAATTTCTATTGTCTTCGGAGAAATTTCATTTTATTTTTTAATTTCATTTTATAAATTTATAAGATTTTTTGATAAACAAATTAGCATTTCTTACTCGCCATTGTAAAAGCTTATTTAATATTTTAATCGTTAATTTGTTATCAAAATAACATGTATGTAAAATATAATAATTTGTGATAAATAAATAACGACAAAGATGTATGAATATATAACGACGTTGTAAGTTGACATTCGTTTGTCTGTTCTCTATTGAAGTGGTATTTGGTATTGTGACTCCACCTACAACAATTAATTAATAATTTAATAAAACGCTAATATCATTTATTAATCTTATTTATACTTGTAATTTATTATACTTATATCAAATATTTTTTATGTAATATATAAAAAATATATTTAACTAATATAAACTTAACTTGCATATTACGTAAATTAACTTTCAGTTTACTTGTTAAATCTACGCCATTAAAAGATTCCAACAGTGTAATTTATTAACGAAATAAAATTTGAAGATAATGGAATGCAATAAATAAAATTAATGATTTTCTGATTCAATGAATTTTAAATATAATTCATAATACATCGCTGAGTATATTAATATGATTATATTATAGGTACATAATGAAATTAAATGTAGTGAACTAATTTAAGTAATTATAGTATTAATATATGAATAGAACGTGTGTAAGTTAATAATGTACTGGGGATAAATAATATGATTTGTTTAAAACATGTATATTCCATACATGTTTTAAAAAAAAGAAATATATCGCTATAACATGTATTTGATTTTTGAGAAGACTGGTTATTGCACCATTTTTTTTAGTCCTAATCTTATTGTTGGTAAAAAACTGGTTCCAGGGATAAGGAATATTCAAAATACGTATTTTGTTTGTTTCATATAAAAAAAAAGCTTTGAATATTATGATAATAAAAATATAAAATCAAATATCTCCTGAAAATATTATTAAAGGAAGCAAACAATGCGAAGTATTCACAGTATTGAAACACAAATATTGTTTTTTAATATACTTGAAGGTTGTATACAATTAATAAGTACATCTATATAATAGGTTATGTTTTAGTTCAAAGAAAATAACGAATCAAGGATAATCTATAATAAATGTTATTATATTTGAATTTAATGATTTTCTAAAACTTTTAATGACCTTTCATTATCAAGTCACGAAGCTTGAGACAAATATTAAATTCTCTGTAACTTAATACTAATCTGACTTTTATAGAGAAGAGACGAGTCATTATGGTTTTTTATTTCATTTAATTGTATATTTATCTAAAGTAAATATTTATTTTAAAGTATCTTAATAAATGTTATTATTATTTTAATAATTATTATTATGTGATATAATTAAAATATAAAATGTAAAAAAAATCTAACTTGTCTTTTCTCCGTTAAACTGGATATCGGAGAAGCCTTTAGCAAAAACAACTCTCAATTATAGAATAATGTAAAGAGATCGTTCTGTTCAGTTAATTGAAAGTTTATCAAACAATAATAGCGATTCGATCTTAATTGAACGTCCCGGGACAACAGTTTAAATACAAATTTGTATTTAAATCCATTTATTCCATTTCGCAACTACCATTTATTCGTAGCTTTACCCGGCAGGTTGTAAATCTTCTATGATATGGAACACGGCTTAATGTCAAAATAACAATAGGACGAAGAATGACTAAACATTTTCGCGCCACGCCTGACACATCGGAAATATTTTGTAAAAAAGATATTTTTGAAAGGATAGTTTTAATAAGCTATCCTTTAATAAGTATATAAATATGACAAAAAAAAATATTTAGATGTAATAAATGTGATATAATTATTTTTTGTTTAAAATATAAATGTAATAATTTAAGTTAACGGTAATCAAGGGTAGTAAAGGGTAATCAAAAAATAATAGTGCTAAAATTTTCTTCTATCGTTTTGAAGCCGGTCTTGACTAAATAAGCATTAAAAAGAAAAGTATTTTTGAGTTTTTTTTTGTCAAAGTGACAGAACAGACTCCAAGAGGTTGCGTGTTGAGTCCTGAACGGGAAGTTAAGATTCTATATTCATTCAGTAATTAATAAGTTACGTTGATATATATATATATATGTGTATAGATATGAATTTATAATATTTAAAACAAAGCTTGTAATGGGGTGCCAAGAGTATTATATCTCGCCGTGCATCTCGGAGGCAGACGTCGCGACAGTACTGGCGCCAAGTTGACGCTACCGTGCATAGACTACGAAATTCGTAGAAGGTTGATATTGTAAGTTATAACTTATATATAAATATATATACATTACAGAATTATATTCGTAACCGAACCATTAGCTTCGATTTACAATGGATACATTAATTACAGACAAGTCAAAAAAAATACAGATTAAATTAAAGTATGAATGAAAAATATTCATTTAGGAGTTCTAACTGCGCTATAAGATAGGTTCATATGTTTTTGAAATTGCTACGCTATTAAACTTTAAATTAATTTAATTATTGCATGTTGGGAAATATTCTGTACTTTTGTCATATACCGACTCATAATCTTTGACGAAAGCTTAGATACTAGCATATCAAGACTGTAGTACATTCCAATTGGTGTTTTCCTGGTAACAATTTTATATTGACCAACCACAACCCAGCAAGGCTTTATTATAGCCAATGGGAGCGAAATATTTACGTTAGCCAATTTTCAGTCCCTCTTGCTGAACTGAGGCAGAACAGATTTTTGAGTTATTCCGAAGTTTTATCAAAAAAATGTTAAAGTGGTTGAGTGTATCGTGTAAATATGATTGTTATTTACATTGACATAATATTACTCAGCGTGTTGGTGAGTCATTGAACTGTTGTACCATTCAATACTTTAACTACAGCATTTCATGTCAACTTAGCAAGCATAGCAGATTGATCGTTTATATTATTTGAAATTTATTTCGATTTCTATTAATGCATTTAGTTTTGCTGGCAAAGTTATTTCTATATTTAAAATTTTTATATTCTTTGTTCTTAATTAAGTTAGATTTTATTATTAGAAATAGAACTATCAATTGATTATTACTTAACCCAGATCTATTCTTTTTAATAAACTTATTTTATGGTTTTAATATTCAATGGTATTATAGTATCGTGTGCAACGATTGTTTTAAAATATGTATATTAACTCAAATGCCAGATAAAAATATAGCATCTATGCATAACATAACATAACACGCCCTTAGTTCTCATTATTAAAAAAAGACTAATCTTTTAACCTAAGATATTTTTTAGCGAATGTGTCTTTCAGCTTTTTCTCGTCCTTTTCACATGTGGGTTCTGTGTGTACCGCGTACACAGGTTGCAGCAAAATGGACAAGTATGTGTATATTATTGTAATTTACTCTCCATTCCCCTTTAATACGTCAAGTTTCCAATTAATTAATACGCCAAGTATCACCAGCTGAAGTACATTTACTTTTATATATTAACCTTTGTTAATAACATAATACTTCAATATAATACTTATATATTCTGTACGTCAGTGTGTATCATTTGTATTTTAAACGTGTTAACGTGAAATTATGCGAAGATAAGTTTTGGAGCTAGAACGTGCTCGTGTTCGAGCTCGCGTCTTTGAGCTCGACTTCTAACTAAAGTACAATGTGTAACATATCATTGGATTATAATTTATTGTTAAGGGAAATTGTGGATTTACTTCTCGAAAATAGTTTTCTTTTTTTTTTCTTTTTTTTAAGTCTTAAAATATTTTTTTAGAAAAAATTGAATCATTTCTAAAGGTTAGGAACTTTTGCAACTCTTAAGAGGCTTTCGGGTTGGTAACAATTTTTTAAATAGAATACTGTTTTAGGTAGCCATTCTGCTCAGACCGACCAAGGTGCTCTTCTCCCACAAGAGGGAGGGAGAGCAAAACGAACAACTAAGGTCAGTAATGATCAACATATGTTGATAAATAATGGAATAGATACAGACGACGACGGACGCCAAAAAATGTAAAAGGTCATTGGACGCTCCGCTCTTATTAAACATGTGTATGTGTCGTATAATGACACCCTCCGGCAGGACGGTGGTGGCCTACCGCAACCCGTTCTCGGGCGACTACTGCGTGCGCTCGAGCGCGCGCCCGCACGGCTACGAGAACGAGCTGGCCGCCGCCGCCGGCGCCGCCTCGTCGCCCGACAGCGGCCTCTCCGACGACCGCTACGAGCCGCTCGGGCCCCCCGCCCCGCCGCCCGCCCCGCCGCCGCACGTAACGCACCTGACTAGTATGAGCCGGCGGCGTCTCTTACAAACACAACATGTCTTGTTGCTTCGGACGACTGCCTCAAATTTATTTCTCTATATACGGTCGTATACGAATATAGACGATAGTTGGCGCCAAAAATCGTGAAACGAACGATCACACTCGTAAGCGCATCGCTAATAATAGCTAAGATTTAAAATCGTTAATCGACGGCCGGACTAAGTGTTTGTTAAATTAGTTAATGTAGTTTTAATTCAAATTAAACCACTCGATTAAAAAACTACTGTAAATATTATCAAAATTAAAACATACCTCCTGTCTTAATTTGTTCTAAATGTGCCGTATTCTGGTTATTTTGTCACCAAAATACGAGCGGCCATGAGAGCACATTGGCCGTGCAGAAGTTGGGGACTCTATTAAGGTGTAAACGAGAAAAGTTTTTTTTTTCCATTAACGTTAATATTTGTTTCGAATTCATCCGGACTCGTAATACTTACTTGTTGTTATCTTGGGTGTTCTCATTATTATTTATCATTAGTAATGACAATAAACTATCGCGAGTCGTTGATATTACCTGCTACTTCACCTTACGGATTGTTTTTTTTATATTTTTGATATCTTATCCCATTTTTTCGCAGATTGAAAACGCTATGAAGTCTCCGGTGACTCCGATATATGACAACAGCCTCAACAAGACATGGAAGTGGGATTACACAGAATACCAAATATAAATAATATCTTTCTTAATATAAAGAATATATTAATTATAAGTTAATATTTCGAAACCTGGTTCTTGTTACCTTTGTATGAAGGAGGGAAGTTAAGTCCAGAGTTCTTTTGTCTGTTATGTACTTCATATTATTTAAATAGTTATATCACTGAGTGGACTGTCTCTGTCTGTACGTCAGGTTTAATGTTACTTAAGACGTTATGAATATTCAAAGTTTTATTATAATACACAGATTATTGAATTGCAAAATGCATTTCCCTAAAAATAATGTCATTGTTATTGAATATTTAAAAGATTTTATGTAATAAAATGATATAAACGTAATAAACGTTATATGTTATAACAAATTAATGATGTTACAGCTCTGAGCTCGAACAACACTACCGGTGTCAGCGACAATGTACTCTCAACACAAAATATAATAAGTTATTAATAAGAGAGTACATTAACGTATCAAGAAATAAAACAACGTCTTCACGACAACTTAAACACACGTTGTTTTAAATATACTAATATTTATTATTCCAATTTGAAGATTAATTTATCTTCAAATTGGAATAATTAATAATGTTACCGACAGATAAAGTATTGTTGAAATAGTTTTAAGTAATTTATTTATTTATAACTTTATATACTTATTTTGAAATTAATTCCTTTGACACTGTACGAGTAGTTCAGTTTACAGACAGTGTTACTCCACGTGGAGGCAATCTTAACTTAATATTTAAAATGATGACTTGTATTTTATTTATCCAACGTTGTTTGAATTAATTAAATATTTATTTTACATGTGTAAGTTATTATTTCATGTAACATATCGACTAAACTGACGAGTCGATGTTTTATTAGTTTTACTAACAAATAGAAAGCCAGACAATACAAAATTTAAAAACGTGGAATCCTGATGTATCGTACATTGATTGAGTCACTACTTATCTATAAATATAATAAGTCGGTGAAGCGTCTCGAAGAATTCAATTTACAAATGATACGCTGGGATCTTATAACCAAATATAAAATATCAACAGCCGTCCATACATCGAGAGTTACAAGCACACAAAGTGTAAAAGGTTAAATAAATATAATGACATTTTCTAAATAAATAACATTTATGGGTACATTTTATTATTACTGAAGGAGAAACGATACTTATTTAAAAATGAAGTATCCCACCTGAAATTTATATGCTTTTTTTTATTTAATTGTCATTTCTATGTCAGTGTCATCAGTGCCAAGATCGTAATTAGTACAAGAAAAGTGCTAGTTCTTCTTACCCGTCGTACCTGCAGTGGTATTGTTCATCGAGGGCTGTTAACCTCTAGAAACATGGTTTTAAAAATCATTTTCCTTAAATTACTTTCTTATATTATTTCTTAAGATAAGCTAAGATGTCCGCGGCGCAGAGCTACCTATTATCAACACCTGCGAGGAAAAATATCACACTTTTCCTAACTTTACAAGTGAATGCTTTAAATCTTCAAAAAATTCTCATAGAAATTTCGCCTAAACGTACTGTATAAATATATTCTTCTAAAAGAGAAAATCATTTATTTTAATAATATATACAGTATACATATATATTTATATATATATATATATATATATATATATATATATATATATATATATATATATATATATATATATATACTGTATGTATAGTGTATACAGACGTGCAATTGTATGTATCAATATTTAAAATAAAAAGAAATTAAGTCAAAGAAACAGTACAAGGTGTATGATGAAGTACGGGAACAGATTGTTCAAGTAAATAGTAAATAATTTTTTAGACCTATTAAGATCAATCAATTCTAAATTAGGCATTAGATACTGTTGTATCGTAAGGTATCTGATCGTAAGGGTCGTAGGTCGTTGTCTCTTAGTTATTATCGTTCGTGACCCGCTCCATAAAAAAATGTAGAAAAAAGATGTAGAAATATGTCTGCTACTTGTCTCCTTAGTCGTAATACGTTGGGAAAGTCTCTCACTTAACATACACCCCCAGTCATACGAATGCTGTAAAATTTTCGGTGGACTTCTATGGCTCTCCAGAAGGTTGTATTCGATTTTTATATTTGGGAGATGATTTCGCCTGTACATCACGGTTAACTGTTAAAGCGATCTCGCGATGCCATGAGCTGGCGATGAGAGTAACCTTTGGGTTTTAGTGCAGATCCTGGTGTTATCTTTTTAGACAAGTCCCACATGACGACCCTAGCGTCCCTTGAGCCAGGTAGTATCATGCATAAATGTTTTTTTACGCCACATAAAGATATACCATCGCTAAAAAAATATAGCACCAACTTTGAGTCCGTCCCGGTCAAAGAAATGAGTAGGTCAAGGTGTCGTAATTCGTTTTGCTGAATGTGTAATATATATTTAATCATCTTTATCGGAACGTCAAAGTTTCTTTTTTTTAGTTAATTTCCAAAACATTGTTTTTAAACGTTTAAAAAGTTATTGTATAATATTAAGCTTAAAATTAACATGGCCTGGAGGAGCGTTTGCTCCAGACATGTTATTTTTAAGAAAGGAAATCTTTATACAGTAAGTTTTTATAAATTTATTATTAATGTAAAAACAAATTAGTAATTTAATAATTTACTCTCAAATCTTTGAAAATAGACATATATATATACCACTGTAATAGCAACACAATTTATCATTCAAAAGTTTGCATTATACGTTCCTTTCATTCATTCATTTCTTATAACGTGTATTCGCAGCACGAACGCACCTCTTAGATATGGCAAATGAAGCCTACATATAGTTATAGTACTTTGTCCTTATTCCCAGCCCCTTTCATTCTTAAAAGTAAATATAAGTTTCAGTCTGTAGTCTCAATTCGTGCTTAGAGTTGCTAATTCCCTGATTCTTAATATAATATTTTTGATTCCTCACCAATGTGACGGTACGGCAGTTATATACTTATTGTATTATAGTTTTGCATTTTGAAATACGGGAGTATACCATTCCATACGAGGCATTGGGTTGCTTTCGTCAGGCTCCAGCCTTATAAAACAACAGCGGTCTTTAGCCGCGCGTCTGTCTACAGCGGGCCGTCCTGGCATCCTCTCAAAGCTACACCTAGTAATTTTTAAACAATATTTTCCACTTTAGTAAAGCTTTAAGACAAATTTGTATCTCATTATTTTAAGAACAGAGAACTGTTGATAATAGTTTATAATTTGTCTATTATCAAGAGTTCTTCCCGGATCCATATTACCCCAAAATTTCTCTATAGGAATGATTATGAAATATAGCAAACCAGCGTTTTTGAAAGGTTAGGGAGCTACTATCAGGGATAAAGACCTACAGTGAATACAGATAATTGTCATTTTAATATTTTTTATAATTCTTCGGTATAAGATCTATTACAATTGTTATATTTACCTAAACTTTAGTGAACCATGAATGTTATATTTAAAATCTATCTGTTACAATGTAACCAATGTAAATATCTCTCAGTTGTTTTAGTTGGTTCCAAAAAATTTAAGAACAGGCTATTTATTTAAATCATTTTTAGTAAATTATATTGAAAAAAATATATAACGGACTGTTTGGTTAATAATAATAATTATTCATTTATTATTTATCAATAAAAATATGTCAAAGAAAATAGAAAACCATACAGGATAATAAATCATATGAGATAGTGGCTTAGTAATGTTCCTTTGACGATTCATGACAATAATATAATTTTGTTCGAACACGACGTTTTATTTATTTTTTAGTTTTTTTTATTGGCCTTTTTATATGTTAACGATAACTTAGTTGTCCTTTCTAAACGGTTTTCTACAAATGACCTTTTCCTTGATATAAATAAAATAACATTGTCAGTTTTTCCTAATGTTCCCAAAGTAGGTTCCTCGTTGTAAATGTGAAAGTATCATATAATTAGAAGTGACGCGGTCAATTATACAAATTTTGTTTTGGTACTACGCTTTATTATCTTCTTACGTATCACTAATGGCTGAGTCAATAGTCTTTAAAATCAAAATATAAGTATAAATAATGTCTTAAGTTTTATGTAAATTGAACTTACAAAATATCTCACCTTTTATGGTAACGTTATAACAAAATAGAGAGCGGTCTCTCGCTGCGATAAATACATCCCGGGGCGACAGAATTTGAATTAGTGTGCTAGCCGAGCTACAGGGAAACGTAGCAAATTGTACAATGTAACTTTAGCGTAATACGGAAAAAGTGCAAACGTTATTTAAAATGTAATGCAGAGAATGTTTGGAATGATTGTAAAAAAGATTTTTAATTTACCAAGAGATGTTCTTAAAAATTAAATATAAAAAACGTTTATAGATATAATAAGTTGTAAATTAAAAATAATATAAATAGTAATAAATTAAAAATATTATGACGTATGAAGCTAGATAGGTCTGATTATATTTAACTCATTGTGTGAGCGTTTTTATATAGTTTTGATCAAAATTTAATTTTTAAATCCCGTTATACAATTTTAATTGTACTTTGAAAAAGAGTAATTTTTTATTTATTTTTTTTGTTACTTGTTGAAATATTTTAACGTATTTAATGTATAGGTTGTGCCGTGTTGAACTGAACTGACTGGTCTGACTAAACTGACGGAACTGACTTAACAGACTGAACAGTCTGAACTGATTAAACCGCCTGAACAACAAAAAAAATTAAAAAAAACATAATACATTAGTTCGTAACTAAGTAAGTTGCTATTTTTACAATTACTAGATATGCTTTTTATCAATTTAGTCAAATATTTCTTTCTAAATTACTCCACAAGAATAATATATATATATTCCTTAGATATCGTGTTTTTGAACGAATTTATAAATACTCTAAAAATATGTATTTTAAATGAAATAAATATTGTTGATATCATATTAATTACATACAGGAATTAATATTTCCAATATGTTATAAATCAAATAAATTCTTACCCTAAACCTTTCCTCTAATTACACTAAAACGTGGGGAGCTTGTCGACAGCTGGCTCTTCGCCAGTAACCAATATCACGAACCATTCATATATCCCCACAATATCCAAAATTATATTTTACGCGTCTATCAATTCGTATTTATGTATTATATATATATATTTAGTTATAAATAGGATCTGAGATTATAGAAGGATGAATTCCTTTGTACGAAAATGTTTTTTTTTTTATCGGTGCCTCATGCCATCAGGCTGTGTCTACTCAACTAATAGTGATCGTAAATACAAGCAATTTTATTTTCTTGTTCAGATATCGTTGAGTATATTACAGTACTTTCAATTCTTTCGGACCATGAAGTCTAAGTATTTTATGATATATCCTTATATAAGTAATGAAATTACATTTAGGAGCTTGTATAGAAGTTAGATTAAATTTAAATTACTAACGAAACCTTAAATTAATCTTAATAATTTCGATCATAATTGTCTTAAAATCTGCGATAGGAATCTGATATAACACATGTGCAATGAATGTGTTTTTTATTGTGGATTTATGTGGAATCAATTTAATATATGGATATGGCTATTTATAATAAAGTAAAAATAAAACTTTGAACTATACCCGATGTAAACAAATGAAGGTTATTTTATTGACGCAGTGAAAGTCCCAAATGCTGTTTGTGTGTAAATCCGTTTTTATTCTACGAGTGTCTACAAAACGTGACATATGAGACAGCGTTGTATCCTTCAGCTTCAGGAGCATCATTTTATACACCAAGCGTCAAGTTGTTGACTTTGAGTTTTCACACTGTCACAGAATATGACATGATATGATATAATAGGATATGTTATGTGAAATATATGTAAATTGTAGTGAGAATAATAAATGAAAGTGAGTACTACAGACATACATACGAGTACATGGATTGGAATGAAAGGGCTAACTTAAACTTCTTATTTAATTTGTAACCAAAAAATCTACGTGGAACCTTCTAACCTGACCATTGTTTTTTTTAATATAAGTATTATTTTATTTTTAAGTTACTTAACTGAAATTATGAGTTTTGATGTTGACGTACCAATTATAGAGATTTAACTGAAATATACATTAATAATGAGATTTTAACATAACAGTTGTGTACTATTACAATATTTTATTGTATAACGACCTAGAATGATTTATTTTTATGTCAACAGCAACCTACAGTATGTTTTTGTTATGATGAAACTTATTTAATAATAAAAGCAACTGCATCATAAATATTAAGGAAACTGCTTTCGTCTCAAATTATAACAGAAAATCAGATAGCAGAAGATTTGATATAATTAATCTTACTTATTAGTCTGTTATTAAATATCGAAGTTGATGTTTCAAACACTTTCAAAGAGATCCCAAAGTAATTACACAAACTAGGTGCGGGAGTGACGGAGCGCGGCGCCCTCAACTTCGTGCATAATTGCAGAGCACGGGGTTCTGCTATTTTTATTCAAAATGACCTGACGGGGAACTTTTTCTTAAGACGAACTTTGGCTAACTTTGAATAAAATGTTTTTAGTTTGTAGGAAATAAAATTGTTATATCATATTTATTTTGTTCAATATTTTCCAAATAAAGTAACAAAGTTATGAATACAGAAACTTCTAGAATTCTATTAAATTATATTATTTCACGTAATAAAAACATTGTAAATGCTATAATTCTGAAATTTACAAGAAAAGTCATATGGCAACTAGCGGGAGTACTACGATTATATTTATACATAAGATAGGCACTTATTATTTTTCAATTCAAGAAACTGTAAAGTATGTAATATTATTTTCTTCCCCTTTAGTATGAATATTTTAACTTGATTTATGTTCTTTATATATAGGCTATAGTAAGTAAATAAACCTTATAAGAGTATTAAATCCAACATATCCCTCTTAATATAACGTTAAACTTAACGTTATATTAAACTTAATATAACGAGCTTAAAATATTTGTTGTCATGATTCATGGCCACAGTTTTCAATAAACGTTATATTGGCATCGCTTGTGATTTTAATAAATGAAATATTGCTGTTTGATTTTTATAAAAAAACAGCAATATGAATATAAAATGCTAAATTTAACTATGTATAACCAAATATAAATGTTTGAAAAAATATATGGCTACGTTAAGCTTATTTAATTAAAAATCGGTTTATTTATTATTCTATATTTATTTAGTTATAGTGCTTTTAACGAACCGACTTTTTAAAACTGGTCTTACATGGTTTCTGTTTCCCAAGTGAATATAACAAAACTTGAAGCATATTCTGAACCGCGAAATGAAACTAACATTTTCAGAACACGAACGACGTGAAACTTAACAAATGCCTTTTGTACGTAGCGTTGTAAAGAAAGGATTTCTCCAGAGAACGTAGCAGCTACGACGAGCACAGGTCACGAACCAACTTAGTATATCGAAAAGAATTTATACAAACGTCTACTTTATACATCGAATAAAAACATTTTTACTGAATGTAAAATGAAAACTCCATTTTTTGAGTAAAAACCATTTTCTTTAAATAATATAAATGACTAAATATTGACGGGAAATCATAATTTTGTTGACGGTGGTAGAGCCTAGCTGCAGTCCTCGAACTGCAGTTCGTATTGGGCTGGCTCGACCGGGGAAGGACCACCCTCTCACAGAAGACCGACGTGCAGTAACCAAATTCCTTTGGTTATGTTCCGTCGGTGAGTGAGAGATTCCGGAAGCCCAACCCCCCCCCCCCCACGCCAAAACATGAACATGAATGTATTGTTAAAAGGAATTGTAGCCCAGGAGGGTACCGGCTTCGATGAAGCCGGACAATCCCTCCCCGGGCAAAATCGGGGAAATGATTCTTCGCTTTTGCTCGGGCCGCCTGTCGTATCTGGGGCGGGTATAATACTGCATTCCGTGTTCAACGAGGGCAAACGACGAGCAAACACAGCGGCACCCCGTTCCACCCTGAGTGTGGACTTTTGCAACATACGGGGACTTCACTCCAACTTAAACGCCGTCCACTATCATCTTGAGACGGCGCAGCCAGCCTTGTTGTTTTTGACGGAGACGCAGATATCTCAACCTAGCGACGCAGCGTACCTATCATACCCCGGGTATAAACTTGAACATCATTTTATACCACACGCCGGGGTATCTGTGTTCGTAAGGGAGGATATCTGCTACCGTCGCCTTCAGTTTTTTGAAGGTCGGGACCTGTCTTTACTTTGGCTGCGCGTGGACATGGACGATCGTGTCAGAGTCTACGCGTGCCTCTACAGGTCCCATAGTGGTAATGCAGAAACGGAGCAACTCTTGGGCCATGTCCAGGCGAAGATTGACGACCTGCTTTCACAGATTCCCTCCGCTGAAGTCATAGTCCTTGGGGACTTCAACGCGCACAATACCGACTGGCTAGGGTCACGTGCCACTGACTACGCGGGGAGATCTGTTTTTAACTTTGCTCTGGCAAATGGTCTGTCCCAATTGGTTCAGACGCACACTCGTCTACCAGACGTGGACAGCCACATGCCCTCTTTGTTGGATCTCCTGCTGACTACACATCCCGGAAAGTACCAGGTCATTGTCGAGGCCCCTCTAGGGTCCTCCGATCATTGCCTGGTACGGAGTGTGGTGCCAATTCAACGTCCGGCTCGCACAAGACCCGCGACCCGACGCGTTTGGCACTACAAGTCAGAGAATTGGGATGGACTGCGGTCCTTTTTTGCGTCCTACCCATGGGGGCCGATTTGTTTCCCTTCCAATGATCCCAGTGACTGCGCTGCGGCTGTAGCTGAAGTGATACTACAGGGCATGGAACTTTTTGTGCCAAGCTCTGTGGTGCCACTTGGTGGCAGATCGCGGCCTTGGTTTGATGCGTCTGTCAGGGCTGCAGCAGCCGGCAAACGGCAGGCGTATCGTGCTTGGGCTAATGCGTTAGTCACCAAGGATCCGAACTCTAGAGATCGTGCCTCCAGATTCTTCAAACGGCAAATAGCTAGAGCAAAGTTCAAGCATGTCGTCAAAATCGGGGAACAGCTGGCAAAGTACCCACCTGGCACGCGCAAGTTCTGGGCGCTATCCAAAGCCAGTCTGGGCAACTTTTGCCAGCCGTCCCTACCGCTATTGCACACGGGGAATGACTCTCTGGCCCACACGGCAAAAGAGAAAGCCGATCTCTTGGGCACTCTTTTTGCCTCAAACTCGACTTTGAACGACCAAGGGAAGACACCGCCTACCATCCAACGGTGTCAGAGCTCCATGCCTGAAATAATTTTCAAGCAAAAACACATTCGACAGTCTCTGTTTTCCTTGGATGTTCATAAGTCGAGTGGGCCGGATGGGATTTCCCCATTGGTGCTACGAACATGTGCTCCTGAGTAGACTCCAGTACTAACGCGTCTATTTCGGTACTCCTATATAAAAGGCGTAGTCCCGGTCTCATGGAAGAGCACCTTTGTCCATCCGATCCCTAAAAAAGGGGATAGCTCAGACCCAGCTAACTACAGACCTATCGCCATCACCTCTCTACTCTCCAAAGTCATGGAAAGCATCATCAACCGACAGCTCCTGGCGTACCTCGACAATCACCAGTTGATCAATGACCGGCAATATGGCTTCCGCCATGGCCGATCGGCTGGTGATCTTCTTTTATATCTTACGTATCGTTGGGCTGCGGTTGTTGAAAGCAAGGGAGAGGGTCTGGCAGTTAGTCTGGATATAGCGAAAGCCTTCGATCGTGTATGGCACAAGGGGCTTCTTTCGAAGCTTCCTTCCTATGGGCTTCCCGAGAGTTTGTGCAAGTGGATTACCAGCTTTCTCACTGGGCGGAGCATACAGGTCGTTCTCGACGGTTTTTGCTCGGACCCCAAGCCCGTGAACGCAGGTGTACCCAGAGGCTGCGTGCTATCCCCAACCCTGTTCCTCTTGCATATCAATGATATGTTGGATATTTCCAACTTACATTGTTAGGCGGATGACAGCACTGGGGATGCGGTATATTCCGGCCGTGCAGGTCTCTCTCGGGAAAACGTTGACGAGTGCCGAAAGAAACTTGTGTCTTCTGTAGAGACATCCTTGGGGATGGTCTCAGAGTGGGGTGAACTGAACCTCGTTCAGTTTAATCCCCAAAAGACACAGGTTTGCGCGTTTACCACTAAGAAAACCCCAATTGTCGTATCGCCGCTCTTCGAAAGCACACCCCTCAACGCCTCGCCAAGTATCAGTATACTGGGCCTCGACATTTCGAGCGACTGTCAGTTTCGTGGTCATCTGGAGAGCAAGGCCAAACTTGCCTCGATGAAATTGGGTGTAATCAATAGAGCGAGGCAGTATTTCAATCCTGACCAAATACTTGCGCTCTATAAGGCGCAGGTCCGACCACATATGGGATACTGCTCTCATCTCTGGTCCGGTTCACCCCAATACCAGCTTCTACCTTTTGACCGCGTACAGCGGAGAGCCGTTCGGATTGTCGGGGACCCAGTGCTCTGTGAACGGCTGGACTCTTTGGCATTGCGTAGAGACGTGGCTTCTTTGTGCGTTTTCTATCGCATTTACAACGGGGAGTGCTCCGAAGAGCTTTTTGATCTGATGCCCGCCGCCGAATTTCACCACCGCACAGCACGACATCGCCTGCAATACCATCCTTACCACCTGGATGCGTGGCGATCCTCGACTGTGCGGTTTTCAAGGAAATTTTTTCCACGTACCACAAAGATGTGGAATGGACTTCCTTCGGCGGTGTTTCCAGATCGATACGACATGGGTACCTTCAAAAAAGGCGTTTATACCCACCTCCAAGGCCGGCAACGCTCTTGTGAGTCCTCGGACGTTGCAAAAGTTCGTGGGCGGCGGTGATCACTTCACACCTGTGATCCGCACGCTCGTTTGCCCTCTTATCACATAAAAAAAAAAAAAAAAAAAAAAAAAAATCAATATTCTAAATACCTTCAAGTGCCGCCGTTACATTGCTGATTATGATAGAGTATCATTATTATTATTCATTTGTTGAAAATACTTAGTCCGGCCATAAATATTGTTACACTTAAAAATAAAAAAATACTAAATTTGAATTTCGAATCTGTCATTTTTATACGATTGTTCATTGTGTTTTCTCATTTTGGCGCCAATACATTGTACAATATTTTGCGACATTATAATGGTGTAGGGTGTTAAAGAGAACCGAATCACTGTGATTGCGTTACATAAAGTAACCAAATGCAATTTTTAAAACTCTCCATACACTTGGTTTAAGTTAAATGATTGTGTACCGGGCTATTAATAGGTACAATAAGACTTCCTCTGTTTGCGACAGAAAAAGACCTGGCTGTCCACGTAGTGTTCGTACGAAAAAGGTGGTCAAAGCAGTAAGGGAAAGAATTCGAAGAAATTCTGTCCGAAAGCAAAAGATTTTATGACGGGAAATGAAAATAGCACCTAGAACCATGTCGCCTATTTTAAAAGATGACTTAGGACTTGCAGCCTATAAGAGATGCACTGGTCATTTCTTAACTGATAATTTAAAGAAGAATAGGGTGGTAAAATCGAAACAACTACTGAAGCGGTACGCAAAAGGGAGGTCACAGAAAAAAAATTGTTTGCGGATGAGATTTTTTTTACAATTGAGCAACATTTTAACAAACAAAATGACCGTATTTATACTCAAAGCTCTAAGGAAGCTTCCCAATTAGTCGACAGAGTGCAACGTGGACATTATTCGACTTCAGTGATGGTTTGGTGGGGTGTAAGCTATGAAGAAGTGACTGAGCCATATTTTTGTGAAGAAGGTATCAAAACATCGGCACAAGTATATCAAGATACCATTCTTGAGAAGATAGTTAAGCCCCTTAACATCATCATGTTCAATAACTAAGTATGGTCCTTTTTATTATTACATTACATAATGTTTATTAGATATATATATATCTAATAAACATATCTCTGGGCCCGACGCGAAGGTGGCGGCGGCGGCGGGGGGGAAGATGCAAGAGCCCTCCGATGACATCACTACATCGCGTCGGGACCAGAGAGCTGAGGCACGCAGTTCTCGCCGCGAGTCCGCCACGCTCAGAGCTCATGATTAAGGACCCCGAACGGGTTCGAAACTAGTCGGGCACATTCCGATTTAATTTCTAGGTGAATACAGCCGGGTAAATATAAATATATATAACTCATACTTGGTTTACGTCGTTTAGCTCCTTACATGAAACGAAGAGTAAATGTCTAAGGAGCAGCTCGTGGTGCCCGCGTCCTTTCTATAAATGTTTAGTTTCTTTAATTAAGTCACGCTGGCGGTCATGCCAACATCAAGTTTTTAAGGGTCCATCACAATCGCATAAATCTTTTAATATTGTATAGACTACATATATTCATTTAAAATAGTTTATTTAGCCATAACAACAACAAACACAATTTATTACTGATTATAATTTATCGGTTTATTTTTATACATTTTCAGAGTAAAATCCATTTCACTCATTATTCCTCAGTAACTGATAATGGCAAATTATGATGGAATGTGTTTTTCTTATCGTATTGTTATTCTATATTACTAAAATGAGCTTCTATATTATAAACAGATTAATAATTCCGTGAAAAAATAGTTTTAGTTCCCTTCATAGATTAATAAAATGACTGGTAATGTCCTGTAACCTCTCCATACAAGCACCATGAGTCATTCACACTGGAACGTGCTGTAGCCTCATACTTAAAGCGCTCAGATCCTAAGAGCGATTTGAATCTGCTTAGACATCCTTTTTTTTTCTTAACTTTTCCTATTCTTATAATGAACACAATACATTAACTTTTTCTTGTAGACTTTAAATGTAAAAAGAATGTTACTTTATAGTGATGAATGAATTTTAATATGATAAAATTTTAATTATCCCAACAAAGTGACGTCGCGGCTATCATTGTTTATCTAATGAGTCGTGAATATCTTTTGTATCAAAATATAGTTTTATTATTACTCCTTGTATTCTTTTAAAAACATTTTTAGTTTATAGTATACCTTTGTTGTTTAGCTTGTTTATATATTATATAAAAGCGAATTAGGATTAAATTTGAAAATATCATTATTCCAGAAATCGCAGTAACAGAACGATTTCCAAAAACTGATTAAAAAAATATAATCAAATGATAAATAACAAGCAATTCTTTCTGCCCTAGTGACGTTAAAGTTATTAATTAGATTGGATGGACAAGTCTTAACAACCACCGTTTAATTTTTATTAATTAAGCATTGATTAATAAATTTTAAGTTTATTAAGACATATATTATATATATTATAGTAAGGTGTAATTATTTGTATGTATGTCTATTACTATAATATTATTTTCTACCATCTATTGTTCACAAAAACATTGTCGTCTGTTGTAATGGTTGCCTCATGCCTGGAAGAAATAGCCCCTGGGCGATAAGGCCGCCACTTGTATCTATCATGTTTTTTTTTTGTCCTTATGTATACGTTTTATTTCTCGGTATACGATATATATATATATATATATATTATAATTTTATATTTATTTTTTTTAGTATACTACCTTATTGCCATTTTTCTTCGAGTTTATTGATAGAGAATGCTATGTTTCTTTAAATCCAATTATGACAATAATTATTAAATTCAATAAAAAAAATACGGATATACATTAAGTAGTGTTGTCATCAACAACCGTGAGTGTGGCGGCACTTTTATACTTTAGAGATTTGTTTATAATAAGCCTTCCATCGGTTACATACATGTAAGACTCTACAAACTTAGTCATTCAAATACCATATAATGATATGTGCGTATGTATGTATGTATATAGATACATTTGTATGACCAAGTACCATTTTTTTTTACGATCGGTTAAAGAACATCACATCATCTCATTTGCTTCTTATTTTTTCTTCTGGGTAGTCTCGTCATTACTCTCTCTCTTTAGTCTCTTCGGTGTGCAATCAAAAAAAGAATGTTATTTATTATCTTCGATGTCTTAGTGTGTGTTCGTTCCTCGACGTCATTTTAACATCTGAAAACTTTTCTAATGTGTTAAATGAAGCTTGTCAAATCTTACAGTAGGTCGAGAATGATCTCAAGCTTTGTAAGAATATGGTTAAGAAGTCATTTTTTATCTTCAAAGATCCGTCAGACTCACAATATATTTGCGTTATCATATTCGCTGGCTTTCCGTAGAATGTTAACGATTATTAGATGTAACATAAGGACAACATGTCTGATGATATCTTGTATCATTCCTGATGTAATATTTTATATCCAACCCTACGAATGACTGCGAAAATTAATTATGAAATATTGGTCATAATTGGTTGGCCAAAAGTTCAAAAACATTTTAGGGATACGGTGCTTAAAGGGTTTACTGGTATATTTGAAATTCAATGCAATGTTACTTTATATATAGTCGTGAGGATACTTACGGTAGCTGAAGATAAAATGTTATCTTAATAAATAATCTCTCAGGCCATTGTGTCTCAAACTCGTCCACTTTAGCTATGACAGACTCAGCTCGTAAATCTGACATTGTTATTAGCTAAAAAATATCGTTAAAATATCGGACCTAGGATAGTTAATATTTAACTTACAGTATTTAACTGTTTTTTGTTTCTTCACCTTGTAATGTTAATGAATAATTTTTTTACGTAGTGATTTTACAGTTTTAAAACTCATTTATATTTTTATAATTCTACAAAAAGTATTCGGGTCTTTTTTATTACTGTACCATACCCATAGTGCCGAGAATATCGAGGATCCAAATTGCAAATAAATGCAAAGAGTGAAGTGTGAAGTGACTATGTCTTTGAACTGCTTGTAAAACAGTACTCTTGCAAAGTCTATTTTAGGCGAGACGGCAAGTACTAATTTCATCAGTTACGTGAAGACTAACTCTTATACATTAATATAATACTTAAATTCAGAGCCCACTGTTCTTTTCACCTATTTGTACTTCCAGTTTGATGCTTATTTTCATCTTCTAAGAGCAAAATGTTATTTTTCAAACGTGTTATTAGCGTGCGTCACGCTCTGGTACACAATTGAAAGGAAACGTGATTACGATACATAAACAGATACATCTGAGAGAGACTTCTTCACATTTTTATTTAAGTTGAATTATTCTCTGAGATATTAAAGCAATACAATTATTTCTTGACTTATTGTACTATTTAAATATTGTATTAAAAATTATGCGGAGGATTTTTATAGATTAAGTCTGCAATAAGCAATACTATGATATTTATAGTTGAGATCGGTATGACCATTAAAGCTTTAAATCGATTTAAACCTAAGTTTAAACTATAAAAGCCAACGTCGTCCGAGATACAGTGGCTATAGTTTCAAACTTTCTTGACTTCAGATTTCTAGCTTCTTAAGTGCCACTAAAATTAACGGAAATTAATCATATTTTATATTAGTTAATATTTAAATAATAAAAATTAAAGCCACTTATTAATCTATCTGTTTATTCTCCTATATCTTTACCACTTAAATTTAACATCAAAATTATATCAAATAATAAATTTACCAAACTTTTATGTTCGTGAATGCTATTAATTAATTACCTTATCGTGATATTAAAAGTAGGCTATTTACTATTTTAAAAACAAAAGTAAGTATTTACTGTCAGGCTTTTTTTGCGCATGTATTATACAAATATAAATAAATGTAATTTTAACGTAAACAATAAATTGTTTGGACATAAACATTATATCGCGTCATAAGTCATAATATCGCGTTGTCTCCCTGTCATACCAGATATAGTCGATCAATATATTTTGACTGACACCTTTCTAGATTTCAAGTGTCAGGTCTTTGTTAAACCCGTATCTAAGAAAAAGAAATTCATTGATCCAAAAAAACTACGCAAACTCCTTTATGTTTCTAAAGTTTTGGAATTAAGTATACATTCAGCAAAATAATTAAACAATAATAATATACTACAATATATTTAATACAAGTTCAAAAAGTGCCGTTGTAATTAAACTGCTTCCCGAGTGCTTTTTTGGAAAGACAAATGAACTAGTTGGACTCTTTGAAAAATATACAATGAGTATTTGAAGTAACTGCTAATATAATATAAAAAATGATGGATTTCCTTTTATAATTACAAGGCATTGAAATTCGCCCCATGTCGTGTTAATCTGTAACATGTTTAGAATTAAATGGTGTTGAAACTGTAGTAGGTTCAAGTATGTTTGCTTGTTCTTGTAAAACAAAACTAAACGTTCAAAATGCTTCTGCTTGTTAGAGTTCAAAATACAGGGCGTATGTAACGTTTTAAACAATGTTGGCTCCTTCAAGATGGACTTTGGGATGCAATTACATTTTATACTATGCTATTCGACTTTATAAAGTGTAAAATACCGCTTTTCTTTTTTTTTCCATTGCGATTTATTGTGATAATAGCTACATCCTCACGACACTGTTTCTTTCTATCGTTAATGAAGTGAACGTGTATGGTTTTTTTTACTATGAATCAAGAAGGAGGGATGAGAGGGACGCACTGCAGGAGGGATGGAGAGAGGCTAGTATTCATTATAGTAAATAGCTTGACATATATTTCTTTGTAGTTACCCCCTTGGTAAGTTGTGTGTCTTAATTATTTTCACTATAATGAATTTTAATATATATATTTTAAGAGTATCGTTGATAATAACAATGCCAATAAATGTTTTTCCTTACTTTTTTCATTCTCATGTAATTTTCTTAAGTACTGTGTTAAAGAATTGGCGTTTTATAAAATTTGGTGGTTTTCACCGTTCCGTTAGCGATATGACTTATCCTTTTCGTTATTTGGTCCTGAATTTTTTCCATAATATTTTTCCCTTTATTTCCCCGCCCCAGTCAAACCACCATTGTTAATTGTTACAAATATAAAAAAAAAACTAAATATTTTTATATTTACTCTCCATACTCTTAAAAAGTTTAAGTTACATAATAATTTGTTCAAAACATCCACTTTAATAAAACTTATATCCTAAATCAACCAGTATAGAAAAAAAATGCATTAAATGCACTGGGACTGGTACTGGGACTGGATTTCTTTTATAGCCACATCCAGCAGCAGATCTATGACTGTCTATCTGCAACGCTGATCGAGGAGCTGTAGTCTCGTGTCGCTGATGAATAGCTACCAGCTGTTGGTGTACTGTTTGTAAATACATATATATCGCTGCGTGGTTTTGGACACTGATAGATCCTCATGAAATAGATTGTTATTGATTTATTTGAACTGGGTCTGTTACTTACTATCCAGATTATTGAAATAAAATTAAATTCTTATTAATCTCTTTTAAGAATTAAATTGTAAAAAATAATATTATAAATAATTTAAGATCATAAGTCCCAGCAAAAAATATGAAACAGTTTTATCAAAGTTGTTCCATGCTTCAATAATCTGATGTAGATATCGTGGAAACGGAATGTGTTACAAACTCAAGGCAGAACAAACTTACGTAAACTTTTTCAATAAGCACTCGGTCTCATTGTTTTATCCAACATTTCATACTCTATTTGTATTCTCAATTTTCAAAAGAAATTTATTTTACAGACGTAAATGTACAAAAAATATATAAATTTAAAACTAAACCTAAAAAAGTTGGTAGGCGAGAGGTTGAGTGAGTTGATATTTAAGTGGTTTGAGGTTGATATATCAATATTCCTCCTGAACAGTGCTTAGCTAATAAGTATTGTTTTGTATGTTCCGTATTCTTTAGAACGTTTCTAACTGTATTATTGTATTTTGAATAAAACACATACAACAAAAAGAAACGAATGATAAATAAAAGCGTTGTAGAGAACGAAATATATACATATCTTATTTTATATGAAAACTACGAAAATCATCGAACTATCGAACATTGAAAAATTAATAAAATCAACCTTTTCCAATATACAGCGGAAACTCCAATAACAATTGCCAAAGAGTTTTCGAAATTGCATTCCATATTACGAATTGTATGCTTCAGTAGCTTTTGTGAACCTTGCGCCCGTAAGTATAAGGGTCATAATGGTATTGAAATAACCTTTGGAGAAACAAGCAAATGCAAAGAAAACATCGCATTACTGCATCACGTGGGGTGATTTACTGAGCTCGATCTGAACGATGTGTGCTGAATAGCGGGATGTCTGTTAGGAAATAGATTTAGAATTCAAGATTGATTTCTTACCCTTGTTTTATTTTAGGTTCAAGTATTATATATCGTTGTACCATTTTCATTCTAAGTTAGAAAACTTATATTTATAACAAGCTTATTGTTTCAAACTATTGTGACATATAAATTTCATTTCTAGAATCATTTTAATATTTTTAGTCACATATTTTTATTGTCTGTCATTTCTCAAAACAATGAAACAATGAATACATTAGGTTTATAAGTTATCTATTGACAGATTATATAATGCATCAATGACATTTCGTAATGTCTAAGGAATTTAATGTTGCCAGTTCTTAATTTACCTATATTAAATTTTTCGTTCTGTGTTTGTACCAACACAGAACGCTGATTGGCATGTCTTTGAATTTTGAATTTGTTGTCGTGGCCTTTCAAGACCTTACTTTCGGAAGTACTTCCGAGTTTAATTGTATAATTTGCCTTCGGGCTGATTAAATATTATGGTAAAATCATAATTCCTGTTGCCGGCAATTACCATTTGTTGGAACGTTTGGAAAATTTCAAAGTTTGTTGGACGATATTTCTATTTCTCCTGTTTGGACAATTGGAGTGGACATAGGCTATTGCACCGCTTGTGTGACTTTTTTCCTCAACTTTTTTGTCGTGGGGAGACATGAATTTTCGGGGCGTTGTCCTGATCATCCCGGTTTTTTATATCCTCGATGAATCTGAATTCGGAGCTTGGTTTTATATCGTATTTAATTTCTTCAATATTACGTACATGAGAAATATCTGGTGACGTACAATCTCCAATACTTTATGAGCCCTGCTAAATTAAAGCAACACTACTTTTAAATAAGAAGTAAAAATGTTTCACTGCAAGCCTCTACTAACAAAACAAAAAAAGGGGGTAGTTCTTCACTTGTGGATTTCTAGTGGCACCTAAGAATTAATTTATAGATTATATTTTTTGTTTAATTACCTCAAGTTACGTAGCGCTGAGACTAGCTGACACATTTTTTATTGTGATTTACAGTTTAAAGTTTATTGTTTCATAATAAAAATTATAAGCCCATTGTTCTTTTATTTCTCCACAACTTACCACCTCAAAGGATGACAGGGGTTGCCTTTCTTTTCCTGCCTTCCGATTTTGCGTTTGAAAGATCTTATTTTAAAACGGTTGGTTTATCTTTTCTATGAATACTACTCCCAACTCGCGGAGATCCGTAATTTTTTTAATTCACATTTTTGTGTGCGAGTAACTTAGCTTCATTTTAAATAATATGCGAAAAAAATCAAGATATTTAATAAAATTATATTTATTGTATCTGTATATTTCATACGAAAAAAACGTAATTCGTAATAACTTTGTTTTAATTTATATTATCTTTTGTCAAATGCAAATCATTTGAAAAGTCACTTTCGTAATTTCCATCCTTGAGTTTCAGTTTTGTTGCATGAATGTGCTCTCTGTTTAATGTATCAAAATATTTTTACGTTATTGGCTATATTTTTGGACTCCGATTCTTCATTAACTTATTTATCTTGACTTGTATATTGAATTTCGATTGTTTATATATTAAAAATCAACTCTGTCAACCGAGACTCTACGTAGTCTTATCTATCCCATTCCTAGAGTGTTTTTATAAATTTTGAAGGAAGGAAGTTAACCTCCACCCGCTGTAACACTGTGCGGAAGCGAGTTTCGGTTTAAGTACAGTAGTACGCAAGGCTGTAAGGGCTGTCCTTCCTGAAGCGCTGGAGACGTCTTAGAATTTCTAATGACTTAAATTTTTGGTTAAATATGCAAAACTTAAAATCGATATATCTCAAGACTAAAAGGTTCCTCGTCCCCTCTTAAATCGGAAGCAGTAAAGGAAAGTTTTACCAATGACAGCATCTAACCAATTTATAACGAGCACTGATGTCTTTTATTTTTTTTATCAATAACATTTATATGCTTTTGAGCCTCATAATCTTAAAATTTAAAATAGACGTATAACAGTGTCGTCATATCACAGCCACATGTCTAGTTCGGGGCAAATAACATTATTTTCAGTTCAACAAACTACATTAGTTATGACGTTAAAGAACATTCATATAATATTTTATACAAAAGTAAGTAAGGCACTTACTTTACTTATTATTGTAAGTTAGTAAAACTGAGAGAGTGTGTGTGATTTACTTTTTTTTCTATTCTATGACATTATTTGTAATTGGATTAAATGAAGAGTTATAACATAAAAAGTTAAAACAAACTGAATGTTTTGTTTACTATTTTTAAATATAAATTAATTATAAATGTAAATTAATATTGTTAAATAAGAATATAAATTATTTTTGTAATAATAAGTTTAAATTTTAGAAACTGCATAAAATATACTTATTTGAATACTTTTGACAAACCTTCATTTTAAAACCGTTCTTACATGGTTTCTGTTTCCCAAGTGAATATAACAAAACTTGAAGCATATTCTGCACCGCGAAATGAAACTAACATTTTCAGAACACGAACGACGTGAAACTTAACAAATGCCTTTTGTACGTAGCGTTGTAAAGAAAGCATTCCTCCAGAGAACGTAGCAGCTACGAAGAGCACACACAACTTAGGGAACCGAAAATAATTTATGTAAATGTCTTTTTAATATATTGAGTGAAATTATTTTAAATGAATCTAAAATGAACACTCAATATTGGGGGTAAAAACCAATTTAAAATATGTCTTATAAAATAATTATATGACTAACAAATATATTATGAGTTTAATTTAGATGACTGTCCACTATTTGTATATCACAGACGATGTCTGCAAAAAATTAAGAACATAAAAAATAGCTGCCTTTTGTAATGATGATACATTTCATGAATTTGGAAAAAGTAGCATTTACATGGATTAAAATTTAGCTGAAAGAACTTATAAAAGATATGACTTGTGGGTAGTCCGTGTTTTTTTTTATGTTTCATCCTTTAACAGACTTTACGGCTACATTTAGAAAAATGCTTTTGAACTCAAATAGCAAAGCAATCAGGTTTTATTAACAATAAGTATATTGTCGTGAAAGCTATAGAATACAATTTAGTATGATCTACACATTCTGTAAGTGCTTATTTGGCTTAAATATTTAATCAGCTGTATTCGTTTTAATCAATATTCGATTTATCTAACATTTATCAAAGGAGTCACTGATAGGATAAAATACTTACTACGTCGTGTTTATAAAAGTAAGACTCATTTTCAACTCATTTAGGAGCACTGCAAGTTACGCTAAATGTATCGTTCACTTTAAGACAAACACTGCACATATATGAAGTGCTAAAAATCTGGACAACTATGGCTCAGCGATAACTGAATACGTCTTTTATTCTGGAACGGCTCATTAAATACTGTCTGAGAAAGCGTCCATACCAACTAGGGAAAAGTTTTAAATAACGTATGAATTAGGTAAAGCTATTGGAATTGGCTATATACCAAATTTTAATAGGGAATGTGATTGGACGCTAGAATCCTCTTGGTAATTAATACTTAAAAGTATAATTTCTAAAGTGATGAGTTCAGTGTGTAGACAATTTATTACACTGACAAATGCCTGGGTCCTGTATGAGACCTCTGAAAACGATCTATCAGGGTCGCCCTCGCCACCGCCACCCTCGGGGCGCACCCAGCGAGCTGCTGCACTCGGTTCAAGTTCCGAATCTGCTATGCTTAGAACTCATGAGCAATATTACTATTTATTTAAAATTTTAATATGGATATTCTAGTGTACCTATAGATATTTTAAAATAAATACTAACATGCTATTTTAACATTGCTTTATCCGACTAAAGGCCAATAATAAATGTTGTTGTTTTTTAAAGTCTAAAGTTTTCTTAAGCTTTTTGCACTAACATAATGCATTTTGTCAGGTAAAGTACGGATAATATCGGATAACAGTGATCGAATATTGTGATTTGCCTTAACTGCTTGATTATATAAGAAACGAATGAGAATTTTAAAAGTATGTGTTATTAAAAATCACATATTTAAGTCAAATATAAATATATCAACTGAAATTTCTAGAATACTAATAAGAATATGTATCAAAAAAATACTTTTTCAAATTTTAATAGACGACAAAAAGCAATACTTATACCGCCATTTAATTACACAAAAACTTATTATCTGGACTTTCAGCTTTTTTTCGCCGATGTTACTTTCTTTAGCCACTGTTCTGTATTAAAGGGATAACTGAGATTATATTTTACTTTTATAAGTACTAGTGCTTTCAAAATATGAATTATTTCATCTTAATACCTAAAAAATCCTATGAAAACTATTTACTTTTTAGGGTATTATTAGCAGTACCTTGAAAAATTAGCATGTACCTTGAAAAAGTGAGAATCAACTTAAGAAACAGTAAGAGTAACTTACTTAAGGGTAAATTACTTAACGGGAAAGGAATGGAAAGGTATGGAAACCTACAGTTTAATTTACTGCTAATTTTAGTGAAATGATTCCTCACTCTCCGATTTTTATTATTTCACTTTCAGTTTTAGGTTCACAAATTATACGCCTACAATTTATTTATGTAACTATAAAATTAAAAATATTTATCTTTTCCCATCCACATATACATAACTAGAAAACTTGCCGATAAATATGTGTATGTGTGAATGAAATAGCCTATTGGCATGTTTAGTCATGATAGATTATTTAAATATTAATTAAATATGGAATTGACAATTAATCGATACCGGCATATTTTGAGCCTACGACCTCTGGAATACCGTCCCGTCACTTAGCCAATTGAAGTTCTCAGATGCTTTGATACCTTTTACTAACCGTGCCCGTGTCGATAAATTTTTCATTATATATTTATTCCAAATTAAAAAAAAACCTTAATATAGCTAGACATGTTGAAACAAACAAAACACTAGGATATAGGTAGAGCAAAATAGGGTGCTTCGGCATTCAGCCCTTTTAATTACCGTACGAAAAAATAACTATAATACCCTTATTTTTCAAATTTGATGATCTTTAAAAGAATGTAGTAGTGTTCTAGTAGAGCTATAATAATAGCTGTTACAGCTCTTAATTATCAAAGGAAGCTTAGGAGGATTATGCGTAAGTTTTTCCAGAGTGCTTTTTCTTATTGAAAAAATATCTAGGTCATGTACTAGAAACACGCTTTGATTAACATGCATGCATGTTTGTTGTAGTTAGAAAAAAACTATCTTAGTACTTTTGAACTTGATCTGTCTTCATTTGAGATATATTTTAAAAGACTGACTAAAAGTATGGTTTTAATAAATTTATTTGACCGCGTAAATGTTGTCTTCATTAAACGTGATCTCTTTAATTGAAAATATATTTTATATCATTTCATAATACGAAAAATAACGACAAAAATGATTTATTATTTCAGGAAAGAACGACCAACCAATCAGTAACTCGCAACTCTAATGAATTCCCTACTCTTGCCATTTGTCCCATCCGAGTATGTGTCTTTGACAATTTCAAAACCTAGCAAGAGTACTACTTATATATTTATATATTATTAAAATGTTGTCATAAGTTGCTAAGGTGTGTGAATGTAAATAATATCAAAGTGAAATATTTAATATTTATTTTATTTAAGTATTCGAGTTTATAAATATACGTTTATATATTCTATACAATCCTAAATGATTTATCTGATTGAGCTGAAACTTTAGGAAGTGGTTGTTGACATGCCCGCCGGCGTATCTATATTGGTAAAACTTATTATCTACATTTGGCTCGCGAATTTCTCCACAGATTTTCCTCTTCTCTTGCAAGGAGCTAAGTAACGTATGGCAAATAAGATTTATAGATCTATAAAAATAAAATATCTACAACAAGAAAACAGGAAAGATTCTTAAAAATATTATATTTATGAATTATGTTATTTATTTATTAAATCTTTATTGACAAAAAAATTTACTGTAACAATAATACAATAAACAGAAAAAAATGGCAATAAGGCTGTATAATTAAAACAAATTAAAATATTACAAAATTATAAGACGTAACAATAAACACATTATAGAACTATTAAAAATGACTTTTTAACATAAAAAAAAATAAATATTATGATAGAGTATCCTCATTTAAAAAAAAAACATTAATTTCAGAGTTAGACTTTAAAAAACAATATAAATAGTTTTAACCTAAAATTTAATAAAAATGTTATTATAATAACAATAGGAGCCGTGTGATTAATTTATAAATGAATAATTAACATTACACTGTATCTTTTACATACTAACATCGTAAGCCTTTAACACCAGGACGTCCTGTGGCCTCAAACTCAAAGCACTGAGTGCTCAAAAGTTAATGCTTAAGAGACTGTCAATCTGCTTAGATATACTTTTATTTGTATGGCATATAGGTATAGTAGGCCTTTTGTTAGTCTTTTATTATCTCTGTTCCTACAATAGAAAGGAAGCATACATACAATGTACTTTCGTTTTTCCTATATCAAAGAGATAAAATTCAAAACCTTATTTTGTTTCACCTTATTGCTGCGTATAATAGGATATAAAAGCTTTAAAATTTCTTCATTTTGATTGCCATTCATTGTTGTTCCCTTTTTTATTGTCTTGTGATATCTTTTGTTTTGAGTTGTTGTCTGATTTTGATGTTTTCGAGTTATATACGCTCATATACAGCAGAGAGAAAGGCTAGAAGTATTTATCATAAATTCAGGCTTTACAGGCAAACATATGGTTTCTTTACCTTATTAATTTTATTAGAATATTAATTTTCAAAAACAAATTAATGTGTGTGTGTAAATGCTGTGCTTTACATTGGTTGTAAAAAAATATATTAAAGGATATTGTTTTTCTTGTACAAAATGCATAAACATAACAGATGACTTCCAGTACCGACTCAGTACTTGTAGTTGATTTTTTAAGATCGTAATATCTAGGTACTTTTATAATGAAAGTTTAAGTCCTTATATAAGTATTCAACTAGTAGAGCTGTGCCTACTGAATTTGTAAGCGTTTCATTTACCATTCATGTTTTGGACAAACCTATCTGAATTTGTAGTTAACTAAATTTAGTATATGATGTGCTAAATGAGAGTTGCTACGATGATGATGATAGAGAAAATCTTTCTTTCCAATTCTGAAAACAACATTTGTAAAGTTTCAAGTGGTTTGTTATCTTACGAGTTTAGTTATATTGAGCAATGCTTGGTTTCAGGTTTAATATTGTTCAATTCCAAAATCAAATCTATTTGTCACCGTCTTAATCAGCAATTCACTACTTTCAGAATATATTTTAAAAAAAGTTTTAACTCAGCTTTAATTATTTTTAAGTTTTATAGACTATTTAATAAATATAAACATTTTACATTATTGCAAATTAGGACAAGAATGTCGTTATTCCAGAAATCGCAGTGACAGAGTTAGCTTCTAAAACTATTTTTAAAACAAAGACAAATTATAAACAAACCTATTTGCCCTCGTAACGTAAAAAAAATCCATAAATAATAATAGGAAAAATATAGAATGATACAATTATTAGTCAAAGTGGTACGGAAGTCGTGTAATAAAGGATACGAAAATTTGCTGAAATTTACTTCCGACGTCGCATGTCATGAAATATATAGGTAATTTGTATGACATTTTTATATTTATTTACTCTCCTAACAGCCACCGTTTAATTTTTATTAAACAATTTTAAGTGTATTAAAATGTACATATTTCGGTTTCTTAATTGCTTGATTTCTGGAAGGTAACAGGATGAGGTTATTATATTTATTAGATTTAATTACAATAACTTTTGAGGGAATTACTTGAATAACATGTCGTATTATATTTTTTCTTATTTTTGAAATCTTGCATATTGATAGTTTGACCTCTCCTTCCTCTATCAACATTTAAGTTGCCTACTTAGTTTAATAAATTATAAAAATGTCACCTACCCTCAAAACAAACAACAATAATCTCTAAGAATAATATTATTTTATATCTTTCTAAAATTAGCTTCAATCAATAAATCTGAATTGCAATATTGTTTTTCAATTTCTAAATATTATTTAGTAACAAAATTTAATCAAGTTTACATTTATATATAATAAAGATGTAAGTAAGAAGAAGTGAACATATTTAATAAAAGAATATCATACAATTTTAAAGTTTTCGAGAATTAGCCGACGATGAAACCAGTATTTTAAATAATATCATGCTACATACATCTTAAAAAACAGTGTCTTTTCACTTACCTACTTTGCTTACCGTCTTTAATACGTGTGTTCGTTGAAACTGAAAATTTACTTTATTTTATTAATAATTAATATTTATAAAATCTATAAATATAATGTAAACTAGTGCTGTTTCTTAAGTTTGCCTTAACTGTAAAATGGCTTAATTTATTTTAATATATTTATTTGTTCTTTTCACATTAATCCTATAATAGTGTGTATTTTTATTATTTTTCCATCATATGTCCATCAGGTTAACATGTCGGGTAAAATCAGGCACCAGTAGTATAGTTTCAGAAGGGACACCGTATTAAAGGTAAGTGCCACCATATTTGAGTTTAATCCAATTTAATTATCATTTACGTAACTTTTTAATTAACTCTTATTTGTCACTATGGTTATTTTGATTATTTAACTTGAAACAAAACATGTTTTTTAGAAGAAAAAAACTTAGATACAAGGTCAAGAAATCCTCACAAAGAAAAGCGCCTTTCAAAGCACTTTGGAAGAAACTTAGGGCTTGAAGACTTGATTCCTGATCGTTTTAAAAGGAGTAGTAGCAAATTTTTTGGTGTACTTAAGCGGACGAAAAAAACTCCTCTTAAATTTACAAAAAAACAATTTTATAAGACTAATACTAGCGGTCCAGGATACTTGAAAAATGCTTGCGGCAAAAACGTTGTAGTGGTTGTTGATTTAGAAAAAAAAAACAAGGCAATGAAGTAATTAGCGCATTTAGATATCCTTTGACGATTAAAGAAAAAAACAATACTATTTTTAGCTCCAGGAAAATGTTAACTCCTATGATTATGATATAAAAAAAATATGTAAATATAAATATGTTTTTTTTTTATAAAATCAGTAAGATAGTTATTATTATGAGAGACAAGAAAAGAGATTTATTTCTTTAAACTTATTCAAAGAAAAAAGATAGTACCTATATGAAATGTAAAAGCTAATTAAATTGGTATTTCTTGCTCGAGGCGTGAACCGGAAGTGTCTCATTCATTAATTTCAGTAGTGACCAATGATGGCGGTCGCCTCTTTATGTTGCAACTCTTAGGAGACGCGGGAAATATTTTACAAAGAACTTTTGACTGCAGATGGACGGTCTGAGATATAGCAATATCACATCGTCTTGTGCCATTATAACAAGTTTTGGTTTTATTTAATAGAAGTAAAAAATATGTATATTTTTTATATCTTACTGAAATATAATAACACAACATTAGAAATATTTAGTAGTTGTCAGGATTTTTTTTAGAATTGTAATCAGTAGTACAACGTATAATAAGTCGTATTCATCGTCTAATCGACGTCGTTGTAATACGTCGTGGATAAGTGTTCTAAAGTTAATACAGAGATAAGTCCAAAAACAATTTTATAGAAAAAACCCTATTCAAACATCTAAAAATTTAAATGAAGTAAATTTTTAATTTTGAATAGAAATTGTCGTTTCTAATTATTTTCAACAGATGGCGTTAACTAACTTGCGATAAATACTATCATTTCTTGCATGAGGAAAAAAAATAAGGTCTGTTGACTTACATGGCGTCACTGTCAAAGATTTAACCACATATTAATGTATGAATATGTTTTGAATGTCATTATAAAGCATTTGTGTGACCAAGTCCGTTTTTTAAATTAGCTCCGTTGAATTGTAACCGCATGGTCTGTCTTATAGTTACGATACGAAGTTTAAGGGGTCATCTGGGATATTTTTATTCCAATTCAAATTAGCTTTTTGTATATTCGTTGAGAGCCTTACGACAAAAAAATAACTTTCTTAGTTGATTTTTAAATAAAAATGGCAGTACCCCAGGCTCTGCAATTATGTTAAAAGTTCAAACGCGACCGTCCGTCACTCCCATAGCTAGTTTATGTAATTACTTTGCGATCTCTGGGAATACTTGAACTTTTAACTTGAATATTTGATCAGCAATTGAGATATTATATTTGGACATGAAACAAATTTAGTTATCTTATATTCAGAAGTTTTAAAACTTCAAATTTCTGAACATTTTCTTTTCCTACATTAGATGATTATTTTTGCAAACTTTTAGACGGAATGATTTTTTTTTGCAACTTTTAATTTAATAATTACTTGCACTCTTAAAGTTATTGCAAAGGTCACGAAGTATGTGTGTAAAAATCAAATATAGACATTTATTCTGTTTTTTTTGGCAGTTGCTGTATTTTACAAAAATATTACTTGAATAACTATGACCAACATATATCGCTCGTATTCGCACCGTTGTTTGTAGAATAGATTTGTATTGTTATATTAAGTTTGAAACATTTTACTCAACTAAAAAAACTTGAATCTGTATTGTCATAGTTGGAACTTTTCTTCTTTTGTTACAATGATATTCAATCCCCTCGAAGCATTTTTCTTATACAGAAAGTTTGAATACAAACTTAAGTTAAATATATATTTTTTATGTGTACAAATAAATTACATATATTGAGAAAGAAATTTTGTTAGTAATTTTTTATTTTGACGTAAAAATCATTGTATATAAGCTTGCGTTAAGATAAAAACAAAACTAAATTAATTCATTTCGTCGTACTGTATTTAAAAATTAAAATGTAATATATATAGTTATATAAATAGGACTTAAGTACTCTATTGTCGTGTATTTAAAAAATGTCGTTGTTAGATGTACTGAGAAAGATCCGGTCTTTTTTCAGAACCTCAGGCTATTATCTGATCCCTGTAACTTTAAAGTATTTATTTCGAGCAGCTCATTAAATTGAAGAAAAACATAAATACTTTTATAAATGTTTATAAGAGATGGGAAGGCACTTGCTCTAATGAATATGCACTCTCTTGTGGCGTAAGACAAGGTGGTTTGACCTCGCCACTCTTATTCAATCTTTACATAATTCAGCTAATCGAGGAGCTCTGCCAGGCCGGCGTTGGGTGCTTCATAGATGGTATTTGCATGAATAATTTAAGTTACGCGGACGACATGGTCTTGTTAAGCTCCTCGGTCGATGGACTAAGAAAGCTCTTGGCGATTTGTGAATCCTATGCAGGTAGACATGACCTAATCTATAATGACACTAAATGAGTAGCGATGCTCTTCGGTTCCACCGCTAGAGATTCCTATTTACCTGTTCATCTCAATGATCAACCTCTTAAATTCGTCTTAAGTTTCCGATACCTTGGCCATATTGTCACGACTGACCTGAGAGATGATCTTGATATAGACAGAGAGTGACGTTCTCTGGCTGTTCGTGCCAATATCATAGCAAGAAAATTTTATAAATGTAATCATGACGCAAAGATACTTTTATTTAAAACTTTTTGTACAGCCCTGTTTACTCCGAAATTATGGTGTAAATATAAAAAAGAGAATTTCCGAATATTTAAAGTTCAATACAATGACTCCTTTAGAGTTTTATTTAAACTTAATCGTCGGTGTAGTGCATCAACGATGTTCGTTGAGGCCCGCGTGACGACTCTCGATGCATTGATCAGACATCGGGTTGCCAGATTTAGACATACTCTGTTTGAATCGGGCAACTTGATAATCGCTGCACTGCGGAGTGTTTCAAATGAATTGTTCTCACTCTATTCTAGGCTTCTTCGTTAAACCGCAGAAATCTAGCAAAACATTTGTATTTTTAGCTTTAATTATAGTTTTTACTTCATTTATTTTATCTTTGTAACGGGTCTTTGTTACCTACTGTTATTATTATTTTAAATAAAGGGAATTATTATTATTATTATTATTATTATTATTATTAATAAGACATATTTTAATTAAGATAATCTAATATTTAAAAACCTTGTTTTTAACCATACAAAGACTCTTCTTAATGCTTAAAAAAGATGATTTACTATAAAGTAACAAGTTTGTGTAATACACTGACACAAAACAGATTAGTTATTTTCAAGACGTCATTGCTTTTTAAGACTCAGATATTGAAGATAATTTTATCTTAAGACGTTATATTTTTAGTGTCTTTAAAAGTTTATGAGATCTCTTTGATACAATGTAAGTTTGTAATCAAATAAATGACACGGTGTGTATGTTTGTGTTATTATATGTATTATATATATATATATATATATATATATTATGTATTGTATTGCTCTTTATTCCAACATAACTATCTTAATCTATGAATGTATAAAACTACTTGTGAATGTAACTTCTCTCTACTTCTATCCGATATCCGATTTACATTATATATTTTTTTGTTTCTTCACTTTGTAACCTGACTAAATAGTGACTTTATAATCTGTTAGTATTTTTATAATCTTACACATTTGTAATCATCAAGTTGTAGTGGCAGTGGGCCGGTCACGTCTGTAACAGGACCGATGGCCGATGGAGCAGACGAGTCCTGGAGTGAAGACCGCGTCTTGGTAAGCGTGGTGTAGGGCGTCCTCCGGCCCGTTGGGTCGACGACCTACGAAAGGTCGCTAGTGCAGGCTGGATGAAAATAGCGGAGGACAGGGATATCTGATGCAAAATGGGGGAGACCTATGTCCAGCAGTGGACTGCAGTAATAAATTAATAAAACCCATCGTTAGAAATGTTTTTAAATAAAATAAAGATAGAAGTGAACTCCCGCACGCCCTGTCATGACGCCACAAACTGTGTCTAACATTTGGTTAATATCACAGAAGACTTAACGACAACCTGTTGACCTTTACTTTAATTTGTTACTACATTATATTAAATAAGTAAGTAAGAAAGGTAAATATAAACTTGGTATTACTATTTAGTACTTAGTATTATTTTTTACTAATAACTATAGTAGAATACATTTTAAATAAATCTATTTAATAAATATGTAGAAACGTACATATAAACAATTCAAATATATATATAACTACATAGATATATTACCTATATAAACCTCAACAGTACAAGCGAAAAGAGCTTCAGCAAAATGCTTGTAAAAGCCTTTCTGATCTCTAACGAAATTTATGATTTCCGCTTTACTTAGACTTCAGTTATTAAATACGTGTTCTAGAAATGAGGTTTTGAATTAAATATTTACTAAATCAGGTATTCAAAACTAAAGTAAATTAAAAAACTATAGATAAAAGGAAAAGCACGAGAGAACAACAAAATGGGAGTGCGAGCTACTAATTTTTTTTATATGTGCCTTGTCTAAATTAATTAAGTTCACCATATGTTATACATTCTTTTTCAATTGATTTAATTTTGCAAAAAACTACATCAGTTATTCAATTTTAACTGTGATAGCCATACCTTCTGTAAAATTGGAATCTACTCGCGAAGTCTACTGCTCTCACAGAGCCACTAGTTATTATATTACGATATTTAAGTCTGGCTATAGGACTATTCATATTGCCATAATAAATATTACTCGTAGTATAGTGTACATATGTACTATGATTTATAATAAAACGTATTCCATTTAGATAATCATTCCTTCTATCATCTGATATCTATAAACGTTCCTTCTGATTGCGATTCTCGACTAAAAACACATTTTTTTATATTAGGTACGTATATTTGCTAAACTTACACAATAGATAAATAATCAGATATGTATTTCTTTCGTAATATCGATAATATTTTTCTTAATTAATCCATAGTACAGAAATACACAGTGAATTTAATGTAAAAATATAAATCCCTTGTGGTTTACCTAGCTCTTTGATATGAGGGTAGCTTGCTTGTTAGTGCAATATTATTTTCTGATATTAGATGAAGAAAATATTGATTTACATAAAGATACTATCATATACTAATAATGTTGTATACCAATTAATATATATTTATAAATTATATAAAACGTGCTCATGGTTGCACCTTACAGTCATTACTGCAGCGTGTCGCAACAATCGAAGTCTCACAATACATATTTGTTAATCGTGTGCGAGTGGATTACTTTATATATATATCCGTGTTTAAAGTAATAATAGCATAAATTTCAAATCACAATATTTACGTTTCAAATTGCGCTGAAATTAATTAAATCTGGCATAAAACATTGTAAATTATTAATAATAATATGACTTGTCGTATCTTTCACCTGGTTATGAGTTTCCAATTGTCAAGAAAATAAATTTTGAAATGTATAAAGCAAAATCCTAGAAGAAAAAACTAGAAAACTGGTGCCGCGAGTCCGCCACGCTCAGAGCTCATGATTAAGAACCCCGAATGGGTTCGAAACTAGTCGGGCATATTCCGATTTCATTCAACTTCAATACAGCCGGATAAATGTAAACAGAATAGGTAAATATAAATTAAATTTATTTATTTATAAAATAATATGTTATATTTACCAAAATAGATATTTACCTTTTTCGAAATACAGTAACAACATATAACAATGTACACTAGTAGTGCTTGGTATAGAAGGCAAAAAGAGTTTAATTATATGTTATAAGAGTATTTAATAATTTAACAAATGTTTTGAACAGATTTTTACAAAGAGGTAATAGTTTGAGTTTCTTATATATTACTGGTTGATAATTCATTCGCCATCTAGTAAGAACAAAATGTTATTTCTAAAACGTATTAAACAATGTATTGGTAATATAAATATATATACTCGTATATGAAATTAATTATCATTGTTGATAAAAATATGTAATATAATAAAAAAAACTTGTTTTGTAATAATAGATATCTTTTATACTTTTCATTTAACACACTTACCTTGTGAAGACTTCTCTCCTACAAATTAATGGTAACAATAAAATATATTATATATTTTTTCAAATAGTAATGCTTTATTACTCTAGTTACTTGAAAGCTCAAGTGAAATCTGGCAAATATATTAATGAAAGCAGAAAGCAGTTCAGATAATGATAATGAAAGTAAGAGTGTTTTGTTTTGTGGTGAATATGAAATTTTAACAAGATTATTAAAGTAAGGTTACTTTAATAATCTTGTCAAGAAAGTAAGAAACAAACATGGTTGAATTAAATAAATAAAGATAACAATTTCAAGGTGATCTATCAGTGTCGAAAGCCACAACGAGATACAGAGATAGAGACAGTAGGATAGCATCAGCTGGAGGTCATTCATCAGCGGCACGGCACACCAACTAATCGATCAGCGTCGCGGTCAGACACTTGTAGAGCTGCCACTGGACGCGTGCCTATTAAAGAAATCACTTTTACAAATAAAAATCGTCATAGTGCTTGTACTCAATGCATATTTTTCTGCATTATGGCTGGTAATTTAGAATATTAATTTTAAGGACATGAGTTTTTAAAGTAATTGATATGCTAACTCAAACTTTTTAAAATAAAATATACAAATATTAGGTTTGTTTAAATGTCTGTAGTAAGTAAATAAAAATGAAGGTTTGATTGGAGAATAAATCAGAATAAAATAAGGAATAGAATACAGAATTAAATAATAATAATTACTTTTAATGTTATCGTCGTACGTCTGAAGAAGTAAAGAGGTTTTATATTTTACGATGCCAAATAGCATGGTATAAAAACATATTCTCATCTCCAAGTCCATCCTTAAGGAGTCAAGATTGCTTTAATGCGAAAGTACATGTATGTACCTCTCAGGAGGGATTATGAAACTATAACTAGCAAAATCATTTTAAACCTTCTGTTTGTCCTAATAAGTAATTTCGAACTTTACTGTGTCAACATAATTTAATTCAGAAAATATTAGATGTTCTCACAATATGATGTGAATTTCATGCGACATTCAAATGGTTCATCCAATCTTGTTTAAGTCCGGTTTAAAATTTTTGATTGCCGAACTAAGAAAACAAACAGGCAGATTAGTTTATAATATACATTAAGAAATAATATTATTTAGTAAAATATATGATTAATTTTCGTTAATTTTAGTGGCACTTAAGAAGCTAGAAATCTGAAGTCAAGAAAGTTTGAAACTATAGCCGTTACGAGCCATAGTCTAGTTAACATGTTCAGCGACTTACATTACGACCGTCTAGTTAACAAAAAGAGTCCAGATATAGATCATTAACCACTGTATCTCGGACGATGTTGGCTTTTATAGTTTAAACATAGTTTATAAGCGATTTTAAACTTTAATGGTCATACCGATCTTAACTATTAATGTCATAGTATTGCTTATTGCAGACTTAATCTATAAAAATTCTTCGCATCTTTTTTAATACAATATTTGAACTGCTGCTTACATTATAATATGAAGTGCTATATGTCGAGATATAATTGTATTGCTTTAATACCTCTGAGAATAATCCAACCAACGTAAACACGTGAAGAATATTGTCTCAGAACGTGACTGTCTCTGTATTGTGATCACGCTTCCTTTCAATTTTGTAACAGAACGTGACGCGCGCCAATACATTGTTTAATACGTTTTACAAATAACATTTTGTTCTTACTAGATGGCGAATGAATTATCAACCAGTAATATATAAGAAACTCAAACTATTACCTCTTTGTAAAAATCTGTTCAAAACATTTGTTAAATTATTAAATACTCTTATAACATATAATTAAACTCTTTTTGCCTTCTATACCAAGCACTACTAGTGTACATTGTTATATGTTGTTACTGTTTTTCGAAAAAGGTAAATATCTATTTTGTTAAATATAACATATTATTTTATAAATAAATAAATTTAATGTATATTTACCCAGCTGCATTCACGTTAATTTGTCGTAATTTTTCCGACTAGACTAGTTCGTCTGATTAGACTAGACTAGTTCGTCTGATTAGACTAGACTAGTTCGTCTGACTAGACTAGACTAGATTTCGACACTGCATATATAGAACAACTAGTATGAATATGTTATTACAGTATATAGAAAGAGAAAGGACACTGATAAATCACCTTGAAATTGTTATCTTTATTTATTTGAATGAAATATGTTTGTTACTTACTTCCTTGACAAGATTATTAAAGTAAGGTTTAGTTCGTATTCACCACAAAAGAGTCTTACTTTCATTACCATTACCGATTTACTGCAGAACTGCTTTCATTCATTTATTTGCCTGATTTCACTCGAGCTTTCAAGTAACTAGAGTAATAAAGCACTACTATTTGAAAAATAAAATATATTTTATTGTTACCATTAATTTGAAGGAGAGAAGTCTTCACAAGGTAAATGTGTTAAATGAAAAGTATAAAAGATATCATCAGATTACAAAAACGAGTTCTTTTTTATTATATTACAGGTTTTTATCAACAATGAAACTTTATTTCATATATATATATATATATATATATATATATATTTACACTTAAACTAAGTTGACGCTTGACTACATTCCATCTGATGGGAAGTGGAAATGTAGTCGTAGGTGGTATAGTGGTAGGTGCGCATCAACTTAGTAAAAATCTATTCACTCTTACCTTGAAGACACCCACATTGTACTTGGACGGAAATACCGACGCAGGCAAGCTGTTCCACTCCTTCGCTGTCAGATTTAAAAAAGGTGAAGCGTAACGCTTCGCTCGGACATGCGGCGCGTCTACTACAAAAGGATGGATGCTCGCCATGCGTCGGAACGTCCGGTGAGGGAAGGGGGATGGGGGCATTAGTTCATGTTGACAAAATATGAAACAGTTTCATCAAACTTGTTCAGTGTTTCAATAATCTGATGTAGATATCATGGAAATGGAATGTGTTACAAACTCAAGGCAGAACAAACTTACGTAAACTTTTTCAATAAGCACTCGGTCTCATTGTTTTATCCAACGTTTTATATTCTCAATTTATTTTCAAAAGAAATTTGTTATTTTTAACTATAATACAAACGGAATTATGTAAAACAAAATATTTACATTCAAAAGTAAAAAGTAATAGCAATAAAGCAAATTGATATTTCGTTGAGTTGAAGCTCTCAATTTTCGTAAATTTTAACCTTAATTATTATATAAAGCACGTACACAAGAAAAATAAAATAAAATTATGAATAAAAAAAAATGTGGAAAACGAGACGAAAGCCATATCTTATTTCATATTGAACATAAATCAATCATCAAACTATCAAAACAGCTTTGAAAAATTAACATAATCATTCTTTTCTAATATACAGTGGAAACTCCATTAGAAATCGCAGAAGAGTTTTTGAAATTGCAATCTATATTATGAACCTTACACCAATAAATATAAGGGTCATTATGCTATTTAAATAAACTTTGGAGAAACACGCAAATGCAAAGAAAACATCGCATTACTGCATCACGTGAGATGATTATCTGAGCTCATTCTGCACGATGTGTGCTGAGTAACGGGACGTCTGTTCAGAAATGATGCAAGATTTAATTCTTACCCTTCTTTAAAAAAGAGACCTTCGTGACTAAGAATCTCTCGCTGCCAATCACAGAGCTCACAATGCATGGCTGCGAAAGGTCTAGACCGTCAAAGTGTGTCAAACCATATCATTGAAAACGTCATATTATCTGAGGTAGGGGATCTCCTCGCCCTGTTTGATCTTATGCAATTACTCGCCGAAGAAGTCTCGTGGGCATATGCATGAGACGAGGACCCACTATCGCCATTCCATCCTATGTAACTCCCTGGGTACCCTCCTGATTACCCCACAATTATGGTGGTAGTGAATATATTAGATAATTGTTTTATTGGAACGAGTAAAATTCAATCAACCAGGGTTAAGAATTCCAGGACCTTTTTGGAGCTTAAAAACTTCATAGAACCTGAAATAGTAAGTTGTCAGGAAACAAATACTGCTATCGAAAAGAATTAACAAAGTTAAATTGTATTATATTTTAAATAATATAGATCTTAAATACATGTAGAACTTTAATTTATTAAAAACATAGTGTACCGTATTGAAAGTTTGTTATTGATTGAATTTAATTTATTTTAAGTTGTGGTTTTGTTACTTTTTCAATGTCAATCTTGTAATTGTTTTAGGCTATAGTTTAATTAAGCTTATTACCTTAAACTTAACACTTACCCGTTATAATGAATAAGTTTACACAGCAATTTACAATTTACCAACTTCCTTAAGGATCGAACGATATCTACACATATTTGTAAACCACACCGTACCATGCTTTACAAATTGGTACAGACACCTTCATTAAATCGCTTACGATCAAAGTGTACTCTACGCTTATGTAAATAAGGTTCACTAAAGCTGCACTGATATATTGGCAGTTGCAGAAAGTACATAACTCCATAGCGGTAATTAGTGCAGAGTCGTGCTCCGTTTTGATAGCAGAATCAGCATCCAAAATCTATTTAGCATATATCTGAAAATGTAACATTACGGCTGTACATCTATGTATAATAACATGTATCAATCTATCTAGTACATATATGTAATTTATTAATATAATTGAATACAATATTTCTGAATATTATAATAAATCCTTAATATTTAGATATTACTGTTTGTAGAGGGTGAACGTGTTTAAAATTAGCGTCAAATCCAAAAGTCAAATTGTGAGCAACTAATTAAAACTGACACTAAAGTTACACGTCAAAGTAACGTCAACGTCAAAGTAACGACGTCGTCAAGTAACGTCAAGCGATATATATATATATATATATATATATATATATATATATATGACGTCATAGCTATCTGAGCTCCTCTAGTCAAGACAGTATTTGTGCATAAAACATTATCTATAACGAATTGTACTATTTTCATACTATGTATAAAATTAAATAGTTGTGCAAATTAAATATGCAAACAAAACCTTGCTATACGCACTACACTAAAATAAAATTCCTTTGTAATGTTACCAACAGACAAAAAATGAGATTAAATTACATAATAAATAGTTTTAGGAGCATACCTGCTGGTGGTGTCGATAAGATACCTGCAGATATTCTGAAATAAAACATAGATATTTTAATTGATATCATAAATCATGTTTCTAAATTGTATTTTGATTCTACACAATTATAAACAACAAGATAATATTGAATAATATTACATAATCGTTTTTTTTCAATGTACTTATTAAAATTAGAAATACATAAGTGATACATATATTACGTACAGATGAAAACTCATTTATCTTTCATAATTAAAAAAACTCATAGAATTTAATACAATTGTAACAGTTAATTAGAGCCAAAGAAGTTTCTCTTCCTAAGATAAACCCATCAATTTAAATGGTCATAATAAAAAATTACAACGCCACTTATATGGAATACTTAAAGCTCTGAAATTGATAATTTGGCGTACCACAAGAGAGTATTTTAGGACCTAATTTATATATATGAAATATATAAACTATCTCTGTTTATTAACACATGTACTGTAATATACTAATATAAGGTATACTAATGTTTCACTGTTACATTATAACTTATGCTCATGACAGCTTTTTTCTGATCATTATTGCTAGGAAACTAATAGTAACACTGAAAGTTAGGTTCCTAAGGTTCAACAATGTCTTCTTTTCATAAATTTTGACAAACAAAAATTATATGCAGCCAACTTATTTTTATATTAAAGTACACTTTTCTGTATAAAATAATGACAAAATAGGTAAAAAATGTTATTCTACCACATTGGAAAGAATCTGTCAAACGAAATATCGCTAGAATAACGCTAGATAGACACTTGAAATGGAAAGCTTATAGCTATACGTCGATGGTCCGATTACATAAAACATTAAGATATTTAAGTTATTCTTGTTTTTTAACTAATATATATTGTTGCTTAGAATAATAAACTTCAAACCTTTTAAATACTAACCTCGTGAACTTTATAAAACCAATAATATTCTGTTAGCCAAATATTTATAGTGAGACTACTTTTAGGTCATCTCATTATGAAAATAAATAATAATTATCCAAAAAGCAAAGGTAATTAAATTGCGTCTAAACTAATTTAAAAAAAAAGATAATTTACAAAAGTTTCTGTAAATCGAAAAATTTGTTAGAAAAAACTGAGACTTTATAATCTTGTTTGCTAACTTATTGCTTGTAGGTGTACGTGCCCTTATAGGTGTTATACGTATATATATATTATGTCATATTTCATTTATTCCATGTTACAAAAATATGTATTATATATGTATCGTGTCGGTTTTATTGAATATTAGTGTATTTTATATTTTAGATATATTTATTATTATTATTTATTCACATAATTGAAAAAATGCAAAAGTAACCAAAAATAAATGAAAAACGTGATAGTTCGAGTTCCAGTTCGAGTTCACTGGATATTACAGCACTGGGTGTTCGAACAAGCTATTCAGAATAATTAAACTACGTACAACCCATCCCTTATGATATTTGATATTTAAATTGTTTTTCTTATTTAATATGAACACTCCACAACGTAAAGCCGTTTATCCCCACATAGGTATCGCATCAAGTAGTAGTTAAATTAGTCCACCCTTTCCTGCTGCTGTAAAATTGTATAGAGTCATCTCTCTGCCGGTAAGTCTCTATCCTCCTGCACGAAACCGTTATTGCTAGTCCGTTATTCCGTTTTATTTCTCGTTTCCAAAAGCTGAAGACTCTTTTCTCCTGTAATCCTGTATTAATCCCGATTAATTTTAAGTATAACATTACTGATTCATCTTTTATGAAATATGTTTCGCTGATATCATGGCTAAATAAAATTATAAATGCTTATTTAAAAAAAAAAACAAGAAAACAATGTTGAAGTCCTTAAGCCAAAACTCTCATAAAATGTCAATCTCAGAAAATACATTAAAAAAGCAACTTAAATCTCTTTGCGGGCAGCAAATACGGTTTATTTGATCTCTTTGTGAACGCCTAAGCTGGATATTGTCGGAGCTTTTTATACATAATATAGGTATTAAATGTCTTTCTAAAGTTACATTTTGTTATAATTGTGTTTAAGAATATATAAGTGCTTTAAATTTTATTATTGTTAATGAAATGCAATAGCATTACATATTATTGTCTGATGATGTAGTTATTAGCGGACCCTTACTGATGAAAAAAGAATCGTTCAATATATAATAACAATATTTAAAAGAAAGATTATCAAGCAAAGTTATCACAGCATAAGCAGTGATTCCCGCTTACGAGGAAAGCGCCGATCTCCCGAGTCGACATTTACCATTGTTTCCAATTAGATTTAACAATAATATTTTATTTCAGTCTTGTAGTAGATTTAATCAAGTAAACATGTATTTTGAATAAATAAATATTTTTTATTAACTTCGTTGTCTACCAATACATAACTGGAGCAGTCGGTAGGATTACGGCGTTTCGTAAAAGTTTTGGAATCAAATTCTTCCTTACTCTAAGAAACGGCGATTTCCAAGTCGCATTCCTGTAATCCAGAACCTAACGGCGGTCAAGCGCCTTCGATTCGCTACACGAGGATATTCTGGAGAATTTGACGACCCCGCATACTACTGAAGACTCGACGGGACATGCAGACGGTGTGGTGAGTACTCTCTCTAATAATCCAAGTTCCTCCTCTATTTCCTGTCTTAGTATATATATTATATTAATGTTAAAGAGTGTTTAATGCTAAAATCGCGATCAACTTATTTAAGTTTAAAAGTTTGTCTATTTCTAAAATCGAACGGGCATTATTTAGTTTAGTATACCATTTTTTTTGTGATATAAAGTGTTTAAAGCTAAAATCGCGATAAACCTAGTTATTTTGTAATTTTTAAATTCAATTAAAAGCGAACAGAAATTCTTTAGGTTTAGAATTTCATTCATAGTTTCTTTAATAATTAATTGGTAATATGATCAGTGGAACGCGTTGTAACTGCAACACGATACTGCATTGTCTTTATTAGTTCGGAAAGTTCTTTGTATTACTTAATTATATAATTTTTTTATTGTAATTTTATTTTTTTTTCACACACACACGCATAATAAAAGAATTAGTAAGAGGTTAACATAAAATATTAATAGTAATCTATAAAAATAATAATCTGATCAATTGTTACTAAGTAATGCGTAACAGAAGTATGATAATTAAAATTAATGATGTCGGACGGTCATATGGGACCTACTAAGTGTCAGGGACAGAGTTTGGGCACCCACCGCAATACGAGCACTACTTATCGTCAAAGACAATTTTCGACGCTCAATTCCTATTATTATATTCGACTATTAAGAGACAGGGATCCATACACCGAGACGCAATTGTTAGAAATGAGTGGGGAGTACTCGGAGTGGGCTGCTTTTATAATCGAATCTCAAGGAAAGAGAAATTTAGTTTTCTCGGAGTACCCGCAACTTGCGTTCGGTGTACTTTACACTAGCGCCTTTTGGGACGCCGTTTCTTGAAGCCGCATATAAATAACTAGGCTGCCGACATATGCAACTTATTTGTTTTTGAAGCTATCGTGAAAATCTTTATTTAGGGAGACCTTTGTAAATTTAAATAACTATAATATATTATTTTATAGGTATGGCTTAAGAGGGTGGAAACGAATATTCGAAACTTCTTTATTTTGGAAGCCATGTTTTCAAAAAGCCTGAGTAGGTCTTCAGAAATATAAAATACAGTTATCATTTTTGTAATGGTGGTGAGGTTGAGGGTTACGTAGCAAAAGACTGTTCGTTTGATGCCATCCCAGGGAAAAAAATGTCTATAAAAACTCACTTGTTTGGTCTGTGTCTAGGTGGTTGGTATCTAAGTATAAGTTATTAATTTATGTATGGACGTTTATCAGCTGGCTTATTTCCATAACATAAGCTCTGCTTAGTTTCACATCAGACAGTTGTGTACAAATAAGGTCCGTCAGTATTTATTTACTCATCATTTTTAACTATCTTTTTAAATAAAATCTGTTTCAACAAATTTTAGAGGAGGTGGTACTAGATAAAAAAAACATATATTTATGTAGAAATTAATAGATGAAAATATAGTTTTAGTTCTCGGCAATAGGCTATAATTTATTTTGAAGATTAGAATATCAAATTGAAATTTTTGTTTGTCTCTCAAAGTACAATATAATAAGTCTCCTTGCCATACATATGATAGTATACATTTTATATGTTTTATTATTTGAGTCTCTGCGTGGAAGCTGACTAAGTCTCTAGCAATACCCAGTATATTATAAAAGATAAAAAAGCTAGATCTAACCGAAACAAAATCAATAACAACAGTGGGGTAGCTCAAGGCGAAACGGTTTTTAAAACTATTCATAGTCGAATGACTATGAATAGTTTTAAAACACTAAAACCGTTGCCAGCAACACGACCAGTCACCGCAAGCAGCACCCGTTCACGAGCATATCGCTAGGGTCAGCCATCACCCCCTTCGCCATATTTGAGGGAGGGAGGGCGACCCGACCCCCAACGCTACCGCAAGTAATGACTTCTAAGGGAACGGTATGTGATGCGGCCAGTTGATCAAACAAAAGTATCTAACAACGTCAAACAAATTGCGCAGGTTACTAGTTTAACGCTACAATACAATTTATTCCCAGGCCATACCGTCGTTAATGTAATCCTTTACACTATAATAGGATTTTTTTATCAAATTTCTTTTAATGTAATTTAAATTTATTTAATTACAATTTTAAGGCTTCATTAGGGAGTTTATTATAGAAACGTTTACAATTAGTATTGAAAATTTTGCAATTTTTTTTTGGAGCCTAGTGGTGGGCATAGCAAGTTTATTTTTGTTTCGGGTATTAATTTTGTATAAATAACAATTTTTCTTGAAATTATTAATATTCTTATGTACATACATTAAGTTCTCATAAATATATTGATTAAATACAGTAATAATTCTGAATTCTTTCAATTTATTTCTTAACGATTCTCGAGGCCTCATTTTATAGATCGCACAAACAGCCCTCTTCTGCAGCACAAATGTAGCATCACTATCTGGTACATTACCCCATAACAGTATGCCATATGACATACTGTTATGGTGTAATGTATTTATATAGATAATTTAGTTGCTGTGTAGTAATATAATTTTTGTTAACATTTATTACGAAAAAATAATAATATCCTGTGGACAAAAATATAATATACAATTTCCTATTTGTTGGATGAAGCGAATTTCATTTTCAGAAACGAAACAAGAAGGAATAAACAGAGCTGCGATGAAAACGGTCCTGGATAGAGGAAATGCACCGAGAGAGACAAATTGATATTTCATTTTTCATGTTGTAACGGAAATTGCATATTTATACGCTACTGTTGGCACTTCAGTTGAGGAGATCAACTTTATTACTTTGATATTATTATATTATTACGGTATGTTTGAAATAAGCATCATATTTCCTATAAAAATATCTAATATTAAATAATACTTATATGTTATTGGAAATGATTTTAAATTTGTTTAGAAATATTTAAAAAAATGTACAATATACAGATAAAAACATTGTGAAGTTGTTTGAAAATAAAATGAAATGAACTTATAATATCACCCTTAACATGTGAAACCACAGTACCTCGAGGTCTTCATGAGAGTCAACGTGATGTTTGTGCTCCGTTGTGATCTCTGGTGACCTGTGACAAAGAATTGTTTATACATTGAATATACACTACATATATTTGATATTTGATACATTATAAATAGATAAAGACGTGATGGAACAATGGAAACTAATCAAAAACCATTTTTTATACAATAAAAATTTAGTCATGATATTTTATTTTGGTGTTTGGTTTTAACTTGCAATCTTAAAACACAAAAAATTAAAAATATTTATAAATATTTAAATTTATTAAATTATGTATTTTTAGTTATATTTTAGTATTATCTTACTATGCATCGAACAAAACAAGGTTAAAAGGAAAAATGAAAAAGAACAAACAGTTAAAAATAAAATAAAATCAATAATTCATTTTCTATATTTATCGGCGCCACGGTGCTTTGAATACTTTAGGGCTGGAGATTGACGGCGGCGTGTATCGTGCAGGTGTGTGATGGAGATGGAAGTCTTGGAACTCATCTCGGCTTTGAATCATTTTTTAAATACAAACCAACACTATTTAACACTTATATACGATACGATACGATATACTTTATTGTACCACAACAAACAAATGAAATATATAAAAAACAATAACACATAAAAGATAAACTATTACAAAAGGCGGCCTTATTGCTAAAGAGCAATCTCTTCCAGGCAACCTTTTATGTAGAGGACACGAAATATGGCAGTGGGTATTTAGGTACAGCACAGTACAGGATAATATAATATAGTAAAATAAAATATAATGAAACATATATATACATACCTACATATTCATACATACACACATATATGCATACACATACATACATATACACATATATATATATATATACATACATACACTTACTTATATCTATAAATAATTATATAAATTATAATTATAAAAATAGTTAATATAAGCCTAAGAGGCGGAGCCTAACGCGCCATATCAAAGCACCTTTATTAAAGTAGCCAGACGTAATGTAAAATCACTGTGCCTTGTAAGTACACTACGGCCGATCGTTACAGCTATCGTTCGAGAAACTTTCTTGGCTTTTGCTTTAAATGCATTCTTTTTAATTAAAATTCTCATGAACATTTTATATGAATAGTAAAAAGGAACACGAAGGTTACGTAATAATTAAAAATGTAGTTAATTCAAAAGTATGGAGGGATCAACGGAATATAATAAAAAAATGTATTGTGTAAAAGTGTGGAAAGTGTACACGTTAAATGTATTGAAGATCAATCCGGGATGAACTTTAAAAAGTCACAAAACCATAATAAAAATATGTTATACAGCCTTAAAAAGAAAAGTAAAACAAAAGGCTAAGGATTAAGTTTAGGGGTTTTTGATTCTAAAATTATCTAAAAATTTCATACCAAATTATTTATTTACTTCTAAAGTTAAACATAACAATCATAAAGATTTAAATAATTATCGTATGATTATAACATCAATCAGTCAAATGAGATAAACTTAAACATATCTAATTATTATGTATAACAATTACTTTATGATGATACCTTTGTATTACCTTATAATATAAATACATTGTGTATGTAACGTGTGACAGTAGAAGGTACTTAGTCTCTGAGTAGCGCTGTACAGAATCCAGTTACAGCGCCACTATAAAGACATCGTCTTTTTATTTGGGATCGCTCTCTATTTTGGTATAACGTTTGTCTAAAAGATATTATATTTTTACTAAGTTAAATCTATCTAACCTAAATAAGTCCTTATGAATTTTATTATTTTTAGTTAGAACGTTTTGAATAGTAGCAGTGTACATAAAAAATATGATAAAGTACTTACTCAATAACTTGAATGGAGTTATTTAGTTGTAAGTAGTCTCGTTCAATATTTTTTAAACAACAAGGAGATACGATACGATACGAGGCCGGATTGTTATGAGTGTATTATTTATGATTTCAACATTGTCGCTTTTTTCAAAATATGAAATAAAAATATTGAATATTTCAATAGTTTCCTGGAAATATCAAAAACATGGAAATCGCAAAACGAGTTTGTTACAAACTAAAGAGAATACAAACTTGGATAAACTTTTTCAATAAGCAGTCGGTCTCGTGTAATCATCTCGCGCCCGCATTGTACGTTCAACTTGAAATTTCTTACTTCGCGATACATGCAAAGTAACGATTATATTGTTTATTATATATGTGTTATCTGCAGTTTTTCTTTTAAAATATTGATAAACTAATAACCTTATTGTAAATTACTGACTGCTCAGTTTAATCCTTTGATATTGGATTGATATTTTTCAACTCAGTGATATAAACCCAAATAAAAGTGCAATGACTTCCTCATGAATTAAAATATCATTAAAAAAATGTAAATGTTTGTTTGTCCTTTTTATTATATTTTTCAACAATACACCGCTTGTATGCAATCTATTCTTAAACCTTTTCTATAATAAAACTTGGGTCGCAAAATCTTCCTACATCATAGATGTACGACACTAGAATCTCCCGAGATTTTTTTTCTTTTCATTGCTACGTGCAAAATGCATTTATTAAGTTAGTTGCTCTGAAATATGAGCTAGATTTATATTTGAAAAATATTTCTTACATCTTATCATGAACACTTGTACCAGAATTAAATTGGTTTAATAAGTAATCAATGATTATTTTTCATAATTTATGAAAAAAGTTTAGTAATTTTAAACGATCTTTACACAATAACAGATCGAACGAATATTTTAAGACTTTTACGTGTTACGAGTACTATTTTAAAACATACCTATTCATCATACATATCTAATTTAAAATCTGCCAAGCAAAATGACTCATCTTTTAAATGAACGTTATATCAAAATTGTTAGACAATGGTCCCGCGGCGACTGAATCAGGATTAGTATAAAGCGAGGCTAGAGTTGGGTTACAAGTATAAAACATATTATGATATTGTTATTACAGGGGTTTATTTACATTTTAGGGAATTTAGGATAATATAATGTTTGAATAAATATATTTTAGTTTGGTACGAGCTCTCAAAGTTCTTCTAATCAAAAAACTATACTGCTTTCAGTCCAGATCCCAGTTGGCAAGTGGTACTGTCGCCCAGGGACACCTTAAAAATTTGGATTTATCAATGCTTAACTCACGAGGAGTGGGGAAGGAATGATTGAGTATATAAGAGAGGAAGGAAAAAGGAAGTTTGGCATTTTGCTTTATACTTCGAAATGTAGGTATAATATATAGTTTACGTTGATCTCCTGGGGGAGGGTGGTGCTGCGCGGGTCGAGCCAACCGTATATGAAATCCTTCTTCACAACATTATCTCTTAGATGAGAGATAACAATCTTGACTACGAGATTACAATGTTATAACAAGAGAAGCTTAGTTTTTTAAAGTGACATTAGAATAGCCATCATGACGTGACAAGAACTGTGTACTAAGATTGTAGCATTTTATTATTTCTCTTGTAAGTGACTGAGTTAGACTTTATTTGGAAACTTCTTATTTTGGATCCGTTCAATTTTGTAGAAACAATTAATAAGCTATAGATATAATAGAATATGCAAATGTATTGAAATAAAAAAAGATATATTTGAGAATCATACACATATTAGCTAAATACTAATCTTTAAATATAATAAAATATTAAGTACAAAGGCAATATCTAAACATTGCATTATAATAAAGTAAACACAAAACTAAGTGCTGCGTGGAATTCAAATTTCGTCTGTCTGTGTATCAGTTTAAAATAGTTGTTTGATCGCGATCGCAAAAATTACCAACAGAATTTTGACGAAATATTGTGTGATGTTGGCTTATTGACAAGTCAACATATTGGATGCGTCTTAATCAGGAAAATTATTTAATTTCTAAAACTACAAAAAAAAAAAATGTTATGGCTAGTGTTATAACATTAAGTAAATATATATATTAAAGGTACAATGCTCTTATAGTTAGTATAGGTATCTAGATATTATTGCATATATGTGAGTCTATATAATCATTAGTCGTAAGAATTACCAGCCAACATTTAAGATGGTTAAACTAGTTTACAAACAAAATAACAGTTTTGGAATAAAAATGGACATATTACTTGCAATATATAAATGTTATTCAGGCGGTAACATATGCGGTAAGTATATCCCCAGTCAAAAATTACTTTACTATGATTAAAACTGCGTTACTATGTTGTACTTACAAGTGAAATCTGTTTCACGTAAAAATAAATAAACGACAAAAAAATATATAAACCTTTATTGTTATTTGTTGTGATTCTCAATTACACAATTAAGTTGGTCGACTTGTATTTGTTTATGATATTACGAAACCAGTTCTTTAATAGATATATTTGTAATCTTTTTTGTTTTATTAAATTATATTATATTAAATTACATGTCAATTATTTGTAGTAGAAATGCTACTGAGTTAGGTAAGGTTGTAGCAAATTAATGGTTACAGACGTAATATTCTCAACGGCCGAGAAAAATTCATGATCGGGCACTTTACAAAGTGACGACCCAAAAAACCTTCATAGGGATGAGACATGTTTAACCTTCATTCCCTCAGGTCAGATTTTTTATTTCTACGGTTTTTCGCTAGAGTCTTGAAAAATTAAGTCTGCATTTTGACCAGATGGACATTCAAATTAAATAACAAGATTAAATTCAAGGGACAGTGATCTTAAGAACAGCACTAAAAGTTAAACAAACATACGTATATGTAAAATAAATATTTTTCTCAAGCTGCTCTTGTATTAGATTTTTTCAGTTATAGTAATATTATGACTACGCATCGTTTGAGAAATATATACGATAATATTAAATTAAAATATATAATATTTTATCTTAACGACTATGATTCTTTTAACAACGTACAGACATGACAACAAAGTTAAAAATAATAACGCAAAGTTGAAATTATAGTACATTAAAATGAACAATTATAATTTAATTAAATATAATTATATTTTATGTACTGAGGATTCAAGGGTTAGATTAATTTAATGGTCCTTAAAGACTTTAGGGCAAAACGAAAGTCCCATCAACCCTTCAGCGATATATATTTTCGTTCTGTTTTTGTAATTCTAGCTAATATTCGGAGTAATCATATCCTAGAGACAAACAACCACGTGATCTATATAATGAAAATATCTGTAACACAAAAATAACTAAGTTTTCTAGGTGATTAAATCAAGTTAATCGAACAAGTTTAGAAGTTATATTAAATGGTTTATTTAAAGCATAAATGTATTCTTCTTTCACTATGCAAATGCATACATTTAAATGAAATATTAAATACTTATAAATGTTTACATTATTCATAGAAGTTACCAAATTATTGCAACTTTACTGCTTTTACAAATATTTCAGCAAATATAAACAGTACTGTAACTGTTTAAAGGACATTTGTTTATGTTTATTATTTCATTGATAATCTTGGTACAGTATACTATTTCTACAGAGGACTTCTGCACCGGAGTATATGGTTTCTTTTTCTGATCGATTAAACCAGAAAAGTATCAAAAATTTGCTAAGTCACACAAAATTAACAATATTATTAAGAATTGAGAACGCTCTTGAAGAAAAGTTACTCGACTTTGAGTCCTTTGAAAATATTTTTTTAAAAAAGATAATGAGATCTATTTTTAAGGTATGGAGATGACAATTTTTCCTAATGAATTATATGAAAATTATACCTAGTCGAAATTAAATGTACATATTTGCCAGTTTTGTTTTTGGTGGCTGCAATGAAGAGATGATTGTGTCTTATTTAAAATTATATTTATAGAATCCAGCTAACTACAGCTTATTGGAGCGACAAATCAAAGCTCACAGTAACATGTTACATCACGAGTCAACACGTTGTCATGTCATGCGATATATCACGTTGAAGTTATAACGGCCTCTCTTGATAATTCCGTAGTTTACTTTAACTTTACACACAGGGAATGTTCTAATCAATAACACGTAGGTTAAACTTTACACTGATTGCTGAATATTTTCAAAATATTAAAAATAAATTCATAGCCACTTATTTTTTATAACATTGTTGGTGTAATAAAGTCCTCCTATTAAATGTTATTTTATATCGTATATTACATTTAAACTATATTTCTAGCGTTTTGGATTTTTCCGTCTCTATAACTTGGAGACTAAGCGAGCAAAGGCAAATACTTCGAAAATAAGCTAAACTAAGTTATATTATAAGAATGTTAGTATATAATATGACCTCGCATTGAAGTCTAGTTATTCAACCATTTTTTTTAATCTTTGTATCCATGTTCTACCTTCTAACCTAACTTCATGCCTCGAAAGCCTTAATATCACTTTTTTACGTTTTGCAATATTTTAGTAGACAATGATGCTAAAAGTAGCATAAATGTTCAAAATATTCTTAATGTGTAAGCTAGAGTTAATAATTTTCAGTTTAATCTGTCTTTTCTTGTAATTAAAACTCGTTTATTATTTCATCGTCTACATCTAATTTAAGTAATCATGAATATTAAATAAATATAAGAATTACAATTAATAAGAATAATAAACTACACTTCTTAACAAGGAAGAATATTAAATGAATACTTCACAGATGTTAAGGTAAACATTCGTTGTTATATTAAAATTAAGAACGACGTTCTGGTTTGTAAAATATTTTTTGGCATTAATTAAGAACGGAAACATTAAAGAAACCAATTAAAAATCAATATTTTATACCAATTACTCTTCTAATATCAGAAACGAAAACATTCAGAGCTTAAAAAAACATTCACAACAGTGAAAAACGTATAAAGATATCATTTATTAAACTAAAATGGAATTATATTACGATCAGCTACTTTTCACTTACTATCTGAATTTTTTAAAGTAAAAAACAAAACGAAATATATATTTTTAATGGAACTGAGTAATAATTAAATAATTATAATAATATAATATAAATATAATGAATGAAAGTATTTGAAAACTTTATAAGAACATAATGTGTATTCAATTACAACAAGATACTTTAACACACATACATAAGAAATAAATGCCTTAATAACATTAAATGCGCCTGTTAAAAACAATGACAGTTTAAGAATTACTTAATTTTTCAGCTGGAAAGTACGTCTGTCTTCTGAATAGTGGCTGGAGGATATAAATATTGATATTTATAACAATTTAAAAGCATTTTGTCATAGTTTTGTGACTTTTAGTTCTAAAGAAAAATAAAAAATAAACAGCACCTATTATGGAGACACCGCCTCTGGTTACTTTAAAAATGATTACTAGCAAAGTGCACCGAGAGAGATCAATTCTTATTTCTTATATCGAACTTACATATCCATCTTATACTTCTATTAAACTTAAATTAGACAAAATATATTATGATGAAACTGTTGTTCATTATTTTTTGATTTATATTGGAAGTACAGTTTCTTAACGAATATCTGCTTTTCATTTATAATAAGGTGTACTAGTATTTAAAATAAAGCATTTGAATCAAAATATATTATTTAAATTAACATTTTAGTTTAAAAATTAGTGTAGTTTATTCTTATCCAAACTTCTCATCTTTAATTTTATTAACTTTATATCAAAATGGTAAAAGAGCGGTCCCGTGATGCGAAAAATGCATCCCGCGGCGACTGCATTAGAATTAGCGTACAGCGCTCGAGGGGAATATGTAGCGCTCGTATTGTGGTGAGGTGCATGGACAATGTGGAGAATCTTACATGTAAAATTGTTTCATTTGAATATTTTAAATTAAACAAAATTATTATAAAAATATATATTTTTCACAAAAGTAGAAGATTGGTTTCGTTTTGATTTATTTTAGTCGTTTTACTTTAAGTAAATTATTGATTTCTTAAGCAACAACTTGATATTATGAAGGCCTTTTTTTTAATAAGAGAAAATACGATTTTCAAACAGTTTTTGAAAATTTTAAATGTGAGAAAGAACAGGACAGTAAAATATTTTTGCTTGACCCCTATGGTCGTTATATTCTTAAGTGAATTATATTGTAATTGAATCAAAATGTTAAATAATAAAGCACATTGAAGATAGTATTATATATAGATTTACATACTTTTCTAAAACGATTTTGGAAATATGGATCTGATTAAACAACTTACGTTAAAAGTATTTCAATATGTAGCTGTACTGTCAATTTTTGGTTTGGACAAATATTTTTAACTCAAAGAATATAATAATAATTGTATTCGTAGCACAGGTTAAGTAATATTGTTTTCTGAAAAAAATGCGGTTATATTTATGTCAAATTTTACGTTATCACTTTTCTACAGAATAGTGCCCTCTTGTTCATCCGCTTGTGTCCGTATTTTAAAGTAAAAATACACAAATATACGTATTTATTATGACTGCTATTCAATAACAAAGTTTATTAACTATAATTTTTCGAGTGATGTTGAATATTTAGACCTGTTCCAGCTGTATGTAGCTCAATTGATACAGCGATGGCACGGTTTCCCAAAGGTTGCGAGTTCAAATCCCTACCCGTATCGGTTTATTTTTCATTATTTCTTTTACTTTCATATCTCTCTACATGTTTATAGATGGTTTTAAACATCTTCTACTACTTTTGAGACTGACTGTTCCACTGTATATAGTGCGTATTTAATCTTCCGAAAACCCGATTAACAAACAGACATTTATTCGCTTTATTTTAATTTTCTCCTTTACTCGTATATGGTAAATTTATTTAAGCAGGCATTAATTTAAAAATCTTGGCTAGTATAACCTTTACTTCTAATTCTGCAATTATTCGAGTCAGCAATCCAAGAAACTGTAGACATTATTTTTATATAGTAAAGGTTTAACTGCAGCAGCAGTTAAATAATTATGTAAGGAATGCGTGCCTCCCCACCCTGTACCCAATGTTCTAGCTTTTAAAAGCCAGCCATTGTAAAAAATAGCTATACAAATTACATGGCCACTTTACTCGCACAACTTCCCTAAGGCCAGTTTCTTATAATAAAATTCTATCACCTGTTCTTCCCAACGTTTGTTAATTGTTATCAGGTTTTGTAGGTTTGTAGCCAACCCTTGGTTAGATGGAAAGTATTCTGTATTGTATGTAACATCTGCTGGTAATGTATGTAATGTCACAACTTCTCCCCATCACTCCAGTTAATGTCGATGTTTTATTGGTGTCCAATCCACATCAACGCGTCTAGGCTAGGCGGTCACGTAGTTGATCAGAGTTTTTTTATTCCAGCCATATATATTTGCCAAAGACCCCAACCAGTATAACCACATTGAATTAGTTAGTACTTCACAAGTTTTGATAAATTTTCAGACTTTCAGGTGTAGGTGTAAATGACTGTTAGAGGTCAACGTATCATCGATTGTGAGCTCCGGTATGGTGAGGTGACTGATATTTGATTTTATTAACAGTAACCATTACCTTGGTTTTATGCAGGGCAAATCTTAATTTGTTCCTTACTCCTGTGACTCCCTTACTGTGTTTTCGTCGTCGTCAACATCAGTAAAAGCCTGATAATAGTCACCTCGATGATAGTTTCCTTTTAGTGGGGTGTTTAGAAGAAGGTTCCATTAAACCGGAGTGTTCAGTGCTTTTTTGCGGCATAAACCCTTATGGACTAGTACTGATTTTAGGTAGAATATGCCACTTAAGTATATTGATGACCAGTTTTTCCAGATTTTCCAACACTGGTTAGAGTCCTCTTGGCTTATATTTAGTTCTCCTTCTTTGGCTTACGTAGAACCATGACTGTCATCTCTTTCTAGATTTCTAGATTTATTGATGTGCTCCAGTTTCAGGCATTTATTGAACAGTGATAGGAAACTCTAGGTCATGAAAAATCACTTGTCTGCGTATGTCCGCAGTAAAGCCGTCTGCGCTTGTCTTCTTTGGGTTGAAAATTTCCGCCACGGTTCCAACTTCTTCCATAGTAATCGATGGATCACGAAGTTCATCTTGGGATCGATCGTTCACTCGTTCGGCTTCCTTTCTGATTTTCGTATGAGTCATTTCGGTGGAAAGTTTCTGCTAGAAGATTTGCGAAGTGATGCAGTTCCACGATCTCTTCATTCTTTTCGTGAAGCAAGGCTTCTTGTCGTTTGTAGTCCTACCTCTACATACTTACGGATGCATATGTTTACCTTTGTTTTTAAAATGGGTACCTGTGTCAATAGTTCACTAGTACTATTTCGGTTCAGTCTAGATATAGTGGTTTGATATTTAAAAATATTTCATTAATTAGAAAAACAAGACAGGAACAGTTATATGTTAATATAATAAGATATTTTTAAAATGATTACCGACAGTAATTTTAACTTGACTGCTTAAAACTCTTTTGTAAAGTAAAATAACCCCGCACTAGCAATACCATACTGTATAATGTTACAAGACGATTATTTTATTAGAAATCTCCCTTTATCTAATTCATCCTATCAGTAATATTGAGGTACAACTTAGTGAAACAGTAAATACAATTCTTTAAACATTTATCTGTAGGTACAAATGATATAAACAATAAAGATTGGTTTGTTTGTTTGTTGGTCATCGATATTCTTTTCAAATAATAATGCGATATTATTAATTAATTCACTATAAAAAAAACCACATACTCTCTACATTATATCTGATGAAAATATAAAATAAATAGAATATTCCGAATTTAGATAGAGATCATATTTAAAGAAATACAACTGCTTATTTTCTTTATCGGCGTCTTATTTTATATTTTGTAAATAAATAATATATACAACAATAATAGCAAAATTTGGACACGACACGTGGCTTTGTGTTTGAGTTTTTAATACTCATTAGGCGACCATGAGCGGAGCAGGGAGCAAAATATAGTAACTTGTAAAGTTTATTTTCAAGAAAGAATACACCACAAATTACCTAACTAGGGACTCAAAGCAAGCGCTAAATTCTAGCGCGTCGCGTAAAGCGAACCGGGCTATGAATAATTCATTCTGAGGTCGTTGACTATGCGAAGCGTCTAGGATTTTTGGTGTGTCAGGTGTGTTTATATTGTAGAATTAAAATTGCTTCTTAATTAATTAGGTATTTTTACTATAATACATTCACAACATTATATATAGTAGCCTCGGTTTTCAGCGGTTATTTTATTAGATCACCATCCTAATCTGTTTTTGATACATTTTCCTTTTTATACATTTTTGTAATGACTTATAAAATATATGTATTAATTTATTGTAATAATTATATGATAAAATCACTCACCGCCATGAAGGTCTTGTGGTCTTGTAAATTCTTATATGGGGTCAAGTGCGCTGATGTTTTATGTAATGGATGACAGCTACCGTCACCTTAGGTTATAATATAATCCTGCTTACGTAAGACAATTTAAGAAAATATAACTTATATTTCTATCCTAGACTTCATAAGTAATATATTTTCAAATTTGCGTAATACTCCTATACAACCTATAAAAACGTATCGCAGAAAGTGTCTTTAGTATCACCATAAAGTTGTAACATAAGTTATATCTTTAAGTTATATTTACTATTGAGTTAATAAATGCCTACGAAAATATTTACGTTTTACGACATGTGTGTGGGATATACAATCAAAGGCTTTTTGAGATTCTAAGACAGTTTCTCATCCTCGTGTAGTCATCGTTTAAAGAGGATTTAAAGATTTATTGCGTTTAGTTAAATTAAATTGTATCGTTGTTATTTAAAAACTTTAATGATCTCCTGGATTACAGTGACCTTGGAAATAGGATCATCAATAGGATTATTACCTTTTCTTAAAATAGTCGAAAATATATAAACAGAACAATCACAATTAATTACTCTCAAATGATATATATTATATATAGCAATATATATTTTTAAGCTACTACATGACACTTAACGTATTAATATTACATTACACGTTAATAAGAATACCATCAGATACATTTAAACATTCACTTTTCCATATCACTTTCACAGTAATTATTCTTTCGCTTATTTTTTTAACATCTAATCTCCATAGATTAAATACTCGTATTTCAAATCAAACCCTAAAATTATAAATAAATGGTTGATAAAAACAAACTAAATATTTTCTTAATTCGTTTCTCTGCATCTTTTTGTGTATAATTGTTGTTCATTGATGCCTACGGACTAAGTCTTCTAAGTTGGTTTTCTAATAAGACGTATTCTTTTCACCTTAGTGTAAAATACGTAACTCGAAAATCATAGTATCATTATAACAATAGCTTTAAATTTCCACCCTTTGATATGAAACTTAAAACATTAACAGTAACTATTATAAATGATAGGACAAAACAATACAAATTAACCTTAATGAGTATACCGTAGCTTCATTATACCTTTTATGGTTCTTCCTTAGAAGGAAGAACTTTGTAACCATTTAACCTCCGGTGAACTCCGGTGTAAAGACGACTATTCGTGCAATTTATAGAATAGTTAACAAATTAATTAAATCAAATTAAAATTATGACTGTATATAATCAATATATTAATGATTACTTGTGTTGGCATTGGAATTTTCAAAAATTCAAATGTATTTACATAAGAATATTAAAAAAATCCAAAAAAATTGTGATTGAAGCAAAATTAATACTCGAAACAAAAATTAACTTGTTATGCCCACCATAAGGCTCAAAAAACAGGTAATTCCTTAAAATTTAACTGTATACGTTTTTAAAAATAAATACCCAATAAAGTCTTAAATTTGTTACTAAAAAAGTTTCAATTATATGTTAAAAGGAATTATATGAAAAATCCTATTATATTGTAAATCATTACACAAACGACCTTGCCTATGGCCTGGGAATGAATTGTATTTTAGCGATTAACTAGTATAGCCTTCGCAATTTCTGGGACGTTATTCATGTTTGATGGCTTCGCTGCAACTGGCTGCAACACACTGTTCCCTTAGAAGTCATTACTTGCGGTATCGTTGGGGGTCGGGTCGCCCTCCTTCCCGCCAATGTGGCTATAGGGGTGATGGCTGACCCTTGCGTTATTCTCGTGAATGGACGCTGCTTGTACGCGAATCAGGCATTGTACGCGAGTCGGGGCATCAGCTAGTAATATATTATTCCCTTAATTATTAATAGTAGTAACAAAAAACATTAGTATTTTTTTTAAATAAGCTAACACTACTATGAGTTTTTTAAATATACGCTTAGTAATTTTGTTAAGTTGTAAGCTAAGCCCATACAAACAGTTAAGATTTTTTATTAAATTTATTTCTTAAAATTTAAATAATATTTAAATAATTCCTATAGTGAGACCCATAAAAAAACAGTAGGTCTTTGTGAAAATATTAAATATTTTTATGAATAGTGATGAAAAGAAATAAAATCTGTTATGCAAAACACAAAAGTTGAATGTTTTATTTATAAAGTGGTCTGGTATAGCATAATAATGAAATGTAACGTAATACTCGCACTGAAAACAATGCATAGTTTTAAAGTTAGTCTGGTAAGTGAAGCTTTTACAATGCCGAGTTGTTTATAAGCTACTTTCTTGAAATATATTAATATATTATGAACGGTATTTTCATATCTTTACGGTGGATATTTTTTATATTTTATTTACCGTTGTCAGATAAATTAAATAAATCAATAATTAACAGTTATATTCCTGTAAATAATGTAAAATATATTGTTACAAGAAAAAACTTTCTCCTTACAGTAATAGTAAAATAGTTCATGACAAAATCGAGTATTAAAAGGCATAATCATCATCATCATAAATTTAATGTATAAAGTCCTCATCATAAATTCAATGTAAAAAGTCCTCATCATAAATTAGTTGTAAAAAGTCCTCAACATACATTCAATGTACAAAGTCCTCATCTTAAATTCAATGTAAAAAGTCTTCATCATAAATTCAATGTAAAAAGTCCTCATCGATCCGACGCGAAGATCAAAATTTTCTCTGGGTCAAGGGTCACAATAAGCGGTTTTTCACTGTTTTTCAGCGAAACGGTAAATTTTATCATAAAATTAAATCTTATCAAAATATAGATCTGATAATCTATAAAAAAGGTTCTAATATTATTTTTCTAAGAGTAATCATTTTTGAGATAACAATTCAAAAAGTTGAAAGAGTTGAGATAGTCATAACACGCACAAGTTCCACGTCACCTTTCAAGTCCTTAGCGCATTTTAGTTACGTTTGTATGTTTGTATGTATGTTAGCTCCCTACTATATCAAATGATAAAACAGAGATAGCAACTCCGATACATTTAATATTCCAAATAAACATGAGAATATTGTTTCAGCCTTTGACCTTTGTATGGTGCTCACACGTCCTGTGTATTCTTTCAAACGGACCGCGGTGATCGATCGAGTGTCGTATATATTTTTGTGCACTTTGCACTTTGTTCGTGTGATATATTATGATTGTATTAAATATTGTTTTTAAAGTAGTAATTTAAAATCGTTTGATGGCAATATTCTATATTTTTTTAAATATTATTTTATGAAATAGCTATGATCTCTCAATATGGGTTGTACAGAGTTGTTTTGTAATTTTAATTAAATAATAACTTACATTGTTTAAGCTATTCGTAGTTAGTAGTGGAAATATAATTAGAATTTGTCAAGAAAAATATTTCATTGCTGAGTAAATAACATTGTACCGGTCAAATCCGTAAAAATAAATTTAGATGTTGTGTAGTAAATCTTAACAAGATTAATAAATACAACAATACCTAACCGGGTAATCGGGAAAATCTCAATTGTTTGAACAGTCCAAAACTAGTGGGAGATAAATATATTTTCAGGAATAATAAACACTGATGTTCTGCCGACTTATCGCTATTCAATTAAAAAACGACACTTTTTATTTGATAGTTTATTTTTTAAATCTAATGAACTTAATAACAATACGTTTTTTATTTCAGAAAATGTAAAATGTACTTTTTTAGTTTTGTTATAATTATAGCCTAATATTGAATTTTCCCACGAAAATATTTATTTTATTAAGGAATGAAAAGCCATATGTTAACTTAGATAACAACCCTATACGACATGTCATAAAAATCAGTAAACTAGTTTCCTTGTTTGGTAATTAAGTTTGAGGAAGCGTTAAAACTAAAGCTCGAAATAAAAAAACATAATTATTTTTTGTGAGTGAACAAATACCAAAAATTAAAACAAGACTTAATATAGTTTTTACTAAATATTCATTCGTGATTATACATGGAGTTATTAGGTTATATCAAGTTTTTGTTTATAAGATTTGATCCTTTCTTAGACTTGTGATGACAAGTGAGGAAAATATGAAAGGGCTTGAAAATTTAGCTGGAACGTTAATAAAGTGGTTAGCGACCCTGACTGCTGATCCAATGTTTGTGGGTTCGATTCTCACACGGGACAATTCTTTGTAAGATTCACAGATTGTTTATTCTAAGTTTGTGTGCTAAAATTGTAATTGTTGTATTTAATCAAGGAAATTATAAAATTAATATATAAGTATAATATTAACTCTTTTTTGTGATATCTCAGTTACAGATCAACAAAATGATTAAGATTAAGTATATACTTAACTACACTGTATATATATATACTTAACTACACTGTATATATATATATATATATATATAAGAGTCACAAAAAAGAGTTAATATTATACTTATATATAAATGTATATGAGGAATGGAACGTTCAACTGACCCGCATTCACACAATAAGTTATTTTGGACTCTATTTTAGCTCAGTGCACTAGAGTGGTAGCATGACCTATTTATAGTCTGCTGATAAATAGTATTATGATAGGTAAAGATTGTAATACAGAAATTTAATACAAACACACGACTTATATATGAATTACAGTTCGGTTGTTGACGTCTCGTAAAGATCGCGGTACGAATAGAATACATCTTATAAAACCGAACTTTATACCTTACAGCTAACACAACATTCTGTATTGTCAACTTGATACATTTTTAAATATTTTCAATGTTATTTTTTTAGAATATTGTTTAGATACAAGTACGTTGGGATTATTATCAATTAAGTATTGACTCGATGGAGTGACCTGAAGGTATACTGATGGATGGATACTACTAAATCTCCGAGATAAATAAAAATATAACTTAATATATTAAAAGTGCAGATTTCTAATAATTTTTAATTAAACATAATAAACTCCAATTCAAACTTATGTCAAAATGCCAGTTACAACCACATTTATAATCGATTAACTAACCCATAGTGGGTCGCGCTATTTTACTTTTATATTTAAAATATTTTATATATTTTAAACTGTAGGCTTCGATAGCTTTTCGCTACCGAGAGGCAAGTATATTTGTCGTATATTTGGCAACGATAATAGAGTATTATGAAAATTTCTAAAATATATTTTAATAAATTGATGCTTACCAGATAGCAAAATGTTACATCATATTCTAATCATTAGAAAAGTTTTAAAGTCTCCCGCCTACGCGTATGAAGATAACGTCTGTTTTAGAAGGTAACGACTTTCGTTATTGCAATAAAAAGACTTTTTAGGAAATATATCCAACTTATCATAATTTACATTAAATTAAATGAATTATCAAGTTTTCTTATCTTATAAAACAGTATATTAATATTTTCTGTAAATGACTTACATCAAAATATTTATGAATTAAAACGAAATGTATGATCAATTAAATGTTATGATATTACTTTTGGTAGTATCTTTTTATCATTTTCATAATTCATCTCTATAAACAAATTGAGAACCTGACCTGCAACGAACACTCACTCATAAGGTCAGCCTTCAGCACAAGAGAAACAATGTCCTCTGAAAAATTAAAAATTAATGATCTTGCTGATTATGTTATATTGTTTGCTGCGCTTTAGAAGTAAGACCCGGAGACCACGAGTGCGTCTGACGATGATGGACCACAATAAAACCTCATTGAAATAATAAAAAACTAAGGCTGTAAAAGTTGGTGTTTCAATACCCACCACAGACAAGACGAGTCACAGTTCAAATCAAAAGTGACACATTCCTTTGTGTCTCGAAATAATTTTCAGAAAAATCAACTTTTGTAACTTTTGTAATTTGTGTAATTCATTTGCAATGCATAATCACTTTATAACTGTAAAAAAAATATGAAACTTTTTGAACACTTTGTTCAAATGAAAAATAACTAGTCTTGTGTTTATTGCGTGAGTAATTATCTTAAAATATGTAATTGTTTTTTTGATTTAAAAAGTGTACCGACCAATATCCTAACTTATTACACTTTGAAGGTTGAACTGTCACCCCTCCCCATAAGATGACGCATCCATCGTTGTCATCTCAGCTCGCAGAGCAAACTCACGCGGACTCTATCCTATACATTCCACGCCACGCCTCGCGCCGCACTCCAGTCGCCTAGTACAGGCATCATGGCTGAGCACATGGTGCATCTCAAATGATTAATCTTTCCTTAAGGTACCAACGTGTTGTTGCCAGCGGAGTGATTAAACTGACGAGTATAAATAAATAAAATAATTATAAAAAGCATTCGATCAAATGAACTCTGGTTTTTGTCTGTTAATGTCTGCCATATTAGAAACTGCAGTTATCATATAGTATCCATCAATTTTATATAAAATAACAAAAAAAGATTTTATATTAAATATTTCATTCAAGACGGTTAATGTTATGGTCAATCAAATATAATATTATATGAGCCTTCCTTTTATTTACACTGAATAATGACTTTTCGTCAGCTGGCTCCGTGCCAGTCACCGATATCACGAACCAATAATATCGTACCATTAATATATTATAATATTCCTCGAAATGCATAATGACCATTAGAGTTATTGGAAGATACATAAATTTTCATGACCTAGGGGCTAGGAATGCAATATTTGGGTCTCATTTAATCATATAGTTTAGGAATTGGAATTGGTTAAAGATACTACTTTTTTGGGCATTACGTTGGAAGTAAGATTGCAATGGGACCCTGATATTTCGGATTTGTCGAACAGACTTAGTTCTGCCGCTTGCTGTTTAAAGAATACGCCGTTTGACTAACGTTGAAACGGCTAGATTAGTTTACTTTAGTTATTTTCACAGTGTCATGTCATATGGTATACTGTTATGGGGTAATGCATCAGATATTGATGTTACATTTGTGCTGCAGAAGAGGGCTATTCGTGCGATCTATGAGATGAGGCCTTTTTTTTTTTTTTCGGGGTGAGATTCGCCGACCGAACCATACCCGCCGCTAGCGAGGCGACGGACGTGTGTGGGGTTCACTCGGCGCCCTTAATTGACACCGAGTGGGACCCACTAAAACTCCCCGGTTACCCCTTCATGCCCAGCAGAGATGACCCGGGGTCAGCCTTGCGGCTATTACCGGTCCACCTCTAGGCGTCCAAGCTAGTGCCGGGACTCGCGCCAAGGGGAGATTGCCCGGGATAACCGGGACAATCCCCAAACGGGCCGACCATTTATTTTAGCGCGCAAGGTGGCTACCCCTACACGCTGGCCGCTCACTGGGGCACAGAAGAGCGCATATATGCGCGCCGCCCTCGGGCCACCAGTCTACGCCGGAGAGGTGAGGCAAGAGCATCCTTCTCCCGCTCTCTCTCCGCAGCCTCCTTCTGCGAAATAACACTCTCGCAAAAAGTGGCTGCAGCCTCCCAAACTCTCTCGCTGGCAATCATGGACTCGACCATTGTTGCCAGCGTGAAGTTGCTTTCGCCGAGCGCCACTTGAAGTTCGTGGCGCTCGCGTTGCCAGGCCGGGCACATAGTGAGTGTGTGACCGGCCGTATCGTTTGGAGAGTCGCAGTGGTGACACCGCGGCGAATCTTCTCGTTGGGCGACTCGGTGCAGGTAGTGACCAAAACAACCATGTCCGGTTAATACCTGCACCAGGCGAAAGCCGAGACTGCCGTGCCGGCGCCCAATCCATTCTTTCAACACTGGACGAGTCGCCTCGATCGTCCAGTGGCCGGCAGCTGGGTGGCCAAGTGCCTCTTGCCAATGAGATGAGGCCTAGAGAATCGTTAAGAAATAAATTCAAAGAATTCAAAAAAAACAAAATTATGACTGTATGTAATAAATATATTTATGAGAATTTATAATGTAGGTATGTAAATAAAAATATTAATAACTTCAGGAAAAATTCAAAGTGGAAAAGATTTTACTAAATAAATATCTTTATTATTATGATATTTGATTAATATAATTAATAATTCTACTTACTATAAGTAACACGAGTCTGTACTGACAGACGGCAGCATTTTTCATAAATATTAGCTCTCTCTCTTTAAGATTTTAAGACTGGACCTTCAAGCAAATTCAATGTTCAATTATTGTTATAATTATCAGTATACTGTATGTGATTATTTAAGCATATATTACTAGGTAGGAAATAAAATGATTTCTTGGGAAGTGGCTCAGAAACGTGTCTTTTTTAAATTTATTACTAAAGTGTTCTCCAGTTACTACTGGAGAACACTTTTAATTGTGCTCTAAACAGAAAAAGTGATTATTCCAAAGTTACGAGTGATTCTATGGAAAAAATAAATGAAGTGTGTGTGTGTGTGTGTGTGTGTACTACAAAGCTGTTAAATAATTTCTCCTATAAATTTTACTATAATAAAAATGGCTTTGTAATTAAACCTGAAAGATACGATGATTATATATTCATTTCAGTTTAACTTATCGTATCTTATTCGTTTTACTTGTAATTGCTTTGATAAAATAGATAGTGCAAGTAGCAGAACTAAAGGCAATTAGAAACCAATGTTTCTAATAGTAAATAAATGTAAGAACAAATGGTATCACACCTAATAGTAATGTATGTAGTACTTATATCTTAAATTATTTTTTGAAATGATAAATGACGCTTTTGGTAAGTTTTGAATAATGTTTTTCTAAAATAAAGATTTATTCAGAAACATCATCATCATCTTTAAATATCCCAAGTACAATACTCTAGAAGTCCGTATGCATCCATCTTGTCCACACAAAAACGCACTGCTCAATTCTCTGTAGGAATGTTTTGTCGTTTGAAATTTGAATCTGTTACTGATTGATATATTATGAAACAGTTACTAATATGTATGTTATATTTACGATGTATAATAAAAGAAAAGAGTAATAAAGTAATGATAATTGACTAGTATATATTTTATTTTGATTTTATTACTATATACAACATTGTCAATAAAAAGTTAAAAAAAAAATCAGAGTCGTATTAATAGGAGCTTAAAGTTGCGTTTGTCTGGCTTGGTTTGGTTTGGCTTAAAAGAAACTTATTTTTAAAATATACTTCTGATACTCTCTTCATATATTTTAACTTTGCCATGGTTAGAGTAAATCACAATTGGTCATGACCTTTAAGGACAAGCTTTCCTTTATAGTTCAAATAATGTACACCTCCATACGTCAAATTTATATTTGCAATCGTAAAATAATATTTGTATGAGATACAACTATTTTGTTTCCACTATATGAAGAGTTGCTTTTCTCAAGTTTCAAGTAACATTTATCCTAATCCTCCTAATTCGTGAATAAAAGGAAAAAATCAAACATTTTCAAAGCATATTGTTTTACTTCGAACTATTATGAAATCCTAGCAAATCATCCGAAAAGAATATGTAAATATCAATATCGATACACAAATATTTGACTTGACTTTATACTACTTTTCATTGAAATCATATTATCCTATCATATGTCATTACAATGTCAGGTGAACAATTCATACCATGAACAAAGTGTCACGGGGGTTGTCAATCACAGCTCACAATGTATTCTGAACAGCGGACAGAGGCCGCCCATATTAAATTTACATTGTCGCTGTCGCCGCGTCATGCTAACAATAATCTCTATGTTATAACGTACATACTCGTGAAGTAATATTGAGATTATAATTATAGCTAGTGATCGCCGACTCGACGAATTTCAACAGTCATTTAAAGATTTAATGTTTTTGAGCATTAAGACCAACAAGTTTATTTATTATATTAACTGTGACAATAAACTTTTTGTTACAGATACAGATTATTTGAAATAAGACTATTATATACTTGACACTGACAGTATCTAAACAATAAAATGTGTAATTATTTTTTTTGGTAAATTTCACGTATTTAAAATGCATTTTTAAATAAAAATATTAGCGCTGGACAGTTTTTTTTGCTATAAATTTTAACCGTGCCAAATCTCATACCTTCGTGTCCATATTCATACAAAAAAGGGACAGGTTTAGGGAGGGAGGTGTAGGGCGTAAATTGCTTCAAAGACACCAATCGCTGTATTTATTTAATAATACATTTTTTTTTAAATTAATTAATTGAATAAACCATGACTATTATGTTTATTTGTACAATGCTGTATTTATGTGGAATTATATCGGAATGTACCCGACTAGTTTCCCGTTTTAATTCCCAGAGAGCTGCTGCACGCAGTTCACGCCGCGAGTCCGCCACGTTTAGAACTCATGAGTAATAACTCCGAATGGGTTCGAAACTGGTCGGGCATATTCCGATACTATTCTACATGAATACAGCGGGTTAAATATAAATATAAGGTCCTGGAAGCTGTTTCTATGACGTGACGTGACGACACGACGTGTGCGTAGGCTTCAGAAGTGATATCTTATTGTTATGACATATTTTCGATACTGAATTGTGACACCTATATCACAATTATTAATATAAAAAAATACATATGTTATAATTACCGTCATATAGACAAGTGTATTATAATTACATTTAATTATCCCTATTCCTATCTGACATATCTTTTTTTTATAAAGACCTAATTATTTTTATTCCTACAACGTAAAGAAAATTAATTTAGATAAGTGTTGATGATATTGGCTAAAAGAGATAATAAGTTAGATCATTAATTAAAATTCTCAAATACAATCAAATCTGTCGAGAAATATTTCTGTTGAATTTGTTAAGTGACTTTAAAAGGTTGTTTTATGTTTGAATTGAGAAAAATAAATATAAAGTGACCCAAGTGTAATACAAGCAACTTAAAACTTTTCTATTATTTATTATTCAAGTTGATTTTCACATATGTACTATTTTTCAAACAGTAAATTATGTTAACTAGTAAATAAGGATAACGACTTAATAACGGCGTGATCTCCAGGTTTCTTCTAATTTCCAGAATCATTGTTTGTTTTGTAATTCAGGGTTATCCAAAGATATGTGGATATTAAATTATTGAAATCAATTGTGAATTCAGTTCTGTGCCAACTTGAAAAACCATTTTTTTATGTTTATTTTTTATTTTGAAAACTGTATGATAAAATAAATTGGAAAGAATAAAATAAACAATCAACTAAATATTTAATTCTCTTTACAATGACTTATTTATTTGGATAATAAAATATAAAATAAATTTATCAAACAAGAACCAATAATGCTGACGAACAAATTTATTATTAAAATAAACTTTACGTTGCAAACTTTACAATTTAAAAAAATGTACCAGCGGTGGAACACTTGAGATAAGCTTTCATACACCTACTGTTTTCTAAAAATTTAAACAATTAAACCATATTCTATTATTAATAAATATCTAGGCGCCTAACAACAGACAAGTGATAACATATACAGAGACTTCTTGGTTGTCAGTACGGGAGAACTAAAATCAAACACTTGTTCCTTATATATGAAATATATTAATCAGTACATGACCAGAAATCTTCTCTCAACATGAAATGGAGAATCCGAAATGTAATTATGCCAGACTGAACCACTGACTGAACCTGACTGAATGAATTCATAACCAGGAGGACTCATCAATGACGCACGCTTACTTTCAATAAATATATAAATGTAAATCCTATGTATTAAAATCCACCTGAAATGGATAATACCTATATTACAGTAAAACTAATCACTCCGAGATCTATTAATATAATATTATAATATATTAAAAGAATGAAATCATTGCCAACGTTATGCTGTGTCCTAAGTGAATATGAATTGGTGAATTTTAAAAATAAAACGTAACTAATCATAAACATTTGTTACATAATTTAAAGTTAATGTTGAAATTACAATAAAATGAAATAGGGTGATTCTAGATTTTGTTATAAAATATTTTTTGACTAGCTGTATTAATACCCTTGATTGTACCTGACTGAAAGTAAACTTTTGGTATAGAATACCAAAAAGTAAAACATTATTTAGTAAGTAATTATTTTTTATTGAAATGGCTGTTAACTTTACAGTGCATAAATGTAGCGATATATATAATGTTTACTTTTCGACTATTTTAAGGCTTTTATGGTGTTTTCAATCCCTTAGTACACGGATTATTATCTTTTACCTTTATTTTAAAGTAACAAATAATAATAATATCACAAACCAAAGTTACTTGTTTTGTATAAAAATCTAAACACCCTGTAAAAAAACAATCATTAAAATTGTTACTAACCAGGAAAAATCTGTACACAATGCTTAAGATTTCATTTTTTATTTCACTTCAATAATAAGCCAATACCATAAATTTTATTTAATAAAAAAAAGAATAAGTATTCTTTTTTTTTATTAAATAATTTTAATAAGACACTTCTATTATTTTCTTGTCTATGTATATATTTATTTGTTTGTTTGCACATACTGTAAAACTACTATAGGACGTTGATGGGAATTCGTATAATAATAGGATATATCCAGGTTGACGAATAGGCTGATCTTTTAATCAAAACAACTGATTACAACAATACTGATTTCCATTATAATTACAATACAATGAAACTGATTCATTTATTTTAATAAATTTTATGGTATTATAGTTGGTGGCTTATTATTAAAATCAGAAGAAAGGTAATTTTTTACCTCGGAAAATACTTATAATGCCGGTTAAAAATAAAAAATATATATATGGTGTGTAATTAATAACAGAACATTCAAACATTTTATTGGTACTGAATGACTTCCAGTATGTTTTGTTGAGTCATTTAATAAAATATAATATAAGTGCAGCTCGTTTATTAAGAAACCAATAACTGGAATTCCCTTTTACGTATATTTCACAATTGCATAACACTATATTATATTCAACTGCGTTTCTGAATATTACACTTTTCGAAACATGATTTACACTGTTTCTGTTTCCCAAAAGAATACACCAAAATAGAAAACATATTCTCCACCGCAATGGAACGGACACTTTCAAAACACCTACGATATGAAAGTTAACAAGTGTCAGTTTTATGTATCTGAAGAAAGGTTTGTCTAGAGATTGTAGCAGCGCAGACGGAGCTTGTAGTTAGATTTCAATGAAAAAAAATAAGATTGGTTCTACTTGAAACACTTTTAAAAAAATAAAAATATTCTTTCTAAGGTTCTAAGGTTTCTATATCAAATAAAAAAAAACAATATTGCTAAAGAAATAATTAATAATTAAAATCAACTTTACAATATAAGGAAACGTACCAACAACGTCCCGTCGCTCGTCTCTCTGGTACAGAATGAACTACTGTATTTTTACCCACTTTCTCAAAATTAGCAGTTCCTTTATAATCGCCTTTATCAGGACAGAGGGTAGTTCTTTTACGTGAATAGTTTTTAAACATAAATTATATTTTAAATTAACTATGTTTGGTATTTTTACATCAAATTTTGTAAATATAAGGGATTTTAGTGGCTCGGTCATAATAGAACCACTCGAACAGATTGTTTGAATAGTGAGTAAAAGAGATGGATGCTATATAATCTTTCTCTTGCTCTCCATTTGTCACAGTATCTGCCTTCCATCCTTTCTATTCATCATACATTATAGTATCAATTATAACCAGGTCGACTGTACACTCGTTTGTGACCAAACTACATAGTAGAATTACTTGACCTCCATAACTAATTCTAAGCAACTTTCTGTAGTTATTTTGTGCTGGAACGCACTAGAAACTTTTATAATTTACTCATGAATCTAACACGAAATGTATTTGATAAATAAACCGCATGCTTTCGCAAATTGCTACTAGACCACGTAAACAAACTATATTTTAAATAGAACCATACCCTATTAATACTGCAATAAAGGTCTTTGAAGCTGCACTGATATAATGGCCGATGCAACCGCAAGTTGATAACACGAGAGCGGTAATTAGAGCGGGGTCGAGCTCTGCGTTATGAGTTTGGATCAAGTAAAGTTCGAGGCCGATAAAGTCGTTTACTAGCTCCTTAATATAGAATACAATTTATTACGTAAAACAATAATTCGAGGTTAGTATATAAAATCACAATACTTTCATTGGGTTATTAAATAATATGAACTCACACTACACTAATTTGAAAATACACTATATAAATAAAGTTCTGTATGTAAGACAATACTGATACTTCTAATTTCGTATATCCTTGGCAAATTAATTTAGTTATGACAGTGACGACCCGCAAGGAGAGTGACGTCACGATATATTACTATTTCATAACCGCTTACGAAGTGTTGACAAGATGTTCTCATCACATTTGCTTATAATTATTGTTTTTATTATTACGTAATACGTAAATGAACAATCTGTGTACGCCCTTCTAATAGGACGCGAATCATCAGTTCTCCGGTGAAGTGACAGAGGGAGGTAATGTTTTTGCATTTGTTTAATCTTAGTATATTTTGGCCTAAACTACCATTATCTATGAGGACCTGTGGCTATTGGTGAACGCCTCGCCTCGTTATATCTTTCTGGCTTTTTTTACTGATGGTAATGTTCTTCCATCAATTACTTCTTTTTTCAAATAGCACCAGCTTTTGCAGGCTATCGGCGCTGTCTTCTCCGATTTGCGTATATTTATTCAAAAATATAGGTTGAAATTTTGTATACCTTAATTTAATAGAATAGAATATACTTAAATAAACTATGAATACAACCTGCAATATATTGTCATAACATATATCTTATTATAAATAGACATTAAACTTATAATGTATATTTTTGAATACATATTCGTGCTGCAGAAGAGGACTGTTCGTGCGATCTATAAGATCAGGCCTAGAGAATCGTTGAAATATAAATTACTTATATGTATATTAACACTCTAATAATTTCTTTTAAAGTTTAATTTATCTTAACTTATCTTCTTTGATAGAATTGTTTTTTTTATAAAATATGAATATTTAAATTGTTTAATATTGTGCTTTATGTACTCTATTATTAAAACAAAATAATTGATATATTTTTTATACTTTAATATAACATTTTATTGCTGATTTTAATAAATATAGATACGCCATATTTCTTAGCAAAGGAAACCCTGTGTCAAGTTTGCGGTACGTAGATGGTTCTCCCAAGAGATATTGCATCAGCAACGAAATAGCTTGCAACAAGCTTGTCGACGTTGTAACGTAGTTTGCAAAAGTAAAATATAGGACTCAAAGGCGGTAAAAAGAACAGTTTAGCAAAAATATTACCCAACTCAGTTCATAGATTATTGTTGTGTTTGTCACAATTTTACAAAATGTATTGTGTTTGAATATCAATTATAACATGTAGAATAAATATTTTTTTAATTTAGTCAAATGGTTTAAAATCAGATTTTAAGGAATAATTATAATAACATTATGATATTTTCATTATTTGTAAACAAATTTAACTAAAAAGAACATTAATAAAATTTAATTGTTGTTCTTTGCAAAAATGAATGCCACTCTCAGAATGAAATCCTTATTTTAATTCATAATGACGAAAGTGAACATATTTAATTCGACTGTTATTTTAATATTTGTATAATTTATAATAAACTATATGGTATAAATATAATACTATTTTTTGTGGGACGAAGGTATTCTTCTCTCTCTACATGTGATGGTAAAGGATTTTATTTCCCGCAAGAGCTTCCTGCTATGGATTTATCCAGTCTCCTGCACTTTCAAAGGTCGGAAGATATAAATTTACGATCGACGGCAAAGCAAAGTGTCGATACGAGAATCATTTGTTAGTATGCGATACGTTAAAAGTCAGTTCCCTCAGGTCAGATATTTTTTCAGTACGGTTTTTATCTTTGTCTTAAAAGATACGTCTGGATTTACGGGCTCAGTGTAAAAAAAATATAATGGCCCTAGAGATTAGATTTTGAAAAAAAATTAGAGTGCTTGTATTACTTCTATAGCTTGTGGCGTAGCGTTACACATCCAGTTGACGAAAAGTGAATGCCACATGCCATTAACCCCATAATGATTTTCAATGTATACCCACTGTTTATATATTAAAAAAAAATATATATTATATATTTTAATTGGGTTTCGTAAATAAGTTACATAATATTTATTAACAATTCGTTCTTCGCTCAACCGTCGCAAAAAATTACTATTAAAAATAACAAAGAAATCTTAAAAATTAAACAAAAGTAGTTTTCTATCTAAAAGGGATCGAAGTAAAAGTAATCAAACCAGATGAGGATCAGGATGAACTCAGGATTTAACTTGCTTAATTGCTTTTCAAAAGTATTACACTATAATCTTATTTTAAAGACCTCGAGAATTTTGATCTAGAGATTTTTTCCTCGTTAAATAGTACTCTTGAACTGTATAAAAGCAATGTAATTTTAATGATATCGACAATGACGATAAATTAATTAATTATTTAGAAAGCGACGTGTGTATGACTTTCAAATGACTTATAACTTTCTTTTTACCGAGAAAAGAGGTCCAGATCACTGTTTAGTTAAAACAAAATATTCGATATTTACTGTATCGTGGCGATCAACAGTAATTTATAATGCTTGTTTTTTAACTTTTATAATACGAGAAAATATATTTTTAGAATATCCTTACATATACTATTCCAATATAGTTAAATTAATCTCTTCTAATAATTTAGAATGTGTAAAGCAAAAATAATTGAACAGCAATAATACGTACTCGTACTTTACTTACAAAAATCCCAATTTGCCCACATTAAATCATAGATTTTAAAGTGTTTTCTGGTATGGGTAAAAAAAATCCCCAAGAACAAAAGGTCTATAACAAAATTAACATTTGAACACTTTTATAAGATTCTTAAAGCTTTACAGCATCTGTTTCTTATAAATATATTATATCAATGAATATATATTATGACAAGTATGTGACGGATAGATAAGAATAGCCTTAATATTTGTGGCGTTGTGTAAATTTAAAATATAAATAAAAAATACATATGTACCCATGTGCTGAGAATAAATAATCTGCTCTTTAAAAGTTCAGTTCCTACATTTTTAATTACTTTTGCAATAAAATATGTATTGTATCGTAATTACTACCGTTGCAGACCTGCTCGGTGTAATGTTAAACTTAATATTCATTGAACCTGTTTTTTTTTATAACTTTACTTTATCTCTTAATATTAATATGATAATTAAAATCTAGTTTCTTTCCTATCTTATTAATATCAAATACAGAAACAGTGGTGCGATTTGGTGGCTTTATGGCTAAAGAGTGACCTCTTCTAAAGAAACATATTGAAAAGACGATATTATAATAGAATCAACCAAATTATACTGGTAATGACAAATGGAGGCCGACATTAAATCCATCTTGCTCCAGGCGTGACCACTAAGTCGTATGTGGTCGGACATGTCAAGCTTATTATATATATCTATAGAAAAATAATATTATATTATATCTTATTTCATTCGTTCAATATTTTTAAACATTCGAGGACATCACTAACTGTGAATAAAAGTTGAAAAACTGACATAGCGTAGAACAACAAAAAGTATTTAAAATTTATTACAATGACCGTTTTCAACGCGATCTCATTCATAAAGTAAATCCGTTGAGTTTAAAATAGAGATAGATGAGATCAGAAAAAGGAACTAAATTATATCATCAGAGATGAAGTATTTATTTAAAAAGATTTTTTCTAAATATCATAGGAAGAATATGTCCTAGGAAAAACGAAAAAATTAAAATAAACAAGATAAAAATCTATAAAAGCTTACTCTAATGAGTTAATTAGTAAAAATAAAGCCAGGGTGCCCATTTGAATGTAAACTGAAATATTCAGTCATTTAGCGAGGAGTGTAGGAACACTATATTCTAGTAATTTTAACTACTATTATTTCAACTACGTACAGAATAATCTATAATATTCCCTATGTATCTGCGCGTGATGTCTGCTTGCACTCAGACGCATTAAGTGTTTAAGTGCATTGTTAATTCGTTCAGGAAGTTCCTTTATCTTTTAATGCATTGAGCGTACTTGCTTTCTATGTCCTTCATATACTCTTAGTAACGTACAATAGAGAATTGTACTTGTTTAAGTGCATATGGGCGGCAAGCCGTTTTTTATTTATTAAAAATAATTCATAGAATAGTTTTATGTTGAAAGATGTCCAATAAGTATTTAAAATATATTCGGGATATAATATTATATGAAATAGATTATTATATTAGGTACTGTTGTATTTTAAATATAATATAATATTTGTATTGTTTAATTAGTAGTTAAATCTATTGTTGATTATGTCACGAGACTATGTCACGTGACATGGCCTGAGTGGTGGGGTTGTTTATCACTTATTATTTAAGTCGATGTGCCTTCGGAGCAGCATGATTTACATTTGAACTGTAATCTAAAGTGTTACTCTGCTCGTTTTGCCAATAAACAGTGATTATTATACTGAAATATATTTGACATGGAACAAAATAAGTGTGACTATGGATCATCTTCGACATGCACACTTTTAATATTTTAGTGTAAGGTTCCGCAAGATAATTTAGACCTTCTTTTTCATACTTTTAAATCTAAAATTAAAAGTATACTGTTAAATAGAGCCTTTAACAGCGTACAAGAGTTTTTGGTTGATCTTATTTCGATCAACTAAAAGCTTAGGCTGTGGAGCTTTGGTTGTTGACTGAGTAACAGGGTTGATATTCTAATGTATACATAAAAATTTGTTAAATTTATTTGAGAAAAACAACTGTTGAGTTTCTGGGCAGCTCTTCTCAGCAGAGCAGCATTCCGAGCTGGTGGTAGATTACTCTCATTGACCATTCAAAAGTGCATGTAAATGCCTATTTAAATAGAGATAATTTGAATTGCAATAGAGTATACAATATGGTGTGAAATTTAAGGCCTAACCATTCAACAAAGCGATATACGACTTACAGTTTTTAAAGGTAAGTAAAGAGAAGTTAAAAATTAAGTTAAGACTTATAGTTTTAAAAGTTATTTCCTGTATAATGACTACTTGGCGTATGATCCTTGCCCTAATGGGTGAATTATTCATTTAATTTATATATATCGTACGAAATAATCAAAAAATGATATTACATTAATTTATATTTAAATAATAATCCTGTTTTTGGGCATTTCATAATTTTTTTATACTAATTCATCTTTTACTACTACTGTAACAAAATCACGACATGTGACTACTTTCTTGTTAAAGTATTTTTAATTCAAACATTTTTTCCTTGTGTAATTTTCAATATTAACGATAAACCAGGACAATGGAAAGCTGTAGCATTTCTAACAAATGTATCGGCACTCTAAAACCTCTCTGACATAGATCGGAATTCAAAATTTAAATCCTACCAAAAAGCAAGGGCCATCATATTCGCGTTGTACAGATTCAGCTAACACAGAAGTAATTTAACTTCTGTTTAAAAAAGAAATATTTAGTACCTCTTTCTTTTCAGTTTACATTTCTTATTAATATTATTGAAATAATGTTTATTTGTTTTGTGTAGTATGACAGTGTATAATGTTTTTTTATAGTCACCAGAAATCATTTGTCGAGAGATGCACTCTACCTATATTACATTAACAAAATTTGAACATTTCTCTTCTTTTAAGTATCTTCTGAAGATCGGGACAGAGAGGTATAATTGCTAAGAAATGATATAAACAGATTTTTATTCTGATTTATTTACAATTGAACAGTAATGAAATAGAAGTAACGTTAAAAACAATAGAATTTAAACAAAGAAACAAGGCAGAACGAATAAGAGAAACGGTCTTTGCGTCTTAGTCCCAGACTACAATGGCCGCCTCTTGCGCGCAGTAGTTAGCTCCGACGGTCCGTTTGTATACGACTGTGGAGACGCTGATTGTCGAATACTTTGTCGTATGAACGAAAAAGGTATTTCTTATTATGCCAATTCAACATAAATATATTATAGTTAAATTTTAAATTGGAAAATCTTTATTATATAAGCAGCAAACCAAGATAAAATAACAAGTTTTAGGTAACAGGAATGGTATAAGAAAATCGAGTTAGAATATTATTTCTACCAATCACTATAAAACACAGCGTCCAAATCATCCGTATAAATATTTTCCAAAGAAGGTTGACGTCGGAGCGGCGGCCGGTCCTAACAACTTTAATTTAATTTCCTTGAACATATAGCACCGACCCCAAATATAGGCATTCAGCTTACAGTGAAAAATTCTTCAATTAATTATTTTCAGTGGCTTAAATAAATTGACTGTTGTGTGAAAATATTTTTAAAAATGTATTATCAAATAACGTTTATTAATTCTGTTCAATAAATATGGAATACAAAAATAATCAATACGGGCAGGAACTCTGGGAAGCCCGACTTCTGGGAAACTTTTTAAAATTGTTTAAGAATATTTACTATTTATTATATATATATATATATTTATAATTCAAATGAGTTGTTTTTCTGTCCCGTGAATATAAGAGAAATTTATGTGTGAGCATCCCATATAATGTTGACTTAAATAATTAGCCAACAGCACATAATTTTAATAAAATATGTTTCCTAGTTTTTTATATCGTAATCATACCTCAAACCCATGATTTTTTCCTGGAGTAAAAAGTATTTTGTATATAGACTGGGAAAATAGTCTTGAATATGCGTGAAGCTCAAAAATATAGAAATAGACAAATAATTTACCAAGCAGGAAAAAAACTATTATTCAAAATATGTCCTGTGCTATAGACTTAACTTTTTAATAATAATATATAAAGTGTACAGATTGCCTCATCACTGTTTTATTATACGTATAATTTTTTGAGTATATATTGGGTTAAAATAAGTAGATCCAGGGTTAATATAAGTATCAATCATATTCGCTTTATGTGACTTTGACAAATGGGGGGTCTGTCTCTTATAAATCTTATTTGACGTAGTACATTGACGTTGAAGTATGTTATTATGATGAGACGAAATGAAGAGAAAGTGATATATGATGACAAAAGCTGTTATTACAATAGAGTTGTTACTCATAAACCAAAAAATTGGTGTTAGATAAGATGGTTGGGGAGGATGAGGTCATCTTGCTCCCGGAACAGTGTTAAGGTAAGGTACTCGAGTTCAGAGACAGTTATTGTGGATTCTTCCTGGGGTACCCAACGTAGCCTGATGTTATTCTACGACTGGTACGAAGTGGTGGTCGTCGTTGGCCACTTCGGGTTTGGGCTTATTTTGGGGCTTGGCTGCAAGTAAGTAAATCTGAGTGCAAGTGGGTAAATCTACTTTTATAAAGATCTGGGTTGGCTCACTTAGGTGAGGTAGGGAAGGTAGGAGACCTTTCCTACATTACAACGAGCCAGCCAACGAAGTGAGGAGCACTCGTACTAGTCGGGTAATTCCCCCAATCGGGAAACTGGCTGCTCAAGTGGCCTGCCGTCGGATCCCTATGGCACTCCACTATGATGATAACATTTGTTCGATTGTACAATTACGATACATGTTACTAAGTCATACTAATAAAAAATTATAACACAAAAACTAAATACCCAATAAAATCAATAAAATGAAAGCTAAAGAATTACACACTTGTCCTTCTAAAAGTCTTTTCGAAAACTAATATTCTGCGACAAAAGACTAACAGGGGTCTTTTTCTTACACCCAAAAGACTAAAGATTAGTTCATAAGTATTTTTTTCCCAATTAGATTCTAAATAAAGCAATAATTTGTGAGATGTAGCAAAAAAAAAAATTGTATGTAGTTATTAATTTATAAAAAATGTGATAACAGGTATTTAAGAATGATAACAAATAAATAATATATAATTAATGAAATTGAGTTTCGAATATATGAATTGTTACATTATATCCAATAGACAAAAGAGGGGTACAGTCTGTGAATATTAAACTTTTTATATTGTTAATAGTTATGTAACAATTGTATAAAATGTTGTGTTATTTCGTTAAACCATTAATATGAAAGTAAGTAAGGAGTATGAAATTTGACACAGTTACAGTTCGTATGTAGAAGAAATGGAAAAAGCTAATATTTTTATATTGTAATGCAATAAACTAAGTAGCAAACTTTACACACACTACAATGCGAATCATCCCACATACTATTTCAATGAACGACAACTAGTATATTTTATTTAACAGCCGGTTCCTAAAATAAAAATATTAATGCCGAAGTTCACTTCTTATTAATAAATGAATTCAGTGTAACTATGAATAGTTGTAGCAAAAAACAGAATCCATTTTAAAATATAACTACACAACTGCAAATGGTAAGTTTAATTGTCACATCGAACTGCAGCTCCACAAGTGTCTGACACCGACACTGATCGACGAGCGCAGCTGTCGCGGTGTTCCTGATGGATGACCACCAGCTGCCGTTGTCTTTTCTGTCTATATTGTAGGACGGTTTTTGAAAAGGTCTGATACAGTCGTTTGGTAAAATGTTTATTTTCTTTTTTATTCTGTTACTAAATATTGAAAAGGTTAAAATTAATATGTAGCAGTTACAATAAGCTAAGTAAGATCATTTACTGATCATTATTAAATAAACAGATTTTGGTTAAATTCATAGAATATTAATAGGAAGCTAAAAATCGTACTGCTGTAAGGTTAATAAGAAACTTATTAAGAAAACTTTTTATATTTTCTTAACCTCATTTCATCGCCAACCATTCAGATTTAGTTCAATAAATCGTCCAGGTGATGCTGTAATAGGATGTGCTCTAGCATTTTCTTGTTTTTCTTATTGTATCCGTTTTATCAGAAATGTGACCTTCATTCCTAGGCAATAAGAACTAAAATAAGACCTTTGCACTAACTTTCTTCGTATTTGAAATGTAGAATGCAACGTCGAGGCTCTTTGTAAGATTTGCCATTTTCAATTCAAGTTGCCCCTGCATCGGAGAAAACACTGTTGTTTATTTGAAGTAAATTTTAGAAAAACAATGAAGAAAAAAAATATCATGTTACATAAATAATTTAGTCTATATACATTTATTTAAAGGTCTAGAAAAATTATGATTAAAAGTTAAAAAAATTAAGAGTTTTCAATGGTGCTATTGAGAAACTAACAAGACTGTTATATATAGGATATAGCTTCTGAATTATTATATAAATGAACCATCATCCATAAAGTTGCTGATTTTATTGATCAGCTATTGACGGTTCGAATAATTTAGATTTTAAAATAATTTTATTTAAGCCAAATTTTCCATATGATATTTAAATTGAAATTTACAAAATAAATACTAAACATGTGTTTCTTTTCTTTAAATGTAATCCCCGCTAACTAAAATTCTAACTCTCAAGAGACTAATTCTGTAAGCCTTACTTTGAATCTTCATACCATTAAAAAGCTTTTAACTTTTCATAAGCTGGACTACACAGCTTTTTTATACAATAATATATACAAACCATGTTAGGTTGTTTAACATTTATATTTATTAGGTACAGATTCTTTAATTATTATTAATACTGAAATTTAGAAAACAAATACAACATCATATAAAATAATATGTTTTGTAAAATTCCTCTCAAAAAGTATTATTTTTTACACTTAAACTAAGTTTACGCTTGACTACATTCCACCTGATGGGAAGTGGAACACTAGTCGTAGGTGGTAAGGCGCATCAACTTAGTAAAATCCTATTCACTCTTCAAGGCAAGATACCCCGATTGCATTCAGATGGAAATACCGACGCAGGCAAGCTGTTCTACTTCTTAGTTGTCCGATTTTAAAAAGATGAACCATAGCACTTTATTCGGACATGCGGCGTGTCTACTACAAAAGTTCGGTGATGGAAGGGGGAATGGAGGAATTAGGTCATGTGATTCCTTCGCACTCTCACCAAAATATATACCTATAGAGTATTGAGAGGCTGGCAACTTTAGGTGTATGTTTGAGGTTATGGAGAATAGTTTTCACCAGCTGAGGGTCGCCAATTAGCCTCTTTGCTCGCCTCTCAATTGAGTTCAGAGTTGCAAGGTGATATTTTGCGGCACCGGCCGATAAATGTCTACAGTACTCAACACACGACCGGAACTGTACTTTTTCTAATTTTAGCAGTTATCCCGGTATGAAGTAGGTCTACAAGTGAGGACGCCAAGGAAGGACGCCAATCTTGCTTGCCACTGCTGTTGCTCTACGCTCAATGAACTGACCAAAGTTCAGGATTGGGGCCTTTCCTCACCCACTACTTGGGCCCCCAATGTCGTCGTGTCATCGCTTTGGATCCCACTACCCTTCTCGACTAGGCATCCGACACAACAAATGCCAACGCGACGCCAAACCAGTTTTTCCAACGCAACGCAGCTGTTCAGACCTATTTCCTATATACGGCTTCATCGTGCAATCTGCCGAGAAGCCACATAGCCGCTTTGCGGCACAACTTTGTCTGATGGGTAGTGGTGGCGACCTGGTGTTATGGAGTACTACGAAAAATAAATATAACTTAATTAAAAATTTGTACCCCGGCGCTATCTCGTTTGTGTGTATTAATTTAATAAATCTCAAGATATACAATAATTGAGTCCAATCCAAGAAAGTAATTTCATTGCTTGACCAAAAAATTAACAAACTTTGACAAACTGACAAATTTCTAAAAAAATGGTACAGATGGCTACCGCTATAAATCTTTTTGGTTATACAATGGGGCTAGTTGTTTGAAGCAACTTTTGAATAAATATATGAAGGTATAATTATTTAATTGCAAAGTTGCTTTTAACAGCAGCCTGTCTCCCTTGTACAAAATTAATAACATTTGAGTATCATTAATAAATATGTTATCGAATAGCTAAAGCAAGACGTAGACTTGCTCAAAACAATATACATAATATTGTAAAATAGTGTCAGTACAACAGTATGACAATAGTGCGACTCACAGCACATAATTTAATGACGTCACTAAGCATGTGGCCTTAGATCTGATAGTAAGCATTAATATTAATACTTAAGTTTACAAGACTACGCCAGTAACGAAAGCCACAACCGGATGATCCAAAATAATATGAATTGATTACTAACCTAACTTTGCTACATGTCACATACTCGGAGTTTAATAAAAAAATACAGAAAAAATTATTAGCTATGGTTTCGGTTATCTGTTCATCACAATTTAGGATACTGGTACTTGATATATAGCGCCATCGTCAAATCAGCGACTCCATAGTGTTTGGGAATAAAGCACGCTCGTAAACATCAGTATTTATAATTAATATCCAACACTAACAAAATAGTATGGTGGCAAAATCTGAATATTAAATATATTATGACAAACTATTTGCTACGTGCTCAGGATTTATAGTACAGGAGCCCTGGTACACTTTTCATCGTTTATTACTATTAAGCTGATTTTTCATGGGTAGCTTCCTTTTGACTAAACGCCCAAGTTATTTCCTTACAGTAATGTTGGTAGCTTAATAGGGATACCAAGGAAGAAATATTTTTTATTCAAAATAAAGATTATTTCCTGGTCAACATGAAAGACTTTAGAAAAAAAAAAAATAGTTCAAAACGCAAATGACACTGGTATCATATACACATACAACACAATAATTAGGGTCCTACCCATTGATACGTTGAATACACTAAAGCGCATGTATATCCAGTTCAGTTGAACGCACCACAGAAACAATTAGATTTGGGGAGCGCCGAATGAGGTAGCGTCCCTGTCGGCGGTTATTGACTGATGGGATTGTTTTCCATTTATATTGCAAAATGTATTTTTGTGAATTGAACTAAAAATGTTTGTTTCCTCTGTACAAATAGAGAAATCTTTTCATTTCAAACCCAAATTATAGGTATAAGTTAAGGACTTTTAAAAAAACGAATTTATATTATAATGATGAGAAATAAAGGGGATATAATATAAGAATTTTAAACCACAACGGGGTTTTTGAAGTATTTTTCACTAATATCGTAATCTAATTTAACTCGACAATTGCAGACTACTCATCAAGGACAGCCTCTTGCGCTTGAATGATAATGAAATTACCCATTTAAAGATAAATGTCACGAAGAAGTTTCTGATCAAAGTTGACTCAGACCTCAGAAATATGATTAAGAAGCGATATTGCCTCATTTTAATGAATTAAAAAATACTAGAGTTGTCTACCAAATGACAAATAATAATAGAAGTATATGCTTGAAATGAATCAAAATGTATAAGTAATCATTTTGACGAGGTTACAAATATACAAATTTGAAAATAGTAGTGTTTCATGAAAAAAGTGTGAACTAAGATCATTCATAGTAATTATTTGAAATATATGTATTTTTCTTATATAGTTTAATTTTTATATTTTAATACCTTGGATTTAATTCTTATATTGAGCATATATTTCGTTATTAAGACGTATTTTAATTATGTTGGAACACTTATATTATAATTAAATCATAATTAAATTAAGTCACGGCTCAAATGACAACATTGTTTTATGTTTGAACGTTTAAAAGTGTTAAGTTTACTTAATTTTTTTAAATAAATATAGAATAAAAAAATAAACTCCCTCGAACAGAGATTTAAACCCGCCACCACGGAAGCCCGATCCACATATACAAGAATCGGGAAAGGAAAAATGAAAAATCACGTTTTCTTAAGGTAAAATGCCAAATAAACCGTTTGCAAATATGAGATAAATATGCTAAAATAAGAGCATATTTATTAATTATATGACTCATGAAAAATTTGCCTACTAGGGATCTAACCTAACCTTATTTAAATAATATTATGTATGGTGTAGGCATTTTAAATTTACTTTTAACAACTACCAATTCATCAATTACAAATATATAAACAATGTACTTTATAATAAATTCTGAAAGTTAATAAAAATAGGTTGTTTATTTTTAATAGCAAATTGATGGCTTTCCGTTCCCCTTTAGAATGACGGAACTGAAGCTAGGATTTCAATTAAGTCGTCTACCAGTCTGGAAAATAACCTGGTCTAGTTTTCAAAGCTAAAACTCCGTAAAAATCATTAAGTACTGTTCATGTTTATTCCTGTCAATTATTATTGTTTTATAAATCCATACATAATATTTTAAAAAATGCTATAAAATATAAAATAGTTTCCTTCTGACTGTCAATATGCCTGCTATCACTAAAATAATCAACTAATAAAACAAAATAACCCTAAAAGAAACAAAGGAGATGATGAAAGATTTTTAAGAAACACCATTATTTTAATAAATGAAAATGAGGAGTTTAAATTACTTTAAAGACATTTGAATTATTTAACTCAATAGAAATCGGAGCTTATTGTTTTATAATTCATAAGAAGTTATTCTTCCCAAATGCTTCTGAATACTGGCGTTTAATTTTATTTTATTTCGATCCGTTAGCGTTATATATATTGTTTATATTTTGTAAATTAATAATAAAAATAAACACACTACCACTTTGGAGAAGGGGGAGGAGAAAATTACATGAAATGAACATTTTATTTTTTTTGTATATTGAATAATTAATTTTATTTCATGGAGAAAATATCAGACTCTGAAAAAATGTAAAATAAACAAACTCAAACACAATTACCTTAAAATGTTATGTACCATCCGTTTTCTCAGAGTCATCATTTCTGAGCGTCGAAGGCACATGTGGTCCCTACATAAATATTTATAATAAAAATTATTTATTTCTGCGACCATCTCATTGTTTGAAAAGAAACAATTTAAGAATCACTCCACTCTTGTAATTATTGAAGTCTTGTTGGTATTAACAATTGTATGACGTAGAAATGTCGAAAATATATTACAAATTGCAACATTCCGAAAAAATATTACATATATTTTTGTAAATTTGTAAAAGAACATGGTATCCGCTATTATAATTATTAAAATATCAAAAATAATAACTAGAATTTATACTAAATGATCTTAAATAAGTATTCAAAATATATTGGGTATGTAATATGTATTAAATATATTATATAATTTGTAATTATATTAGAATATTTATTCTTGTATTTCATATAATGTTTTTGTGTTGTTTTAAATAATGTTATTACTAATAAATAACATCTATAGTTTATTATGTCAAATGAAATGGTATGAAAAAGTATCAGTGAGTTTGCTTATCGGATGAAACGGAATGATTTACTTTTGATCTACACTCCAAGGCGTTACTCTTCTCATATTATAGCTGAAAATAATCATTATTTTTAAATAGTTATCTACATATATTTAACATGGAAAAAAATAAATATCACGATGGAGCCTCACCGACACATCTTATGATTATAAAAAATACTAGCTCTGAGTAAAATTTTCAATACTTAAAAGCTTTTTATTTGAAATGTCGTTTCCTGTTGATTTGAGTTATAAACTTGAATTGAAAAGTTTTCCACGAAACTTCTTCAAGGTAAAAATTACTTATAGACGTAAATGTTTTTCCTTGAGATCGATTTTTAATTTACATAAAAGTAACATTACGGCATACATCTATATTTAGTATAGATTATCAAAATGTTTTTACTTTAAGGGTATACAGAAAACTTTATATAATAGAAGAGAAGAAGTAAAAATAAAAGCTTTTGTTTATTTTAAGAAAAAAAAATACTTTTTATTTATTTTTGAGACATTTAAATGATTCCTTGTATGATTCATCTACACTGTATTCTAACTCAATTTTGCAATAAGCAATATGAGCTCTACTGTTTAATCTGCGTAATAAACACAATATATTACCTTTTATCTACTGAAACTTTTTCTAGTGTTATATTGTATAGCAATGTTATAGAAATAAATAGCACGGCCATTATCTAGCATTGTTGCGGTCTATTCTGTTTGTGTTTGTACAAACTAACCCATCAGGACTTATCAGATCTCGAATGACTACTAAACAGTATGTTGCGAAATAGTTAATACATATTTTCAACAATAAAATATTAGTTTATTTTTGTATTGATATAACATTTCAGAATTAATTTAATTGCGAAGTGATTGAAACAAAAATTAATAAGGCGATCTTGTTTATCCCGGATGTCAAACGAGCGGATGTTACACTTGATGATAAGCGCAGGCATCGCTGATATCTTCAAATATACTAGTTTCTGATTTGTTGCCACGCTAAATAAGTAAGTACCTCTTTTCCACGAGGCCCAGTCTCACGGAACAGTTAGACTGGGCCTCGTGGACAAGAAGGGGCACACCGCTTCTTGTTATATTATATTATATATTTAAAAATAAAAACATAAATTTACGTTTTGTGATGAGTAAGTATGTACGGACCGTGGGAGAATATAGACATTACACACGATGTCATTTATCATGAAAATAACACTACAGCCAAAGTTATGAACCAATAAAATCAATACTTTTTTAAAGCCAAAGCTTTTAAAACGTATTGATTTTATTAATTTATAATTTTAATTAAATCCCTGAGTGAAGTGTATTATATCTTAATATTAATATGTTATTTTGTAATAATCAAAGTTGTGGCATTTTATAAACTAATGGAACGTCACGCCGCGAACTAACTGCTGCGATAAGATGATTTATGGTCATGTTTGTTTAACGACTTGACGTAAAAGTTCCCATTGCTTAAATTACTACTGTAAGTATCGGAATAAAACGTTTTAGGAATTTTATTCAGTTACATTGGTCACATTTGTCTGTACTTTGATCTATCTGTTTTTACACAATTTATTGATTTTACATATACGTCCAATATAAATTACATTTTTTCGGTTTCTTAGGATCCTTTTTTTGGGATACACACGTTATGAACTAACAGTAGTCCCAAAAATTGGAATATTTTCAGAAATATTTTTGTTTCTTTGTTCTTTAATGTCAATTGCAGAGTGAAGCGGTTCGGGTAAAATCGGCACGTAACGAAATGTGGTTTGCTGTGTTGTGTGCTGTGTGAATACAAATAAGTGTGTTATTGTTTATGAGCAAAAGATATATTTTTATGGCTTTTTGTTTAATTTATAATTAAATGTTATGGAAGTTTATTTCAAATTAAGATTAAAAAGAGAAATATATAGTTTTGCTAAAGTATTAAATTAAAAATTACAAAAATATATTAGCTACTACACGTAGATCTAAAACGCAATTTAAAAACAATTATAAATAAAACAAACGCTTATTATAATTAAAGTAATTATTTATTACTGTTTTAACTACTAACGAACATAAAATTATCAGAAAATTAGCTGTTTCGTAAACTGTTATTGCTTAGAGCTAAAGAAACTTATTGATATGACTTAAAAATATCTCCAATGTAAGCAATTTTTTGGTTCGTGTAAATAACTGTAGATAAATAATAAAAAAGTATTTTCTGAAATACTAGTTACTTAAAACCTTTAACCAAATGGGAATTTATATAATATTAAACATTTATCAAATTTAAAATCACTACTCAAGTTAAAGAATACACCCAATAAACGGAAACACCGAGGCAGGCTAGCTATTATAATCCTTCGCTGTGCGAATTAAAAAAGAAGAAACAATGCCTTTCGTTCAGACAGGTAGAGTATCCACAACGAAAGGATGGATGCTCGCCGTGTGTCGAAATGTCCAGTGATGGAAAGTGGAGGGAAGACCAAGTCATATAATTCCACGCACACTCACCAAAATGTATCCTATAGAAAACTGAGAGGCTTGCGACTCTATGTCTGTGTTCGAAGCTATGGAGCTTTGCGTCAACCAGCTCAGGGTCACCAATCAGCTACTTAGTTAGCTAGCTAGTCTAGAGTTGCAAGATGACTTTTTGCGGCATCAGCCACTATACCATACACATCTAGATGACACAACGCTCTCCATACCTCTTTGTAAGTAATGCGGATTTCAGGCATTGAAATCTCGCAGTGAGGAAGATGTGCTGGGATAACGTTGCCAGTGTCTATTAACTATTACTATTAAGAAGAGAAGCAATACATTCTCTTTTTCTTTTGCTCCATGAACCAGACATCCATCTGGCTTCAGTAAAAGTGGCAGTGAGCTTCAGCAGAAATTGGACTCCATCGATTTGGTAAGGGACTAAAAAGCTCGAGTACCTGAAGGCTGAACTGAAAGATTTTCACTAACCAACACGATCGTAATGCTTATCCCAATCTGGTGACTTGTGTTTCCATATTTGCTTTCCACCATACGGTTTGATTTACTATTATTTTAAAACAGATTTCACCGTGACAGGAACAGGACAGTGGTAGGAAGTTCCCGAGCGGGGAAAACCTCTACAAGATACCTGTCCGGTTCAGTTGATAGCAGATCCAGACAGTTAGCAGTATAAGACTCAAAACCAGGCACCCTTGTCGCTTAGCTCACCAGCTGATAGAGGGCCCAGGACAATTTAAATTTGTTGTTGTTGTTGACAAGTTGTGAAATTTTGAATTACAATTATATTTACGTTAGAACAATAAAAAATTAAAGACAATCTGCAAATATAAAGCCATTAAAATATTTTATATATTTAAAATGTATATTATGTGAATATATTTTTTTCGGTAAAAGGAACTGACTGAAACAACACTACACTACCTACTGGCATCAAATCACAGCATTAATCACCGAGACACGCCGCGACGTGACACTGATGTATTTTAGTATAATTGATTTATTATTCTAAATAGCATGGCAATGTAATTGATACAAAAAAAATGTTCCATTTAGATTTTTTTAAATTGTGTTCAAAATTAAAGAATATTTAACAATAAATTTCAAAATAACCCCTCCTAATATTATAAATGCGAAAGTAACTCTATCTGTCTGCTTGTTACTCTTTCACACCTAAACCACTGAACTGGTTTTGATGAAATTTTGTTTAAAGATAGAATTGACCTTGAGGAAGAACATAGGCTACTTCTTTATCCCATTCAAATACGTTTATTTATTTACTGTTTTGCGAATTATTTATATATTATCTGACAGTTACCATTATCTGTTAGTTCTATACTATCATAATAGATGGCGGTTTAAGCGTAGTCATTGAATGCATTGAGTAAGTATCCAATAGATGGCGCTTTGGTAAATTTCAAATGTTTCTTATAAGCTAAAACTTAATAGAATAACCGACCACATGCTGCTGACGCTAAAATGTAAGTTGAATTTATATTATAGTAAACAAAATACAATGAAATTCTATTTATATCATATTGTTTGTTCTCTTGTGCCAGGTAACAATCTACGAGTATTTAGCGACTATTAGACATCAGACTAATATTTACTTAGCATTGTTAAATATGAAATATGAGTAAACAAATACAGTTATGTTTACTTTCATATTTATCAATCTGAAAGCTGAAAATCTATTATAAATTCGCGATGAATTCATTACGAATTTATAATAGATTTTCAGCTTTCAGCACTCCTTTTCAATATAAATTTTAACTAAGAATAAACCTATAATTTGATTTTGATCAATCTATTCTAATATTATAAAGAGGTAAACTTTTATGTTTGTGGGTTTTTTATTTATTATCCTGTAACAAATAGACTTATATTTATGTATAAGTCTATTTATTAGAGGTAATCTTCAAAGTCAGTTATTATATATAAATCTAAAAATGTCTTAAATCATATTACAAATAAGTGTCAAATTGGATTGGTTGGATGTGGAATACTCCTTAGATATTATTTTATTCCCTTGAAATAATAATAGGACTTTTCGTGGAGAACAATTTCGAAATAATGCTGACCAAAAAAAATCGAGCGAAGGAGTTTTTTATGAGCCTTGTGGTCCTGAAATCGTCGCAGACGGAGTTGGGGGCAATAGCTAGTATACAAATATGTATTTTATATTTAAGAATATTATAATAATAAACAATTATTTATATTAGTTCAGACTTAAATATAATTAAACTCCACTCTTTCTTAAACCATATAAAAAGAAGCGCAAGCACAGATACCTCTATTGCTGTTTTTAATTAGAAACATATAATAGGAAAAAAAATTAATTAGAAAAAGAAAATACGAACTATGTTTAATTGGAGCCTAGAGTTTCTACTATTTACTATAAAAGTATTTCTTTACTTACTTAGTAGTAATAATAATACTTAATGCTTCTATACAAAATAGAATAAAAATCGAAGGTAGAAACTTCTAAGCTCCAATTTAAAATAATTATTTATTCATCTACATTTTATTCCCCAAGCTCTTATTATACTACTTCATTGATAATAACATTATGACAATTAAATACAAACTGAAAATAATAAAGTTCCAACATTTACTTTAAATTATGACATAATATTATTTATATTTCTATATGCACCAACATTTTCGTAACTGAATTTAATTTTCGCTTTTGTAACCGCAAACGTTTTGAAACTCATTTTAGGTAGCATAACAATTACTATTGTAAAATTGAGGAGAATTTCAACCCCTGTCTGTTTTTATACTACTTGATTCTATATTTTTTTACTAGTATATCTTATAATTTGAAACAATAATGGTCCAAGGAGAATATTTATGTTATATATTATATAGTCATTTACATTAAATCTTATCTTAGCTAGAGCGCAAAAGGATAATAACAACCACCAAAAGATTCATAGAGTTCATTAAAGAAGGCTCGTCTAAAAAAAAACAAAACAAAAACCTCACTCTATCTTGGAGGCGGCTCTCGATTGGACTATAATGATGGATACGTATGAGAAACAGTATAGAATCCGTAAGGATATTGTTGTCTCGTCATACAGACCGGACATATTCCTGCACTCTAGACAGTTAAAGCGCGTGATACTTGTGGAGCTTTCTGTTCCGTGGGAAACTAACATCCCCAAAAATCACACAATTAAAGCAAACAAGTATTACGAACTGACCAACGAATTGACTAGGAATAGGTACGAGTATGTAGTTAATTTGTACGCGGTAGAAGTGGGAGCGAGAGGTATAACAGCGAAATCTCTCTATAACCTACTTAAAGATCTTGGCCTCTCTAGAACTATCATCAGTACATTTCAAGAACGTACTTCAAAGGCGGCATTGGTAGATTCATTCCAAATTTGGTTAGGTAGGGAGAGGAGCGCAACCAGTTAAGGTGAGAGTGAATGCGAATTTTAAAGGGGCCCCTTAAACCTACACCTAGGTCGTTAGTCCCAGGAACTGTTTGCGCTCCTCTTCCAGCAACATAGAATCCATGGAATGCTAAGAAGCTTCGTCTTCGTCTTGTTTCTTCTAATATATAGGGATGAGTGATACCATTATTGTGTTTTTCTTAAGATTAAAAACCTATGTTAATCTTTAATGTTATTATTTTTCATTCGTTTTTGGTGACACTATCATATATTAGAAAATGAGTAAAGTTATGGCGTAAAATAATGTTTTTCTATTAAACAGGTCTTTTATAATAGCCTCTATTGAACGGGAGACATAGTAAAAATTTTGTAGAATATTAGTTTTCAATTTGCTATCCAAAAAAATGTTTTCAGTTGGAACATAGATAGTAATAATACTGGAGGAAAATATATATTTTTAAATTGTGCCTTTAAGAAAAAACTTCTTCTAAAAGTTGTCAAGTCAAATTGTTGGCTCCCCTAAAGTATATTTCGAACTTTTGAGAAAAAAGTCAAAATTATATATTTGACAACAAGGCTCATTAAATCCTTTCTTTTTGCCGAGATTTTAAAAAAGATATTTAGCGATAAAAAATGGATTTTTGTCCTTAAAGAAGGAAATGGGACAGCTTTAGGTGTAGGACGACTTTCGTTGCTCCTTACGGGAATGACAATTTCGGGGATAGATATTTGTTCTGGCGAAGGTCTTGGGAAATTAAAAAAAACGGCCATTTGATTGAATATAGAAATAGAATTTTATAACACAAATATGAAAATTACGCAGGGTATGATTACTAACATAATTAAATAGTGAGTCTCGTATTGAATTATGGGGTGTTGATTCAATATAAAATATTAAATCAACACTTCAGATGAAATCGAATTTAACTCGGATTTGCTTTCTTTCGTGAAGACGTCTAGGTCAATATTATTTAATTTATTAAGAGACCTGTCTTTCTTAAGTTAAAAGTTATGAAAAATACAGCAAGAATTATGAGATTTTACAAAAGTTAAAATAATTGAAAAATTTTTAAATTTTTGTTTTAATTTCGTGGTATTACTATATGGTACAAAATTGACAGGGATGTTAGCAAATCATTGCCTATTTTATTCCTTTATAATTTTATTTGGACATTCAATATACAGTTTATTATTTTTGATTGGACAAAAATCCAATTATTGTTATTAAAAGGTTTCCATAGATTCAAGTTTCCGTAAATAAAATTTGTTTTACACTGTTCTGGTTGAGAATGTATAAACACTATAACTAATAACGTCAGAAATAATTATTACTACATAGAGTTCACTTAAAGCTTAACTTACGGGTTATTTATAGTCTACGCATAAGTATCTGTAGTTATCAACAAGTTCTTGGTAAGTTGAGTGGAACGCAAAATGAATGGGGAGTAGAACGTTTTGAGTAGTTAGGATGACTATGAGCCTCGGGGTCAAAGGGTTTTAATAAAAAACCACTTTGTATAAAATAAAAGACACGACCCTTTGGTGTGGAGGACGGGATGAGACCGGTGGGATGGAAAGCTGAGGGGGGAGTCTAAGGAATAAATGCTGATAGTGCAGGAATCCACATGTATTGTCAAGCATGTTGAACAGAATATAAAAGTCGCACGACGTGTGGAACAGAATATGAAAGGCACGCTTTGGAAAGCATTGTTTTAAAAAATTGAGGATGTTAAATTATACATCCTGAAATCATTAAGTTCGTCAGGTAACAGAATAAGTAAGAGCCTCGTTTAGTTCGACTTTTAAATTGAAATGACGCCGCGGTCGTCGAATGAAATTACTTTGGCCTCTATTAATAAATATTTATGAAAAAATTTAAGAACTGTTAAGACATTTAGAAGCTGTTCCAAAGTTATTAAATATTATCTCATACTCAAACTATCTGTTACAATCCAGGCCATATCTATATATGTATTTGTAACCAGTCAAAATATCCCAAAACATATTAACATCATGAAAATGCAATTAGTTGTATATTTAACTCATTTTGAATGTTCAATGATACTTCTACTTTTTATTGGCTAAAAATTATTCTTTCCCTTCGTTTTTTTTTGTTGGTCTATTGAATTAATTCAAGTTGCTGTTGTTGTCATACGATATCACAACTTTACATTAGTAATTTAAATTCAATAATAACGTGTCATTGCTTGATTAAAAACTTTTCTTCTATTTAAATAGTTTACTAAGACGTTACAACACGGCAAATATAAATATATTTTCAGCCCAAATTGTATTAGTCAACCCGGAGCAATAATGCATATATTGAGGTAGTATATTCTATTTATTACGTATTTAAGAATACGTTGTGTAAAGATAGTATGGAGGTAAGTGAAATTTCACTTCGCTAAGTTAACACATACGTCACGCACACTATTATAACTCACACGCGTTCACACATTCATACATGACCCCACACATAGCAAAGATTCTTGTCAACGTTAGAGAAAGCTTGTTGTTTTATATTGACGTGACAATAAACACTTAAAATATGATTCAATATCACATTTACACAAATATTTTACATTTAAATAAAAAATATTATAATAACTTTACTGACTGCAGTGTAGTTTCAATAATCATGTCACTGATGTACATTAAATTGATAAAGTTAGATAATTACGCGCAAATGAAGTATTATACCATTATCTGGTTTTTAATAACATTGTAGGTATAAGGCATTCTACAAGGCTATCAATACTTCTGAATATTTAACTATTAACAAATATTCAGATATATATATATATATATATATATATATATATATATATATATATATATATATATAAATATGGTTCAAACACACGTTTTTGATAAAAGCATTTTCTCATAAAAGCAATTTTAAGACCCTGTGGGTTGCAGGGTAGCTTTTAAGATAAAATTAATTTGCAAAAACAATGTTTTAGTATTACATTGTGACGAGTCATTGCAACTAAGGTGCTTCACATTGAAAATTAAATAAAATTCTGAAAATCCATAGAATGCTATGCTGACAGTTCTTTTGTGGCATTGGTTATATTTATTTAACAAGCAGGGCCTAATAAAATATGTACTACTTCGTAGTATTTAATTTATTATTTTAATTTTGTAATATAATGTAACTAAACATGAAGCAAAAAGGTTTTTGGTCGTTCAAATCTGATTGCAACTCGTAAAACACGCTGTTAGTATGAAGAGTGCCTGAAGCAAACTTGCGATGACGCGACTTCTTAAACAAAACTCCTTTGTCAAGTTCAGAAACGTTGCCGGAACACACCGTATTCAACGTTTTACAAACTTTTACTCAAGAAATTACCCTGTCATAAAAACAATTACGGCGTCCCTCGCAATTTCTTAAAATATTCTCAGTTACGGCGAGTAAAATAATTGCAGGTTCCCAGATAAAGTTATTTACCACTAAATAAAATGAGGCATACATTCTTATGTAGGTGCTAGTTAGTAAAAGTTCATACAGTTGTCACTTTTTCTTGTTCCATTTACTTCACTCTTCTTTTACATACACAGGATATGCTTTGCCATCATATTTTTCGATTTATATCTTTTTCACAAAAACATCGATAACTCAGGCTGTTCCTCAAATTATTTAAAGTGAAATCAGATACAATGAAGTTACAAACTTTATTTAATATTATTATTCTATATTAACTATTGCTAGCGACATTGCTTGCGCTTTCACCTTACAAATGCATAAGCCAGCTATTGTTACCTTAATTTTTTAAAAATACCTAAAGCAACTATCATCTTGATAGCCATGTTGTATATACAACGCAATCTACTTAAACTGGGATAACAAAACAGGTAGGACATTTCTGATTGCTGTTAATTTATGGATTTAATTTACAATAGAAATATTTCCTACTTCTATTAGCAGATAAACTTAAGATCACTTAGAGATACCAGTTGTAACAACTTGTTAAAAGTATTATTTGATGGATAGAATTCTGCTAGATCATTATTGAACACTTTTTTTTTTTAATAAATACATAAATTGGATTAAATATTTTTTGCTTCCTTTGATCAGAGAGAGTACACGTTTCAAAACTCAAAGTCTAACAACGACAGCCATAATTCTGTACAAATTATTGTCCAACAATGATTTGCAAGATAATTTAAAATCTTGGTATTTTTTTTTTCTTATAAATTTAAGACGTATTTACGAGACAGATGGGAGCAAATCACATAACTACATTGACAAAGTTTGGCTACGCACACATACGCATGTATAGTCGCGAAATAATGGCTACATATTTGATATATTTTTTTAAACGAATTAAAAATAAAGAAACACTTTATTTGATGTTAGTATAGGTTTTAGTGCGTTAAGTTTGATTTTGTAACAACATGTACCGAAAAATTTATGATTTTCAGCAAAACTGTAAACGCGTCTTAAATGTTTTAAATATAATCCGTGAAGAAAAGTCAAAATACAAGACTGAAATATTATATCTTCTGAGTTCATATTAATATATAATATATTGTTATTTTGTCTTTTTTACGTTCCATTAACTATGAGCTCATGGAGAGTTCATTTTGTTTGTCTATATGAATAAAGGAGAAAGATTCTAAGATTTTCATCAACTCAATAAACTTGCATAATCTTATTTAGTAATATCTCTTTGGAGCCTTCTTGAGCGTATACCAAAAGTTCGTCCGTCCATCCGGCCAATTGCTTCCTTGTTCTCAAAGATAATGGAATCCATTGCTACTGCCAGCTCCTTCGATACTTAGAAGATCACCAGTTGCTTAATCACCGACAATATGGTTTCCATAGCGATCGCTCAGCTAGATACCTTCTCGTATGTCTGAGTCACCTTTGGGCACAGGTGGTTGAGACTAAGGGTGAGGTTGATTAGACATAGCCTTTGGATAAGGCCTTTGAATGGGGTAGATCGGCCCTTCCTAGGGGCTTCCTGTGAAATTTTTCAACTGGTCGACCAGTTTCCTGGCAGACAGAAGCGTGAAGTTCGTTGTTGTTGTTGTTGCTGGTGTCCCTCAAGGCTGTATGCTATCACCCACACTGTTCCTTCTGCATATTAATGATATGCTTCAAAGTAGCGGCATTCACTACTATGCACATGATAATACAGGTGATGCTTTGTATACCAGCGGCACTAATATTTCACGGGAAAACGTCATAGCAAGCCAAAAAAAGCTTGTCTCTGAAATTAAAACTTCCTTAGGGAAAGTTTCAGATTGGGGTCGACTTAACTTAGTCCATTTTAACGCCACGAAGACACAGGTTTGCGCGTTTACCGCTAAAAAGATACCGTTTGTCGTATCACCTTTGTTTGATAAGTATTCCTTTAACTGCCGCAGCCAGTATTGGAATCCTTGGCCTCGATATTTCGAGTGAAGGCCAGTTCCGCGGTCATATTGTGAGTAAGGCTAAATTGCCCTTGAAGAAGCTTTATGTACTGAACAAATCGAGACAGTATTTCACTCCGGCCCATCGCCTGCACCTTTATAAGGCTCAGTTTCGGCCGCATGTGAGGTACTGTTCTCATCTGTTTGCAGGGGCACTCCAGTACCAGCTTCTCTCTCTTAACCAGATGCAACGAAGAGCGGCTCGTATTATCGATTGTCAAGACCTTTCCAATCCGCTCGATCCTTTGGCGTTGCGTACAGATGTAACTTCCCTCTGCATTCTTTATCGTTTATACCATGGGGTGTGTTCTGAAGAGTTGTTTGGATTTATATCAAATTTTTGTCATCGTCCATCGTGACAAAACCTTCACCCACACTACCTGAACAGCTGGCGCTCCACCACTGTACGCTTCTCGAGAATTTTTTACCTCGTATGACGAATCTGTGGAACAAATTATTGCCTAAAGTATTTAGGGACCGATACGACATTCAAGAAAATATCGTATTCCCTTCTAAAAGGCCGTTGCCAACTTGTAGCTCCTGAGTTGCAGACTTCCATGGGCAACAGCAGTCGCTTAGGTGACCCGTCTGCTCGTTTGCCTCCCTATCTCAAAAAAAAACCAACCTTATTGAACCGCATAAAACGGTGCAAAGATGTCCTCATCAAATGTCACCAACTGAGAAGACCAATGAGATTACCAAACTCAAAAGATTTCAAATTAATAATGTTACTTTACATTTTAATAACCACACAAACTATAAACCGCTTTTTTCATCAGCGCTGTTCAGTTACCTGCCGTTTTGTTCCAACTTGTTGTTATACATTGAACATAACAAAGTTTTGAGTCCACCGCAGTCCACTGTTGTAACTCCATCGCTAGACAATGGACTCCCAACTTTATACCGATGCAAATTTATTTGTGGATGCTTTTAGTGGAAAATTATGGACTAAGCATTCATTCACTATAACTCTTTTCATTATATTTCGTAGTTTTGTTGCTAAATATACCTGTCAGTAAGAAGTGTATGGATTTAAACAACTTTTTTGACCGTCACGTCAAATTTATAATATACAAATTATTGAAAGTAAATTAGTATTTCAAATACAATCTATTAAAATCAAGAGAAAAAAATACGAGTTTAACACGAAAAAGTTAATTATTATATAAATTAAATAATTTAGGCTGTACAACAGAAATGAGTTATATTTATAATTAAAAATAAATAGAATTATATATAACGACGCAGACGTCCCATTTAAATTTTTAGAATGAGTGACGTCAGCATTTCTGACGTCACCACTGCACTTAAATAAAACAATTATTTAAACTTCACAGGTAATTAAAATTAGCTAATATTATAAAACTATTACTCACAAGATTATAAATGTACGCCCATAGTAAAAATGTTATAAGACAAAACAACGTGTTACAACCATAATCGTTATATATCAAAAATTATAATTAAATTATTTAGTAATTTTAAAGCTTTTACATTATTGCAATCTATTCTTATTTTACAACGAATGAGTTTTTATTAAATATCAATATTGACGCCATTTTAGTTTCAATATTGTTTGAAATAAATTTGCTGTTACAAATTGATAAAAACACAACGACTGATGTCTATAAATCTTAATATTAATTAACAATACGGATTTAGTAAATAATCTTTGCATGTGAAACAAATCATAATTTATGTTTCCTTTTAATGAGTACAACGACCATTAAATACTTCCTTTAAAAATGTATAAAATCAAATGAATGTAGGTATAATAACATTTAGAAAAGACACCAAGTGATTATTTTAATTTTTACTTTGATTTGATTAATATGAATTATTTAATTAGTTTATCTTTACGAACGATAGTCAATATAATGTGTCGACATGTAATATATTTTATATTTATTAATTCACCAATCCTTGAACATGATTAAAAATATTATACTTACTACTAGCTGTTGCCAGAAACTCCGGCAGCCGAATTCTTAAATTTTTAAATTTCGATACATTTATACATTCCCCAATGTTTTACAGATATTTTAAATTGTAATTTGACAGGTAGACATTAGATGGCGTTAAAATATCTGTGTCTAAACTCTATACCCGATTTTCATTGTATACTCTATGGCAAGAAGACATTGATGAATACAATGCTTGCGCATATCCAGTAAGACAGACAAAAAAATGTAATCAGATATCCCGATCTTAAAAATAAATTATAGCCTATATGTTTCTAAGCTACATAGCTATAAAAAACTTAAAAGTTTTATAAAAATGCGTCCAGCAGTTTTTTCGTGAAGGCCAAATAACAGATAGAAAAATAAAATAAAACACATTTTTTTTTGCTTACGTTACTTTTTTTTATATTATAATTATTATTTTTTTCCACGGACACGTCATCCGTGCTCTTTAAACACTTCTACGGTTTTATTATAATATGTGTAGATTATAAATATAGTTTTCAGAAATGTATTGGTTATTTATAAGCCAGATATAAGTTGTTACTGTGGGGACTATTTACTACTTATGTATTAACCTAATGGTCTGTTTTGAGATTAAACTATTACCTTCAAAGGTAAAGTTGGCTTGTAAACTTCAGGAATTAGTAAATCGCAGCAGTAGAGTCAAGTTGTGTTTGAATCACAGTGTAATGTTGAAAATAGCTATAGTCATGTGAAATTTATATATATATTTTTTTATTATTTTAATTCCAATTACATTTTTTCAAAATTTCTAATTTTTTTTTTTATTTTTTTGAACAGGTACATACATTATACAAAACCAGTTAGTAAAAAAAACATCATCTAAATCAGACTAGTATTTTTGGCTTTGCACAACAAATATTCACTGCAACGCCCCCTGGTGATTTATTACCGTAACATATATCTAAGAACATGCTCCAATCAAATCACAATCATCACTAATCAAATTGGTTCGCTCAAACAAATATATACTGCAGCAGAAACGCATATACCTTCTCGGTGCAAACGTGAGTAATGAACTAAAAAATAATAGTAGAAGCGAACTGAGGTGAATTTAATCAACTTGCATTAAAACCAGAAAAAAAAATTGTATACAACATGTTTCTATTAATTTGGTAATGCGAATACAATTTAAAAACTTTAGTCAATACTTAAACAGTCCAAAGTATCCGTGTAATATAATAAAATATTACCTACTATTATAGGTAGGGCCCATAATAAGTAGGAACCAGGTTTTTGATTGACTTTTAAAGTAGAATGACGCAATGGTCGTCGAATTAAATAACATTGGCCTCCTTTAATAAATATTTATAAAGTGTAGTGAAGCGCTAGTTGTTCCAAAGTTAAAAACAAAACAATATATTCTCTCCTACTCAAATACTGGTAATATGTTGTATCGACTGTCAGACGCAATCATAGACTTTGTCTATATGCATGCTACATTTTATCGAAACGTCATTGAATTAAAATATAAAACAATTCATTCATTGATCAATGTTCACGTATTTTTAACCAGTCAAGATATTCCTCAGCATATTTATTGTGTTAAAATTCAATATGATGTAATTTTAACTTGAATGTAGATCTTCTGATTTCAAAGGTATAAATAAAACTCCGCTTTCTTTTTTTAATTTTAACTAAAGCCTCGGCCCTGTAAGGAGTGTCTTATCAGATCATACATCAATGTAGGATATTTTGTACAAATATTGAATATAATATGAAATAAGTATATAGTATAATATTAAAATATATGCGAATAATAATTTTTGGTAATACTGTGGCCAGTCGTTGATTATTGAAGATGATTTTGATCTACGTTTAAGCTTACCTAATTATTATTAAAAAGGCATACCTTTATTAAATATCAAATAAAAAATTCAAAGTTAATCATCATTCAATCAAATGTTTCTATCATTTTACTCATATTAAGGAAATTTTTAAACAAATTTCTTGAAACATCTGCGTCTCGTCGCATGGGAAATAAATTCCCTTGAGCAGTCATTCATCAATAAAGTGACATCGTAGAGATGACGAGATTGGCCTTCACTTATTTATTAATGGCGTTGGTTTAGACATCTAATGTAAAGGCATGACTGGACCATAATTTTAAAGAAATTATTTCTTCCTTCTAAGTAAATTCCCATTAATAATTTCTAACATTTGAGTTTTGTGGCAATTAAAATCATCCAGTCTTCCTACTTATTAAAGAATGAATTGCTGAAAACTATATAATTAGTTGTTAAAAATATGTTTCCTATGCTAATAACAAGCAATAAATAATTCGATGAACGATAATTGAAATTAAAACTTATTAAAAATTATTGATACTGCTTAGTAAATTTGAAATTTCAATAATATTGTAGTGAGGAGAAAAATTGCTTTGATAAGCGTTATGTTATATTGACGATCACTGTACTTTCTGTGCATTTGAAAGCAATAGAAGAATGCTTTGATCTTTTTTTATTAGATTCACTATATAATATATTCAATATTTGCGACTGAATTCAAACTGTTGTCTTTTTATTCAATATATATCAAGCCTGGTGAGATATCAGGCCATTGGTATTGGTATATCAGGCCATTGGTATTCTCACAAAGCGTTACAAAAATAATAATGATAATGTTTTTATAAAAATAAAATATTGTATTTCTTAATGAAATATAACAGACCATATAGTTCGCTGGATAGCAAGTAATCACCGCAGCCCACGACACTTATGTCGAACGAACGAACGTACGTAACTATGAAATAAAGCCACTCATAATAGTCGATGGTGTACAGTGCACTCATGGAATTCGAAGATAGGAATTATCACTCCGTTTAATTATATATTGCGTTTTTTTTACTGTAATGTGTACCTTACTACAGTAAAGTTAAAAGGTGGAAAGATGTCTCAAAAGGAAGTATGCCAGTGGTGTTGTTGTTAATTTTTTGTTAAATTCCACCAAGACGAAGTCGCCGGCAAATTAGTATGTAATAATATACTAATGTGAAATTATTTTGTCACTTGTTTATTTTCATAGCTGATCAATGCATCGTTTTATAATAAATGAATTCACTATGCCTTTTGGTCGATATTTCTAATTTACTTCGTTTTGACGTTATCTGCGTGTAGCAAAAGTATGCAAATAGACAAACTTTGAATTGGATGTCGTGATCTTCCGAGTTTCATGTTATAATTAGTCTTCGGAAGTATTTTTGTAATTAGCAATCTTATTAACGTTCGTAAAGCGCTTATCCTTGTAACAATTCGTTTGCTGAACTGATGGTCTGGTTAAATATTAACATATAATCTTAAATTCCAAAGTTAGCACTCCTCGGGCAGTTAAAAAGTTTTTCGGATTAACATTTCCTAAGCAATTTGAATCTTAACTGTAAATAAGGAGCTGTATTATAGGTTTAGTAACTTCCTTTAATATTTTTATGTCGTAATATTTAAAAACAGATATTGAACTAACTGATAAGGGGCAGGGTTTTAAATCCCTGACCTCTGAAAAAAATAGGGTTGCGAGTGCGAATCACTGCCCGTATCGGCTCATCTTTCAGTTTATTTTATTTTAAATTGAAGTAGGCTAAACTAGGGTATACATGTCTATAGATTTCTATAACAGTTATGTTAAAGGGAGACCAAGAATTAAAAGACATATATGTATATAGTCTGGAGACTGCGGGGATGCCCGAACCAACAGGAATCGCCATTCGGCCTCCTCTTCTGGTCGCCAACCAGCACGTTGGAGCTGGGAATTTTTACAGCTGGTAGGGTAGCGAAACCAGTTCGCCAACGCAACGTATCTGTTCAGGCCCACTCTCTTATCAAGCAACGTGGCGGAACACGACACAGTTGCTTTACGGCACGACTTTCGCCTCCTATCGGCGTAACCTTGACAGTGACCTGATACTGAGGCCTACCACCGAGAAAGAGAGATTAGATTTAAAGGTGATATATTAAATTTGTCTAAAATACGTAATCTTGCAGTCTATTCTCAAGATAAATATTTCCAAGACTTTAATTTTAGAAACTCGAATAAGCAAAAATGTTCTCAACAAATAGTCAAAAAACTTTTGGAAATTTCTAGAAAATTAAATAATATTTAATTTGTTCAAAGTAAGGTAAAGAAGATTGATTATTCTTACAATACTCACTAAGCCTATGATATCTATTGTAGCCATAAACAATCGCAGTAATACTTTACAGGTGTCAAAAATATGTTTTCTGTTGATTCATATAACAATATTTAAGAATATCTAAAGCCATCACAAATATCGTTAAAGAATATTTTTAATATATTAAAATGGAACCGTGAAGAATACTTAAAGCCAGTCACTTTGCACAAACGTGGAAGCTAGAACCTTTAATAGATTCCATTTTTATATCGGTTTCTTAAATATTATTCAAGCCAATAATTCAGATTACTATTAATACTAGCTCGAACGAGTTTCATTATTACATATATCTTGCCAATGAATCAAACCTTTTTGTGCGTGTAGCCGGTGTTCATCGATTTACTAGACGTTAATCACGTCAATAAGACAGAGAGAAACAACACAACATAATTTAAAATTACTAACTACTATATAAAAATTACAACTAAGATAACAGACAACTATTTTGTTTAAAATACGACTAGTGTCCGATTTTCGATCTGTAATAGCACATTCACCGTTCATTTTTTGAGACCAGCTTACTGAGTTTTTTTTTAATAACAAATATGAAAAAAAATGATATCAAGTAGTTGCATCCAAAAAAAAAAAGTGAAAAGTGACTAAGTGAAGATAATTTAAGTGGCTTGACGCTGGTCTGACGTCACGCGACATGCCCCAAGCGTGCTCATAAATAATGTTGAACAATTAACTCAGCGAGCGCTGTTGATTTATATTCAGGTATGCAGCTCACTTTATTAAGCTTGTTTAAGCTACTTACAACGTTTTGGGTATTGCAAAAGTAATATTGTTACAGTTTTTGGCCGATATGTTATATTTATATGAATTATTTATTATAATATTTAATTGAGATGGCATATATTGAAATTGTCGAAAAAATATTTAACTCTACCTTTTTAAATTCATTATTATTTATGAATTAATATTTTAATGACAAAGTTACACTCGCAACTACATCTATACATCTATAAGTACTCATTTACATTTGTATACTATTTATAATTGTATATTGTAATTAACGTTTAAAATTTGAATGAATTGTGATTTTAATGAATAGTCACTGATGTTCGAATATAAATTACATATAGGCTTATTTTGTAAAATATTGGTTAGTATCGAAGAGATCTACAATAACCAATATTATTATTATCGAGTGACGTTTAAGACTGCAGGTGTGAGTTGCAGGTGTGAGCTGCAGGTGGGGGCTGCAGGTGTTGCCGATATTATTTAAGAACGTTCGAGGCCAAAGTTTATGGTTTCTTCCGGTGACGCTGTAACAGCCAATAGGGCTAACAGCAGAGTCATGACAATAAAAAAAAAAAAAAAGTTTATGGTTATTGTTGGTTGGCTTTTGTACGGTGAGGTAGTTGGCATTGTCATTGCTTTGCAGACCGTCATCTTTTAATAATAATTCCCTTATACTCGTGATCGTAAGTTCGTTTTATATAATCGGTTGTTTTTGTTATTATATTATATTTTATTTATAAGAGCGTTTTGTTTTAAAGGAGCCCTGTTGTGAATGATGTCTTCGAGGGTTTTTCGTAAGTGTTTAGTTCAACGGTTATACTTTAAGAAATCATTTTATCATGTAAACCATATAATAGGTACAAACATATATAAACAAACGTCTTTATTATTTTTCGCTTATATATTTCATTCTCACCAAGCTCCAAAATATCGTATGAAAACAGACAGGTGCTGATTTTTTTTACTAAAAGAAGCGAGTGTCAACATGGATGCAGCTGACTCCGGGTTTTATTAAAGGAATCTTTCAATTCTGTGGCTTTTATTCCAATTGTATATTTGGGAAATATTTTAAATATTTTATTTTTATGCTTAAAAATTTGTGAATATTAGGACAGCTTAAAAAACCACTCTATCTCACTCATCTCTTTCTATCCACATATTAAAATATAAGTTTGGTGTATGATCGCTTTATTGGTATTTAATGCTTTAACTTTAGATAATAAAACAGTTTATTTGTCTGTAGAATTTTTAATCCTTTAAGTAAAAATCCAAAAAAAGAATATTTTATTTGATATTTTAATAAAAAAATATTTTATTTGATATTTTCGAATGTTTTTTTACACTTTTATTGATTAAGTTATTCAAATAAATTGTGCAGTAAAAATATATAATAAAACCGATTAACGACGTGATTTCAACTTGAAAGTTTTACGAGATAGTACGAATTAAACCGAGTCTACATAAATATATAAAAGGTATGAATATATTTAGCTATGGCCTCTCCATATGTTTGTATAGACTTCGAGAGTCCTGCAACTGCACAAGATCAAAATTCCAAACCACTTCCTTCGAAAGCAACATTAAAACTAGTCACTTATTAATATTATGTATTTTCAATTTATTTACATTACTGCTTTTAATATTTAACTTTATACTAATACTTTATGAATATGTACTACTATACTACTACATACAAAAATTTAAAGAAAAGTTTTTGGCTGTGATCCGCACATACCTACTGAAAAACAAGCGTGTTGTTTACATAAACAATGAAGATATATATTTTTACTTGTCTATTTTCAGCGGCCAGAGATTTAACACAATAGATTATAATTTTAATAGTAATCCTATTTAATATAAGTATATTATAAGTGTTTACCTCCAAGTGATCCAAAGATAAATGTTGCTAGCCGATCTCTTTTTATTGTCAGAGAAAATCAAAGTCATTATACTGTATTTTATTAAATGTCTCTTATTTTCAAGTCTATCTTTCCAGTACTTTTGTCCAGTGGTTTTGTCGATAATATCCGTGGTTCTAGAGCACAGTAAATACTATAATTATTTTTCTTGTTGATTTCCATTACATATAATATTGATTTCCATTACATATAATATTGATTTTCATTACATATAATATATCGATGCCTGTCATACATCACACTTTAATTCCATATGGCAAAACAAATAATTTAAAATTTCAGAGTGCACTGCGTATTATTTAAACCGTATTCTTCGCATAGCTTGTAAACGTTTCAGTCGTGAATGACATCATATTTTCACGACTCAGTTCCTTTAGTTGTTTTTTATGTGGTTTTACTATATTAATAAATTAATATTGTTCTTAAGAATATAGTAACAAATTTGCTTACACTGTTTATATATTTTTGTTTTATTTACTTATAATAATAAAGGAGGTTAATTTTAATAGTCTTATCATCTTGTAATATTTATCTTAAAAGTGCATTGATAATTGAGAAATACAAATACACTGTTTAAATAAGGGCGGTCTTCGACTGTCTCGGTCTGCGTCTATTGAAATGATTATGAAATGTATGACTCATATTAATTAGATATGTAGTTAATTTATCAAAAACTAAATATATGAAATATCCAAATAAGAACAGGATAAGTACTAGGCTAAATATACAATATAATACAAATATACTGATTGATTTTATATTCGATAAGAAAATTATTAAATTAATAGTTTATTACGTGTACTGGCTGAAGTACGACTCTTGTGTATCAACGTCTGATACGCCGTACTTCAAAGCATAAAACGGTTACGTAGCTACTACCCTTAGATATCCTCGGCCTTTTCTATTGGAAAATTCCTCGTACATAACTCTATAGTTCTTGTTCTGTGAAAAAAATATGTTCGTGCAATTTGTAGTGCAGATCCGTGTAAAACTTTTTTCATTATTTCAAGGGTTAGGAGTCAAATTTTGTCATGAACATTGAAGCATGTTAAAAAGGAAAAACAAATTTTAAAAACCACTGATCAAAGCAAATTAAAATAACATTTGAAAAGGAACTGAAAAGTTCCCCACTCTTATGTATGTGTATAAAAATACTTAATTACTTGACGGAAAATATACTGCCTTACTTCTTTAATAAGTAAGTTAATAAGTATTTACATACTTTAAATATGTATACAGTGAATCAATATCTTGTTTAATGTCTTATTAATGTTTCTACTTAATATTGACGTTTATTATATTAAGTTTAATTAAAAAAAATAAACGCTATAAACGGAATAAGTGAAATAATGTTCACTTATTTCTAACACCTCTATCGCTATAATTTTTTAGTTCAAATAGAGTTTTTTATTATTAAAAAATATTTACATATTACACAAGATACATTGCCATTCAATATATTAAAATTAGGATTTTAGAATACAGACGGCGTGTAATGGTTGTAGAAAAATACCCATGGACGGTTTGTTGAAAATATATGTAAGTATGTTTAAATATTCATAATAAAAGTATAGTAGAGGATGTTTACAAAAGGAACATCTCTATGGAGATTGAGGTGGATGTAGAGATAGAATGGATCGAGTATGAGAATGTAATGTGAAATGAGGCTTTAGAGAGATGCGAGGTAAAAGTTAATAGCGTATACAGCTATATTGTTTACTGGTATTCATGAGAGGACAGTATTATTTTTATTAAAAAACTTGACAATGCCTTTGTTTCCTTTGGTTACTTCAGTTACCTGCCTTTTGTTTAAACTTGCTATACATTGTACGTAACTTTCCAACTTGCCATACATTGCACTGAGTCCATCGCAGTCCACTGTGTTAATTTCATCGCTAGACAATGGACTTCAAACTTCAAAGCGATGTAAATTTGTTAGTATATTTGAAATATTTAACTTCTAGTGTAGTAGTAGGATTGTTGTAGAATAATAAAATCATAGATTTAGCATTTATTACGCGTAACGTTTTTTATTATATTTCAGTTTTGTTTTTAGTCATATATCTAAAAAGGAAGAATTGCACAGATTTTAACAACTTTTTTGACACATTGACAATATACAAGAATATTGAAAATAAATTAGTATTTTAAATACAATCTATTCAAATCTAAAAAAAATATATGACTTTGATACGAAAATGTTCATTATAATAGAAATTAAATAATTTAGTATGTACAGTAAAGTCTTTTATATTTTTTCAGTAAAAATTATATAATATTATTCTTCATCTTGTTTAAATTTACCCTTATTGAACAAATAGAGTTTACATTTCTGTGAATTGGCTACCTTTAAGTAAGATATAAATTGTTACTGTGGGAAATATCTCATCTTGAGATTTAACTATTAGGATCAACAGTAAAGGTGATTTTCTAATTATTAAGATAAAGTAAGTCGCATCAGTAGAGTGTCAAGATGTGTTTGAACTATAATATTATAAATTAATATATCCTTTACAATAAACACTTTAAGTAAAGAAAGAAAAAATACTCTGTATTCAATTATTTTATAATTATACCATGAAAAACAGCTATCACTTATAACATTGGTATTATATCTATTTGTCAAAACAATTATGATACAGAGTTTATTTGTTACATTAGATAAACTTATTTGGTAATAACAAGTGCAATATAATATTAAAACAGAAGTCATATAACAGATAACTAATATAAATGATTTTTAGAACTTATACAATATTAATGAGTCTTTGAATCAAAAGTACATCGTGTTAAAGCCTAGTGTTAAAAAAAATATTTTATTTCTATAAATTTTTTAAACAACAACCAGTTTATTATGACATATATGAAATAAGGGCAATAAATAATAATAATCATAGACGTGCAAAGAAGCACATAGAACAGGGTGAGAAATAATGACTCTACCAAACAAATAACAGTAACTTCAGAGCCACAAACAACGTGGACCTATTTGAAAACGGCGCGACGCTTGCAACTGTGGAAAAATTTACTATTTTCGAATCTTTGGTATAGAGGGTCGTTAAAAAGTCGGATTGCTTTATTGAATCGTAATAACTTTGACGTTCCGGATCTTACGGTAAATAAATTTAAACAATATTCTAGTCAATGAATGTTTATGGAATTAAAAATATTTTGTAAACGTTAATATAATATAATATAATATAATCCGTAGATGTATACTTTGACGATGTAGATCTAGTTTAAGCCTATTAAGAAGATTTTTATTCAATAACCTATTCTTTATTACTTATCAATACTATGATAGATAAACAGATAATGTTACTTCAGGATCTTAAATAAAATTAAAAAATGACATGTGAATAAGATTATTACTTTAATAATAAATAATAAGGTATACATTTCATAACAAGGTAATACATTTTAAAATACCCTCGAAAAATTCAAAATAGGTTGAAGCTAATAATACTTCAATTTGAATTCATTAATGGTATTCGAGGATATTTATTGCCTATATAGTTGTCAGTGCTCTAATTTAAATTCAACCCGTAGATTTGAAACCGAAAACAATTAATATGAATAAATTTTCAAATTTACCGCCTATGACCCCCGAGTTTGACGGAGAAATTAATAATTGGTCATTATTTTATACCAGATTCCGCAGAACAGTCCACTCTAATGATACAACATACAGAATTCTGAGAAATTATATTATTTAATTATTCAACATAGTGGTAAAGCAAACTCAGTGTTTACTGGTTACATACACATTTCATAGATAATAAAAAACCAAAAAATATAATAAAAATATTTAATTAATACTACATATAACCAGTTTCAATTATACAAAACACGTGCAACCTCTTCACTCATATGAATAATATTTTGTGATGGGACACTGTGACAAACTAGCAGATTGTCCATCTGATGGCATGGGGTACATGCCTGGACTTTGGCCTTACGCTCTCTCAACGTATAAAACAGCTACATGATGCCAATCTGTCATGGTTATTATTATCTAGATCTAACCAGATTGCATTATGTAGTCATAATCAATTAACGAGCAAGGGTATACAATCCCCAAACAACAAATAATGTCATATTACAAAATACAATGTGAAAATATAATCTAAAACAAATATAAAAAAAAATCATACACAGTTGAAAAAGTAATCATACTGAAATATTTATTCTTCCATTTATTTTTGATGAACTTCAAACATTAAAATTAAAATGCAAAGGGCAAAAAATTAAAATTAAAATTTACTGTTTTTATTTATTTTATAATATGAAAACCAGATATTTTTTTTTAAATATCGTGTAATAAAAGTTCAAAGAAATTCAATTAAATAATTTTGTTTCCTCTTGAGACTAAGTTTCATAAATTCAAAAAGAAAGATTGAACATCAAATGTGTCTAATTTTATCATAAACCAGCTGTTACCGACTTAGTCTGCCGTCTGAAAAAGGATTTTAGAAATAAATCTAACAGATATAATTCTTTCCATTTATAATAAAATGATAAATTCTATGAAGCAAATACCAAAAATTTTTTAGTTCAGTTTTATTAACTGAACACGCATATGCAACGTGGGGTCCAAAATTTTCCAAAAACCACTTTGAAGAAGCCATCTGTTGAAGCTTAAAATAGTGGACGGCCAATTATTTCAGTTTCTTTATTTATATTGTCAACGTAGATAAGTCTTCCAAAGAACTTGCAGGGATGCTGAGCAGTCTCAATGAATCTTCTCGGCGGGTTGGGCTTGACATGAACCTGGACAAGACGAAAGTCACGTTTAATGACCATGTCAAATCAAGACCTATATATACGTCGATGGCGTGCCGGCTATGATATGTATGTCATGCATGGCTACTTGGGCTTATTCAACTTGGCCGACACAATTTCGAGGAGGAAGCTAGCAGGATTCAACTGGGTTGGATAGCTTGAAAGCTATCCAACTAAAATTAAATTAAAATTAAATAAAAAATCGTAGCTTGCTGAAGCTACGATTTTTTTTTCAGTTCTGTGTTATGTACTGACCACGTAGCATTTTTTTTTAAATATTAAATGTAGAGATTTTTATTTTCGATACGATTAATATGGATTATTATTATTTTGGGGTTGTTGTTGGCAATGATAGGTTTGTCACCCGCAAAACCTGCAGTTTCCTCAAGTGTAAAAACTATATTTAAATTAATGATGCATGACAGCAGCGCCATCTTGGATACGAAACAAAACTGTGGACACAAAACAGTTAGTCCAGCGTGGTGATTAAGGGCATAAAAACGATAACTTAATTAAAGTGAGTTACTAAATTCGGATTAATATTGAGAAACTAAATATGAAGTAATACATAAGTGTTTAAAAATACATCATTTTCGATAACCTAAAAACTCTTTGACCAGGTCATTTATCTTTTTCTTGTTGTATTAGTACTCTTCTTCAATAATTGACACTAAACGTGTTGATTAAACTACTGTTTATATATTACACGTCTGCGTTTTGGTTGCGTTGAATTTAACAAGATTGGCATTGCCCCATACGGAGACCGCCTCTAGCTTGTCATTCAAACGCTGCACCAAGGCTTCTCTTTCAACCTGTACTTGATCTCTACTGGCACGAGTACTCGGCAGATATCTTTCTACAATTGTGCTGTCGTCTGCGTACCCATAGATACCGGCCTTTAGCAGATCGTTATTGTGCAGCAGGAAGAGAGTTGCAGAAAGAACGGACGTCTGAGGCACTCCGGAATTTATTGTCAAGGCTTCCGAGGAACATCCGTTAACATCTACTCGGAGGGATCTCTGGTTCAGGAAGTCCGTGACCCAGACGATTAGACCAGGAGATATACCGTACCCTGAAAGCTTGCTTATAAGGCTCGCATGCCAGACCCTGTCAAATGCCTTCGAGACGTCTAGAGAGACGGCGACCGCTTCTCCATTCTTCTCTAAGGCCTCGTCTAAAACGTGTGTAGCATACACTAGAAGGTCCCCAGTGGATTTATTTCGGCGAAACCCGTACTGTCGGTCACTGAGGAGATCGTTACCTTCTAAGTATGCTTAAAGGCGCGAGTTCAATACACGCTCCATAATCTTACAGAGTATGGAGGTGATTGAAATCGGTCTGTAATTGGCAGGATCGGCATGGCTACCTTTTTTTTTGCACTGGCTGCACGTTAGCCATCTTCCAGGATTTTGGCACTATTCCAGTCCTGAAAGAGAGGCGATATAGACGTGTTAATACAGGAGACAACTCAGCTGCACATGTTTTAAGCAGAATGGTTGGTATACCATCCGGACCACTGGCTTTATTCATATCTAGACGACACAATGCTTTCCATACCTCTTTGTTAGTGATGCGGATTTCAGGCATAGAAATTCCGCAGTGAGAAAGATGTGCTAGGGAAGCATTGCCAGTGTCTAGATGAGAATTATTAGCGAAAAGAGAAGAAAATAAATTTGCTTTCTCTTTCGCCTCATGAGCCATAGATCCATCTGGCTTCAGCAGAGTTGGCAGTGAGGTTCGACAGAAATTCGACTCAATTGCTTTGGCGAGGGGCCAGAAAGCTTGACTGCCTGATGGCAGGACTGAAAGCTTTTCGCCAACCTTAGCGATACGACCGAGACGAACCCTACGTAATGCCTTTTTATAGGACTTAGCAGCTTGGTTAAAGGCTCTCTTCTTGGAATTCACATCTGGAGCTTTGTGGTTTCTAGCATCAACCCAAGTAACATATGCCAAATGTTTTTACTTTTCAGCATGTCCACATTCGGCATTGAACCATGCTTTGCCACCAATAGGTACATCAGCAAAATTCATGAAATACTGCATTGCCTGATGTACCACATCAGTTATAGCATCCGTGCAACTCGACGGATCCTCAGACGAGAAGCAAATCTGCCGCCAAGGATAAGATGCAAAGAAGTGGACAGACGTGGACAGCCACATGCCCTCTTTGTTGGATCTCCTGCTGACTACACATCCCGGAAAGTACCAGGTCATTGTCGAGGCCCCTCTAGGGGCCTGCGATCATTGCCTGGTACGGAGTGTGGTGCCAATTCAACGTCCGGCTCGCACAAGACCCGCGACCCGACGCGTTTATCACTACAAGTCAGCGGATTGGGATGGACTGCGGTCCTTTTTGCGTCCTACCCATGGGGGCCGATTTGTTTCCCTTCCAATGATCCCAGTGACTGCGCTGCGGCTGTAGCTGAAGTGATACTACAGGGCATGGAACTTTTTGTGCCAAGCTCTGTGGTACCACTTGGTGGCAGATCGCGGCCTTGGTTTGATGCGTCTGTCAGGGCTGCAGCAGCCGGCAAACGGCAGGCGTATCGTGCTTGGGCTAATGCGTTAGTCACCAAGGATCCGAACTCTAGAGATCTGAAGAGGAAATATAATCGTGCCTCCAGATTCTTCAAACGGCACATAGCTAGACCAAAGTTCAAGCAAGTCGTCAAAATCGGGGAACAGCTGGCAAAGTACCCACCTGGCACGCGCAAGTTCTGGGCGCTATCCAAAGCCAGTCTGGGCAACTTTTGCCAGCCGTCCCTACCGCCATTGCACACGGGGAATGACTCTCTGGCCCACACGGCAAAAGAGAAAGCCGATCTCTTGGGCACTCTTTTTGCCTCAAACTCGACTTTGAACGACCAAGGGAAGACACCGCCTACCATCCAACGGTGTCAGAGCTCCATGCCGGAAATAATTTTCAAGCAAAAACACATTCGACAGTCTCTGTTTTCCTTGGATGTTCATAAGTCGAGTGGGCCGGATGGGATTTCCCCATTGGTGCTACGAACATGTGCTCCTGAGTTGACTCCAGTGCTAACGCGTCTATTTCGGTACTCCTATATAAAAGGCGTAGTCCCGGTCTCATGGAAGAGCGCCTTTGTCCATCCGATCCCTAAAAAAGGGGATAGCTCAGACCCAGCTAACTACAGACCTATCGCCATCACCTCTCTACTCTCCAAAGTCATGGAAAGCATCATCAACCGACAGCTCCTGGCGTACCTCGAGAATCACCAGTTGATCAATGACCGGCAATATAGCTTCCGCCATGGCCGATCGGCTGGTGATCTTCTTTTATATCTTACGCATCGTTGGGCTGCGGTTGTTGAAAGTAAGGGAGAGGGTCTGGCAGTTAGTCTGGATATAGCGAAAGTCGAAGGCTTTCGCTATATCGTGTATGGCACAAGGGGCTTCTTTCGAAGCTTCCTTCCTATGGGCTTCCCGAGAGTTTGTGCAAGTGGATTACCAGCTTTCTCACTGGGCGGAGCATACAGGTCGTTCTCGACGGTTTTTGCTCGGACCCCAAGCCCGTGAACGCAGGTGTACCCCAAGGCTGCGTGCTATCCCCAACCCTGTTCCTCTTGCATATCAATGATATGTTGGATATTTCCAACTTACATTGTTATGCGGATGACAGCACTGGGGATGCGGTATATTCCGGCCGTGCAGGTCTCTCTCGGGAAAACGTCGACGAGTGCTGAAAGAAACTTGTGTATTCTGTAGAGACATCCTTGGGGATGGTCTCAGAGTGGGGTGAACTGAACCTCGTTCAGTTTAATCCCCAAAAGACACAGGTTTGCGCGTTTACCACTAAGAAAACCCCAATTGTCGTATCGCCGCTCTTCGAAAGCACACCCCTCAACGCCTCGCCAAGTATCAGTATACTGGGCCTCGACATTTCGAGCGACTGTCAGTTTCGTGGTCATCTGGAGAGCAAGGCCAAACTTGCCTCGATGAAATTGGGTGTAATCAATAGAGCGAGGCAGTATTTCAATCCTGGCCAAAGACTTGCGCTCTATAAGGCGCAGGTCCGACCACATTTGGAATACTGCTCTCATCTCTGGTCCGGTTCACCCCAATACCAGCTTCTACCTTTTGACCGCGTACAGCGGAGAGCCGTTCGGATTGTCGGGGACCCAGTGCTCTGTGAACGGCTGGACTCTTTGGCATTGCGTAGAGACGTGGCTTCTATGTGCGTTTTCTATCGCATTTACAACGGGGAGTGCTCCGAAGAGCTTTTTGATCTGATGCCCGCCGCCGAATTTCACCACCGCACAGCACGACATCGCCTGCAATACCATCCTTACCACCTGGATGCGTGGCGATCCTCTACTGTGCGGTTTTCAAGAACATTTTTTCCACGTACCACAAAGATGTGGAATGGACTTCCTTCGGCGATGTTTCCAGATCGATACGACATGGGTACCTTCAAAAAAGGCGTTTATACCCACCTCCAAGGCCGGCAACGCTCTTATGAGTCCTCGGACGTTGCAAGAGTTCGTGGGCGGCGGTGATCACTTCACACCTGTGATCCGCACGCTCGTTTGCCCTCTTATCACATAAAAAAAAAAAAAAAAAAAAAAAGTGCCGCATCTCATCCCAATCTGCTGACTTGTATTTCCAAATTCGCCTAACACCATGATAGTCTAAGTTCGGCTGGGAATAAGTTAATACAGATTTCACCAGACAGTGATCGGAGGTTCCCAACTCCCAAGGATAGGAAACCTCTACACGATACCTGTCTGGATCAGTTGTCAACAGAAGGCACAGGCAGTATGGCTGTATGTGACACCACATCAGGCACCCTTGTCGCTAGCCTCACCAGCTGAAAGAGGTCCAAGGACAACGCAAAGTTCCGCGTCTCTCTTTCAGCGTGGTCTGTTCTCTGGTACGGGAACAGCCATTAAAGTCCCTCAGAAATACGAGCTGCGCTGAAGGGTACCGATGTAGAGCCATATCAGCAGCCTCACTGAGATACTCAAATAATCTGGTTGTCTCCTGATTACCGCTGTGCGAACGGTAAACACAGGAATACAGGATTTTTTCGTTTCCTGTGTCTATCAAAACCCATAGGGAAGAAAAAGAGGGGTCTTCAAGGTGACGAAGGCGCTGGATACAAGGGTCATTCCGCGCATACACACAAACCCCGGCATGTGAGCGGAAATTGTACTCTAACGTATACCCAGGGTAAGCAAAAGGACATTGTATCTGCGTCTCCGTCAGAAAGAGTAAGTGCGGCTGCTCTGTCTTTAGATGGTGATGGACAGCTTCGAGATTTGAGTGCAATCCTCGAATATTAGCGAGGTGCACTAGAAGTGAGGAGGAGTGCAACCGCTGAGTAAACTTACTTTTCTTTTTCTTACTTTTCATAAAAATTAAAATGGAGTGAATAGGATGGGAAATAGCAGTTGAACGGGGCGCTATGTATCGAACCCGACGTCGAAATTGGTGTTGTTATGCCAATGGGAGGCTAGTCTGGAGACTGCGGGGACGCCCGAACCCCCCCAAGGATCGCCATCGGGCCTCCTCATCTGGTCGCCAACCAGCACTATGGAGCCACCCTGTGATTTTTAGCAGCTGGCGGGGCAGCCTTTCATGGGGAGCCAACCCACTACTTGGACCCCCAACTATCTGCGGGCGGCCAGCGGAAAGCCGTCGCTTTGGATCCCACTACCCTCCTCGACTAGGCACCCGACACAACAAACACCAACTCGCCGACAAAACGGCTCACCAACGCAACGCAGCTGTTCAGACCCATTTCCCATATACGGCTTCATCGTAATGTTTCATGCAATTTTCATCTCTAGTTTGAATTCCAAACCTTGCGCAATTTTCAATTATTTATTTGTTGCGATAATAAGTCGTGGTTATAATATATTTTTTAAATTTTAGTGTAACGTAAACTGTGTAAGTATTTGAAAAAAATAAATATTTTTTAATTTATTACACTATTATTATTAATTTAGCAACGAAAGGTACCTTCTGTCAATGGCTATTATAATAACATTCGTCTTCCGGATAATGGTCGTAAACGGCATATTTACAAATATTGCACCAAAAAAAAGAAGAGAGACTGAGCAGTTAAATGTCGTCGCAGTTCAAAGTTAGAACAAAGTGTTTAACTAAAGTTGTAGTAGTATTAGTGCTCGCGAAACACAATTAATACATTGTTTTTGCAAAATGAAATGAGTCGAACACCAAGGCCAACGAATATTATTTTCATAAAAATATTTAAAATCACTAAACTAAATATTTAAAATTATATAATATAAGTAATATATTATAATAAAAAAAAATATCAAGTTATTATTTTCATTCAGTTATAAGCAATTACCGTTTACCAATTTAAGAATCCTTTACTTCTTTTCATTTTGTTTCATTTATAAAATGACTTAATAAATACGTTATAAATTCACTTCGACTACTAATTCACCTCCTGCCGGCGATATCTGTTTACAAACATAAGATCTGAAAACTCTGCACCCCGCTTGGCCTCCACCCGTGCACCCCGAATGGGCCCCTCAGGCGTTGTTCATGTGCTCATTTTAAAATAACATAAAGGACGCAACATAATTGTCACGATGAACTTGTAAAAACTTTAATAATTAAGTATATAATGGGACGCACTGAAATCGGTACATTTGAAGAAAAATATACGTTGTAAAATATACGCCGAAAAATAGCTCCCTCCAAATTTCGCGCGGCCGATGGCTGAACTACGAAATACGCTAAAAAGCGTTTTAGTGATGAATTTGAGTCCATGCCAATTTTTTGCCCATACATTCTACTCATAAAAAGACACCGTTGGACCAAATTTCGGGGCTGGTTAATCTTGCGTCCGTATATCGGACGCATCAAGTCGGTCGGACGCACTATCATTGGTAAAAATCGCCATGTAGGACGCAATATTACCACCAAGTTGTATATATATATATATATATATATATATATATATATATAAATATGGTTCAAACACACGTTTTTGATAAAAGCATTTTCTCATAAAAGCAATTTTAAGACCCTGTGGGTTGCAGGGTAGCTTTTAAGATAAAATTAATTTGCAAAAACAATGTTTTAGTATTACATTGTGACGAGTCATTGCAACTAAGGTGCTTCACATTGAAAATTAAATAAAATTCTGAAAATCCATAGAATGCTATGCTGACAGTTCTTTTGTGGCATTGGTTATATTTATTTAACAAGCAGGGCCTAATAAAATATGTACTACTTCGTAGTATTTAATTTATTATTTTAATTTTGTAATATAATGTAACTAAACATGAAGCAAAAAGGTTTTTGGTCGTTCAAATCTGATTGCAACTCGTAAAACACGCTGTTAGTATGAAGAGTGCCTGAAGCAAACTTGCGATGACGCGACTTCTTAAACAAAACTCCTTTGTCAAGTTCAGAAACGTTGCCGGAACACACCGTATTCAACGTTTTACAAACTTTTACTCAAGAAATTACCCTGTCATAAAAACAATTACGGCGTCCCTCGCAATTTCTTAAAATATTCTCAGTTACGGCGAGTAAAATAATTGCAGGTTCCCAGATAAAGTTATTTACCACTAAATAAAATGAGGCATACATTCTTATGTAGGTGCTAGTTAGTAAAAGTTCATACAGTTGTCACTTTTTCTTGTTCCATTTACTTCACTCTTCTTTTACATACACAGGATATGCTTTGCCATCATATTTTTCGATTTATATCTTTTTCACAAAAACATCGATAACTCAGGCTGTTCCTCAAATTATTTAAAGTGAAATCAGATACAATGAAGTTACAAACTTTATTTAATATTATTATTCTATATTAACTATTGCTAGCGACATTGCTTGCGCTTTCACCTTACAAATGCATAAGCCAGCTATTGTTACCTTAATTTTTTAAAAATACCTAAAGCAACTATCATCTTGATAGCCATGTTGTATATACAACGCAATCTACTTAAACTGGGATAACAAAACAGGTAGGACATTTCTGATTGCTGTTAATTTATGGATTTAATTTACAATAGAAATATTTCCTACTTCTATTAGCAGATAAACTTAAGATCACTTAGAGATACCAGTTGTAACAACTTGTTAAAAGTATTATTTGATGGATAGAATTCTGCTAGATCATTATTGAACACTTTTTTTTTTTAATAAATACATAAATTGGATTAAATATTTTTTGCTTCCTTTGATCAGAGAGAGTACACGTTTCAAAACTCAAAGTCTAACAACGACAGCCATAATTCTGTACAAATTATTGTCCAACAATGATTTGCAAGATAATTTAAAATCTTGGTATTTTTTTTTTCTTATAAATTTAAGACGTATTTACGAGACAGATGGGAGCAAATCACATAACTACATTGACAAAGTTTGGCTACGCACACATACGCATGTATAGTCGCGAAATAATGGCTACATATTTGATATATTTTTTTAAACGAATTAAAAATAAAGAAACACTTTATTTGATGTTAGTATAGGTTTTAGTGCGTTAAGTTTGATTTTGTAACAACATGTACCGAAAAATTTATGATTTTCAGCAAAACTGTAAACGCGTCTTAAATGTTTTAAATATAATCCGTGAAGAAAAGTCAAAATACAAGACTGAAATATTATATCTTCTGAGTTCATATTAATATATAATATATTGTTATTTTGTCTTTTTTACGTTCCATTAACTATGAGCTCATGGAGAGTTCATTTTGTTTGTCTATATGAATAAAGGAGAAAGATTCTAAGATTTTCATCAACTCAATAAACTTGCATAATCTTATTTAGTAATATCTCTTTGGAGCCTTCTTGAGCGTATACCAAAAGTTCGTCCGTCCATCCGGCCAATTGCTTCCTTGTTCTCAAAGATAATGGAATCCATTGCTACTGCCAGCTCCTTCGATACTTAGAAGATCACCAGTTGCTTAATCACCGACAATATGGTTTCCATAGCGATCGCTCAGCTAGATACCTTCTCGTATGTCTGAGTCACCTTTGGGCACAGGTGGTTGAGACTAAGGGTGAGGTTGATTAGACATAGCCTTTGGATAAGGCCTTTGAATGGGGTAGATCGGCCCTTCCTAGGGGCTTCCTGTGAAATTTTTCAACTGGTCGACCAGTTTCCTGGCAGACAGAAGCGTGAAGTTCGTTGTTGTTGTTGTTGCTGGTGTCCCTCAAGGCTGTATGCTATCACCCACACTGTTCCTTCTGCATATTAATGATATGCTTCAAAGTAGCGGCATTCACTACTATGCACATGATAATACAGGTGATGCTTTGTATACCAGCGGCACTAATATTTCACGGGAAAACGTCATAGCAAGCCAAAAAAAGCTTGTCTCTGAAATTAAAACTTCCTTAGGGAAAGTTTCAGATTGGGGTCGACTTAACTTAGTCCATTTTAACGCCACGAAGACACAGGTTTGCGCGTTTACCGCTAAAAAGATACCGTTTGTCGTATCACCTTTGTTTGATAAGTATTCCTTTAACTGCCGCAGCCAGTATTGGAATCCTTGGCCTCGATATTTCGAGTGAAGGCCAGTTCCGCGGTCATATTGTGAGTAAGGCTAAATTGCCCTTGAAGAAGCTTTATGTACTGAACAAATCGAGACAGTATTTCACTCCGGCCCATCGCCTGCACCTTTATAAGGCTCAGTTTCGGCCGCATGTGAGGTACTGTTCTCATCTGTTTGCAGGGGCACTCCAGTACCAGCTTCTCTCTCTTAACCAGATGCAACGAAGAGCGGCTCGTATTATCGATTGTCAAGACCTTTCCAATCCGCTCGATCCTTTGGCGTTGCGTACAGATGTAACTTCCCTCTGCATTCTTTATCGTTTATACCATGGGGTGTGTTCTGAAGAGTTGTTTGGATTTATATCAAATTTTTGTCATCGTCCATCGTGACAAAACCTTCACCCACACTACCTGAACAGCTGGCGCTCCACCACTGTACGCTTCTCGAGAATTTTTTACCTCGTATGACGAATCTGTGGAACAAATTATTGCCTAAAGTATTTAGGGACCGATACGACATTCAAGAAAATATCGTATTCCCTTCTAAAAGGCCGTTGCCAACTTGTAGCTCCTGAGTTGCAGACTTCCATGGGCAACAGCAGTCGCTTAGGTGACCCGTCTGCTCGTTTGCCTCCCTATCTCAAAAAAAAACCAACCTTATTGAACCGCATAAAACGGTGCAAAGATGTCCTCATCAAATGTCACCAACTGAGAAGACCAATGAGATTACCAAACTCAAAAGATTTCAAATTAATAATGTTACTTTACATTTTAATAACCACACAAACTATAAACCGCTTTTTTCATCAGCGCTGTTCAGTTACCTGCCGTTTTGTTCCAACTTGTTGTTATACATTGAACATAACAAAGTTTTGAGTCCACCGCAGTCCACTGTTGTAACTCCATCGCTAGACAATGGACTCCCAACTTTATACCGATGCAAATTTATTTGTGGATGCTTTTAGTGGAAAATTATGGACTAAGCATTCATTCACTATAACTCTTTTCATTATATTTCGTAGTTTTGTTGCTAAATATACCTGTCAGTAAGAAGTGTATGGATTTAAACAACTTTTTTGACCGTCACGTCAAATTTATAATATACAAATTATTGAAAGTAAATTAGTATTTCAAATACAATCTATTAAAATCAAGAGAAAAAAATACGAGTTTAACACGAAAAAGTTAATTATTATATAAATTAAATAATTTAGGCTGTACAACAGAAATGAGTTATATTTATAATTAAAAATAAATAGAATTATATATAACGACGCAGACGTCCCATTTAAATTTTTAGAATGAGTGACGTCAGCATTTCTGACGTCACCACTGCACTTAAATAAAACAATTATTTAAACTTCACAGGTAATTAAAATTAGCTAATATTATAAAACTATTACTCACAAGATTATAAATGTACGCCCATAGTAAAAATGTTATAAGACAAAACAACGTGTTACAACCATAATCGTTATATATCAAAAATTATAATTAAATTATTTAGTAATTTTAAAGCTTTTACATTATTGCAATCTATTCTTATTTTACAACGAATGAGTTTTTATTAAATATCAATATTGACGCCATTTTAGTTTCAATATTGTTTGAAATAAATTTGCTGTTACAAATTGATAAAAACACAACGACTGATGTCTATAAATCTTAATATTAATTAACAATACGGATTTAGTAAATAATCTTTGCATGTGAAACAAATCATAATTTATGTTTCCTTTTAATGAGTACAACGACCATTAAATACTTCCTTTAAAAATGTATAAAATCAAATGAATGTAGGTATAATAACATTTAGAAAAGACACCAAGTGATTATTTTAATTTTTACTTTGATTTGATTAATATGAATTATTTAATTAGTTTATCTTTACGAACGATAGTCAATATAATGTGTCGACATGTAATATATTTTATATTTATTAATTCACCAATCCTTGAACATGATTAAAAATATTATACTTACTACTAGCTGTTGCCAGAAACTCCGGCAGCCGAATTCTTAAATTTTTAAATTTCGATACATTTATACATTCCCCAATGTTTTACAGATATTTTAAATTGTAATTTGACAGGTAGACATTAGATGGCGTTAAAATATCTGTGTCTAAACTCTATACCCGATTTTCATTGTATACTCTATGGCAAGAAGACATTGATGAATACAATGCTTGCGCATATCCAGTAAGACAGACAAAAAAATGTAATCAGATATCCCGATCTTAAAAATAAATTATAGCCTATATGTTTCTAAGCTACATAGCTATAAAAAACTTAAAAGTTTTATAAAAATGCGTCCAGCAGTTTTTTCGTGAAGGCCAAATAACAGATAGAAAAATAAAATAAAACACATTTTTTTTTGCTTACGTTACTTTTTTTTATATTATAATTATTATTTTTTTCCACGGACACGTCATCCGTGCTCTTTAAACACTTCTACGGTTTTATTATAATATGTGTAGATTATAAATATAGTTTTCAGAAATGTATTGGTTATTTATAAGCCAGATATAAGTTGTTACTGTGGGGACTATTTACTACTTATGTATTAACCTAATGGTCTGTTTTGAGATTAAACTATTACCTTCAAAGGTAAAGTTGGCTTGTAAACTTCAGGAATTAGTAAATCGCAGCAGTAGAGTCAAGTTGTGTTTGAATCACAGTGTAATGTTGAAAATAGCTATAGTCATGTGAAATTTATATATATATTTTTTTATTATTTTAATTCCAATTACATTTTTTCAAAATTTCTAATTTTTTTTTTTATTTTTTTGAACAGGTACATACATTATACAAAACCAGTTAGTAAAAAAAACATCATCTAAATCAGACTAGTATTTTTGGCTTTGCACAACAAATATTCACTGCAACGCCCCCTGGTGATTTATTACCGTAACATATATCTAAGAACATGCTCCAATCAAATCACAATCATCACTAATCAAATTGGTTCGCTCAAACAAATATATACTGCAGCAGAAACGCATATACCTTCTCGGTGCAAACGTGAGTAATGAACTAAAAAATAATAGTAGAAGCGAACTGAGGTGAATTTAATCAACTTGCATTAAAACCAGAAAAAAAAATTGTATACAACATGTTTCTATTAATTTGGTAATGCGAATACAATTTAAAAACTTTAGTCAATACTTAAACAGTCCAAAGTATCCGTGTAATATAATAAAATATTACCTACTATTATAGGTAGGGCCCATAATAAGTAGGAACCAGGTTTTTGATTGACTTTTAAAGTAGAATGACGCAATGGTCGTCGAATTAAATAACATTGGCCTCCTTTAATAAATATTTATAAAGTGTAGTGAAGCGCTAGTTGTTCCAAAGTTAAAAACAAAACAATATATTCTCTCCTACTCAAATACTGGTAATATGTTGTATCGACTGTCAGACGCAATCATAGACTTTGTCTATATGCATGCTACATTTTATCGAAACGTCATTGAATTAAAATATAAAACAATTCATTCATTGATCAATGTTCACGTATTTTTAACCAGTCAAGATATTCCTCAGCATATTTATTGTGTTAAAATTCAATATGATGTAATTTTAACTTGAATGTAGATCTTCTGATTTCAAAGGTATAAATAAAACTCCGCTTTCTTTTTTTAATTTTAACTAAAGCCTCGGCCCTGTAAGGAGTGTCTTATCAGATCATACATCAATGTAGGATATTTTGTACAAATATTGAATATAATATGAAATAAGTATATAGTATAATATTAAAATATATGCGAATAATAATTTTTGGTAATACTGTGGCCAGTCGTTGATTATTGAAGATGATTTTGATCTACGTTTAAGCTTACCTAATTATTATTAAAAAGGCATACCTTTATTAAATATCAAATAAAAAATTCAAAGTTAATCATCATTCAATCAAATGTTTCTATCATTTTACTCATATTAAGGAAATTTTTAAACAAATTTCTTGAAACATCTGCGTCTCGTCGCATGGGAAATAAATTCCCTTGAGCAGTCATTCATCAATAAAGTGACATCGTAGAGATGACGAGATTGGCCTTCACTTATTTATTAATGGCGTTGGTTTAGACATCTAATGTAAAGGCATGACTGGACCATAATTTTAAAGAAATTATTTCTTCCTTCTAAGTAAATTCCCATTAATAATTTCTAACATTTGAGTTTTGTGGCAATTAAAATCATCCAGTCTTCCTACTTATTAAAGAATGAATTGCTGAAAACTATATAATTAGTTGTTAAAAATATGTTTCCTATGCTAATAACAAGCAATAAATAATTCGATGAACGATAATTGAAATTAAAACTTATTAAAAATTATTGATACTGCTTAGTAAATTTGAAATTTCAATAATATTGTAGTGAGGAGAAAAATTGCTTTGATAAGCGTTATGTTATATTGACGATCACTGTACTTTCTGTGCATTTGAAAGCAATAGAAGAATGCTTTGATCTTTTTTTATTAGATTCACTATATAATATATTCAATATTTGCGACTGAATTCAAACTGTTGTCTTTTTATTCAATATATATCAAGCCTGGTGAGATATCAGGCCATTGGTATTGGTATATCAGGCCATTGGTATTCTCACAAAGCGTTACAAAAATAATAATGATAATGTTTTTATAAAAATAAAATATTGTATTTCTTAATGAAATATAACAGACCATATAGTTCGCTGGATAGCAAGTAATCACCGCAGCCCACGACACTTATGTCGAACGAACGAACGTACGTAACTATGAAATAAAGCCACTCATAATAGTCGATGGTGTACAGTGCACTCATGGAATTCGAAGATAGGAATTATCACTCCGTTTAATTATATATTGCGTTTTTTTTACTGTAATGTGTACCTTACTACAGTAAAGTTAAAAGGTGGAAAGATGTCTCAAAAGGAAGTATGCCAGTGGTGTTGTTGTTAATTTTTTGTTAAATTCCACCAAGACGAAGTCGCCGGCAAATTAGTATGTAATAATATACTAATGTGAAATTATTTTGTCACTTGTTTATTTTCATAGCTGATCAATGCATCGTTTTATAATAAATGAATTCACTATGCCTTTTGGTCGATATTTCTAATTTACTTCGTTTTGACGTTATCTGCGTGTAGCAAAAGTATGCAAATAGACAAACTTTGAATTGGATGTCGTGATCTTCCGAGTTTCATGTTATAATTAGTCTTCGGAAGTATTTTTGTAATTAGCAATCTTATTAACGTTCGTAAAGCGCTTATCCTTGTAACAATTCGTTTGCTGAACTGATGGTCTGGTTAAATATTAACATATAATCTTAAATTCCAAAGTTAGCACTCCTCGGGCAGTTAAAAAGTTTTTCGGATTAACATTTCCTAAGCAATTTGAATCTTAACTGTAAATAAGGAGCTGTATTATAGGTTTAGTAACTTCCTTTAATATTTTTATGTCGTAATATTTAAAAACAGATATTGAACTAACTGATAAGGGGCAGGGTTTTAAATCCCTGACCTCTGAAAAAAATAGGGTTGCGAGTGCGAATCACTGCCCGTATCGGCTCATCTTTCAGTTTATTTTATTTTAAATTGAAGTAGGCTAAACTAGGGTATACATGTCTATAGATTTCTATAACAGTTATGTTAAAGGGAGACCAAGAATTAAAAGACATATATGTATATAGTCTGGAGACTGCGGGGATGCCCGAACCAACAGGAATCGCCATTCGGCCTCCTCTTCTGGTCGCCAACCAGCACGTTGGAGCTGGGAATTTTTACAGCTGGTAGGGTAGCGAAACCAGTTCGCCAACGCAACGTATCTGTTCAGGCCCACTCTCTTATCAAGCAACGTGGCGGAACACGACACAGTTGCTTTACGGCACGACTTTCGCCTCCTATCGGCGTAACCTTGACAGTGACCTGATACTGAGGCCTACCACCGAGAAAGAGAGATTAGATTTAAAGGTGATATATTAAATTTGTCTAAAATACGTAATCTTGCAGTCTATTCTCAAGATAAATATTTCCAAGACTTTAATTTTAGAAACTCGAATAAGCAAAAATGTTCTCAACAAATAGTCAAAAAACTTTTGGAAATTTCTAGAAAATTAAATAATATTTAATTTGTTCAAAGTAAGGTAAAGAAGATTGATTATTCTTACAATACTCACTAAGCCTATGATATCTATTGTAGCCATAAACAATCGCAGTAATACTTTACAGGTGTCAAAAATATGTTTTCTGTTGATTCATATAACAATATTTAAGAATATCTAAAGCCATCACAAATATCGTTAAAGAATATTTTTAATATATTAAAATGGAACCGTGAAGAATACTTAAAGCCAGTCACTTTGCACAAACGTGGAAGCTAGAACCTTTAATAGATTCCATTTTTATATCGGTTTCTTAAATATTATTCAAGCCAATAATTCAGATTACTATTAATACTAGCTCGAACGAGTTTCATTATTACATATATCTTGCCAATGAATCAAACCTTTTTGTGCGTGTAGCCGGTGTTCATCGATTTACTAGACGTTAATCACGTCAATAAGACAGAGAGAAACAACACAACATAATTTAAAATTACTAACTACTATATAAAAATTACAACTAAGATAACAGACAACTATTTTGTTTAAAATACGACTAGTGTCCGATTTTCGATCTGTAATAGCACATTCACCGTTCATTTTTTGAGACCAGCTTACTGAGTTTTTTTTTAATAACAAATATGAAAAAAAATGATATCAAGTAGTTGCATCCAAAAAAAAAAAGTGAAAAGTGACTAAGTGAAGATAATTTAAGTGGCTTGACGCTGGTCTGACGTCACGCGACATGCCCCAAGCGTGCTCATAAATAATGTTGAACAATTAACTCAGCGAGCGCTGTTGATTTATATTCAGGTATGCAGCTCACTTTATTAAGCTTGTTTAAGCTACTTACAACGTTTTGGGTATTGCAAAAGTAATATTGTTACAGTTTTTGGCCGATATGTTATATTTATATGAATTATTTATTATAATATTTAATTGAGATGGCATATATTGAAATTGTCGAAAAAATATTTAACTCTACCTTTTTAAATTCATTATTATTTATGAATTAATATTTTAATGACAAAGTTACACTCGCAACTACATCTATACATCTATAAGTACTCATTTACATTTGTATACTATTTATAATTGTATATTGTAATTAACGTTTAAAATTTGAATGAATTGTGATTTTAATGAATAGTCACTGATGTTCGAATATAAATTACATATAGGCTTATTTTGTAAAATATTGGTTAGTATCGAAGAGATCTACAATAACCAATATTATTATTATCGAGTGACGTTTAAGACTGCAGGTGTGAGTTGCAGGTGTGAGCTGCAGGTGGGGGCTGCAGGTGTTGCCGATATTATTTAAGAACGTTCGAGGCCAAAGTTTATGGTTTCTTCCGGTGACGCTGTAACAGCCAATAGGGCTAACAGCAGAGTCATGACAATAAAAAAAAAAAAAAAGTTTATGGTTATTGTTGGTTGGCTTTTGTACGGTGAGGTAGTTGGCATTGTCATTGCTTTGCAGACCGTCATCTTTTAATAATAATTCCCTTATACTCGTGATCGTAAGTTCGTTTTATATAATCGGTTGTTTTTGTTATTATATTATATTTTATTTATAAGAGCGTTTTGTTTTAAAGGAGCCCTGTTGTGAATGATGTCTTCGAGGGTTTTTCGTAAGTGTTTAGTTCAACGGTTATACTTTAAGAAATCATTTTATCATGTAAACCATATAATAGGTACAAACATATATAAACAAACGTCTTTATTATTTTTCGCTTATATATTTCATTCTCACCAAGCTCCAAAATATCGTATGAAAACAGACAGGTGCTGATTTTTTTTACTAAAAGAAGCGAGTGTCAACATGGATGCAGCTGACTCCGGGTTTTATTAAAGGAATCTTTCAATTCTGTGGCTTTTATTCCAATTGTATATTTGGGAAATATTTTAAATATTTTATTTTTATGCTTAAAAATTTGTGAATATTAGGACAGCTTAAAAAACCACTCTATCTCACTCATCTCTTTCTATCCACATATTAAAATATAAGTTTGGTGTATGATCGCTTTATTGGTATTTAATGCTTTAACTTTAGATAATAAAACAGTTTATTTGTCTGTAGAATTTTTAATCCTTTAAGTAAAAATCCAAAAAAAGAATATTTTATTTGATATTTTAATAAAAAAATATTTTATTTGATATTTTCGAATGTTTTTTTACACTTTTATTGATTAAGTTATTCAAATAAATTGTGCAGTAAAAATATATAATAAAACCGATTAACGACGTGATTTCAACTTGAAAGTTTTACGAGATAGTACGAATTAAACCGAGTCTACATAAATATATAAAAGGTATGAATATATTTAGCTATGGCCTCTCCATATGTTTGTATAGACTTCGAGAGTCCTGCAACTGCACAAGATCAAAATTCCAAACCACTTCCTTCGAAAGCAACATTAAAACTAGTCACTTATTAATATTATGTATTTTCAATTTATTTACATTACTGCTTTTAATATTTAACTTTATACTAATACTTTATGAATATGTACTACTATACTACTACATACAAAAATTTAAAGAAAAGTTTTTGGCTGTGATCCGCACATACCTACTGAAAAACAAGCGTGTTGTTTACATAAACAATGAAGATATATATTTTTACTTGTCTATTTTCAGCGGCCAGAGATTTAACACAATAGATTATAATTTTAATAGTAATCCTATTTAATATAAGTATATTATAAGTGTTTACCTCCAAGTGATCCAAAGATAAATGTTGCTAGCCGATCTCTTTTTATTGTCAGAGAAAATCAAAGTCATTATACTGTATTTTATTAAATGTCTCTTATTTTCAAGTCTATCTTTCCAGTACTTTTGTCCAGTGGTTTTGTCGATAATATCCGTGGTTCTAGAGCACAGTAAATACTATAATTATTTTTCTTGTTGATTTCCATTACATATAATATTGATTTCCATTACATATAATATTGATTTTCATTACATATAATATATCGATGCCTGTCATACATCACACTTTAATTCCATATGGCAAAACAAATAATTTAAAATTTCAGAGTGCACTGCGTATTATTTAAACCGTATTCTTCGCATAGCTTGTAAACGTTTCAGTCGTGAATGACATCATATTTTCACGACTCAGTTCCTTTAGTTGTTTTTTATGTGGTTTTACTATATTAATAAATTAATATTGTTCTTAAGAATATAGTAACAAATTTGCTTACACTGTTTATATATTTTTGTTTTATTTACTTATAATAATAAAGGAGGTTAATTTTAATAGTCTTATCATCTTGTAATATTTATCTTAAAAGTGCATTGATAATTGAGAAATACAAATACACTGTTTAAATAAGGGCGGTCTTCGACTGTCTCGGTCTGCGTCTATTGAAATGATTATGAAATGTATGACTCATATTAATTAGATATGTAGTTAATTTATCAAAAACTAAATATATGAAATATCCAAATAAGAACAGGATAAGTACTAGGCTAAATATACAATATAATACAAATATACTGATTGATTTTATATTCGATAAGAAAATTATTAAATTAATAGTTTATTACGTGTACTGGCTGAAGTACGACTCTTGTGTATCAACGTCTGATACGCCGTACTTCAAAGCATAAAACGGTTACGTAGCTACTACCCTTAGATATCCTCGGCCTTTTCTATTGGAAAATTCCTCGTACATAACTCTATAGTTCTTGTTCTGTGAAAAAAATATGTTCGTGCAATTTGTAGTGCAGATCCGTGTAAAACTTTTTTCATTATTTCAAGGGTTAGGAGTCAAATTTTGTCATGAACATTGAAGCATGTTAAAAAGGAAAAACAAATTTTAAAAACCACTGATCAAAGCAAATTAAAATAACATTTGAAAAGGAACTGAAAAGTTCCCCACTCTTATGTATGTGTATAAAAATACTTAATTACTTGACGGAAAATATACTGCCTTACTTCTTTAATAAGTAAGTTAATAAGTATTTACATACTTTAAATATGTATACAGTGAATCAATATCTTGTTTAATGTCTTATTAATGTTTCTACTTAATATTGACGTTTATTATATTAAGTTTAATTAAAAAAAATAAACGCTATAAACGGAATAAGTGAAATAATGTTCACTTATTTCTAACACCTCTATCGCTATAATTTTTTAGTTCAAATAGAGTTTTTTATTATTAAAAAATATTTACATATTACACAAGATACATTGCCATTCAATATATTAAAATTAGGATTTTAGAATACAGACGGCGTGTAATGGTTGTAGAAAAATACCCATGGACGGTTTGTTGAAAATATATGTAAGTATGTTTAAATATTCATAATAAAAGTATAGTAGAGGATGTTTACAAAAGGAACATCTCTATGGAGATTGAGGTGGATGTAGAGATAGAATGGATCGAGTATGAGAATGTAATGTGAAATGAGGCTTTAGAGAGATGCGAGGTAAAAGTTAATAGCGTATACAGCTATATTGTTTACTGGTATTCATGAGAGGACAGTATTATTTTTATTAAAAAACTTGACAATGCCTTTGTTTCCTTTGGTTACTTCAGTTACCTGCCTTTTGTTTAAACTTGCTATACATTGTACGTAACTTTCCAACTTGCCATACATTGCACTGAGTCCATCGCAGTCCACTGTGTTAATTTCATCGCTAGACAATGGACTTCAAACTTCAAAGCGATGTAAATTTGTTAGTATATTTGAAATATTTAACTTCTAGTGTAGTAGTAGGATTGTTGTAGAATAATAAAATCATAGATTTAGCATTTATTACGCGTAACGTTTTTTATTATATTTCAGTTTTGTTTTTAGTCATATATCTAAAAAGGAAGAATTGCACAGATTTTAACAACTTTTTTGACACATTGACAATATACAAGAATATTGAAAATAAATTAGTATTTTAAATACAATCTATTCAAATCTAAAAAAAATATATGACTTTGATACGAAAATGTTCATTATAATAGAAATTAAATAATTTAGTATGTACAGTAAAGTCTTTTATATTTTTTCAGTAAAAATTATATAATATTATTCTTCATCTTGTTTAAATTTACCCTTATTGAACAAATAGAGTTTACATTTCTGTGAATTGGCTACCTTTAAGTAAGATATAAATTGTTACTGTGGGAAATATCTCATCTTGAGATTTAACTATTAGGATCAACAGTAAAGGTGATTTTCTAATTATTAAGATAAAGTAAGTCGCATCAGTAGAGTGTCAAGATGTGTTTGAACTATAATATTATAAATTAATATATCCTTTACAATAAACACTTTAAGTAAAGAAAGAAAAAATACTCTGTATTCAATTATTTTATAATTATACCATGAAAAACAGCTATCACTTATAACATTGGTATTATATCTATTTGTCAAAACAATTATGATACAGAGTTTATTTGTTACATTAGATAAACTTATTTGGTAATAACAAGTGCAATATAATATTAAAACAGAAGTCATATAACAGATAACTAATATAAATGATTTTTAGAACTTATACAATATTAATGAGTCTTTGAATCAAAAGTACATCGTGTTAAAGCCTAGTGTTAAAAAAAATATTTTATTTCTATAAATTTTTTAAACAACAACCAGTTTATTATGACATATATGAAATAAGGGCAATAAATAATAATAATCATAGACGTGCAAAGAAGCACATAGAACAGGGTGAGAAATAATGACTCTACCAAACAAATAACAGTAACTTCAGAGCCACAAACAACGTGGACCTATTTGAAAACGGCGCGACGCTTGCAACTGTGGAAAAATTTACTATTTTCGAATCTTTGGTATAGAGGGTCGTTAAAAAGTCGGATTGCTTTATTGAATCGTAATAACTTTGACGTTCCGGATCTTACGGTAAATAAATTTAAACAATATTCTAGTCAATGAATGTTTATGGAATTAAAAATATTTTGTAAACGTTAATATAATATAATATAATATAATCCGTAGATGTATACTTTGACGATGTAGATCTAGTTTAAGCCTATTAAGAAGATTTTTATTCAATAACCTATTCTTTATTACTTATCAATACTATGATAGATAAACAGATAATGTTACTTCAGGATCTTAAATAAAATTAAAAAATGACATGTGAATAAGATTATTACTTTAATAATAAATAATAAGGTATACATTTCATAACAAGGTAATACATTTTAAAATACCCTCGAAAAATTCAAAATAGGTTGAAGCTAATAATACTTCAATTTGAATTCATTAATGGTATTCGAGGATATTTATTGCCTATATAGTTGTCAGTGCTCTAATTTAAATTCAACCCGTAGATTTGAAACCGAAAACAATTAATATGAATAAATTTTCAAATTTACCGCCTATGACCCCCGAGTTTGACGGAGAAATTAATAATTGGTCATTATTTTATACCAGATTCCGCAGAACAGTCCACTCTAATGATACAACATACAGAATTCTGAGAAATTATATTATTTAATTATTCAACATAGTGGTAAAGCAAACTCAGTGTTTACTGGTTACATACACATTTCATAGATAATAAAAAACCAAAAAATATAATAAAAATATTTAATTAATACTACATATAACCAGTTTCAATTATACAAAACACGTGCAACCTCTTCACTCATATGAATAATATTTTGTGATGGGACACTGTGACAAACTAGCAGATTGTCCATCTGATGGCATGGGGTACATGCCTGGACTTTGGCCTTACGCTCTCTCAACGTATAAAACAGCTACATGATGCCAATCTGTCATGGTTATTATTATCTAGATCTAACCAGATTGCATTATGTAGTCATAATCAATTAACGAGCAAGGGTATACAATCCCCAAACAACAAATAATGTCATATTACAAAATACAATGTGAAAATATAATCTAAAACAAATATAAAAAAAAATCATACACAGTTGAAAAAGTAATCATACTGAAATATTTATTCTTCCATTTATTTTTGATGAACTTCAAACATTAAAATTAAAATGCAAAGGGCAAAAAATTAAAATTAAAATTTACTGTTTTTATTTATTTTATAATATGAAAACCAGATATTTTTTTTTAAATATCGTGTAATAAAAGTTCAAAGAAATTCAATTAAATAATTTTGTTTCCTCTTGAGACTAAGTTTCATAAATTCAAAAAGAAAGATTGAACATCAAATGTGTCTAATTTTATCATAAACCAGCTGTTACCGACTTAGTCTGCCGTCTGAAAAAGGATTTTAGAAATAAATCTAACAGATATAATTCTTTCCATTTATAATAAAATGATAAATTCTATGAAGCAAATACCAAAAATTTTTTAGTTCAGTTTTATTAACTGAACACGCATATGCAACGTGGGGTCCAAAATTTTCCAAAAACCACTTTGAAGAAGCCATCTGTTGAAGCTTAAAATAGTGGACGGCCAATTATTTCAGTTTCTTTATTTATATTGTCAACGTAGATAAGTCTTCCAAAGAACTTGCAGGGATGCTGAGCAGTCTCAATGAATCTTCTCGGCGGGTTGGGCTTGACATGAACCTGGACAAGACGAAAGTCACGTTTAATGACCATGTCAAATCAAGACCTATATATACGTCGATGGCGTGCCGGCTATGATATGTATGTCATGCATGGCTACTTGGGCTTATTCAACTTGGCCGACACAATTTCGAGGAGGAAGCTAGCAGGATTCAACTGGGTTGGATAGCTTGAAAGCTATCCAACTAAAATTAAATTAAAATTAAATAAAAAATCGTAGCTTGCTGAAGCTACGATTTTTTTTTCAGTTCTGTGTTATGTACTGACCACGTAGCATTTTTTTTTAAATATTAAATGTAGAGATTTTTATTTTCGATACGATTAATATGGATTATTATTATTTTGGGGTTGTTGTTGGCAATGATAGGTTTGTCACCCGCAAAACCTGCAGTTTCCTCAAGTGTAAAAACTATATTTAAATTAATGATGCATGACAGCAGCGCCATCTTGGATACGAAACAAAACTGTGGACACAAAACAGTTAGTCCAGCGTGGTGATTAAGGGCATAAAAACGATAACTTAATTAAAGTGAGTTACTAAATTCGGATTAATATTGAGAAACTAAATATGAAGTAATACATAAGTGTTTAAAAATACATCATTTTCGATAACCTAAAAACTCTTTGACCAGGTCATTTATCTTTTTCTTGTTGTATTAGTACTCTTCTTCAATAATTGACACTAAACGTGTTGATTAAACTACTGTTTATATATTATGAATTAAACAACACGAACTATAATAATACTAAGTTAATAATAAAAAACTACAAAAGACATAATATATTAAACTTCTATTTCAAATTTTTTACTTCATTTGCAGCATGGTTATGGAATTCCGTACTGACAGATATTAGTAGCCCTTCTGTCATGGCATTTGACACGAACACTGAAGCATTATTAACTAACACAATCTTAAACATTATATATTTTATAATGTACATATTTTTATATATTTTTATTATTTGTAGTTTTGTATATATATGGCACTAGTGCCATATTGACAAGCCATGCAAACCGTGCAGTTAAATTAAAATAATTTGCTTTGTATTCTATGTATAATCGAAATGTGAAATCAAGATTTATCTTATATATCGTAATTAAATACGATTTAATAATCCTCAAAAGTCATAAAACAATTCCCAAGAAACTATTGTCACTGTTATAAGGACATAAAAAGTACAGTTTTACATCTATAGGCATATATTATTACTCTAATATTTTTTAGCTTTTTTGGCTCAGGAACATAAATCCAATAATAAGCATCCATTAAAGAAGGTAGAAATATGCTCTCCTTACAACAAGACATGAACTGATCGCAAAAAAACCAGTGGTGATTTCATTATTAGATCGTGTACTCGGTCTAGCTTCAACCGCTAGTTTATTATTAACTTGGATGTGCAAGTTATCGGATATTATCGAGGTTCAGCAAACATCAAATACGGTCAAAGTTTGGCAATTTGCTATCATTAATCATGTTAACCTTCAGTAAAGTAAACCATATTCATTAAAATACCATACCACGTTGAATAATAATTCAAAATAATTTCAGCTTTTATTGGATTAATACAATTGCGTTTATATTAAGAAAAATAAAGATACATATATACATATATATCTGAGGGTAGTTGTCTTGAGTATTATTTTTACTCGACAATTTAGAGTCATTTGACAGGTGTTGTGCAAAATGAAAGATTTCGTTATACTTGATCACTTTTATTCTAATTTTTATTTCAATTTAACGGAATGAAGGGCCAGCTACGTGCAATGGTCTCTTCAAGCGTTCGGTCCCAAATACCTGTTACTTGAAGAAGTTACACTTCTGTTTATCAAAGAGTCAACTTCACGACGCTGCTTGGGCGCATCAAAGCAAACTTAGCAATAGCGATTGGTGCGTCTTCCGCTTCATTAGATTTGACTGGATACGGGCACAATTCGATATAATTTCACATGAATACAGCCGGGAATATAAATATAGTCCTTAAATTGACTAAGAACAAATCATTCAGGCCATCTTGTGTAAAACCGCTTAAATTAAATTAGTAACCCAAAATAAACAATCAGTATGTCAAATTATCCTACCATCAGCCAGATTAATCACTTACATTGGAACACCGCTTCAGGGACATAGACAAATTCTTATCAAAAATGAGAAAAAATTCAATAACTCAAATTAACTTACAATTATATCGTGGTTAGTTTCAATTTACAGTTACTATTTTACTGGTAGGGTTGACTGCATTGAAAATATCAAGAGAAAACTGGATAATAAATAATAAAGTTAAAAAAAAAACACATTTTGTACATTTATTTATGAGATGCCAGAAAATTCTTAAGCATAATATATTAACTGGATATAAATATTAAAAAATTCAGATAAAACTGTAAATTTTTGCTTATAATTATTTCAGGATATTAAATTAAAACATATCTGCAAAATGTAACTATTATAATTCAGTTATTAAAATTGCTTTTCATTTTTTTTGTCTTTGTCACTTTACTTAAAATATTTAGAAGGTAAATATATAGGAACGATACAATATTTATTAATGTTTAAAAATAAAAAAATAATGGCGCTATGTATGTCCTGGCATCATATCTTTATAAAATGCATTGATTTTGTTCAGAGTTCGCTTTTTATAAAATCCCAAAACAAAATAAATTATCATAATGTTTTGATACTAATATATGAACTTCTAACTATTAAAGTTGTGGCATTTTATGAAGCAATGAAACGTCACGCTGCAAACTGAACTAAACTAAACCGCTACGATAAGATGATTTATGGACATGTTTGTTGAACGATTTGACATATAAGTTCACATTGGTTGAATAACCGCTTTAACTTACGGAATAAAATGTTTTTACTTATTTTATTCGGGTATTTTGTTCAATTGCTCTATCTGTTTTTTTGAAAAACCATCAATAGTTGATTTTGTAGTTTTGTAGTTTTGAAGTTTTCAGGATACTCTTCGAACGCACTAACAGTATTTTGAGATGTCACAATGTGTTCAGTTTGGATATTTTTGGGAGAATTTTTTGTTCTCTAAAGTGGATTACGGGGTGCAGCGGTTTGGTACGAGAATAAATCTTCTCGTAACGAAATGCAGTTTTCGGAAATGATTACGTTGTTTGTCTATTTGTTTTTATTTAGCTTTTATTATTTTATATTTTAATTATGATTCGCTATTTTTTAATTTATTACTTACTAGGCTCTAACAAATATTTATATATTTATCCCCTTAAATATTAAATGAAACCTTCTGATTATTTTTTTACAATACATTGAGGGTTAAATAATGATATAAAATAAACAAACTTTATTAAAAAAATACATTAAAATACAGAAATAGTATGTATGTGCAGCTTTGTCTTAGATGGAATCCCCAAGAACGCAGCCATTTTTGTTTTTATTTGTTTTATAAGCCAAGATAAAAAGGGATTATTTAATAATATTCCTAAATATCCTTTTTTTTTTAAACTAAACAAAAGCTTATAGAAATGATAATACTTACTTTTTTCTGTTTTTAACTAGAAACGATTTGGAAAACTAGGAACATTGTATCGGAAAACGTTTGCAGTATAGATAAACTTTGCAGTATCGATAAACTTTGCCGTATTTATAAACACTGAAAAGATGCCACAACCGATATGAATGTTAGTTAATCTATAAACTTGTAAAGCCATGTTAAGTTTACTTCTTTGTTTATCTACACTGTAACGTTAGAAATAATAGGATTTTCAAAAACAGTCATAATCCCGATACAGACGAATATGTATAGAATATTTAATTCAACGAGTCTGGCAGCTCAATTGGTAGAGCGATATGACGGTTTTTTAGAATCCCTGCCTGGATCGGTTTGTTTTTCATTCTATGTTTTTTAAAATTAAATTTAAAATCACTAGTCCAGTAATACTTGATAAATATTTTATTTGTAAGTTATTTATTGTCTTTTAATGATAAAAATAGCTAACTTTGTTTTCCTTCTAGATCATTTCATCGTTAATTAAATTACTCAATTTTTCCGACAATTTCGGACTTCAGGGACATTAGGTATTATATTAATTTTATTTTTTGAATTTTCTTATTTTTTTTAAAATGAAACGTCATGGATAACTTGGAATGTGACATTAAATTTAAAGATTGGGGACTCTTACTCCTGCCTATTGTACTTAAATGCGGATTAAAAATATATAATTTGTTTATACAGATATATTTCTTGTGATTTCATAAAACCACTCAAATATTTTTTGTTTTGTAATATTAATAATACAATATATAGAATAAATTAAAATTTCGTTTCAAAAAAATCTCTACCGATCCAACTATTGGAGAACAGATTTTAAAATTTATTTAACTGATTTCGTTTTCAAGCTACTTGTAAAAGTCTATTTTATTTTTAATCTTAGCCGTAGAATTTTAAAAACCACTATGGCTTAACTCACTAAAATGTTTAAAAGTAAGAATTTTATCTAAAATTGCTTGTATTATATTCACTTTGCAACACTACGATATTTGGAATCATAATTATATGTTTGTACAATAAAAAAACAAAGACACCCACAAAATCAAACCCATTAAAATATATTTTAATAGCTAAATACATATCAACAAAATAATGTATTTAATATTATCGACTACTGATACAACACTACTCGACATACTGGCGTCACGTCACACAGCACAAGGCATTAATCACCGAGACACGCCGCGACGTGACACTGATGTATTTTGTTATAATTGATATATTATTCTGAATGAACGTTTATGTAATTGACAAAATTAATTAATTTAATTTAGATTTAAGAAATAATGTTAGTAATGAACTATATGTCTTTTTGTACGTCTATTTATTATTTCTAAGTCATACTAAATTGTCTATCCAGTGTATTTGTATGTCTCGAGCTTTTAAATGATATTTGTTTTCCTAAATAGATATAGCTTTCTTCTTATTCAACAAAAGTTTGGTTTATTTTAATGGGAGTTTTCTTATCGTTGATGGATTTCATTGTTTTTGAGGTATTTATTAGTAAGCTGATGTTTTCACAAGGGTCGATGAGTTATGTTAAATGACTAGTTGCTTTATTTTTTTGAAAAAATAAATTTATCATCCTTTTTTATAAATAAGTATTACCTGTGACTTTGCACACTTAGAAAGAACTCCCTGTGTTCAGAATATTTTTTTTAATAAAATAGTGATTGGATCTTTTATTTCATCTAACTTAAAATTCTTAAGGCTTCATTAAGGATATTTTCTTCACTTGGACTCTTTTCCTTTTTCAGTTCCTTAGTTATATACATTTTTTTTGGGCTGTAAAATTTTGCCGTAATAATTGCTTTTGAAATCTATCAAAAGTCCGTACGATTTCTCGCAGAGTTCCGAGGCAATTCTTACTTAAGTAGAGTTAGGTCTTTTCTGGTTGGCTATTTCTGTCCCGTTTTTGTGACTTCAAAGTAGAAATCCATAGTTTCTCTGTAAATTTGATAAATTCTTCAATGCTTTTTAATTGTTTAAACGCTATTTTTTGCCTTTCCGTAATTAATAGATGCTTTTGAATTATTCCCGTTCTATGGTTTTCATAGTCTCTGTTTAGAATTTGTTTGTGGTTTTATAGAGTTCTGATAGTTTTTTTTATAATTTTAATCTTTTAAAAGTTTGTGGTCGAGTAGTGTTTGTTTGCATAGATATCAGGCTATTTGAACTATCTTGTATGTTAAATTATATCTTTAAATAATAAGACTTTATGTCATCGTTCTCTTCCCAGCACACACGTTATAATTTCATACTAAAGGTAGATGTGTGTGTTATTGCAGACTTGCTACGGAGTTGCTACTGGGAAACCATTGAATGTACTTGACGTTCTCTTTTGTTTAACAAACTTGTAATACCTCTCAGGGAGGCTGTGTTCGCTCAGATAAGACATTTTGTTTATAATATCTTGTTCGTGTTGTTCGTGTTCGTGGTCGTGGTCGTGGTCGGGGTCGTGGTCGTGGTCGTGGTCGTGTCTGTGTCTGTGTCTGTGTCTGTGTCTGTGTCAGTGTCAGTGTCAGTGTCAGTGTCAGTGTCAGTGTCTGTGCCTGTGTCTGTGTCTGTGTCTGTTTTTGTGTTTGGGTTGTGGTTGTGTTTGTGGTTGTGTTTGTGTTAGTGTTTCTGTTTATGGTTCTGTGGTTGCTGAAATCTATAGCCATAATTGTTAGTTTTTTTTAACATGGTATTAAATATTGTGAGTTTGTATTTGAAAGCAAACATATGAGAGCCACCGTATAAACGAATGGTAGTTCAATTGGAAGAGCAATAAGGACGATTTTTCAGAGGTTGTGGGTTCAAATCCCTGCCCGTATCGGTTTATTTTTCATTCTATATTTATTTTAAGTTTAAAAATATAATTGTTTCATATTATTAGTCTTACTGAACTTGGTAAGCGGTTTTTTAACCGTTTTCTATACTTGTAGAGTTGATTCCCTCTCGGGGGAATCTGACAAATTCTTTACCACTATGTTTTATGTTCAAGCAGATAACTGATCCTTTAATGTGTTTATATTACTGTATTTATTAGTTATTTACACGTTTTCACTTGATTTTTCACCAGTTTGTTACATTCTTTAACCCTTTGGAATAAGTAAATATTCTACATATTCAAGTAAGTAATTATTGTTGACATTCCTAATGAGTACTATTTGGGTATTTGAGAAGTAATTCTCAATATCCTAGAATGCCGTCTTAAAACATGCATTCGGTTAACTATCGGACTGCGCAACTTTAACAGTGTTTTCGAATGCAGATCAAAACTAAAAAGTTATCTATTCGCAAAAAAAATCTTGGAAAACTGTATCAAACTTACTCTTTTTATTTAATCTAATTTAATAAGTTGTTTGAATTCTCATTGTTTTCTGAAATACATTACAAATTTTTTGATTCTTCAAGCAATTTAATGATTCAAACTTCTGTTCATGGGGCTGATTTCTTATCGAGCTCACACAACTACTCGTATAGATTACATTTTTCCCTTCGTTTTCCCTCTCTCACTCTTTTTGACTCATTAATGAAGTGAATTGCAAGATGGATTTTGCATTTGATTCTGTGTTTACTAAACTTGGATTCTATTAAAATTAGTCGCTGTCGTTATGGTTATTGATTGGTTATTTATGGTTATGAATGGTTTGAATTACCTCAATGGCAAGATCGAGTTCAATAACCATTCATTACACGTAATATTTTTTAAATTATCACATTTAAATAAAATAATCATGTATCATTGATTGATTAATTAACGTTTCTTCTTATTATATTATTCACTAAGTCGATGCATTAAAGCAAATATAAATATATTAATAAGCCAACTCAAAAATTTGTCGCAAAGCAAAGATTCTTGTCACAATTCAGCATAGCGCGTTTTCGCCGTATTTAGGTTTTTCCACTATGTATACACAAATAAGCAGACAAATATATATAACAGATAACAGATCATATAAACATATAAACAGACAAAAAGACAAAATACTTAGCAATTCTTTTTTTTTTTAAGTATCAATGGTATATGCTTTTGCTTCATTACTACCTTTTTATATGTAAAGATAATAATTTACCAACATGGAAGATGTTTGGATACACACGTACATAAATATTGTTTAATTAAAGTTTTTTTTTTACTGGTGAAGGTAATTCCTTTAAGAAAACTATAATATATTAAAGGTTATTATATTCCTTCCATAATTTTAACTGAAGTTTTGGCCCACCAGAGGGCTATGAATACAACTACACATCAATATATAGTAATTTAGTTAAATTACGTCTTCCCTATTACATTATTATATGTACTTAATAAAATATATATATAGTACTTTTGTATTAATACAGTTATTTAAATATTTTCTTTTTTTATGTGAAGTTAGAAAATTTTAAAAGTGAAATTTTATTTGCATTTAAAAGCTATTCAAATTAACTAAAGCCCTCGTCTCAAATTTGTAAAAAATGTCTTTTACGAAGTCACTAATGGAGTAAGGTCTCTTTTGTAATGGAATTTGAGATAATATTTTTTAAAATATATTTTTCCTGCGCGGCAACAACCCTTCTTACGACATTGTCCTCTTGTTTTTTAATAAATTAATTTCAGTCTTTTACATTTCACCGATACCGTAATATGCAAAAAAAGTAATTCATTACAGAATTAATATAAATTAACAAAAGTTAAGGTTAAACGTAATATGGAATACAAAATATAATATTTACGGAATTTATTGATTTGGATTCGAATTTAAGTTTAAAAAAATAATTATAATAATGACACCCCTGTATGAATATATTAAACTAAATTACCTATTATAAATTTTAAGTAAAAACGTCTAAATTTAAAACCTATAATTAGATAAAAAGTCCCTGAAATTTAAAAAGTCTTTGGTGAGGCTTAAAATGCTTTGTATTAACGATTTTTCATATTCACTGTTCTTTCTATGCATTTGAAAGCAAGAGAATTTCTTGAGCCTTTTTATTAGATTTGCTTTATAATACATTAAATATTTGCTACTGACTTCATTCTGTTATTTATTTTTATTCTATATTTTAATATAATATCATATTGTTCTAAAATTCCATGAAATATTACATTAGCTTTTTTATATAATATTATAGGAGGGCAAATGAGCATGCAGGTCACTTGACCACAGGTGACTGCCACGAACCACTACACTCATTCCGATCGAACGGACGAACAGCACTAAAGGAACTGCTGTAAAGGAACACCACGCATCTCAGCCGATGATATACAGTGCGGGAATGGTTGCCGGAGGCAGGAATTACATCAAAATATCTTCAGAACATTTTTCCGTGATAAATGCCTTGGAAGACGCATGATAACGAGACAGCCCTATGCAATAAAAAAGGTACAAGCCATTCTTCAAAATAGAATAACTTGAGTATACATGTATTTGATAAAGGGGTGTTTTCATACAAGCAACCTGAAGACTTCGAGTCATTGCAATTAATACATTTCAGACAGACAGACAGTTTTTTTTGAGGCTTTAAATATATTTGTTGAAAAACAATTTTTCTAAATATAATAATCATGATAAAATATGATTAATTAAAAATACTATTTTTTTGTCATTTCCTAATATTAAATATGAAGAAAACAGTTTCTATCGATCCAAGTCGTAGAAGACACGGTTAGTATGAAGAGTGCCTGAAGCAAACTTGCGATGACGCGACTTCTTAAACAAAACTCCTTTGTCAAGTTCAGAAACGTTGCCGGAACACACCGTATTCAGCATTTTATAAACTTTTATCCAAGAAATTACCCTGTCATAAAAACAATAACGGCGTCCCTCGCAATTTATTAAAATATTGTACTACGTCGAGTAAAGTAATAGCAGGTAAAATAATTTACCACGAAATAAAATGAGGCATACATTTTTTATGTACTGTTTGTAAAATTTCTTACCGTTGTCGCTTTTTTCCTTATTCCTTTTTTACATACACATGATACACGCCCTTCTGTGTCGCGATTTATATTTTTTCCCACGAAAACGGCGGACTTCCGCAACTCAAACTGCTTATGAAATCGTTCAAAGTGAAATCAGTGTCAATGAAGTAATAAACATTTTATACGATTATTCTTTACTATTTGCTACATCATTTGTGCTTTCTTCTTATCACTAAATAAACCATCTTTTGTTACCTTAAATTTTAATGTTATACTGCCCAAAATATATCACCAGTAGATTAAAATATGAATGTGTATTTAAACATAAAATAATATATTTTTTAACACATAAATCGCTTCTGACGTCTACCGCTGCCTTTGAACGCGAAGTCTAACAGTGGCAGCTATGATTCGTATTATTGTCTTACAATGATTCGCAAAATAATTTAAAACTTTGGTGGTTGGCGTAAAGCATTGAAATTTATCATTTAGGAATTTGAAGTTAAATTAATTATATTGTAGGTTAAAATATCTTTTTAATTTGAGAAAATAATTAAGTTTCCTGCGATGATATTGATAACAATTTAAAAACTACTTACAATAGATTTATCAATTATTTCTTTATACGCTACCGATTATCAAATATGAATCGGAACTAAGAGGCTTAGAGTCTTGTCCTGATTCTGAAATAATAGAAGTTAGGTTTAGTTCACCTATTAGTCCGCTTTTCATAACAACTGATAAAAAAAACTGAATTTTTATATATTTTTTCAAGTCTTAGTACTTTACAATGATATTACCTTAAGAAGAATACACTTCGAGCACAGATAATATTATTTTTGTTTTAGATGTGTAAAACAGTTTATCTTAAATTACTTCATTAATTAATTAGTAAAGATACCACGGCAGGATATCTTTACTTTGATTACAAAATAATATTTTTTACATACATACACAATAATATTTTTTATATACAATAATATGTCGCTTTACACATGTCGCTTAACACAATACCTAATATGTTTATTTCACTAAGTTTTACCCAAGTACTATTAAAAAAATACGATACGATATGCTTTATTGTACCACAAACAAATGAAATATTAAAAAACAATAACACATAAAAGATAAATTAGTACAAAAGGCGGCCTTATTGCTAAAGAGCAATATCTTCCAGGCAACCTTTGGGTAGAGGACACGAAATATGAAGGAACACGAAATAATAACCCTTTCAAAAATAAACAAGAAAATCAGAATAATAATACATTAAAACTAATGATAAATAACTCTTAATATCAGATGCTTATTATTTTTAAAAACATTTCCAAACTTAAGGTATCTAAACAAAAGTTCTGTCCTAAGCAATTATTTACTAAATTGAAACTAATAATAAATAATATTTAATATCAGAATATATAGATGAAGGTAAATAATATTAAGTATTAGAGCCTAGTGACAATACAATACCTGTCCTAATCAACGGTCAGGACCTATGTCACGATCAAACATTTCAGCTGTCAGGACAAACTATATACTAGAAGCTAAATCATTTATTAACATTGTTTAAATTCAAACGATTAAATATTATATCATCTTAAATATCACACAATTATATAAGTTGTTAATGAAATATTAATAGCTTTTTTACACTGTTTATTATTCTGTGTTAATATACTAAATAATCCTAATTTAGTGATAATCATCAAATTCAATCCATAAAAGTATGCAGTTTTTCTTCAATGTTTCCTTATTACGTTATTACGTAAATTTTATTGTCCGTAAACCGACTTTACAGACAATCAATTTTTGTATTAAGTATTTCCGTTCCAAATATTAAATAATTTAATTAATGTATTATAACTCCTCTAAGATCAAAGTAATAATAATCAAAAGACTTAATATTTACTTGATATACTTCATATCTCAACATGATACAGCACCAGATACAATTAGCGTAGGGTGTCATGTTCGATGAGTCCGGACACCGTTTGTGATTTGTTACAAATTATGTTAAAAATAAATATGTCACATGATATTCAATATTTCACTTTTGAAAATCTAATTAATCGTTAAATGAATAAACCATTTTATAAAAGATTCACTTATGTACATGGCTCTTGGTTCGTTAAATAAAAAAACATCCATTACCTTTTGTTAAAAATTAAGTAAAAGTGTACATTAACTCACTCAGTCATATACCAATGCCAAAGACTTACACATACCATACGAGATGGTCTCCTCTAAGCTGCGCCTACTAGCACCTAAAAAGGACCTGATGGCCAAGTGCTTCATTGTATTATCTAATAGCACATTGTTATTTTCAAACGCTTGCACAAGAATTACCTTTTCCTTTTCAATGATTACTTGGTACATTTATTTTTTAAATTATATTACCTAAAAGCCAAAACCAAAATAAATCGTTTCATAGCAGAGCCCTGGCTGGGTTTTTTTAGGTTCGAATTCTTTTACTCGACTTACTCTTTGTGTTATAATGAAATTAAATTGTACACATAAATGTTTACTTAACAATACCCATCATATAACTTTTTGAGATCGGTATGAATTGATTTTATTTAATAACAATATGAAAAGTAAATATTGGTATCTAGTAGTTAATTACGTTAGCTGCAGACGTAGAGTCGAAAAAAAACCAAAACTGATTTTAAACTAACTTTAATTAAAATTAAGAACTTATTAACTAATACAATGTATGACCTACTCGATGTAAGTGCAAACAATAATCCTCAATTATTATATTAATTCAAACTTATATACTATTTAAAATGCAAACTATGCATTCCGTCGCGATGGCACAAAACACATTCTTTTCACACGGGAGTGAATTCGAGTCAGCGATCCTCCTGAAGAATATGTTTGTAACTAATTTATATAATAATTAATATGCAATTATGCATTCCGTCGCGATGACACAAAATACATTATTTTCACACGGGAGTGAATTTGAGTCAGCGATACTCCTGGAATGTGTATGTAACTCCTCCATCCTCAGATCAGCAACTATTTTAGAACATTGAGATAAAATGCTGCTGGTATCTTTTTAACGGGGTGTTGACGTCCCTTCTTCTTCCAGTTGTGCATCGATATTATCATTTGAGATAGGTGGACCAATCGATGAAGCAGTAATTTCGTTAGGTTTCTTGGTTTTTCGTAGCTTGTAGCGATGACATCCAAACACAATCATAAGTGCACTTGCACTCAATATGAGAACGTAAAATGGTATTGTAGTATGGTAGATTGTATGAAGATTAAACTTTTCTAGTTGTAAGGGGTCTTCTTTAATTATTTTATCTTGAATACTATGAAGTTCTTGTAAGTTTATTGAATTTAGATTGAGATGAGTAGGAATCTCAATATGATTTGCAGGATTAAATGGTATTTTCATCAGTTTTAATGGTTGACCCTTTGTTTCATCACTATCATTCAGTATAGTGTATTCGGCGGTTTTTATGTAGCATTTTACAGGGATGATGATTAAGAAGCTACCCTGGAGTGATGTAAATTCCTCCTTTTCACAAACTAGTTGTACTTTGGTGACATGAGGGAAAGAAAATACATAATGTTGATTATCTAGTTTTTCGATTGCTTCTTTTGCTAGGGTAATTGTTGTATGCTTGCAGTATTCCTTCAGGACTTGATGAGAGATAAGCTGTTGCACGCAGTCAGGTTCTGTACGAATACGATGATTCACTTCCATTTCACAAAGATACCAGTTTTTAAGCTTCGGACATTCTGTCTCCATGTACAAGAACGACTTCTCGTTAATTGCAATGAAAGGATACGGGGGTATAAGGACATTTTGGAATTTATTAGGAACAATAGAGAGTTTATAGAGATTATAAATGTCTGCAGAGATTATTGGAAATTTAAAAACTATTACTATTTGCTTTTCTATATAATAACATGCCGGCTTTATAATACTATAGTATTCCCTTAATTCTAAATCTATAATTTGATCCTTAATATAAATTTTCCTTAATTTATTTATCATTAACTTTAAAGTACTTATGTCAATCATACTTTTATTGCATTATTATATTTTAATGCATCTTTATAATCAAAATTTTCTGTTATATATTTAATAACAGAACCAAAACCATCTACAAGACCTCTTTTAACACGATTTGGTTCGAAAGATTCTAATATTTGAAACTTTAATAAGCTTTTCAGTAAAATAATTTATTTGAAGTTCAAAAAGTAAATATGTTTCATTACTAAAAAGGCTCTGGAGGCTATTTAATTGAGTCATTAAAAGTCCTATTTAATAAACCAAAAGGCCTACATCTAGTAAAGCTGTGTATCGTACTATTGTAAGCTATTAGGGCATAAGGCATAAGATTGATTAAAGGTTCACCTGTGTGCTATAATTTTAAAAGTCGATAATGTTCTAATATGGTTGAGTGAAAACGTTCAATATTTTACTGTCGTTAGGTGAGTGAGCTAAAATTTTATGGTGGTTGTTGTATGGGTCGGTGTGGCATAGAGCTTGGCCAGTTAGGGGTTGAGGGATGATATCCTTGAAGTTTAGGATGTGTTAAAATCCTGTCATGTATTATGTGTTTATTAGTAGACGTTAGCTGTTTCAGTCCATCTGTACGTTGCTGCAGGTAAGTAACATTTAAATCCTCTTGAACGTATTCAAGAGCTTTTTCAATAGTATCCGGACGCATACATCGAATTCGCGACCCCAAGGGTTCTTTTAAGCCACGTACAAATGCCTGTTTAGTCACTTTTTTATATAAGTCGCGTTTGGCCTCAATTGTTGTTAATAAAGTTTCATGTAATGTAACATAAGTTATTATCGTACTGAATAGCGTTTGACAATGACTATAGAATTCCTGAGGTGTCTTATTTCCTTGTACGGCTAATGAGAGGTCGTTGTATAAGGCCGTTTCGTCCCGTTGATCAGAGAAATTATTTATTAAGGATGTTCTAATTCCTAACCAACTATCGGGAATACCATTAGAATTAATGGTAGCAGCGGCAGTACCGGTAATTTTATTAAGAATACCGTTTAATAAGCACAAATTAGATAATTCATTACCGGGCGAATTATTTAAGTATTGAGTTACAATTTGGTCACAAATACTAATAAATCTGGTTAAAACATTAGGGTTCCCATCGAATTCAGGCACGATCCTAAGGATTTTGTAAATGTTATCCGGATCTTGAGCCATATTTAAATTTATATTACTTGAGTTATTTAAAATATAATTATTATATAAATTTCTATTAATATCTACACTACGCTTACGGGCCTGCTGCGATGCAGATTCCCGTTGATTATAAACTCTAGGATGATAAATTTTGGAGAGGAATTATTACTAGGAATGAGCAACACGAGAATGGTTCAAATGTACTCACATGAATTTCATTTCTGGTTTCTTCTCTTGAATCGAAGTTTGGATTCACCTCCCGTTGCTGCAGCTGGTCCGTAGATTCTGGATACTAGTGATGACCTAACAGTCCCTATTCTAGTATCCTACCGACTGCGCCAATTACGTTAGCTGCAGACGTAGAGTCGAAAAAAAACCAAAACTGATTTTAAACTAACTTTAATTAAAATTAAGAACTTATTAACTAATACAATGTATGACCTACTCGATGTAAGTGCAAACAATAATCCTCAATTATTATATTAATTCAAACTTATATACTATTTAAAATGCAAACTATGCATTCCGTCGCGATGGCACAAAACACATTCTTTTCACACGGGAGTGAATTCGAGTCAGCGATCCTCCTGAAGAATATGTTTGTAACTAATTTATATAATAATTAATATGCAATTATGCATTCCGTCGCGATGACACAAAATACATTATTTTCACACGGGAGTGAATTTGAGTCAGCGATACTCCTGGAATGTGTATGTAACTAGTTCTATCCAAAATAATAAGTGAAAAGTGACTAAGTGAAGATAATTTAAGTGGCTTGACGCTGGTCTGACGTCACGCGACATGCCCCAAGCGTGCTCATAAATAATGTTGGACAATTAACTCAGCGAGGGCTGTTGATTTATATTCAGGTATGCAGCTCACTTTATTAAGTTTGTTTAAGCTACTTACAACGTTCTGGGAACTGCAAAAGTATAAATGGCTACTGTCATTTGATACTATATTTTTAAATAATTATTATTTTTGTATAACATTGCTATGGAATTAATTTAATTTGTCGAAATATTGTTCAACTTTGAAATTGTTAATTTAATGTTATTTATGACTTAATATTTTAATGACAACGTTACACTCGCGGCGATCGAATAAATGCATTTATAATGAGTCTCATTTACATTGTACATTTGAACGTTGTAAATAATTGTGTATTAACATTTAAAGCTTGAATCTGATTTTATTTACTATTTTATATTGCTCAAAGATAATTTATGTATTTATTTATAAGATACTGATTGATTTATAAATAATAATATTTTGACCCACTAGATCTCACCGTGCTCATTTGAGCACAGCTATATTTCTTGGCATAAATTCCAGAACTCGTTTAGTGTGCGTGAGGTACTTTTTCATTTTATTTTTTTATTTTACTCCTTCATATTTTTTGACTTTACAGAAGTAGCAGCTACCTCGACCGGATATTGTTACTCATTTGATTTTTACTGTGGAAAATCGCCATCACCAATTTGTGATCCTTTAGGTTTCCGCGTAGTCAAAACTTTGTTAGAGAAACTAAACTGTACCTCAAATAATTATGAAGTTTTCTTTGGCAACTTGTTTACGAGCTACGAGCTTTTACTATAATTGAGAAGCCTAGGCTATCGTGCTCCGGCAACTGTACGAGAAAATAGAACGAAAAAACGCCCCTTGAAAAGCACAGAGAATAAATAAAAGGTAGATCGTGCCACTTTTAACTACATATTTGACAAGAAAGATGAAATATTAATGATTAAAACTAAAAATAATTATGTGTGTGTCAAAAATGAGAAGATAGACGTAGCCATACCACCATACCATATATGAAAGATATGGCTGTTTCTATTGCCTGACGTTTAGTTGTAATGTATAACTATAATCCTATGGATCCTGTTCCGACGTCACATTGCGCGATTTTATTTACGCCAGGGTGAACAAAGAAAGTTGAGGCAAGCTGTAACAGTTGTCGAAGGGCTATCTTAAGTTGGAGTTGGACATTATCCCTAAAAATAAATTATAAACAGCTGCGGTGTGTAGTTTGCAGTGCAAGACTACGTATGCAATATAAGAAGTGCCTGAAAACAGTTTGAGTTAATAAGCGTGTTCTGAAAATTTTCATACTTAGGCGGTCAGTGAACTTAATTGAGTACACCCCTATATTTTCGTGAAAAACAAAGGTTTCCATATTTTTTTATTTATGTTTTCCTTTGTACTATTTTAACATAAATTAAAAATATATATATTTGTAGTTTTCATTGGACCTGTAATGTGTTAATTCGTTCGGAATTGTTAATACAGGATTATAAAACTTATGAATTATTAAGAAATATTAAGAAATTGTGATATCAAGAAATATTGAATAATTATAATTTGACTTGTACGACGGTATAATAAAATATCCCTTAAAATTAGCCTGAGTTTAAATAGTTGCCTCCAATTTAAGGATGCGAGGCAAGCTTGAATGTAATCTTTCAAATGTTTTTTTTAGCAATCTCATGTTATAATATTTCAATGATAGTTTTTACGATTTCAAGTGATATTTTTTTTTACTATATAATAAATACAATCATATCTAAACAAATGCCCCAAATATGTTTCGTTTATCTATGTCATTCACACTAAGTTCCAAAATATTTTATGAAAACAGGTGCAATTTTTTTTTTATAAAAAATCATTTTTGCGTTTATATCTCGCAAACTGGAGCGTGTGTAAACATGGATGCAGCTGACTCCGGGTTTTATTAAAGAAATTTTTCAATCCTGTTGGCTTATATTCCAATTGTATATTTGTGAAAATTTTTATTTTTATGCTTAACATTTTCCGAGTACTACGATTGCCTACGAAACCACTACTTATATATTCGTATATTCTCTACATCAACAGTAAAATATATAATTAATATGATTGATCAACTTATTGTTAATTCCTTAACTTGAGATAATAAAACATTTTGGTTGTCTGTAGATTTTCCTTAAAATCCTTATTATAATATTGAAACGCTACTCAAACCCGTCAATTACCTAGGCGTGACTTAAATTTAAGAATATCTCAAATTTAAGTGGTATACTCAAAAGCAACTCAACTAATTAGAATCTACACTTAGGTAAGCAGTAGGGATTACTGATCAATATACATCAATAGTGAATAAACATCGATGTTTTGAGTTTAATAACATCGATGTTTTTTTAAATAAAATATTGGAACGTCAATATAGGGCAATCAACATTGGGGTCATCCATTAATCACGTGAGGCTTGATAGGGGGAGGGGTTTCGGCAAAAATCACATAATATCACAAGGGGGGGAGGGAGGTGCAGTAAGATACCACGTGTATTTATTTTATCAAAACAAACAAACAAACAGTACATAAGCTGAGTACATAAGCTAAACTCGTAAGCTAAATACATAAGCTAAGTATATAAACTTAGTAAATAAGCTAAGTCTGTAATCTAAATACATGAGCTTAGCAAATAAGCAAATTATATAAGCTTAGTACATCAACTAAAAAAAATGATAAAATTTATTTGATCTATACATAAAATAGTAAAACTGTAGAAGAATTTTGTACATTAAATATCAACAGGAAAGAAACCCTTAGGGATGTTCATATAGGTCACAGAAGACATTAAAATAATTTTGATATTTTTGTCTTTCTGTCTGCCGTCCGGTTATCCGGTTAATGTCTCATTGATATAGAGTAAGTTAAATATCAGCTATAGAGTTTAAAACCAGCGCCATCTATTGACTATCTGTTAAAGTACAATATGACATATCTATAAAACATTGGGAAATAAATAACTATTTCTAAAATAAGTAGGCATTAGAACAAATTTAACGACATATATGGTTTATGGTTTATTATTTTAGTCTCTGGTTGGAAGCTGGCAAAATTGCTGGCAACAAATAATTTAAAATAAAAGATTTGAAAAAATTTTACGTGATTATATAAATGAAACAAATTCTTTATAAATATATTTAAGGCATGAATTTAATAACGGACACTGTACAAATATTTTTCAAGACTTTGAGAATCCTACAAATAAAAGTACAAGTACTAAAGCACAAGTCAAAAATAAAAACAAGATTCGAATTTGAATACCATTGCCAACGAAAGCAATATCGTAATTAATCACTTACAGCCAAGTTATTATCATGTTTTTTTTTTAATTTACCCACAACACTGTCATATATATTTCACTTAAATAACAATTTAATCGCTGCACGTAGTTCAGCTAGAAATGTAGGGTTATTTATTACATTAGATACATTGTTTTCCTTTCAAAGGAATAAATTATGTGTTTGAATTTCAATACTTGGAAAATTATTAGTAACACCATTTATTATATGAATTTGTATTGACTAATGTGATTTGGATTGGCTTATTATTTAATACGAATAATAATTCCGTTAAAAGTGCAGTAAACCTTAATCTTTAGTACATGTCGATATCAGATTAGGTAAAAATTACTTCATTTGAGGTATTTCTTAAAGTGCTATTATAAGAAATATACTTCTTCTATCTTGCAAGGTTCTGTAATATAATCAACATTTCTTAAAGCATGTCATGTAAGAGTAACCTACACATAATTTCAAATTATATTGATAGATTAGAAATAGCAAATTTTATAAGTAACGCAAGATAATTGCATTATGTGTACTGTAAAAGGTTTTAAAATTAATTTTGGAACTAAAACATTTCACATAAATAAGTTTCAAAAACACATTTGTTATTATAATATAATTTTTATTGTGTATGAATTGCCATTAGTATAAATCAATTTTCAATCTATATTTAGTTTTATCTACTAGAGATAGTATATTATAATTTGGACTTAATATATTTTAATTACTCTATTGTTTAAATACATAGTAGTCATTGATTTTTAACATGTACATTGAAATAGCCTTTTATTGATTATTGCTATCCTACAATCTACACTTATGTAGCAGCCTAGTGTTTTTTGTAGTTGTTTTAACATTTTGACTCTCGAGCAAGGCTTCCAAGGCACCCAAGTTCCTGCTTTTTATGAGCACCTTGGTGTTATAATCTACAATGCTGTAAGGTGTAAATGGCGGACGATGTCGTGCAGCTTCGTCTTACTCCTGGTGTTTATTATGAATACGGAGCAAAAATATACGTATACTTCGTGTAGAGTTAAAATTCGTGATCCTTCGCCTGATCCATAAACCTCTAATAAGAGGTAATTGGGTTAGGTTCTGGATAATTTTGTTCCTGCGTAACTTAGGATGGTTAAGGACTGCATTCGTTTCTTGCTACAGAGCCATAAAATAAGTCCCCTGCCTCCCAGTATCTCGAAAAGACTTGACCGTTGTTCAGTCTCTCGAAGTAATAGGTCAAAACCTCTACTACGCCAATAAAAAAATATATGCACAACTATATACGGACATATAGTCACACATATGTATTTCATAGTAATTTATTGAACTATAGTGCATTGAAATATATTAACATAAATTTCATTTTGATTTATACCTTTTCTTATTATTTAGTTTACATATATCAAGAAGAGACTGACATCCGAAAAACAGTCTTAACTTAAAATAAAATTATTATATTGTAAGTTTATTATATATGTTTGTTGTTTAGGTTTTTTTTAATTTTTATTTTTGCAGGCCTACAAGGGTTCTTGTACTCCGTTAGGTTGATTTGTAGAAAATACCTAATAGCATTAAGCCCGTGTGTTGTGCTCTTTTATGTTAAGTTTTATTGTTTAATAAATAATGAATAATAGATAAATGTAATGGGAGATCCTAATATAATATTCACCTTGTTAGATTGAATATTAGGCAACTCGTTATCGCTTAATTATTTCATGTTCAATCGCGGCACAATCCCGCTTAGTACAAGTTCTAGTAAAAAGGCGAACATAAAGTATTTTACGTATTGTTCTATAAATTGAAAACGAATAAATATGTTTTAAAATTTTCCCAATACATGTTCAAATTGACTTGGATCTACGCCAGTATTTATTAAATATCGAAATCATCTCTGACAGGCAAACAATACTTAAGTATATCTGTAAGTAATCTATTTACTTGGCATTCCATAAGACAACTGACTAATAGATTTTGATCTTCCATTTTCATTCTCATCTCATTAATTTAATATGTATATTGTTCTTATGAGTTAAATATTGACTTTCAGATAAACGATGACATAATACAACGGCACTGACGTAGTTTATATGATAATATAATTCATAAACTACTCTAATGAAGTTTTATTTTTATAATATTGGGAAGAAACTTAGATCTAAAGTCACAGCACTATGTTATCGAAAAAAATTGTATCTTTGACAAGCAAGAGTTAGAAAAAAATTGCCGAAAACAACAAATGACAAGATGTCAGGTGTTCTCAATATACTTTAGAGGGTGTCATTCTTACTTTTATAGGTTAAATTCACCTCTTTGTATATAAACATATAAAAAATGTCTTATCGAAAAAAAATATGTATGTCTATTAAGACAACGCTTTTATTTTGTTTATAGACTGATTTTTTTATTTGTGTGGTATTTTTCGCAGGCATTAAACCGTCGGGTGTTTTTTAAATTAATTCTAATATCTTAATAATGTGGAAAACAATAGATCAATATTTTATGACAATCTGTAATATTTAATTTTATGACGCAAATTTCATTATCAAATTTGACCATTGTCTTTTTTGTTTGTAATGGTCACGCCATTGAAATAAGGAGGTGCAATGCACTAAGGAGGACAAGTCTTTACTTCAATCTGGTATACCATTCGTGTAAAGATATGATAATTTAACTTAAAAAAAAATTAAAGTTTCAAACAATATTACGGAGGATATAAGCGCGTCAGCTCTTTGTCTTTATTAGAAGTGCCCAAATCAGTCTTTGATATTAAAATGTTTATTTCTTTTTTATTGATATATATTATAACAATACAATATACCTATTGTATTTTAAATTGAGTTTATTATTCAAGCTTATTAGCTAATGTCAATCCTCGGAAGCAATTAGTCTGATTGTAGACGAAGTTACCGCTCACCTTCTCTTAATTTATTCACATACTCATTTGAGTAACTAAGAAACTGTCTCGTAGTACAGGTACATTGACGTGAGGACCCGTTTACATAATACCTGGTATTGTATTGTTGCTATATATTTAAATATTATACTAATGTGGGGTTTAAGTACGGACACCCTTGTCTAGATGTTAGGAATGGAAACGAAAATGCTACAGTAAAGTCTAGAAAACACAATATCCCGATTTACAAGCATAAGGAAAGTTTATTATGATTTTTTACTTTTAGAGATTGAAATAAATTATCAGATAACTTGTTTTCACAGATAAGTCAGACCTGTCAATTGAGTTTGTATGAAGTCATTTTAGATTATAACTGGATTTATTATTGGATTATATCTGGATTTATAACTTGTAATTTTAGGTCGATAGACTTAAAAAATCAATAGTTATACCAGTGCATAAGTCTGGGAGCAGAGATGATATTAGTTCAATCTCAGTTATTCCTGCTATCTCTAAGATCCTAGAAAAGATACTAAATGCTAGGCTACTTATTTACTTGAATAAGTTTAACATCCTTTCTAACCATCAATATGGTTTTAGACCCCAGAAATCCACAGAAGACGCTATCATAGCTTTAAGCTCCCTGATAGTAAAAAAACTCGACAGCAAAATGAAATGCATCACAATATTTCTGGACCTCAAAAAGGCTTTCGATACCGTCTCTGTTCCCATCCTAATGCAAAAGCTGGAAGCCATTGGTATTCGAGATCATTGTTTGAGTCTATTTGGAAGTTTTTTGACTGGTCTTAAACAGAGGGCAAAAGTTGAAGGTTATATAAGTGATGAAGTGGATGTAATTTTTGGTGTCCCCCAGAGCAGTGTCTTAGGTCCGACCTTGTTTTTAATATACATCAATGAACTTTGTAATTTACAACTGAACAATGGACATATATTTTCGTACGCTGATGATACTGCTATAGTATTTACTGGAATCTCATGGGAGGATGTCCGTTTCCATGCAGAGGTTGGTTTGGCTCGTATAGCTAAATGGCTTGATATCAGTCTTCTGTCTATCAATACCATGAAAAAAAATTATATGTGTTTCGCTGTTTCTGAACGAACACTACCTGGAGATAATTTTTTGATCAAAATTCATAACAATTGTGAACAATTTCAAGGAATGTGTAATTGTCCAGAAATATCTAAAGCAGTTTCAGTAAAATATCTTGGAGTAATTTTAGATCAACGTTTGTCATGGTATCCCCATATCGAGTTGGTCGCAAATAGAGTAAGAAAGCTTGCTTGGATATTTAAAATCTTGAGACATGTAGCTTCTAACATTATTTTAAAAAGGATTTACATAGCTCTGGTTCAATCAATCTTGTCCTATTGTATTTCAGTCTGGGGTGGTGCCACTAGGACTATATTTGTTGAACTGGAAAGAGCTCAGCGGACAATATTAAAGGTTATGTATTTTAGACCCTACAGGTTTCCCACTGATGATTTATACCTTACCAGCAATGTGCTTTCCGCCAGGAAGTTGTTTATTTTTAATGTTATACTAAGAAAACAAAAATCTCTCCCGTATGATAGCCGTTTAAAATATATGAAAAGGAGAAAAGATCTTGTTGCTCTTACGAGCACCTCTAGAACATCATTTGCCAGGAATCATTTTAATATACAATCTAGCCATATTTATAATATTATTAATAGAAAGTTGGAGATTTACTCTAAGAACACAAAAAATTGTAAAAAGACATTGACAGAATGGCTTCTTTCCCTGAAGTATGAGGAAGTAGAGTTACTTTTAAGCATTAAGAGTTGACTTTGTATACACATATATATATATATATATATACATATATAAATATATACACTTACACACACACACACACAATACAGTCTTTTCCACGCAATCATACATATTTACACACATCAATACACATATTATCACACTTATCAACACACACACATACACACACACATACACACACACACTCACACACACACACTTCACTTTTCAAATGCCTGTTATATTCAATATTTAATTAATAATTTAATTTAATCTGATTATATTGTTATGGAAGAACGGAGTCTTCTGGCACAGGGATAATTTTACTTATCCTTAAAAGAAGACTTCAACCTTTTTGTGTAAATGATTGTTTGAACTTGAAATAAATAATTATTATTATTATTATGAATTTCGTCAGCTAGACTAGTTAGTATGATAATTTGAGCTTATAAATGTTTCTTTAATAAATCATCGATATGAAGTACTGCTGATAGAAAAAAGAAATATTTATTACGGAGATTTATTAAGTATTTATTACGGATCAACGTTTTTTAATAATTGCACCTCATATATCTATTTCGTTTCTACCTCAGATCATTAATACTATAAAATATCTGTTTTTATAAACTCCAAATTGCGGACATTTGGAATACGTTAACATAAATCAAAATCAATTTGAGTGTATGACTCAAATATATAACGATTTATCAAAGTTGTTAAAGGAATTTATCATGTAAGCTGTTTTCAAAATGACGCTTCATTGTCAGACATTTATCAAAACAATAAATCCTTACAAATTGTTGTTATTATATTTCATACATAAAATACATAAGTCTTTTAAGTAAAGCTATTTATTGTAATGAATGCCTTTCGCAGAAAAGAAAGATAATAAAGAACAAGAGAGAGATGAGGTACAGTAATTAAAAATTCAGGATTAAATTCTTAATATGTTTGTATGTGTTAATGTTGTAACATAGTGTATGTTTACATTATTTTTGTGCAAAGCCTGTAAAAAATCAACTAATTTCAGAATAATCATTCATCATCATAATCACAAATCCGCAAACACCTCTGCAATATTATGGTGCTAAATTTTTAAATTTCCAATCCCTCTTTGCCATCAAGTTGATCGTCTTCTATTATTTTTATCACATAAAAGACATATTATTTTGATATGTTTCGAAGTTCTGCATTTATTACTAATGTGGTTGTTAAATACTTCATTATTTAAAAAAAATGAAAAAGAGTCCTTGAAATAAAGTGTCGTTTGTAACTGTCGCACCATATATTCATCAATATCCGCAGAATTTGAATCTGTACTTTATTTAAAGACAGATGTAAACTTAACGGGGCTAACATTAAAGATAATTTAAATTACATCTAATGAGGAAAACTATTGGTCGCTCAAAAAGACTGCTTGTTCTCATTATAATTTTATACATTATTGCTATTTGTAGTTGAATATATTTCTTTATTTATATCCCGGGTATTGTATATCCTTTCTACTTTACAAATATCTTTAATAAATCAGTCTCTACAAGTATCTTTTCAGAAACACTGATACAAGTACATATATAAAATATAAGTATAATAAATATATCAATTTAGCTAAAAATGTAACCTTTCCGTATTTCAGACCCGTTATAACTCATCCCATCTAAGGTTGAGAATAATACATTTCAACCAATTTAATAATTTTCAGAATATTATTAAAGTTCTCAATCCTTTACAATCTGGTTTCCGGGTAGATAATCGGCTTGGCGTGGATAAAAGCATTCATAGGATTGACGTTGCTGGACTTGAACAATTCTTTCAATTTGGTTGTTTACAATTTTATATAGAGATATACTATTCACCGTTTTAATATATATCTTTTAGTGACTGACCGGTTTCAAAGTTATTTTCGTAAAAAATATAATATCTTGGTGTGACATTCATGCCAGTGTACCAAAAAAAATCGTGTTGTAGTCTGTGGTATTATTCTTTTTCATCTTCTTTAATATTTTAACTTTCACGATTACTTCTCTCTGTCACATGTAAGAAGATGATATCACGATATATAATTAAGTTTGTCTGTAAAACCTTCGTACCTCCTTGTATATTATGAATCAAAATCTTGAGGCAATATTTAGGCGGCATTAACTTAATCAATAAAGTATCTTTATCTTAAAGATGTATTTACTAAATTGACCTACTATATTATTTAATGGTAATTTGACCCCTATAAGGTAGGACTATTAAAAATCTCGGATATTACTTTGTTACTCATACTAGACTCATCGATGGAAATCTTATATAAAAGAAGAAAAATATTTAAGTTAAGAAAATAATAGCATGTACCACAGTTTCACATAACTTGAGTAAGCAAAGTAAAGGATATTAATTCTACTGTATTATTTATTCTCTTCAGACACAATAAGAAAATTATAAATATTTTTTATTGGATCGTATCTTGCATCTGTGCGGGATGTGAATACGAAATATGATAGTGAGGCAATAAAAAATGAAATCTTAAAGATTAATCTTATTTGAAGTAATATTTTGTCAAAACAATACAAAATAATCTCTCAGGGGCGTTCGAAATGCGTCCTCATCATATTTCACACAGCAGAGCTCCGCAAAAATAATACACATTGTATTAACTTATTTTTTCTACAGACAGTAACTTATTTTTCCTAAATTGTTATTTATTTCATGAAGTTTTTAAAACAAAGCAAATTACGTATAATGATTTTATATTTACAAATAATATAATTTGAAATATTGTATTTGAAGTCAAAACAAAAAAAAAAGCTTTCCAAACATATTTTATAAGGAATCGCCCCCGAGGTTATTCGCTAAATTTATAACATTAAATTTCTACAAATTAAAATATATTCATCTTTGAATTAATTTCTTTAAAAATATGTTAATTTAAGCTCTGAAATCTTAAAATGTGTCTTAACTTTTTTATCTGAGACAGAGATTTGACATTATATTCGACTACTTTCAATGGCATTTGGATTGACACCCAGTTCATGCTAAGTTTTCCGATGGAAACGTTATTTCAATTATAAAAAAGAAAACGATGTCACTGCAGGTGGTATTCCAACATACTGTTTTATTTTATTTGTTCTTATGTTTTAGTTGTTTACATAATATATAGACCGTCAAAAGATAGTAGATAGTAGTAGTAGGGCAAACGCAGTGAATAAAAGAATTAGAAACCCTGAATTTAAAACTTATATTGAATTAATAATCATAGTTTCAAACCAAAAAGAAAATAAGAACTTGCCAGCAAAGCGTGGAGCGGAGAATGCTCAGACTAAAAAAAATACAAAAAAGGCCTACGAACTAAAAATAATCAAAGTCACAAAATTTATAGATGCTATAAAATTTTCAAAAAAACTAAAATGAAAGTGGGCTGGTCTTGTAGCTCTGATAGGCAGAAGAAGCAGGGGAAGATCCATCACAAGATGGGATGACGAATTAATGAAGACCACTGGTCCACATGGACAGAAAAAGCAAAAGACCGAGTCAACTGGTAAAATCTGGAGGAGGCCTTTACCTATAAAGGCGGGGCGGGCTCCTTCTAATTGAAAATGAAGATAAAAGACAATTGGATAGACAAACAAATATTTTTAAATAGTATCTAAGTAATGAAAAAATGTTATGTGCAAGAAATAAAAGGCTTTTATGTTATTATTTATGAATCATAGCATCAATATGGGTTTACTACCTCATTTTACTTATTTACTGTACAAAGTTACATAACGTGATGTCCTTTCCCACATCCTATTGGCCAACATCATATTGTACGAATCCGACAAGATCATTATAACGTTTCTAATATCTTATATTTTGAACCTTAATATCTGTGAGACATAGTCGTTTTTTAAATACCTAAGAATACTTAAAGCGGGTAGATAGTTAAAACTATTTAATGCCGGTCTTATGCACATGTCGTATGACCGCACCTCAAGCATTAAAACACAATCTGTTCTAAATTGCATTAATTAATTTAAAAATAAGGATTTTTTTTAAAGTTGACACAATTTGTGTAAATTCTTAACAAAAATATAAAAATACTGAATGTCCTAACAGTAGTATTGTAGAGTAAATTATGTCACAAAGCATGGCGCAGGGTAGTTACAAAACTCTACTGCGGGTTTCATGCCATTAGGCCAGATAGTTTATTTTCTAAAAGACGTTTACAGATTTTTTTATTATTTGACAAAATAATTAATAGAAATTTGTTGTCACGTATAGGGATCGAACCCAGGGTTATATAAAAATTAAGTATTGGCTACGAAAATGGTATTTTTTTTTATTCTATCAGTCTGTTCATACTCATTACAATGCAGAAAGCTCTCACCGACATAAGGGTATATCAAGTATTTACACTCGTTTGTTTCATGTCGATTTCATTCTGTATTGATGATACAATAAACTCCGGCCACGGCCATAATACTTCTAGTGCTTTTTAACGTATGTATTGTATATTACAGTTTTTTTCAAAACATTTACAAAAGCATATTATCAAATAATTTGAAAGGTTATCAAGGTTGGTTATATATATTTATATACGCTTATGCCGTCCATTACCAAATATTCGTAAATATTTACATAATATATATTATGCAACGTCATTATACATCTAATTGTTGCTTTATAAAAACAATTAATTTTTAAATGTACCTTATATTATTATAAGGCCGGTTTATGGACATACCTATTTTATGTTTAAACTGCATGTATCAGCTCGCAGTAACATTATTCAAAACTAACTATAAGTTTTCGTAATAATCAGAGGCACAGTGATTAATTTGAACATAAGACCAGCATTATGTGGACATGACCTACGATAGGTGATCTCTCAGAGATAACGAACAGACGCTGTAGCTGTTATTATATGATTACTCTTACTCATGATCATTGAGTCGGAATCTATAAACGACTGCGAATAAATCCCTCTGGTGGACCTTCTACTATTTGATCTATAGAAGATGACTTAAAAAACATAAAAAAAATAAGTATAAATATTTTTTGTGCATATAAAAGTATAATAAACGACGGAAATTAAGACCTATATATTTACTCTTACAATATAACTTGGTATGTTCAGTGTAATGTGTAAGTTATGGTAGGTAATGCGAATCACACTAAATACTTAAGTAAGTCCAATGTTAATATTACGTCTATTATATGTCAAGTGCATCGTTCCCTAAAACATTTAACACAAATCTAAGTAAGTAATGATACAATAAAGGACGAACAATATAATCAATAAAAGAGTAATATATATTCAATGCAATACATTGTTTACTTTGTCAGAACTCGACCTAGGCAAAAAGTGACTATAAAACGCGTACAATCTTATAAATTATATTATACATAACAAAGAAGCTATATATTACAGAGCCGAAGGAACAAGTTAACCTTTTTTAAATCCCGTGGGTTTATTGAGCTCTACGACTCACAGCGAGCAAATCTGAGGCTTTATCGTGGACGGGCCGAAACAATTCGATAACATTAAATCTTTTTAATTTTATGTAGTGATACTGTTTTGCTGAATTTTTGTATGTATTGATATGTAAATGTAATTTTTGGGACCTTGGCGCCAATTATTGGGTATTAACTTTTTTAAAATTTAATAACACAAATGTTTACAGAACATTAAAAAAGATTATTTAAATCCTTGGACGTGATTAAAATTTAGAAAAACGTTTCATAAATACATTTTTAACTGTCACAACCTTATCTCTACTTTCACCTGTCAGTGTTGTTATATAATTTGCAGATTTTATAAGATTTTATAAACTGGAAAAATGGTTTTTAATAGAAAAAAAATAGATCAACTGATTTTGTTTACTCTAAAAGTACTTGTCAACTAATAGCATTCATGTAAAAACGTTATTTATATATTTTTATTAACTTTTAACTTATAATATTTTACTATATAATATAACACTGTGATACTTCTGTTTCACGGATCAAGTTAAATTAAGTTTCCGATAGCATAAGACATGAGCCGCGGTCTTCAACTTACGTTTGTTTATTGTATATGAAGACATTTATACGGAGTCAATAAATTAAAGAACCTTTGATAAATCAAAGTATATGACTTCGTTTATGTTAAAGGTTATTTTTTATTTAAATGTGCAACTAGTAGATTGAGGTTATTATTTTTTAATCTTACTTTATTAACTTGCTTATTGAGTAACACTCAAATCGTTCTATAGTTATAGTTAGATATAAGGTACTGTCGACTTTAAATAATTATGTAATTTAACGCTGTTTCATTAAATCAGAAAATACAAACAAATCTAAAGCGCCTCGAGTGCGCTACCAGATATTTCCCATCTTGCTATTTAACAATTAATTTAAAAATATATATTTTGGTATTAACTTCAAAAAAATTAAATGCTTATACATATATAATGAGTTATCCTAAAGTATAACCAGAGCCGCAGCGGTTATTATTCAATTTGAAGATAATCCTTTGAGATTCAGCTTTTTCAGTTTCCTCATTAATTATTTTCTAAGTTGCTTTTTTTTATTATTGCTATTGTGTATTTTCCTTATTAAATATGTTTATTTTACTACTCTTCATTGATTTTTAAATGATTTGGAAAATGATTTTACATAATTTTCAAACTCTTTACTATTAATATATACATTTATATTCCGCATACAGTTGAAATATTATTTCTTAGTCTTTATTTAACTCTGTTTATTCACTAAATACTAATAAATCAGTAAAAAAGAAAGAACAAGAAGAAACAAAGAAAGAGTAGAGTAATGTAAGAAAAATAATAAAATATAATATTGAGATTTGAATTATGGAATAAACATAAATGTATGAAGATAGATGAAACCTACTACAATTCAAATTAATATGGTTTTGTCACCGGGTAGAAGCAAGGGCCAGGGGGTCGGCTCGCCCTGATCTGATGATGATACCTGGAGTCGCTGTCATTGGTCTGGCGACAGGGCGTCGATTCGCCTCCTCCTAGATTGCTGGATCAACCGGTGGCACGCACGGAATGCTGAGGCTCAGCTAGATTTATAGTCACAATTTTTTATTTTACATATCTTTTCAAACCTGGGAGGTCTGATAACTCGTTAAAATTGTAGTCTGGATAATAATTACCTCATCAATATAACACAAAGGTTGAAAAATTATTAGAGTATTTACATACGAGTATATCATAAAATTCACAATAATCAAATAGAAATGGATGAATGATATTAAATAAAAAACCAATTCCTTAGATAGTAAATATAAATCTTGTAGATCATATCTTGTTACATAAATATTCCCATATTTTTGTTAAATGTTTTTGTTTCCTTACAGATTCGGTTGCGATTGAAAAAATACCAACGTGGCAAAACGGAATCAAGCTGTGAATATAAATAAAGAATATGAATTCACTTTTAATCGCTGCAACAGTTTTACGACGGCTCTTTTCCATCGACGGACGAGTTTCAACGAGTGAACATAAATGTTAATTTATCGGAATTAAATGTAATTTTCAATTAACTCTTTGTTTGTATTTTAAAAAGTAATTCAAATTCAGTGATAATAATTCATTTCAATGTATAAAAGCTTGTAATTTTTCATCAATGTTTGTATTATAACGTTCTCACGTGAAAGTATCGTCCAACTTCACCGACAACCTTTTTAGTTTAAATAAGTTTACTTATTTTTAATTTAGGGTTATTAATTACATTCCTAAAAAACAATAGATTATCATTTTAAGAAATGCAAAGTTACTAAAATAATATTTGAAATTATTTATAAACACTGTAGCTGTACTCGTGCGTAAAAAAATTATGCGTACTTTTTAGACAATTTCATAAAATTAGCTTGGTCAATTGGCTATATATATATATAGTAATATTTTTTTTGCATTAATATATCATATATTCCAGCTTTTATCGCAATACATTTTAATACTATTCTTTAAACTTTCAATTAATGTTATTATTCTAATTTGGACTACTAGCTTACTGTTATGGACTAATTTAGCTACTTTTATCACGCCTATCACTTCGCCATTCAAATCAAATACAGCCAAAATACAATTTTGGCTTTCTTACCTATCGAATTCTTATTATTATGTACTGACGTCGACAACTACCAGTTTAATTATATTCTTCTACATTACTGTTGTTAAATTGCCTTACTTGTGAGTAAATATTGTCAAAATGATGCAAAATTGTATTGACTCGTCAAACATTAACAATGATTATTGAATGTATGTAATCAAAAAGTTATAAAAGTTAAAAGTTGTAAGTTCGTTCTAGTTGATTAAAAAACTCCTACTAGTTCATTCAAATATTCATGAATTTATGATGTCTTATATCAGTAAAAATTACAAAAATTATTTACAAATAAATTTTCACATATGTATATGTTTGATTTTGAATTGTGTATATGTTTTTTCATTAATAAACGTTTTTTAATGCGTTTATATATTGGTGGATAATTATCGGTTGAAATGACAGTTTCTGTGGTGTCATTTCGTTTTTGCTTAACAATCCAGACAACCTTTAATATGAAAACAAATAAATTTGCTTTATTTTACTTTTTGTGTATTAAAATGCTATTGTAAATATTATATTAAATTTATAACATTCATACACAAAATAGAATAATCAGAAGATACCTGACAAACGGTGAGTACTATTGCGTCATTTCCAGAATAAGAAAAGTAGCCATGTAAAGGTAAATGATATTTTACAAAAAAAATTGTAATTAGTATAAAGCAGTAACTTGAATGTAAGGTATTTTGGATTGAATTTTAACATTATCTGCCATTTTATATATCTTCAAAAATATTGTATTTCGGAGTCAGCAGACGGTGACGGCGGAGCCATAGGGCCGTATCATTTAGACTCGGTAGTGCCTGTATTGTAAGATAACAACTATTCCACTTTATCTGTACATACTACAGAATTACAACTATACCTTTATAACACAAACTTACAACCTTACCTTACCATTATACATCTACTTGCTACCTTAGTCCTATAACAGAAACTCACCAACTACTCAGGGCAAACCGACAGTTTCGTATCAGAGAAGTGACCAGGTCCGCGCCTCCAAGTGAAGTGTCGCAATTATTAATGACGTCACGCGGCTTCCCCACTACTAAGCAATTAGTTGACGGACTTTTATTTTTAAAATATCGTGATCTACGACATATATTTATATTAAAATATGACTATAATATTACTGATTGTAAAGACTGGTAGTTTATACCGCATGTTATTTCTGTTGATATAGACGAAGCCATTATGAGCACGAGTGAAGTGAGACTGGTTTAGTTCTATAACTTATGAAAAGCTTTGAAATTACAATTAAGAACAAGTTTAAATTTAGTGGAAGAGTTGAGGTGATTTTTTTCTGAGTGATGTTTTGTCTTGCATGGAGAGGCCATATTGTATAATATGCTGAAATTGAAATTTTAATTAGTTTCAGAGTCAAGAACTTAAGGAGCTTTATTGCTGCCTACAATATTTCGACCGACAAACTTATAAGAAAAAAATAATTTGCTAATGTTCTAGTTATCGTATCTTGTAACCATAAAGAATCTTCAATTTTATAGTAATATGTAACTGTGCTAAGAATGAAACATGTACGAGGTGTGGTCAAAAACATTTCGCAAATTTTGAGGTACATGTGCCTCTCACTTATGATAGAGAAGTTCGGCCATTTTGAATAATCAGTTAATTGTTGACAGCTGCTTTACTTGCACGTGTTTTAGTTCGTCTTTAATTTTTACCTATTCAAAAAATTGGAACAAAGAACCAGTATCAAATTTTGTGTGAAAAACGAAATTAAGTGCGTGCATTCCGAATGTTGACTGTGGCATACGGAGAAGCTACTTTGGACAAAAGCAACGTTTATCGGTTGTACAAAATGTTTTCAGAAGGCCGAGAAGATGTGAACGACGAAGAGCGTGCCGGACGCCTGAGCAAATCAGCAATAGACGAAAAAATTGATGAAGTGAGGAAAATGGTATTTTCCAATCATCGAATCGCCGTTAGAGAAATTTCCGAGAATTTAGGCATATAGATCGGCTCCTGTCATTCGATTTTAATCGATTATTTGGGAATAAGACGGGTCGCCGTAAAATTATACCAAAATTGCTCAATTTCGATCAAAATGTACGCGACTTCTTGGCCAATAACAACACACTAATGATACCGCAGCCACACCAGATTTGACTCCAGACTTGCCCCCGTGTGCCATTTTCTTGTTCCCGAAACTGAAGAGGCCCATGAAAGGACGACGCTACGCCACGATTGATGAGAAAAAGACGGCATCGAAGGAGGAGCTGAACAAGATACGAAAATTTTTTTCTTGAAGTGTTTCGAAGATTGGAAAAAACATTGGCATAAGTCTTTAAGATCCGGGGGAGATTACTTTGAAGGGGACAAAATAGATATTCACGAATAAATAAATAATTTTTGAAATACACATAATTCGCTATACTTTTTGAACACACTACATGTTATCCCTTGAGATATTTTATAGTCAACTCCAATGTTTGTTGATAATCTATAAACATAAACTTAGAAAACCATAAAATATTTTATAACTTTATATTCTATGAATTAATATTCGTTTGTTAATCAATACAACAAACGTTATTTATATACTCGTATTATACTTCCGTTAATTAAAAGATCCAATATGAATTTCACGAAGTTAAGCACATTGAAATAAATTTTTGAATAGGCTGAATAGCTTTTGTGTAAAACAAATGTTTTTTTTTTTTTGAACAAACTATTCGAACATTTGTTGAATTTACGTCCTGGTTCACATAATACAAAACGTGCAAACAAAATAATTCACTCAGATATATTATATGTCGGAGAAGCATTATTTGTTACAACCTTGGTAGACGTCATCGAAATAAAGGCGAGCACAAAACATAAGATCTCAATTTTTTTGCAATATTATTGTCCATTTTTAAATTTCGACCGAGCAGTCGTTCGGAGCACCGATCTTAATATTGTCTTTTCTAATTTTACCGTTACAATCAACCAACTCAATCACTCCATTGACATCTGATCACTTTAAGCAGAAAACCAAAGCGTTTTAATGATAGCATCCCTTTGAACGAGGTCGCGGCTCGTCCTCTGTTCTGATTGGATATTGATTGATAAAAGTTACTTAATATTGAACACCTCCGTACAACAAAATAAAAAAATAGAGACAGATGGGGAAGTATTTTTTGAATTCTTTATAGGGTTAGACTTACGTTCTTCAGAAAGTTGCAGTAGAGGAGTAAAAAAATGCGTATTTAATATGTTTAGGTTAATAGTATTACTAGGATTATTCTGAAGTTCACCCACACCCATACATTCTTAAATTTTATATCTGTCTGTATCTCGTAAGGTTATGAATAGTCTAAAAATGTGATAATGAATCCCAACACTATTGCAGATACTGTGCAGTTTTTTTGTGGACAGCCATACTATATTGCGATGGATTCTTTCTGCAGATCTTATCTGCTACATCCCGTTAAGCTAAAAATATTGTGACTTATCAGCTTTAATAGCATAAGGCTTGTAAAAATAAAATGTTTCTGCATTGAAAATAGACAGTTTATCAGACTGAAATTATATTGGCAACGATCAATTTATTGCTAATGAAACGGATATAAGATCATTTATATTTCATTATTTTTAATATACTACGTATAGAAAACGAATGATACACTCAGATGCTAGATGCCAACAATATAATTAAATTTAACTTTGCTTAGTTCACACGTATTCACGTATGTCATTACAAATAACACGCGTCATCATTCGCACACTTAAATATGACGTATGACCCCACGGTGATTACAAGAGAAAGATATGGGAATACATTTTGGGAATATTAGATGTCCGAAATAAATAAATCAATAAAAGTCTTCCTCTGACTTTTATTGATTTATTTATTTCGGACTTAGGTTCAACCTAAGAATATTTAATTTATTCGTTATCAATAATATTGTTTTATTGATGTTTCCTAAAAAAAATAAATATACTTTTTAATAAAATTTACGAAATACTATTATAATGAGCTTTTTGAAAAATATACACATATAACACAGGAGCTGGGGTGAGTTCTATGACCGTTTATTTAATTTTAGTAAACAGATAAGGATTTGTTATCTTTAAGATATTAATTAAACTAATCAATATAATTTAACAGTTGTAGCAATTTTCTAACAACGCGAATATGTACAACACGGTGTTAGGTTATCCCGCAGGTGTCTAAGGAAAATGCGTGGCGTCTTACATATTGCGGACCCAAGTCATTGGGACAAGGGTAGATGGAAGATGGATGATCTTTAAGACGGTAAAAATAAACAAACATGATGACATTTTTAAACTATTTTTTTTTTGTAGGAATACGTCAAGCTTTGGTGCGGAAACTGTTTTATAAAGATTTTTTTTTTAGTGTTTTTCAGATTTTGTATATCTTACTTAAGTTATGACAAGTATTTATTTTTTTTGTTTTTAAAGAATGTGTTAGTTCAGTAAAAATAAACCGACAAAGTTATTTATATTCGATTCAATTTCTAAGTGTAGTTTGTAGGTACTTACGATACAATACAACAATTTTATTTGTTAAATTATTTTCATTAACGAGATGTAGAACTGAATATTGTGAGAGTTACCTATTCAAATAACTAATAATATAAATTAGTTCGTTAAAAATACTTGTATAGATATTACAATATTATTCAGTGTTATAGAAATGGGTATTTATCGGTATTCATTAGATGAGATATCAAAAAAAAATACATCATTATACTATTTAAACATAAGGCCACGGGCACATGTGTTATAGCGGCCATGGTAGGCATTTGTACATAATAATAATATAATTTACGTTATATAAGTTACATTATACATAAGAAAACAATCTATTAATATAAGTATAAAGTATTTAACTACAATTAAATATTTTTTGCACGGTTTCACTGATATTTCATTACATGTTATACCCTTAATTATATTATAAAGTAAATCTTTATGCTTAATTCTAGAATGAAACTTAAAGCTATGGACACATTCATAGCAGAATAATTGTCATTAGAATATATAGTTCTTGAGCAGTCTAGAAGTACATAACCTGTTCTAGGACACGATTTTGGTGGAATTTGTCATTTTTTATTTTATATGTTTCATTCAATTAATCTTGAGGTAATCCTGAAACATAGAACTCATACTTTCTTCGTTCTTTATCACTTCTAATACTATTTTTTTATTCTACTTTTCAACGAGGACTTTTAATTGTTCAAAAATACCAAAGGCTTCATTTATTATTTTAGAAAAAAAATTACACCATCTTTGTGGGTACTCCAATAAAAAATAGAGTATAAACACAAACCCAAAGGTCCACATATGTTTTAGTACTAGTACACTTAAAAGCTCTACTTGAGTTATTTGAAAAACATCTCTTTAGTTTGTTTCTGGTCTGGTCTCCGGGATGTTCATAAATCTACTGTGCCTTTAACGAATATTTCTGTACGTTCAAGGTCACACAGCATTGTCTGACAGTCATAGCGTTGTATATTCATTGTATATCTAGTTGAAAATAATATTTAATTGCATATAATACCAATAAGTAATAAGTTAATACTTAAATCAGATATATAATGTACGTGGTACTGCCGTAAATTAATATATCATGCGCCACATACTATTCGTATAACATTTTTTGTCCTCCCTTGGAATCGCTATAAACAGTCGTCAAATTACTTTGCCAATTTGCAGTACTTTACTACTTTTCTTTAAAATCTACTGTTTTATTAAGTTAATTGTAAAACAATATTTTTATTATTTCTAATTTGGCTCTCCTACCTGAGCAGGTACATCACTCTGTAAATTTTAATCGAGAGTGCAGTAACGAGGGCCTTGCTCATATTGCCTCAGTCCGAACTACAACGATTTCATATAGAATTTAGTAACATCGACGTGGGCAACGATATGGTTGCTCGAGGGGCGTCAAATTTATTACAATATTATATTTTATTTTAAATTCAACGTATGGATATAACTGTAGTATATGTAAAACATATTTATAAAGTCATTATATTAAGAAATATAATTAATTCGATGATGTAATTAATTTATTTTTATATTATGTTATATAAATTAGAAAAGAAATATTTTTCCTTGACCATTCAATTTATAAAAGAACTTCATAGTGATACAAGACAGCAACTTCCTTCAGCCACTCCCATTCATTCTTATTTTATGTAATGTAACTTAATTTTATTAATTTAAATATTTACTTTTTCTTCAGATTTAATAATGAATTATGATGTTCAAATATAAGGAAATTATCTTAATGATGTTCAAATATAAGGAAAGCGATCAAATGAATTCAATGAAATAAATATTCTTTTATAGAGTAATAACTGAAATTGTATGTTATCTAGTTCAGGCTATTTATCCTTCTGACACACTTAATCGCACTTCATTATATAAATGATGAATAGCGGTCACCACACATACGGACACGGCACTGTAAGATTTTATTATACTACGTATTGGTTGTATCGTTAAATAGTTTGTATAACCAATACAATGTAAATACAATACATGCTAATGAGTCAAGAGCTTTTAGGTGCTTTGAAATTAATAACAATAACGCAGTGACAAGCTGTCATCACCAATTAAAACAGCTCTAATAACTAGAAATTAATTTTAAACCTTTTGCTAAAAACGTAAATACGGATTCACTATTGTAAGTTTTATCTGTGGGAAATATTTAAGTATTTTAATTCTTTGTTTTTTGAGTAACTCGATTATTTCTATTTAATATCATATATTAATTAATAAGTTGTAAAAAGCAATAATATCTTTAGTTGCGTCTGTTTTAATATATGTTTGCGTTATTGTGAGCTTTTAAAATTGAATGTTCTTCTATTAGGACAAAATATTCGGTTGTTTAAAGGTTAGCCTTTGTGATTTCAGACCTTTTGAACCTTTCTGACGCTCTGAGTTAAAAACCACCCATCACCACATAAAAATTGTACCGTATTTGAATAATTGGACTATACTTAAGATTATGACATTTTTGTTTACATGGTTGCAAATTCTTGAGATTCTTGTACCATGGGTTTAGTTTTAATTGTAATAGCTTAGTTAAATAAGAACAAAACGTATATAACTTCTCAAACTATCTTCTGGATATTATTTAATCACATTTATATATTTTTTCAATATCTTTGTTGGGTATTATAAAATAATCTCATACTTCCTAATATATTATTATTCACACAGTTCGATAACTTTCCATAAATGTAAGCACGTTTAGAACACCACACGTCCAAAATATAATATATAGGTTTCGTTTTTTACGAACTTCCCCTACCTAAAGGCTACCTAAAAGAGACCGTTCTATAGCCACGGGGCCTATTGTACTGCTTTTTTTAAATATTTTTTTCTTTTGATAATTTGTGTACTATGGAGAATATCGTACGACATTAATGTAACAAATTCATTTCCTTTCTTTGAAGGTTATACAATTATATAATGATTGATAAGTAATAATTCAAGAATGATTGATAAGTAATAATTCAAGAAATAAATATTATATTCACTGAATAATACTCATTTTTATTTCTAATTAATTTCGTGAAACAACATAAACTCAATACTTCTTTTAATTGATCGTCCAATTAGAGGATTTTGTACGGTTCTCATCCAAACCTGTTAGGTTATTTTTATTACTTACTGTAATATTGAATACAATCTTGTGTCGACAATAGTCGTATAAAAATGTTGCTTTATTCAACCCCTAAGACGACCGTTTCTTGATAGAAGTCACACTTTCGTACTTTTCACGAATAAAACATAATTATCATTGTTATTTTTTTATCATATAAATTTAAACGACAAGTTTTACATTATATAATATGGTACAAAAAAATTTAGCTTCATTGCATAATTACAAATATTTCACGGGTTTATTTAGCGAATTGCATCAAAGTCTATGTAAATTCTCGCTCGAGAGTTCAAGTAAATACGGTCGCGAGTTAATTAAAGGTACGGTGATATTACATCGCACCGGTATTTGTTTACATTGCGACCCTTAATGTGTAAACAAATCAGCAACTCAATTGATTAAGGAATATAAAAAAAAAAACTATATGTAATTTCTCAGAATAAGTTTAAATGATGCATTTATTATTGTATTTAATCCATTGAAGTTTCAAAGGCCATATAAATATGGCTTGTTAATTTTATGGCGCGCTAGTTAAATGAACAATTACTTTAGAGTAATATATAACAGGTATTTTCGTTTCGACGGTTAAAATTGTTGTTTTTAGTTTGTGTAAATATGTATACTTATTCTATTATCTTACGATTCTTTTTCACTTTTACATCTTTTTATATTTATCACTTTAAGGAAAAGATAGAATGGTCGCTGTCATCAGATTTGTAGACTCTCTACAGCCCTCAGCAGACAAAACAGGCAGAAGATATTGCAGTCATGATTTAAAGAAACACACTAATACCGCTCAGGCTTTTCTGCTCATTAAGGCTTAAGTAACAGAATTATAATATTGTTTGAAAATGTCTTTAAACATATGTGGTCATGTTAGGCTTATTTAAATAAATCAAATAAATCGAAAGAGGGAATCAAATATTGATAATTTCATAACTTTTAAGAACATATAATATACATATATATATATATTATATGTTACGGTGTTTAAATAAAATATTTTTTACAATTCTTATGAAGGTCACAATAATTATTAGTGAATACTATCATTGTCGTATATTCTATTAACTAGTTAATAAATTTTATTCCCACGTCATATTAGCCTAAACGTCCACATTTCAAACTAACAAATAAACTTTATATATGTCTTATATTTATGAGTTTTCTTTCATATTTATAAAATATATTTGATCTAATTTTCATCATGGCCGTCGTCTCAAATATTTATCTTCAAGCCGACAGACAGCCAATACTTTGTCTCTCTTAATGTTATGTGAAACTAAATTGCTTAAAGAACTTACGATTGTCATAAATAAATGGTAGGACGATATTGCCCTATTTCTATTTTAGCTCCGTTATTTCTACTCGGTTGGAAATAATATTTAAATATTGTAATATTGTCTGTGGAACGATAAACTAATTACACACTTGACAAGAATCATATTTCATTCTAAATGCATAGATGGACGATTTATTTATTGATATATCAAGTGATCAGTGTTCGTATTCGTATTGATAATTAATACTAACACGTTTGCATAGAGTTTAAAAATAAACTCTATATAATAAAACTTATATATTACTTTATAAATTATTTTTATCAGTATTAGGCCCTTTTCATGAAGAATGTGTATACATTTATAATGGACACTATGGAAGCGTTGTTACATAATATAAGATGTAAATAGGCTAATATTTCGGTAGATATTTATTTTGTATTGGCGTCGCTACGTACATCGGCAGTGGGCAGATCGCAGCCGAATTCATCGCCGTTCGGTTGAAAGGTTTTTAAGTGGAGAGCAAGCAATCAACCGTAGTATACCGATCTCGCGCTTGAACGATGACAGTTGAAAATGGCATTTGGAATTTCATTACGAACCCAGAATGAAATATATACTTATCTTAAATATTCTACGACTAAGACAAACAAGAAAAAAGGAATAAAAATATTTAACTGTTGAAAGCGGAAATACGATAAAATTTATTATTTGTATTAATAAAATGCAGTTGTAGTAAGGTAACAAATTAAAATTAGTTATTTCTAAATTGAACAGTAATTAGCAGACATTTTAAGACTTGTCTTGTGTTATAGTCTAAAAATCTTTTAAAATAATATTTAAATTTTTAAAACATCTCTAGCAATCTTCTCTAGCAATTTTTAATCAATTAACCAAGCAATCGATTACTCTGTTTCCAGAATAAATTCTACGTCATTTTCAGTCCTCTTAAGTATTGAAAAGATAGATAAAATAATCGTGATATTGCTTGAAGGGTATAAAGAATATTCTGAATAAAACAGGGCCCCAAAAAAAAAAATATTTTGCAAATGTATAGTTACATTGAAATTAATCGTAACAAAATATTTTCTATATTCTTACAGTTCAGTATCGACACCCATACTTGCGTTATAATGGTAAAGGGAAGGCTAATATTTGTATATTTATACTCCTTGATATAATAACATTTTATTCATCGTAGATTCTTACTGTAAAAACTTGTGTAAAAAGTAAATTATAACTTGTGTAAATAGTAAATTGTAACTTGTGTAAATAGTAAATTGTAACTTATGTAAATAGTAAATTGTAACTTATGTAAATAGTAAATTGTAACTTGTGTAAATAGTAAATTGTAACTTATGTAAATAGTAAATTGTAACTTATGTAAATAGTAAATTGTAACTTGTGTAAATTGTTGTTGTTGTTGTTGAACAGTCATAATGGTTTTTCGTCCATTTTTTTTATTAAGTTACGGGTTCATTCACAATGAAGTATGGAATATTCTGGCAAATTTCAAGTTACCCTAAGTTAGTAAAACCTTTTATTTTACAATACTTGTAGAGCAGAGTAGAAAAAATATGAAGGTGGTTGGAAATCATCAATTTGAGTGTAAATTTAAATTTCTTACATTGTCTTTTTAATCATTCAATTCAAGTCATAAGAAACATCCGTCCTAACAGTTTTCTTATTAATAGTAAGTAGTAGTCTATTTAATAGTCACCGCATGCACTGCTCATAATATTTTTTCTTCTTCCTTTCATAAAAGTATGACAAGTTCAGCTATTTGAATAAACCTCTGTTTGTAAGAAAATTCCCCTTATTGTGAAATACCAGACTTTATTGTCTATGAGATTTTTAAGTTGGAATGAATTTTTCAGTTTTTTTTAGATTTTGATATTTGAAGAACTTCTCTTGTTACTTTTGAAAGATATAATATCTGTTCTAAGAAACTCGTAAAAAAGAGCCACAAAACATTATACAACATGTTCATGAAAAACTCACAGATTATTGATTGTTTTCATAATAATAAATTCCTTCAAAATATGAAAAAATCTTATCTTTATAACTATTCCTTCGCTTGGAAACGGATACCGCAGCCTCAGTCTTGGAAAAGTAATTCTAACATGATTGATATGAAGTCATGTAAACAATGTGTTTCAATTCCAGTTCGGTATAGTACTAGATAAAAGAAGACTTATCAAGTATGAATAAACATGTTTAATTATAAGACTTTGAGATTCTTTGAACATAACTCTTTTGTAAAGTCATGATCATTATTTTAATGTGGCGCGTTGCTAAAAGTAATTAAAAACAACATCTAAACATGTTATTTCACGCGCAATACATTACTATAATATGTCTACCTTGGGACGTAGAAACTCATTGCGGCAAGATTTTGCTAATTCTAAGAAATTGAAATCGAGGCTTTGTATAGAAATTTCTTTCTTATGGAAGTAAAAAACATCAAATGGTATATTGAAGTTTTTGATGAAATAAAATTCTTTTAAAACAAATAAATTGACTTTGTTTACGATTATAATAAAATTATTAATAATGCTTCGCTCTGCCTGTGCCTCATTTTAACTAAATCATCGACTACTGCGGCTCTAACACGCTCAGCGTGCTTAATGCACTGTCATAGCGTGACCGAACACCAGTGCGACTCGCCACAAATATGGTCTGTGAGCGGCCGTGAAACAGTTATGTTATTTTGTCATTTACATATAACAGGACCATTTATGTACCACACTTATTAACTATATGCATTAAAATGGATTACAAACCGTAACAACCATATCTTTTTTTTTAATATTGACGCATTAAAGTTAAATTAAAAATAGTTTTTGAACCCTGATCTGATCTATAAATATGTACATAAAATACTAAATCTGAGCGGTCAATTCTTAAGATAGGCGAAAAACATTTTGTAACCCACTCAGACCATATATATCGAACAAAAGTAATTATATTACATTTTTATTATGTAGTTAACTTAAACATCTTTTACGCATGGCATCTTTTAATGACATGAAAGCCTCTCAGAAAACATACCAGAGGTGCCGCAGCAGCATGTCAATCCAAACAGCACTCTGAATGCATTGTTGTACTGGACTCTCAAGGCGCTGTACACACGCTGCGTATATCTAACCCAAAGTGTAAAAGGATTGACAATATGCCTTAGGTCAAGGTTACTTTTATATGATCAGTACTCCGTGCAAACCTTAGGGCCAGCATGTTACAACGCACGGTCAACGCTCTGCGCCCCCGTTTCAGATAATCTCAGTGATGATAATATCACTGAGATTATCTGAAACCCAATGACCCAGATACTTAAAGCGTTCTACTATATTTAAAGTAACACCTCCAAGATGTAGAGGAGGCATATTCGTATAAGCTTTCTTTTCTCGCTTTGAACACCAGAACTTCGCTCTTTTTGATTTGAGTCCCTGGGGTTCAGCGTACCTCTCACAAATAAATATCAACTTGCGGAGCGAACTGATAGATGGAAGATCAACAGCAACCTCAATACTGGATCAATCTTTGTTGCTAAACATAACAGACTATGAATAAAATAAAAAAAAATAAACTTAAATAAATAAAGAAAAAAACCTAAACCCGGACATCTTTAATTTTATTATCTTTGTCAAAACCACCTTTAAAACTCACAATAAATAACATTTTACAATAGATACATATTGTTCTATATATCCCAAACATATAAGGTATTTGTTTAAAATTCTATCTCAAACAACAATATGAACTAAATGTAAACTAACAATAAATAACGTTTAACAAAAAATATCCATTAATCTGAAATAGATAGATAAAATTTGAGGTATTTTAAATAAAATCTATCCTGAAAAATAATAGGAACAAAATGTAAACGAATGATAAATAACGCTAAACAACATATATCCATTAGTCTGTAATGGATACTGGAAATTAAGGAATTTAAGAATAGTGCCCAATGACAATACAAACCCTGCTTAACCTATGGACCTTGCTGGACCTATGTTACATTCCATACAACTCAGTCGTCCAGACGAAATATATTCTAAGCCTTACAAATTTTAAACTAAGGACAATCTAAGTAATAACGAAGCTCCCCTCTAGATTAAGCAGCAAGTAAAGCAGTATTATTGTATCCAACTCCCAATCCCAACATATTATATATTTGTGAAAAAAGGATACTCAAATGGATTTTAAAATCTTAGTTCCAAAATATGAAATTCGGAAGGTTCAAAAGACACATTAAAACATTATATTAGAGATTATACCAAAACATAACCTTTGTTGTAACATCTTAAAATAATTAACCGGACATACACGACAGACTTTGAATCATTAACAGAAGAAATATGTGAAATATTAAATCCGCTATGTAAAGTGACTCCTTGGACAATAAACTTATTCACTAAAGAAGAACCCAAAATAGATATACTTGAACCTGAATCTTACGAACCCTAATAAGGCGTATTATAAATGGACATAGTTATATTATGAGGTCTTATACCATACCACGTATTATGTTCTGTAGCAACACTAGAAGTAAAAAAGAGTGAAATTTGATTATAATTTTGATACTCAAAAGGACCAAAATTAAATGATCTTTTGAAGAAAGATTATTTAGTCTTTTTGAAGCTGGGGAATAATTTTTATTACACTTAGTGCAAGTTGGTGTATTAACCCCCTTATTGCCACACTTTAAAAAAGCTACATAGTTCGACTTACATGTCTTGAAAGTGTGAGACTCAGTTTGTCAAACAGTCACTTAATAATTAAGGATCTCATTGTGAAATCTTTCACATCATATTTAGAATAGGTTTTAAAATTATCAAAAGATAAATCAAGAGCTAAGGTATCATTAGTAACCCTAGGTGGTTTTAGAAAATTAGAAACTTAACAAAAATTATATTCAAGACATATCCTTATCATTAAGTTTTTTGATTGTCTTAATACTTTCAAGAGCATGCGATTTAATTAGATTTGGACTTAAATTTTGTCTCATAATATTTTTTAATTACTCAACTTTTGAAACACTATAAGAAAGACGACTTAAATAATTCAGTGTAGTTGCAATAAATAAAGAAGGTGGTTCTGTAAAATCCTGTGTATGACGATGTATTTTAGTCAGGAGTCTCGAATCGAATCGAGGAGTCAGGGATCAACATAACGTAATGGTGTGAGCTCTTCAATAAGTTTCTCCTATAAAGGTAACGAACCACATATTTCAGATTTTATCCTACGACACCAGATTAATGCATGTCCACTAAAAAGTCCAACAGTAGATTTAAAAAAAAAATCCTTGCTAATACTACGAGCTGAGCAAAGCTCTAACTAAATATAAATGAATACAAGATTTACTAGTAAAATAAGGAAACAAATTTCAGGCATTTCAACAGTTTCAGCCAGGATACAGGAAACCGGGACAACCAGAACGACGCCACGAAGTTTCACTTCGTCACAACTGACCAACTTAAGGGCTAGCAACATACTTACACATACTTTATGTTTTCCTGTATTGCATTTTGTTCTCAATTTCGTCCAAATTCAAAGCCCTCCTAATATATTATCATAGCGTTAGCTTGTCCACTCCCAATAGCGTTATTGATAACTCAATAGAACAAGTGACTTGTTAAATATATATATCTATGATATATATAATACGGGATAATAAATGGAATTATTAATAAATTTGTGTATTTATCGTATGATTGTAGAAGAATATATTTATTATGGAAAACTTCGTTAATATATTTTCAAAAGCAAAAATTTATTTACATACGTATTAAAACTAGCTCACACAAAAAAAGATTCCATTCATTTATCTACATTATAATATTATAGTATTATGTTGTCATTAAACAGAATGGAATGTTTGTTAAAAAAATATAAAAACAAGTTTATTTACATTAAAGTTTCACTAGAAACTGCAGTAATGTACAGTATTCATGAAATTTACTAATCGATTCAAACTTCCATCCCGTATGCAATAACTGCACACGCAGCAGTCCTCTAACAGAATACAAGGCAATGGATTGAAACTGCTGTCATTTAAAATACTATATTTACGAATCACGTTTATATGATGAATAACATTTAACTTTGCCTATGTGGATACGACTAATGAGTTTGAGTTAAGTTAGCGCCCCAAAGTATCGACAACACAAACACGGGCCCTCTGTAACTGGAACGAGCGAGCGAGTCAAACCACGTTGTTTAGTTACTACTTTATTTTACTTTTGTGAGGTAAGAATTTATTTGTTTATTTAAAAGTACAAATTATTTTTGGAGTATAAATAAAAATTATTTTATTTATTTATTTATTTATTTAAATCTTTTCCACTTTGAATAATTCTCAGTGATCACTTATGTACGTCGAATAGAGGTGTCAGGAGCCTCTTTTGATACCATACTTATCGAAATAAGCCCTTCTGCAAGAACACCCCTGAACTTAAAGTTAAAATTGCGCCCTAGTCTGAGAAGAACCCCACAACAAACTCAGCCGGGTGTTTTTTTTATTGTAATCACTGTTTCACAAATGTCAATATAAGTAAAATGAGCAATTTACGAACAACTAGAATCACCGCCTTAAATTCTCGTGGAAGGCCTAATAATTTAAGAAATAAAGAAATGAAAACACAAGAACCGTTGTCAGCAACACGACCAGTCACCGCAAGCAGTACCCGTTCACGAGCATAACGCAAGGGTCAGCCATCACCCCCTTCGCCATATTTGAGGGAGGGAGGATTTTAAACCATATATGCTGAAAATAAATAATTTAGTCCTTGAAATATTACTATTTTCATACATTAATTTAGGTTGGAAATAAATTTCAACTAGAAACGGCCGTGGAATGAATGCTGAGACAATATATTTATCGGCCGAGGGAAATGTTTAATTTGGAAAGGTAAGATAACTTTATTATTCCGAGTCAATTTGGACTATTTTTAAGTTTTAATTTATTTCTTAAACATTGGTTTGTTTAGTTAAAATAATAGTTATAAATAACTTGATCTACAAAATAATATTTTTATAATTCGTTTTGAAATTGCTAATAACAATTTCAATAACATAATAGTAATAAGAATAATAGGTTATTTAAGAATGTTTTTTTCTGCCTTTAGTCCAGTAAAATTATGAAGGAAGTGAATTTCATTTTTTTAGGGAAAAAAAGTAATGTTAAGAGGGGAACACTGAAAGCGAAACGGGGAAGTGGAAAAGTGGAAGTTTGTAGACTGAGCTTTTTAATTTCCCTATTAAAATATAACAGTCCTGGATCCCTGGTCCATTTTTACCATTTATTACTACCAAGCTGATTTTTTGTCAGTAGCATTATTTTGACTAAACACCCAACCATTTTCCTTACAACAATTTTGGTAAATGGTATCTAAAAGGGGTAGCAAGGATGATATATGTTGGTTTAACAAATTTCAAAAATGTATTGTTAAATTAATTTTTCTTTGTTTTTCTCAAAATAATTATTTAAATACACCGAGAAAATAATTCCCCTATAAATTCAAGATTCTATCAAAAGGCCTTTCCAACATCCATTATTAACAAGGCAATGAAAAATAAAAACTAACCATCTGTTCTTGTTACTATGAGTTACTTACTATTTATATTATTTAACAGCCATATTTTACCACAAATTGCGTGGTAGTGTAACCTGGTCCTTCATTTACGAAAATTGTTGTAACTAAAAAAGTTTGGCATCTAATCAAAATAACTCACGGAAAATCAATTTGTTAGTAAGAAAAATATGCCAGGAATCCTGTACTTGAATCATTTCCAGTATTTTTTTTACAACAAGTATAAATATTTGTACAAAAGCAAAATTGTGTCTGTCTAATGGTTATGTTTTTCTTGGTTTAATCACCAATCGGTTGTATTTATTTTTACGATATTATTATTATTAGAGTCATGTCATTACTATTTTCAACAAAAAAATTGCATCTCACACATTAAAGAACCAATCTAAAAACACGTAGCTATAACTTAATAAATATTATTTTTCATTAAAAGATTCGTAACAAATTATTCAGCTGTAGAAAGAAATATATTAACAATTTTTCTTGAAAAACTTAAATGAAATATAAATTATAATTAGATTTAATATTTTATGTATTTTTGACCTGAAATGTATGTTATAACTTTGGGCTCTACATTTTATAAGTTAAATACTCTGAGGTGAACTTGGAGGAATTGTACTTTATTTCTATTCAAAGTAATAATTGAAATGCGAAACGTATTTTACTTTCCTTGGTTCTTGTAAACTTTTTTGGTTTTTCACAGTTGCCTACTGAGTTAGTGCCTATGTTACTACGGATAACATATATTTGTGGTATTTTATTGTAGGCACAAATTAAGTTACTTTGTATAATATTTAATTTTCTTTTAAATATATTATATTTTAAAAATATTTTATTTCTTATCAAATTGTGACTGCACATCAATGGCCACATCTTAAAGTTTAAAAAACGTACTATAAAAGGTCAAAAAAACTTTTCTCCGTCTCAAAGAGTTTTGTTAGTTGTTGTTGTCAACATTTTAAAGTAAATCCAAGATCTTAAATATTCTCCTTTTTTTTCAAACAGTCTTTGTATTTTATATAATAAAAAAAAAAAAATCTTAAACAGCAATAAAATAATAATGTGCACTACATTTGGATTGGAATATTTAATAAAAATATTCTTGTGCTTTTTATTTAGCAGCTTAATATAAAAATTATACTAATTTTCTGCAAATATCTATCCATATTACAGAAAGTAAACATCTTAAAATAATGTAATAAAAATAATACATTTTTCTGCATTTTTATACTAACTGACTTTTTGAGATACTCATTGTCATCTATTTTGAACATAAGACTATGAGTAACAATATAAATACTTTTATAATATAGAAATAAGTTTTGTGTTTTATTTATTTTGTAGATAGTAGAGCCTGCGGGTAGACTGCATTTTGTAAACGGGTGGACTCGACCGGGAAGCACCACACTTACAAAATCACATATTTCGCGGAGGTGTCAACATATTTGCATCTATAATTTGAATATTTTTTTACTAAACATAATATGGATTTTGATTAGACCATTGGCACATTTGCTGCCCTTTCCAAAATAATAGGAGTATATTTTGTTTTATTTATTGTTTTAAATCGATAAAGCATCATTTCAGTCGTATATATTAACTTTTCTTCAATCAAAACTATAGGGAATTTATTTATGGTGCTGCTTGTACTTTTACTTTTAAATATTAAAAATAAATAATTTTAAAAACATCTCGTTATTTAAGAAGAATTGTTATTATTACGAGCAATTGGAAATATTACATGAAACTTAATATTGCGAAGTGAATTTCATAAAATTCGATTGCAGTTATAAGCGTAAATAGAAAAGCTGCAGAATTTATTGGTGAGTAAATATTTGGTAAAAATGTTGCTTCAAAGTAACTGGTATTTGAGTCTGGTTTGTGTTCTCTATTTGTTCAACGTTCAGCTGCAGGATGCTTCAGACAAACATTTATACAATCGCCGTACTTATATATTTAACTAGCTCTCCGACTGCCCGATATTTGGTTTTTTATTCCGAACTGACACTCTGCCTGACTTGTTTGTAAATAATCTCTTATCAGAACTGTAAGTAATAAAAATATGTCTGATATTGAGAACAAATGCAATTTAATGAAAATCTTTATCTCTTATACGAAATTAGAGAGAGTAATGGTACATCTTTTATAAGTGTCATTGTAAGAGATCGTTCGATAATACGTTTCGCTGTATATATTTGACTTAGTTAGACACTTAGTGCAGAATAATGTTTCTTAATCAAGTCATATTTTAATAAAAATATCAAATATCAAAGTTAATAATTAAAAAATATATAATCAAGGATTTTAACACAAGAAACAAATATTAGTCAAACGGACAAATATTATTCAAATATAAGTCTATAATACAATTTTAAGTAAAACGTACGTTTAAGTATATGATATCCATAATAAAACGTACTTCCATGTAAATGTTCATACGGGTGCAGGCGAGGCAGCTCTTGTTTTTGACCGTACAAGAAATTGAATTCCACCAAGTGCAGTCGCCGTTTACAGCGAGCTTTTAATATTTCATTCCGGCTTCCCTCGTTCAATTTACTAACGACTCCATAAAATAAATAGTATTAACTTTCATCAAAAACTATTTTATATAGACTTTTATAATATATAAAAATGTCGACATATTTACATATATATATGTGTATATATATCGCAAATTGTTATATATAAAAACGATATATTATTAACATACTCAAAGTTGATTTAAACTTACTACATAATTCATTATTATTTTACAATTGTAAAGCGGGACTTATTACGATCTTAAGGTTGAAAATAAGTAATATCTTAAGGAAAATATATACAACGAAATACTGTTTAATAATAATTGTATTGAACATTCTTTCTTTACTAGAAATCGTTTTAGGCATTTTAAAAGTGGACAAACTATTTTAGTCAAAGCAATTATTATTCGAACTTAGAGCTAGCATTACAGCTAAGAATGGCCATCTTGAAACCTTAGACTATATAACCAAAATATTCTTCTCAAGCCAAGTTATCAAAAATAAATTAATGTTTTGTAAAAAGATTTAATTTAAATCCCAATGTCATCTAGTTCAATTAATTTTATATCCAAAGCTTGTCTGTCGAACACTTAATATCCGACAGTCAATATTGCTGTCATTCCCATTAGTTCACTAGGCTAACAATTCTATTAGAACAAAGAGGTATTGCTTAAGATAAATAAGATAAATACTTACTTCTCTTACAATTGTTAAATAGAATCTCATCAAAGAAATTAAATTAATATATATTTTTTTATTTAATTAATAATTACCCACGGTATACCTCGTCCGCACTCCTTCGGACGTTTAATATTATTTGTAATATTTAAACACTTATAAATTGAGATTTTAAAACATGCCTAAAAGAAGAGGTTGCAAGTAAGAATGTTAAAAACTTTGCTAGCAAATCCTTTGCCTAGATATGTTTATTTTTTATACTTTTATTAATTACTGTGTTTAACAATATTATATAAATCTAAAACTATTGACTTATTTTTTTTTGTTATGTTAATGTTAACATAAATATTAGAAAAAATGAATATTTATGTTGTAAAAATTAAATGCCTAAAAGGTAAATTCAATTCATTCAATCAAACAGACATCCGTCTGTCACGAGCCCGGCTATTTCATAAGGCCAGGTTCCCGAGCACACTCGCTTGTAAACACTCGCCACACTGTCATACTTTTTTTACATTCGTGTTCTCTTCTCTTCACTTGTGGTGTGAGATATATGAATATGTGAATAATTTATATCCTACATTTATTTTGTAGAATATTTTTAGTTCTGAAACTTCAGTTGCACTGTAGCAGATTCAATAAACTTTAAAAAAATAAGTATAAAGGTAAATATAAAACATAAATTAATGGCATCAGTTATTTTAAAATATATAAAAACCTTTCGGCTTCTTAACAGGTTGACATGTCAGCAGACAGAGTCATAATATATATTGAATTTAGAATCAAATGGCGGATACTTTGACTACATGAAGAAATAATTCATTATTTTTTTTTAATCTTTTGTGATTATCAAAACAATAATTTAATAAATAAGAATTTTTAATAAAACTTCTGTAAAGATATATCTAAGAGACCAGTATCTACTTAAAAACGAAATGTAAATACAGGGAAAAGTTTAAATATTTTACTTTATTTCGAAATTTAAAACTAGAAAATGTAGCAGCAACATTTTACTTGGAACTGCACTCATAAAAATGAAGTTTGAAAACAGAATGACTAGGCATAAGACCTGACCATATATACTAGTACCGTAAAACTTATATAGTTTACAATACGATAATGTAAAAAAAATATATCACATTATAAACTAAAACTACGCTAGAGTAGAAGCAAGACATTTTTAACATCATAGTAAACTAATGTATGTAATAGACGGATAATAATATTAAATAGAATATATTTTATTACACATGTAAATTAAAACTGGACAATTATTTTATACAAAGTTATGACTAAAAATATACAAATTTCTTCTCATAAATATTTTATATGTAAGTAAAAACTGTAAAAAAATATATAAAAAATAAACGAATATAACAAGATTATTCAAACTTTTATTTGTTATATAACGTAAAACGATGACACAGAGATAGCTTTTTTGTTCTTGGATTATCTACGATTTCTGAAAAACTATTGAATATAAAGACAAAAATATTTTACTACACACTACTACACACATTTTTTTTATCTTCTCTAGATACATTACAACGAGAAAATTCCTGTCATGATAATAGCAAATATATTCCAACTATCTCTTGCCCGGAACTCTGTCCGCGAGGAATTCAGAACAAAGGGCTCGTAAGAAGCTCCTTCTCTAGAGCTTTTTTAGTCAACATTAGTTCAAAATAGTTCTCCACGAAAAGCCCTATCGTTATTATTTCAAGGGACCAAATACTTATAATATAGGCTAGATCCAACATGATAGTTATTTCTTAATATTGTTTAAGACATTTTTAGATTCTTGTAAATTACTTTCAAGATTACCTCCAACAAAAAAACTTATAAAGATTAAATCCTCAAATATACAAACTTTACCTCTTTATAATATTAGTAAAGATTAAGTTCAAAATATGAAATTTGTCATAGTTAAAGCTTAAATTTAAAAGAAGTGCTGAAAGATGAAAATGTTTTGTTGGAGGATAAAATTAATAAAAAAGGGGGCCATGGGCCGATTATCATAGTAGTCGGGACTTTGAGCGGAGCCGTCCTCTTGTTAATTTAGGTTCTGAATATATTATTACGTCGTTGATTGTTATTGTTTTGATTAAATTTAGGATAGGTTAATTACCACGTCTATTTTATTTCAAAGTTAAACCACTTTTAATCGCTTTTATCAAAAGTGGGATAACACACTTCGTCCATTTTACAATTTTTGTTTTAATTTTTTCTAAAATTAGTGATTTTGAGTGTATACAAGATTGCGAATATAACTTCCGGTAAGGTTGTTTTGTGTTACAGTGCCACACCCAGTTGAAACTCATAAGATTTTCCCCCGCCAAAAAAGTGATTAACGTGGCTAAAAAAGATTTCACTTTAAAAACTTTCTAACGATAAAAATAAATATTAATTTATGTTCAATAAACTCCTTGTTTGTATTATTCAAAATAATTCTAATTCAGTGATAATAATTCAATTCATAAAAGTGTGCATTTTTCATCAATTTTTCCTAATTACGTTATCACGTAAAATGATCGCCCGTAAACCGTCTTTACAGGCAACTATTTTTGAGTTCTAATTATTATTTTTTTATAATTTCTTCATTAATATTCAATATGAAGTTTAATCATTTCGAATAAGTTTTTTTTCTGCGCTCTTAATAACCTTTTCCTTTTGATATCGACTATTATATTACAGCTTTAATATTTTTTGTATCAAAATGTAACAGAAAAAAAACATGTAACTATATACTATTGAGCTAGGCTAATTAATTAATAAGACATTTGTCCAAAAATTTTTCTATATTTTTTTTTTAACTAAGCTTTTTAAATCGATCCAAACATACAAGGAATTACATAAGTATAATATAAGAGTATATATATTTAACTTAAGTAATTACAAAAGTGAAAATAAAGTTATTCTCAGACTAATCAGTACTGATTCTCGAAATTTTTCAATAATAATTTAAATTTAATAGGCTTTTTTGATAATTTTTCAAAATGATATGTAAGTTTGTGGATGTACTGAAATTTTTTTTTTTTTTTATTTGTACTCTGACCTCTGAAAATCAGTGTGAGACAGCATCAAATCCTCCGGTAACACTGCGAGCCCTACCTTTACTGGGCATGACTTTGTTTCTTTTGTTATTAATCCAAAATATTTATTTTTTTAAGTATATTTTTATGTTTCAAACTTTTTTTGTCCTAATTGCGATGTTGTAAAAGTCTTATGTAATTTGTTAATGTTATTATTCTTTCATATTTTCCTGTATTAACTATTATATGTTAAGAATAACAAGAATTGTTGCCATACTTCCGAAGTTAATGAGTATAAATATTTATTATTATGAGAGAGACTGTTTTCCTTGACGTAACTTTAGATTTAACAAGCCAACATTTTCTAAACTAAACACCGCAGGTCCTCTGAACACGTTCCACGCGGCTATAACCAGCTCGACTCGGTTACACGCTATTTGTGTTTGTATTCCGTATACTCTGGACGATAACTTTACTTAAACTCATTCACATTCAAACATGGAATTATTAAATGTCAGTAATATTTTTTTAAATTACTTAAGTTTTTTCTGTATATTTTATATTACTTACGTGGAAAGTGTTCTACTTTCAAATACTCTACGGTGAATTTTTTTTAACTAATGTTGCGTCATAAAAATGGGTTTTAAAATGAGCTCAAGTAATCAGAATTTATACTTAAATATAATTATTTACAGCTACTTGGAGCTTCAGTATTTATTTGAATGAATAAAGTATTGTCGAGTTTGGATATTACTAAATAAAAATCCTACTAGGATCGTTCCAGTGCTATGTTTGCAGTGTACCTACATCTTAATATACTACCATTCTTATAAATCTAAACATATACCTTCTATTATTTTTAGACTCTGGCTCAGGAACCCTGGGATTATGTTCGATAGAATTCTAGAACGAAGGTTATTTACTGCTGGCAAAAGTAAAGATAGTTTAAAAATTACATTGGAACAACAAATAATAAATATTTAGAAAATGTGCGTATACTGTGGTACTTATATCGAAATCTATACATACAATAAAATAATAATGAGGCGAAAATCGGAACATTATCAATTTTCTTAAACTATAACAACCTCCTTAGTCCTTACCAATCCGGTTTTCGTACCGCGCATAGCACATCCTCCGCCTTGCTTAAGGTTACTGATGACATCAGATATGCTATGGACAATAAATCCCTCACTATCCTCATCCTATTAGATTTTAGTAATGCTTTTAATACAGTGGATTTTGATATATTGCTTGGAATCATGCGCAGTCTTAACATATCTCCACCTGTAATTAACTGGTTTCATTCTTACCTGCATGGACGTCGACAGATTACCTGCGCTGATGATAATTTCTCAGATTGGGCTGAGCTTTCTGCTGGCGTCCCTCAGGGCGGCGTTCTATCTCCCATACTTTTCTCTATTTTTATTAATGAAATTACAAAAACTCTTTCTTGCCACTACCATCTCTACGCTGACGATTTGCAACTTTATAGGCATTCATCACTTGAAGATCTAAATAGTACCATTAAACTCATTAACTGTGACTTAAACTTTATAAAAGAATGGGCTGAGTCTTTTGGACTTTTAGTGAACCCCATAAAATCACAGGCCATTTTAATAGGTAGCAGACACTTTCGCAATAGGGTTGTTATTAATCAGCTCAGTAATATACTGTACGATAATTCGATTATACCCTATTCGGAAGAAGTTAAGAATCTAGGATTGATATTTGACAAATATTTATCTTGGACATCGCAAGTTAACAATGTGAGCAAGCGCATTCATCTGTCAGTTCACTCCTTGAAACGTTTACAGAATTTTCTACCATTGCGGACTAAAATTCTTCTAGCACAATCTCTTTTGTTACCCCTTCTTGACTACGCGGACATTTGCTATTTGGATGCATCTGAGGAGCTGCTTAATAAACTAGATCGTCTTCAAAACTTGTGTATCCGCTTTATTTTCGGACTAAACAAGTTTGACCATATTTCAGATTTCCGTCGTCAACTTAAGTGGCTCCCTATCCGTTTTCGCCGGAATATGCACATCCTAACCACGCTGTACAACGTTCTCTCTAAACTTGCCCCCCCTTATTTGCATGAACGTTTTCAACTCTCACTTCCCAGTAGCCGCCCAAAACGTTCCTGTGTCCTAGAAAAAACTTTTGATATTCCTGCCTATAAATCCCACTTTTACTCCAAATCTTTTACCGTACATGCAGCAAGGTTATGGAATTCCCTTCCATCAAATATTACATGCAGCCCTTCCGTCATGGCATTTAAACGAAGACTGAAGCACTATTATCTATCACAATCATAAATATTATGTATGTATTTTTATATATATTGTTATTGTATGTATTTTTTTTTATTATTATTTATACGTACATGTATTTTTTTTTAATTATTATTTATATGTATATGTATTTTTTTTTTATTATCATCTATTAGTATTACAATTAAGTATCTTATTAAATATCTATGTACCTATCTCTGCCATCAAAACCTATCCAACACTCGTGGGTAGCTGGAAGAGATCTCTCTGTAGAGATAAGCTTGTCCAATGTATACGTCTTTGTTAATTTTCATTTTTGTGTAACTTATTGTGGTACATGAAATAAATAAATAAATAAATAAACATCGATTGTCCTTTTATAAAATGAAGTGGTACGTGTGGAGTACAGGAGAGAACTGAAAATAATTATTTTTATGATCGTATATCTGTTTATTTGTTTATTGGATGGATGTTTATGTAAAATTTATTATGGGCATTGGTATTACTGCGGGCAACAAATTCAGTACTTTCTTCTTCAAAAAATTGTCGATTTAACAAAAAAACACATTTTTATGTTAAGATTAGTTTAAATGACAAATATTCTCAACAATACCATGAATATATTTTGTAATTTGAGTCTGAGACAGATGAGAAAGAAGAGGGTGTCAGGCTAGAAACTAGCAATACCTAGTTGGAATTAATAACTTGAACAAAAATCTCTAAAATGTACGTATCTAAATATACGTAAAGATGTATTCAAGTGTGGGAACTAGAATAGGCATCTAAGATACTTTAAAACATTTAGCTAAATCTTTTCTAGTATGGCCTAAATCTTTATTTCCTTAAGTAATGATCTTTTAATCATGTGATTCATTATAATTGCGTCTTCTATCAATAACGTAAATTAATATATTTGAACTCTCCAATGACAGTTATAATCTAAATGTTCTTAAAAACAATATTTAAATTAGGCTTACAATTGAACTTGTAATTGTTATATGAAATAAGAAAAACTTGTTGATAAATGTAACCTTGTTAAAATTGTGTAATCATAAAACTTATTTATTTGAGTACATTTGTTTTGTTTTAAGTCGTTCTTACTTTATATCCTAACACTTAAATCTTTTCACGCTCACGATTACGGCTTTTAATCCCTGGCCATATTTATATGACGGCTCAGCTAATGACATTTGACATTCTCAGTGTTTGACGTCGGCAACATGGTGACAACATAACAAATAAGAGCTGTCATTCTAGCGGAACGTCAGATAAGTGGCAGCGAGGCGGCCATCTTCACTTTTGAGTTGGGAACCACCCGCGCACGAATCGCAAGTTACCAACGGAATCCTCAATCGTTATTAATCTAATTAATGTTTGCCCGATTATTAGTGCCTTTTGAAAGTTACTTAAGTTGTTATTTTGTTGATCAATAATTGTTAAGTGTGATTAAATAGATTTCAATCATTGTGAGACTTTTTGTTAGACTACCTTCATAATATAATATGGAGAATTGTAATAAGGGGAGGCCCCTTACTTATTTTCCTATATATAAATTTATTATATTTTGATAGATATTTTTTTTCTAATAGGAAAATTTTGAAAGATAGGTAAATTATATTCTTAAAAGAAATATAACTACACAATTAATATAATTGCTATGTTCTCATTGCATATTTAATTATTTAACTGTCATTAGAGAGTTTGTTTGTTTTCGAGCTATTTTACAACATCAACGTGCTACTCAAACATACCAGATAATTTGAAATAAATGATGTAATCATTAATGTGATCGTTCTGGGAATAATAATAATAATACGTATACACATAAGGTTCAGAGAACACCTCCCTACCTGTAAGCGTAAAGCTGTCAATATGTACAGATAGCTTTCAACATTCTGACTTCTTAAATTCCAATATAATGGCAACAATTTATAAGGCTTTGAACGAACGAAGGAAATTCCATTTTGTTTTAGCAACGAATAAAAGTTTTATAAAGGTTTTCGGGAATGTCCGATTAAATACATCAATATTTTTTATAAGACTACTGCAATAATAAGTGCTGAATATTATATTTGATAAGGTATTCATAACTCAGAATATGACCATATTTAAGTATGAATATAAAATTGTATTTGGTTATTCTGTCACATTAAAAAAAACGGTATATTTTTAAACAAAAAAAGTACTTTTGATAATGCTGCTAGATAATTACGAACTCCATATATTTTCTTCTAACACATTTGTGACAATAGAGGGATTGACTACAAAGTTAAATTTTCGTGATTCATACTCAAGTTCTAACTGGTATCTGGTAGATATATAGATATATATAGATATATATGTCCCCGTCGTCCTGTAGGGAAAATATATTTACTGAACCCAAATAGATGTTAAATTACGTAGGGCTCTAAACGGGTACATTTGGTCGCATCTTGTTACGTTTTGTATTATACAAGTCACTTCTTTACACACATCTTCATTAATTGAAAACAAAGAAATCCAGTGGAAGCTGAAACAAACCAGTTTATTTGTAACTAAACTGGTTTGTTAATGAAGATTTTATCAAACAAATGAGGATTAATTTAGTTTAAAACTAGAAACTTAAATACAATAAAGTCAAGAAGATTTTTATTAGCAATTTAACCAAGTAATTAAGTCAACATAGTAAATTTAAAATTTAAAATTATATGTATTATCCTAGTTTTATAAAAAGTGTTTGAAAAGCACAATTATATGCTAACAATATAAATATACACTGGTTGCTCTGAAAGTAACAATTCGTTGAATTACTTCTACAAAAGTCTATATTTATTATCAAGAATAAACTGTCATTTTGTCATCAGTACTCATGCTCGAAGCCCAATGTAAGGTTGGTTTGCTTTGACTTATTTTATATTATGTGTGAAATAAAATTAAATTAATAATTGCTAACATATGATATACATAATATTAAAAAAGAACTCTTTTGTTTTACTTATTACATAATATTTATATATTTTAATGATAGTGGAATACGTTTAAAAGCAATATGTCGAAGAGTCGGTAAAAGGCTTCATTTTCATCTAAGTAATGGTTTTGTTCCTTACTATTGTTGAGGATATTCGTTTTATTATCTGTTTCTTCTTTCTTCTTTATTCTTAAGTAATTGCACGAGATACAATTTATCTCGCTGCTGATAACATTACTCGATCAGTTAAATAGTACATATATAAATACAGTTATATAGAATAGTCCAGATTAAAATAAACCACATTCGAGGTCGTTGTGATATTCACAATAAGTTATAATTCAGGAAACTAATTGTCATTGCAATATTTATTTGCAAGAATGTAGACATTATAAATTATTACTTTTGTCTTTCTTTCGGAAATCAGAAAAAAAAATGTTAATTAATATGTTTTAAAATAGTAATTTTATTATCAAATATATAGTTATAAGATTAAAAGGTTTTTTCTTATGTGAAATATAATTTGTAAAATGATTTTTACAAATTTGTAAAATGGAAAATTTAAGAACTTTACAGGTTTGAATCAGTCACGTGTAGTAATTTTCTTAATATATATTATTTATTTATACAAATAATTTCTCACTGCCATCGGAAAATTTAGAATAGTTTTGCAGATTGAGATTGCTCATAAAGTTAATGAAAAACTATTAACATTGACATTTCGCAATGGGAAAAATATATATATTTTCTAAATAATAACAACAATAAATATTTTCTCTGTCCAATAAATATTTTCTTTGCTTTGTTATATTTCCAGAAAATAACTAAAAATAAAACAAATATAAAACAATGAAACACTGGTACAAATGCTAGGTACCAATTTCAATATATATATATCTGTCAGTAAATTGAGAAACGTATTGGCTAAATCAATTCTTCTATTCTTTTATCTTTTACTGAGAATACAAAAAAAATAACAGTTTGGTATTCTACGATAGCCTATAAAGGAAGTAAAGAGTAATTATAAAATACAGTCTTTGTACGTAAATGTTTGTATTAAATTAAACAGCATACCTAATATTTATACTATTACTTGTTTTCTAAATATTGATATTGTAATAAATAATTATAAAAAAATAAAAAATACTTAATATGTGGTAAAAGATCTAAAATAAAGTTTTAAAATCAACATCTATCAAGCAACGGCTGCACTTCGTAGAATTCAATTTCGTAAATGGCTCGAACAAGAACAGCCTCGTTCATACTCTCGTATGAACATTGAGCATGAAATATATTTTATACACGAACAAAAATAAAATATTATATATGTAATGGTGGCTTGTTAGAAAGTTGGGAAAATTATTAATAGATGGAAATTTCATAAAACTATAATTGATAAAATAACATTATTTTACACCAGAGAGAGGTTTAAGGTCTTCCCTTTTCGAAATCGTCTCAGAAAACAGATTTCTAGTTCCTAAAAAGCAATAAATAACAAGTCTAAGCAGTTTGTTTAAGTAACATTAAGAATGCTCGTCGTATCTGAGGTCATGCCGCATCCTCCCTGGGCTTAAAAGAACGTGGAACGTGTGACTCAAAAGGGAAAGCTTCATACTATTTATACATACATATAATATATAAACAACATCCAGACCCTAGAATAATATAAGTATTTTTATTTAAAAATCTAGAGTAGCGATCGAACCCACAACCACCGGCAGAATAATCAGAGTAGCACGTTAATCATTCGTTAATCGCAGTTAACAATTACTGCAGTCTAACTAATGGCCCAGGCCATGCTTTGGCTTTGCCATTTTTGATAAATCTAATCTTTTTACAAAAAATACATCTTATAATATCAATATATAAGTGGACTAATGATATACTCATTTTATTATATATTTTTAAGTTAAACATTATCTTAATAAAGTAAAAGTAAAGTACTAAGGAAGATATTTAATCCATGTTACCAAAATTTTACAACGATTGTTTTTATGAGATGCTTTTAAAGTAAAATATTATTATTATTACAAGAAGTTTTTTTGAAGACGGAAGTTTCTACTTTTATGTTATCTGCAGTAAATACTAATATTTTGTTAAATTTAATTTATCCTAATATAAATACATGAAGTCACAGCTACAGGTGATACCACATATATGTACATTCCTTAATACATTTTACGCATTGATTGTCATAAATTACAGAGAATTGTGTTGTAGGTTAATTTATATGACTGTAGTTCAACTTACCATTACGGAGCTATAAATTATGCTGCATAATGAGCGTAGAGTCTGCAGTATTCATTTTTGCAAATGGTTAGCACAAAAGAGCCTCCACATTCAAACACATAAAAGAACATAGAAATAAAAGATTATATATTGTGTTATAGAATAGCGCGAAAGGGAATCTGCGCTCTAAGAAAAGTAGCGGTTTTCAAAAATATTTGCCCTTTCATGTCACTTTTAAGTTGATACTTGGCAAAAATCTAATATCATTTTAGCATCATTGGTAATTAATGTAGTTAATCCCAAACTGAACATTTCATAGGAAACTGCAATATTTCATAATTACCTTAAATATACAATATACAAATTGAAATAGCTTTCAATAGAATTTTATAAAATGTTTACCTAACAAAAATAATTCACAATTTTTATTCATACTATGAATATTTGAATTGCAATGTTTAAATTATAAATCCTATTGAAGTATTCGCTGCTCTTTCTGCGCATTTGAAAAGCGATGAAGCGCTCTAATACATTCTTTATTAGATTCTTTATTAGATGTGATTTTGTTCTCTGTGAGATATTTGTATAGTGTTTTATAGTATCAGTTTTATTCTGTTTATATAAATAAAAAAAAATATGTTGACAGTGACAAAATGATAAAAAATATTGAAATTGAAAATTTCATTAATTTATTTGTTTTATTTGTATATGCAACAAATTTCTTGTGTTTTTTATAAAGCTATTACACTATGCATAATTTTTTTATTAAAACTAGCAACTCCGTCCGGTAGGACTTCAAAACATAGGGCTCGTAAGAAACTCCTTCGCTCGGGCTTTTTTTGGTCAACATTATTTCAACATTTTTCTTCACGAAAAGCCCTATTATTATTTCAAGGGATCAATATAACAATAACACAAATAAAATAATAAAGTATAAACCCACAAACATACAAACTTTACCTCATTATAATATTAGTATAGAATAAGATCAAAACATGAGATTTGTCAGAGTTACATTTTATTTTGAAAAGGGGTGTTGAACGTTCAGCTTTCAGCACTAATTTATTTAATCAATTTTAAATACGTAATAAATAAGTTAATAGTTAAGTTTTTCACTGTCAATGTTAAGTATATATAAGAGTGATGTCTTATACCTATTTGCTAAGTACTCGTGGTTTATAACCTGGCGCAATCAAAAAAGAAATATTATATATGTTTATTGAATTTCACAGTATTGTGTTTACTATAATATAAATTTAACTTATACTTTAGCCTCAGCAGCACGTGGTCAGTTATCCCATGGAGTTTTAGCTTATGTGAAACGTTTTTTCAGAGCACCATCTATTGGATACTTAGTCAATCCAGTCATCAAAAAACGATTTTACCGCTATCTATTAGAATAGTAAAGAACTAACAGATAATTGTGACTTTCAAATATGTATAAATAATTTGCAATAAAATAAATGAATAAAATAAAAAGTATCCTTGTCTGTTTGCTGGTTTTAAGCTACCTCCACATCAATTTTCAGTCAAATCGGTTCATTCGTTCTTAAGTTATAAATAGTGTAACTAAAACGACTTTCTTTTATATATACACTTATATATGTATATATACTATTATACTTCTATAAATTATTATAATACTACAATATGAACTATTTATAAACAATTGTAAGAATAGTATAATTACTTTTCTTACAATTGTTTATAAATAGTTAACTAGTATCTTAGTTAAAAAATAAATTACTTAAAAACTATTAAACGTAAATTCTTATTCCATAATAATTTGTAATCTTTATTTTGTTTTTATGTTAATTTAAAACTTTTACATGTACTCAATGTTATGTTCCAGTTCATCATCATCTCCCTGTCGCTATTTCATATTAGGAGTGCAATATGTTTTTCATTCCTTACTTCCCTGTTTATCGTCATCTCATCACGTCATACAGACATCTGTTCAAACTCCTTTCTTCCCATTTCGTTTTTAACGCAACTCATCGATATTTTTTTCGACCATCATTTCCCTTGCATCCCTTTTCCATATTAATTACTCTTCTGATGACATTTCCTTAATCCCTACTCCTAATATGCTCATACCATGACAGACGACTTCGTATAATTTTCGGTCACTGACACTACTTCAAAATCGCCCGGTAGTGTCTTGCTGTTTTTGAAGCAGTGTTCCTTAATATATATGTATTAAAAAGTAATTAATCTGAGTCGCATGATGAACACTTGTGTGATTCAGTGGTTACCTTTTTTTGAACAATTGTGTTGGTTATAGCCATTTTGAGGGTAAAACCGGTCTCCAGAAAGTCCTTATCATAGTCGTTACGGCTAAGGACCCCAATCACCACATAAATTTTTTAGCTATCTTTCATATATCCCAGATGCCCACTAAAATTATCCCCTACGAATATCTTATTTTCCGATAGATTACCCCTGAAATTCTTCTCAAAATTAAACATAACACCCATTTAGAGTAGAATACACAGTCAATAGATTCATAGTAAAAACTTTCAAACATATATAGAAGGAATTCTTCACCAACCACTTTTTTTCAGTTATATACTCTCAAATTATTATCGAGCACAATTGTAACACCATTATTTTTTCATCATCCCCGTAATAATCTAACGTATATCATTCACCAATATCTCTCGCTTTTGACCACTTCTATTTGGACTCCTGTAAACAACCCTTATTTATCTTGTCATACTGCTAAAGGACTTGGCTCATTTATTTTGTTTAACTGACTGCCTGTCTGACGTAAACCCTCCTTGAAAATTCTGTCGTTGGAACTGCTACTAGTCAGTTTGGGGATATAATTGGGTTGGGGATGGGATCAAAGGATACTATTTAATTTAGATAGTATAATTCAATAGTAGCGCATTTGAATCAGATATATTGTTGTTGATGGTGAAAATAAATTTAATAAAGGCCTACAAAGCATTCCCTTGGGTCATTTGTCAAAATGGGCGTGCCACAAGGCTTTTTTTTTATAATCGGGCCTTTCTTATTCCTCATTTACATAAATGACTTGCCTCACTTTGTAAGGGATAAACATGGGATAGAATACCTACATTAAATACAATCAAAAAAACATAAATATGTTAATTTACAATGATAATACATCAAAACAATAATAAGGCCACATCAGTGAAAATCAAATCAATTAAAAATCAAATCAAATTGACGAAGGCAAAGGAATGGGTCTAGATAACATAACTCTGTATTTTATAAAATGCTATTGCAATTCGTTAGCTAGGCCTTTATATCACATTTTAATTAATCACTTAGTGAAGGAATATTTCCATGCACGTGGAAAGAGACAAGACTAGTTATTATAAATAAGGGAGGATACAAAAAATATATTGAACATTATAGAAATATTAGTATATAATTCATATTTGTTAAGATTTTTGAATTTTTGGTTTCATATCATTTACCTGGCATATGAAATTATTACTTTCGTATTATTAACATTGTTTCCTAGAAAAAAATCAACTGCACCCAAAATAGCTGATTGTATAGATGATATCATGTGTGATAAAATGTACAAGTGGACTGTATTTTTACTGACTTGTCAAAAGCTTTTGATGTAGACCACTCCCTTTTGATAAAAAAGCTAACAAACTATTGCATACATGGCAGTCTTTTTTATGGGTTGATTCATATTCGTCTTCTGTTACAGTTTGATTTATATACAGAAAAAATAGTGGACACATTTCAGATAATTAATGAAATACACACTGCTACATAATAAATATAAAACGCTGTCATTGTTAGATCGGACACAAATTATTGGATTTGTGCTTCTTTTATAATATTGCGTCAAATGCTATTGACCGTCCTTAACTGTTGAATAAAATACATTTCTCAGTCAGCGCAAGAAAAACTAATACCTTAAGAAATATTTTTTCTGGGACAAATTTAGGATTATATGCGGCTTTTGATAAAATATTTGACTTCTTTAACACTTTCGAGAAGGAAATAAAGATTTATCTATTTTATGATTCCTTTAAAGTCAAAAAATATATACATACATGGTGACTTGAAGAATGGAATTTTGTTGATTTTGAATAATAATACCTGTCTCGTATTGTTATTTAGAGCAATTTTGTTATGTTTGTTTTATAGTTTTAGTATATGTGATATTTTTTTTACACATGTTGAGTTGTGTCGATGTATAATATTAAAACTTATGTATAATTTATATTTAAGGTAATATTGTATGTTATGTTAGTTTCTTATTTAATAAATAAATAAATATTTTAACTCTCGGAGGTCAAACGCTGAATTCATTTTGTATATTCTAAGTGCTTTTTGTGTGGGGTTTAATGTGCTTAAGTAAACACGATTAAGGTTTTTAAAACCAACCTCAGAGCTCTTTGGTTTGGTGTTCTACAAAGAAAATAATTAACATAAATCATAATTCTAGTTAACACAAAGAAATTCGTTTGAACAACTGACATTTAGGTATTGTTACTATTGAAATAAAAAATAATATGTAGGTAGAAACGATGTATGTATATGTACCGTGTTTCGTGCATAATTTTATTATTTAATCAATATTTATATACAAATTGTCACAGTAACTCAGTCTGTTTATATAACACTTTCATTGTCTATATAACACTTTCATTGCATTTATTATTACAAATTTTAATAAATTAACTACAGATTAATAATTAAGGATTGTGAAGACCACCTTAAGTAAATTTATGATGACGCAAGTTCTTAAACAAAATTTCTGTCTAGTTCGGGAACTTTGCCGGAACACGCTATTAGCTTGGATAAAGTTTCATGCAAGAAATTACATGGTCATAAAAAAAGGTTCTCTTAATTACATTATATGTAAGGTAGGAGATGAGACGTGAATGTAATGACGCACAATGCAATATATTTTATGTTACTTTATTTTTGAAATAAAACTGTCCGTAATGTTAAAAGTTTGTATTACAAATGTTAAGTTTGTGACTTGAATGAGCTATTTACCGTTATTTATAAATATTGGCCTAACTTAAAAAAATATATTTATGTAATCAAATAAATCATTTTGTAGGCAATTATTTGCTAATATTACTTTCGAGTTACGAGTAAAATAAATGAAATTATCTACTTTGAAGAGGTGTTCTGCCTTCTAAATAATATTAATCAAGATTAATATAAATATGTTGAAAGAATTCAAAAATTTAATTAATCTCCATTCCCATTTAAGTAGTATGAAAGTTAAATACGCAATATTGCATGTATTCTTGTAACCAAATAATAGTAAATAGTCTTTTTAGGTTTAAGAGCTTGACACAAAAGAGGTTGGCCGATGTTGTAAAACAGTCAGCTAAGCATATATCTTACCACGTCAAGGGACTGAAACAATGTTGTATATATAAAAATACTGATACTATACATACTGATGAAAATATAAAAATCGATTTAGACAAATTAAAGTTCCAGAAAGTATATTTGAAATAATTGAAGACAACGTACATCGATTGGTGCATCTGACGTCACGCGCCATTCTCCCAGTGTACTTAAATAATGTTCAACGATTAACTCAGAGAGGGCTGTTGATTTATATTCAGATATTCAGCTCATTTTATTAAGCTTATTTAAGCTACTTACTTACAACTCAGCGGGTATTGCAAGTGTAATAATGGCTACTGTTATCGAAGAAAAGCTCTCAAATTATTAATGTACTTTTTAACGAAGTAATTATTGACATATAAGTAATATCGGCATATAAGTAATTATTGACATATAAGTAATGATTGACATGTAATTATTACCACTAGGTAATAATTATATGTCAATAATTAGTTTTTTTTTTTTAATTACTTTAAATATTCATCACGGAAGCTGTTATTTCTCGTAAAATTACTTCATAGATGAATTTTGTACTTAAGTCACTAAGATTAGGACATAGAAAATCTGGGCAGAAAGAGGCGGGAGTATATGCTCGCCGCTTCCTTCCCAGCCATAGGTGGGAGGGCAAGGTGACCCCTCTCACCTTATATGGGCCCACGTCATGAGGGAGCTCCAAAATACTCGGGGCACCGTTAAACAGGGGTAGCAGTGGCGCCCCACTAAAGTGATAAGAGCAATCGTTGGTTTTTTAGTAGCTATAAATACGGCAGCGTCCTCTATACTGCCGATAAGGTCAACTTCTTGGCCGGCAGTTATCCTTTATTATTCCTACGCAAAAAAAAACAGAAAACCATAAAAATGAAGATTGGTCATAGGTACCAACCTCAACTTTTAACTAACATAATTTTAAGAAGATTTGTGTTGTATTATAATAATAATACTTTGATACGAATCATGAGCTTTATAAAGTAATATTGCTTATATTTTAATTTCTGCTTAATGACGTAAAGAAATAAATTATGATGTCACTAAATGCTAAAATTTTACATAAAAAATATTACAGTGCTGTTATTTTCTTAATGTATTTCGGGAAACATTATTCGTGAGTTCTCGGATTTTAGAAGTCGCCTTTTGAGCTGAACCTTGGTAAAAAATTTTGATGCATGCGTTCGGAAATCCGATGATTACCGAAAAATCCGAAATGAATTAAGAAAAGAGAATGCACATTAATATTCCAATGTCAAAATAAATTTCATGGTACAAGTTACGAATGTCGAATGAATGTAGTGTCGAAATTAACGACTTAGGATGAAATCATCAAAACTTCTTATCAAAATATTATTAAAGTAATATTAATTTTAACATGCATTTGATATCAAGATTATTGACATATTGCTGTAAAAAAATAATATATTATTTATTTGAAATACCAGTAAAAAGTATTATTCACAAATTTATTAAAAATAAACATACGCTATGTGAGCCAACACCTCGGTAGCGTGCTGCATCTGGGGCCTGCTATTCCAATAGATGATACATTCCAGACTCAAATACCAGTTTCCCGGTCACATAGCAGCGATTCTACGTCACTGCCTTTTTAGATGCCATACATTTATAAAATATGTTATTTTATTCTGTTATATTATATTTTATATATAATACTCAATTTAGTTCATATACTATTTTCCTTGTGAAAAAAAAACAAAAAGTAAAACATACTTGAAAACTAAAAAACGTTTTCTAAATTGACTAATATTTTATTTGTGTTATCGATATAATGGACGATAAAAGAGAGGGCTATTTAGTAGTTTGTCGCAAATAAGAGCTATGCTCAAACAATGCGCCATTTTTTAAAATGAATATCTGCACTAATTTCTATGGTTAATGAATTTAATGAACAATAATCAATTTATGTTACAAACTTATTATAAAATAGGTTAAATACGAGAGAGTATGGTGCAGAATCAATACAGTTATGAGAGAGCACGGTGAAGAATCAATACAGTTATCAGAGAGCATGGTGAAGAATCAATACAGTTATCAGAGAGCATGGTGAAGAATCAATACAGTTATGAGAGAGCATGGTGAAGAATCAATACAGTTATCAGAGAGCATGGTGAAGAATCAACACAGTTATCAGAGAGCATGGTGAAGAATCAATACAGTTATGAGAGACCATGGTGAAGAATCAATACAGTTATCAGAGAGCTTGGTGAAGAATCAATACAGTTATCAGAGAGCATGGTGAAGAATCAATACAGTTATCAGAGAGCATGGTGAAGAATCAATACAGTTATGAGAGAGCATGGTGAAGAATCAACACAGTTATAAGAGAGTATGGTGAAGAATCAATACAGATATGAGAGAGTATGGTGAAAAATACATTCAATAGTGTAGATTGTTTTTAAAGTAGTTACAAAATCATATAGGAGTTTTTATTCCTGTTTCTTAACATCCTGAGAGGTTCAGTAATATGAGCGAAATTGTTTATAGATTTCAACTTTATACTTTCAACTGTGCGTGATTGTGATAAAGTAGAAATTACAATGCAAGTAATGCTGGTTCATAAAAGACCATTACAATGTGACGAATAAGATTGTAACCTTAAGACAAAGGTAGGGCAAATTTTATTTGAAGTGGTTATAAAATAAAAGCTACAGTAATATGGATTTGAAGATCTCGTGCTCAGGGATTAAGACAATGCAACTTTACAAAGAAAGATTTATTTACACACTAAATCAAAGGTAATTATTGAAACAGACGCCCTAAATAATAATTAACAATAACGATATTCCTTTGCTCGTACAGTGGTAACACAGCCACCCAAATAATAACAAACAGAACTCAGTTCTACGTTTGTACAGTGATATCACAATCACCCAAATAGCGTATCGCCGAAGCAATATTGCTTTAGCAAGAAGAGCAGGTAGGTACCCTAGTACCCACCTGCTCTTTGCTCTTCCCTACACCTCTTATTGCTCCAGGGTGGGTCCTAACCCACGCTGGAGGGAAGAGAGGACCTGAAGGTTCCACGGAGGAGAAGGGACGGGGGGGCCTGAAGGGTCCCCAGGGGAAACATGTTCTAAGAGCGCCTCATGTGAGGCTAGGACCGCGGTTTAGAACGCTGTTACTGGAGGGGAGCTGGGTTTATCGGCCACTAATTAATTGCTCCAGCTGATGTCAGCTCTTTTATAGACGGTAGACCACGCCTCTCATTCCGCCATACAGCTCTGTTCAATGACGTACGGAAATACGTCACGTGTTTACTCGATACAACTTCCAAAAACTATCTTATTCTAATGGTTTTAACGATTACAATGCGTCAAATAATCTAATAGGAATTATCGTAAACTTATAACAGTCTTTTAAATTCAATCTAATTACAATAAACAAATTCAATCTAATTACAATAACTAAACCTGATCTCATCGATGTTTTGAACAGTACCAAATGTTAGACTTGGTTGTCAAATTTATATGCTCTTTGGACAAATTTATATTCTTCTTCGACATATATATATCTTTATATATTTTTATAAATATACTTTCGAATTTGCCAGACAATGATGTTGAACAAATCATTATTTATAATTAGAATCTCTATTTAGAATGTCACTGATGTCAATTTCGTAAACATGATAGCGGAAATACGTGCGAGTGACGTGTGTCATTCTCTGATATTCGAAACATTGTCGTGATGTTTGATTTAGGGTCGATTAGTCGTAGGACTATAAATAGAAATCCAATACAATTTGATTACTTATATACTTATAATTGCTCGTGATTAAAATGGTACAATATAGTTCCTTAATAATTTTGTTACATACCAAAAGATTTTAAAGATTATCCAAATATACCACTTTTTACAACATACCACGACATTTTAAAATTTATATGTTTTATAATTCTGTGACATATTGTAGAGTATGAACAAAATAATATTTTATGAAATAATTTGAAGATGGATTTTTTTTATATACTTCACAAACATATCAAAAGTGTACTTAGAAAAATATTGGAAATTAGTTCTTATATACGAAATCATTATATTTTTATTTTAAAGTAAGCACTTTTTAAATCTAAAATGTTTATATGTGATTTGAAGAATCTCAAAAAAAAATTTAACTCTTGTTCTTTCAAAATTTGATGTAGTTAATGATGTGAGTATTGATTTTATGGCTTACCGAAAAAAAGTTTTACGTAAAGCAAAAAGGTTAAGAATAAACAGTGTAAAGGGATAAGTGTCTAAGAATTTAATTTCTTTTAATTAAGGTTTAAAAGTTTTACTAAATTCTAACTTGACTAATATCCTGAAAAAGTAATATAGTTATATATATATATATATATATATATATATATATATATATATATATATATATATATTTTAATATGTTTAGATAACATATTATCTAAACATATACTACAGATTTATCTGCATTTATATTTAACAAACAAAATACAGTTTCAATATTCCATAATATTGGTTTATATATACGTTAAAACTTTTATTCTTGTAAAAAACAAAACTCTTCTTCAAAAACAGGATATAACAACAATACTTATAAAAAGACTTATAAAAAGTAGGCGAAGCTCCGACAAGACTCGTTCTATATTACAAGAATGTCAAAAACTAAATTAGTTTAAAACATTTTCTATGCTTTGGCTTTGAGACTGCTTTCTTAAATAAAAAAAATATATTTTACAAATATTTATAAACATTGTCAATTTTATGACTCAAATAAAATGTAACTTAAAACTTTGTGTAAAAACAATTTATATATCCATTTTGAAACTTAATTAATATATATTTTTATTGGTTTTTCAATAAAAACAATCAAAATTGGAAACTGCATTGCATGCACTCAAAGGAAAAACATTAAATAGTTGATTGGCGAAGTATCGCGCAAAAAAAACGATTATTTTTAAAAACAAAAGTTATATCGAAGTAAACAAACTTAATCACCTATTTAAATAAACAAAGTAACTACCAAGCCTCTTTTATATTAAAGACTAAATATTTTCCCATTTACAAACAATTTTGTTTCCATGTTACAAAATTAATTCAATTTCTATTTCACTGTGCACTCCGAATTATTTTAATCCAATTGCCTGATTCGCTTAGCTTGTAAGCGGCAAAATAATATCGCGAATTCGATTATAACATGTCTGCCACTCACGCCTAGCTGTCCGCTTATCTATTGACAATATTTATTCAACCCTTATACATTAGTTTTATTTTTATAATATGTTATATATTTTTAATTAAATTAGTATAATAAAGTACTAATTTTCTTTGTTTTATCCGTTGTAACAGTGTTATAGTAGTACTCTAAACTATAGTAACCAAGCAATGTATTCAAACACTGCAGTGGCGATCACAACCAAAGTACAATAAATACACTAAGTAAATATCGTCCAATGGAATATATCGTAGAAATAATTTAGTATAGAACTGCTAAATCAGTTAGTGTTGATGTCATCGCCTTATAACAGTTGACGCATACTTGATATACGATTAATTTGATATAATTAAGATGGGTTTTACCAAATAATATCAATATATTTATCACGTAATATAATATAGTCCTATGTATAGAATGAAAATAAATAGATTAGACTTGTTTTGTCTTTATAACCAATATGTCTAATGTAAAGTTTTGGAAATCAGACGTATCTTAAAAGAACTGCAATACTGTTGCTGTTTTATTAAGATTATTTTAGAACAAAATTAAAAATAAGTCAGTAGATGTACAAATTCACAGATTACACTTAATGTTGCTATGGAAACAAACTTTTAATCTTGGGCAAACACAACCTGGAAATATATTTGTTATACATTAGCACAAAAATATATACTTTGAGAGGCATTAGAGAGTAAAAATAGTTTACAGCAATCAAAAATACCACATATGGCATAGTTGTAAACAACAATTACCGGTGATTGTGTGAGATTCTAACTTTGTTATTTTTTACGTTATTATTTCATGTCACTGATCTTTCAAGTCTATGAAAAAATACATTTCGTAAGATATTAATGACAGTTCATTTTTGTAAATTACCCCCAAATTTACTTTTTATTATATTTGCCCCACCCTTAGTCTCCACCGCCAACGGTGTACCCAACGGTGAATTAGATATACGAGAAGGTCACCAGCTGAACGACCCCTACAGGAGCCGTATTATCGGTCATTAAACAGCTGGTGACCGTCTAATTCATTAATAATAATAATATTTCATGTTGTTAAATAATAAGTCAATAAAGATACTTTTTACTTTATTTTTTACCTGTGTGATGACTATAATACTATAGTACAGTCTACGTACCAAGCTAAAATTATATACCCATAATAAATCAAATATTGATAAAATTGAGAGTAAAATATATACATTAATGCAGCTACATATTTAATTTACTCTATGGAAAGATAATTATCAGATAAGTGAATTTTGAATGTACGCGATGATTTTAGCGACGGATATCTGAAGAAAGCAGTAGTTTTTTTATTGTATAGGGAGGCAAACGAGCAAACGGGTCACTTAAGCGACTATCATTGCCCATAGACACCTGCAACTCAGGAGTTGCAAGTGCGGTGCCAGCCTTTAAGAAAGGGAATACACTCTTCTTGAAAGTTTGAAATACTTATATTTGAAATAGTAGCTTTTATGTTAATATATAAATATGATTTCTGTTTATATCACTATTATATTACATTTATGAAACATAGAAACTAAAGCTGAAAAATCTAAAATAGAACTTAAGATCAAAAATTTAATGAAAATATCCTTTGAAAAAAAAATCAAATTAAAAAACTTTTGACTTGCTTCTCACAAATAAAAAGGCATTACATTACATTACATTACATTACATTACATTACGTTACGTTACGTTACGTTACGTTACGTTACGTTACGTTACGTTACGTTACGTTACGTTACGTTACGTTACGTTACGTTACGTTACGTTACGTTACGTTACGTTACGTTACGTTACGTTACGTTACGTTACGTTACGTTACGTTACGTTACGTTACGTTACGTTACGTTACGTTACGTTACGTTACGTTACGTTACATTACATTACATTACATTACATTACATTACATTACATTACATTACATTACATTACATTACATTACATTACATTACATTACATTACATTACATTACATTACATTACATTACATTACATTACATTACATTACATTACATTACATTACATTACATTACATTACATTACATTACATTACATTACATTACATTACATTACATTACATTACATTACATTACATTACATTACATTACATTACATTACATTACGTTACGTTACATTGAACCAACATGAGCGAAATTGTAAACAGTTTTATTATTGCCAGCCTACCCTCTCATCAAAATAGTTTTTAGTCTCATAATAAGCTTAAGATACAAGAACCTGTTTAACGTAAGCTGTAAATTTTTTTATTCGATTGTTCGGTAATATTTTTGGGAAATGTCTTAAAAACTGATGGCCATAAAGTTGCTCTGAATAGGGGAAAAATATATATTACATATATATAATGTTATGAAAAGGTCTAAATTGTACTCGTAGTTCAGTATTTAGGAAAACTTAATATTAATAATATGTTATTATTAAACGTGCTTAAAATAACGTTAGTAAAACTTTCACTTAGTCTGAATTATGATTTAAAAATGTCAATGTATATAAATATTTCCATAAACGTTGTAAAAAGGCAATTTGGGAGAATCGAGAATATCTAACCCAGTCGGGATTAAAACTTTATTCTCACGGGCTCTTTGTTACTCTAATGGCCTTTCAAATTACTGGCGGGAAATCTTGCTTTACATAATGGCTTTTTAATTAACTCATTTCTTTTTAATATCACCATCATGTCATTTCAATATTATGTGCTATATTACAAAAATAAAGCTTGTACTAAAAAAAAATAACATTTTTAAACAAACACTGGATACGTATTTTTTAAGCAAAGCTTCTTATACTATTTCCATTATCAAACCCAAATAAGACAAACGTAATGAATGCATTTACGAAATACTGCTTACGGATTGACCTCAAGAAGATTGTTTTAATAAGATACAATATCATAATTATATTCAATGTAAATAGGTCAAATAAGAAAATTGTCTAATTATATTATTTGCCGTGAAAACATACATATTGTGGAACTCACGTAAATATAGTATAAAAATGGCTGGATAAAATTTATTCCCTTAACATTACGAATAGTATACGATTGACGTTGAAAAAAATGTTCGAAGATCTCCGAGAAAATAACATAACACATTAACAGATAAGCAAAGCTTCTTATACTATTTCCATTATCAAACCCAAATAAGACAAACGTAATAAATGCATTTACGAAATACTGCTTACGGATTGACCTCAAGAAGATTGTTTTAATAAGATACAATATCATAATTATATTCAATGTAAATAGGTCAAATAAGAAAATTGTCTAATTATATTATTTGCCGTGAAAACATACATATTGTGGAACTCACGTAAATATAGTATAAAAATGGCTGGATAAAATTTATTCCCTTAACATTACGAATAGTATACGATTGACGTTGAAAAAAATGTTCGAAGATCTCCGAGAAAATAAAATAACACATTAACAGATAAGTATAAATCGGTTGCGTGTCTTAATATTATAAGTTTAATATTGTTATGACAAGTCTACAAGCATCTAGTGAAATACAAATGCTTAGCTGCCATTTATCGATGTCAATATTTCCCTACGTCCTAGGAACGTAAGTCTGTAAGCCTTGCAAATTGATTGTAGATCAAAGACACTAATAATCCTTACAGTGTTATATATTCTCATAAAGTAACTTCTACGACCCATGCTAATTATTATTCTATATGCCTAAGTAGAGCAAAACCCCAAACAATTTTAATTTCATTTTAAATTTCTGGAAACATGTAAGATATTTTTTGTTTTTGGATTTTTTAAAATAAAGATCCAATCTTATCTCCATACACCAAAATTTAAAGCTTATTTTGAACTACGTATGCTAATAGGTAAATTATTTGCCTTGATTATATATATTAAAATTTTTACTCAAATTACGAAACAGAAATGTATTAAATAAATATATTAATTATAATTCACATAAAAAAAATATGATAACAAATGAAACTAACCTAAGATTCTTTAGATTACGTTGATTGTAAAACCAATGTATTAAATTGTAATGATATCTGTTGTTCAATATATGTTTCTAAAGTCTGTAATATATAATACAGTCCAAAGAATAAACATCATATTCAACTTTACTAATATATCCCACCGCGACGCAAGAATATATAACAAGAATTTAACAATATAAACTTTATAGCAAACTGAAAGCAAGTTTTTCAGAGATTCTTTGAATTATGTAACATTTATGAAACAATAATGAAAAAAGTGTTGCAAGTTGTAGATTAGTTGAATTAAAAAACTTTTACGTCGATCGGCAGAGATAAGATTAACTCAATACTGGATATAATAAAAATACAACAAGTATGACTGCGAAGTTTCATTCATTTTCATTGACGGTAAGGCAGTCAAATTAACATTACAAGATTTGATTTGACGAGAAGATTTAAAAATGATACATTGTAATAGAAAAAATATTAAAATTGTAAGTTATGTTAAAATAGTCACTATAAAATTTATAATAAATTACTCCAGATTTATAAAATATTCAACTTTATTTGTTAGTTAATGTTAGAGTTTCAGGCGTTGGTCACCGGAATACCAAAAGTTTATACAATTTTACTTCGGAAATTATGTTATATTCACAAAAAATATTACATCTAAGTTGAGTTAATTAGATACGGTATAAGTTTATTATCTGACTTCAGATACACCATCCACACAAAAATAGAATTAAGATATATCATTTTCTCGGGAAAAGATACAATATTTTTGTGTGTGATTTCTAACAATAATGGATGTACATAATTCTTGGATAAGAATTGTCTTGATATTATAAATGACTTACCTAATATAGGTGTTTCATTGTGTATTCATTTATTGTCTTTATATCTATATAAAATATATATCTATGTTATTTTACATATATTTATCTACCACCCAAGTATTATTCGTAAAACGGGGTTAAAATTGGTTAAAAAGGAATTCAAAGAAGTGAAGAAAGGAATTCAGCGAAATCCTGTCTCAATAGCTACTTTGTGTATAGCATTTTATTACCACTAAGTATATTGTAAAGTTATAAATTCTTTATTTAAGTTATGATTATATAACATTTGGATGTTAATATTTTTTTTTTTTCATAATATATTTGCACAATAATATTAAACCAATGAAAGGTTAAATTACCGTCTTTATTATTCAACGCTTTAAGGGACTTTAATGAATATAGTTGTTTGTTTACTTCACTATATGGTTTACATGATTAATGATACCAAATTGGCAAACTTTGACCCTATTTGATGTTTGCTGAACGTCACTAATATCCATTAACGTGCACATTCAATTTAATAAACCAAGAGGATGAAGTAAACGATCTAATTATTAAAATGCCTGTGGGTTTTTGCGATGTGTTCATGTTTCATTACGTTCTTAAGAATATCTCTACCTTTTTTTTAAGGGTACATGCACTTAATTGGATTTTTTGTTTAAAAGTAAGCAAAGCCAACAGTCATATTTTTGACTTCTTAAAAGCAGAAGAAAGAATGCAGCCCATTGCTAAAACAAGAGTAAAAATCAACGTCAAACTTGCTCCCGTAACCAGATCAATCAATCCAAGTAATCACTACAGATCTATTAAATATGTTAGCAAGCTATACCTGTCATCACAGTACCTGTAGCCAAAATATGATATGAAGGTTGCTCGAGTAGGCACAGTTCGAAAAAAATAACTCGTTATCACCTTGTTCCAGATATTGGTCAATTGTTAAATTGGTTAATATAATTATTTTAACAGAATTATATAATAGATAGATAGCTATACCGTGGGAGGTCCACGAGTATTTTTTACTTAAATACAAACCACTTAATAACATATTTAATCAGTCGCTATTTAATTACGTCACGTTTATTTCACTTATTAGAAAATGAAAATAACTGAGTTTCGTGTTCGTTAGATCGTTGCGGAAGTCTCATCGCTACACAAAGGACCTGATACTTTGTTCTTCTAGATTCAATTTTATTTTAAATATAGCCGAATATAATAAATGGCAGGTAATTTAGAGAGACATTTGATGTAAATTCAATTACAGTGTCTGATAAAATTATATATTTCTTTAATGTTATAAGTATGATAAATTATGTACTAACACACAGTTTGTACTAGACTAACTACTTTTAAAAAAATATAACAATATATCTTTTATACTCTAACAATTCCTTTTCATCAATTAAATTCAAACATATTAAGTATCTCTCAAGGCTTGTTCCTTGTTCCACCTTAACGAAACATTGTATAGTCCTTAAATAACCGAACGGAATTATTTTTTAAAGGTTACAATGTAAGCTTCTTGAAAGATATATTTCTCTTAGAATAATTTAATTATAATATAGTACAATTATTTAAAAAAAGACATTATTTGATAATTATAATATATTTTTATAAATACTATCTCTCAGCCAGGGATAATAATATGACAATGATTACTTTTGGTAAAATTTGGAAACAGATGATTTTGCGAGATGCCACACTGCTGCCAAATTTTATATTTTTTTGAGGGCATATTTATTGTATACAAAATATTGTCGTCATCTCACTTCTTATAACAAATAAAAACTATGTGATTTTTAATATTGGGTGATATTAAAGAATAATACAAAAATAGAAAAATTCAAAAGAATCAACTCTTAACTACAAATATAAAAAAAAATAGAAACCACTACAAGTATAACAACAACTGTATATTTAAGAGACTTTTTTCTCGTTATCGTATAATGTATCTAATTTTTCAAATATATAATTATTTCATGATGAATTTTGTATCAATTCCAATTCCAATGATTTTAAAGTATAATTTTATGTTAAAATTGTAATTATATAATTTGAAGCTCAATATTAAATTGCAATCGTAAAAGTTTTCGAATGGTATGAAGCCACTGCGTCTCAAACCAACATTTCGGTAAGATGATTTATGAATATGTTTGTTACACGATTTCAGATCAAACTTTTCATCGTTAAATACAACGTTAATATACATTATATAAGGTATGTAATATATAAATCTATTTGTTGTATATTATAACTTAGTTTGGATATCAAAAAAATGTATAGTTAATTTAATAATAAATGCCTTTATTTAACCAGTACGTTTTCCAATAATTACTGAAGACGAGAAATTCGAAAGGAAAAAATGATAAGTGCTTTTTTCTTAGAGTTAATTAGTTATCAAGATTGATGTAGTTTTAAATATTAATGTAGCATTTTATATTTAGTTTCAAAAGTATCATCACTAACTCAGTTATTTAACTTTACTCAACAGTTCCGGACTGCATCAAGAGACAGCTTCTGATATTTTAATTAAGTTATCCGTGTGGAGAAAAGTTTTTCCTAAAAGAAGTCTAAGAATAATTTAATATTAATATTTACAATGTATATCAATAGCTTTTTACAAGATGGGTGCTTTATAAATTAGTAAATATTAATTTATAGATTATATAGATAACACATTGTAATTAAATAGTAATGAAAATCTTAATGTGTGCCACCAACATTAAAAAAAAACTGTCATGTGCCACTGCCACTTCGTGGAATTGACACTTATAAGACTTCTTTCAAAAATTTTTCGTCAGACGGCAGACGAAGTCACTTGAAACAGCCGGTATTTTATTAAATTAAACAAATTTAACTTTATATACTTCTTTTCAAGTTATGAAACCTACGGGAAACAAAATGCTATAATTAAATTTCTTTGAACTTTTATAACACGATACTCATGAAAAAAATTCCGGTTTTCATATTATAATATAAATAATAACAGTAAATTTTAACGTCCCCTGCGTTTTTAATTTAATGCTTGAAGTATTTTTTTTTTATAAAAGATAAATGTCATAAGAAATATTGCAGGATAATTACTTTTTAACTGTGTATCTTTTTAAAATATGATGTATATTTTATATCTGTTAATATCATATTTTCCTTTTGTATTTTGTAAAATGACAATAGGTGTAGTTTGTCTGTTGTTATTTGCTTACAACTTGGTGGTTTGACCATGATAGTACTACCTACCATAGTAGATCGGCCTTTATAGTTGAGTATATCTTATATTTGAGGGAGAGCGGAAATCCCAATCACTAATCTTTATCTTGCCTTTCCCAGTTTACTTCATCCCTATCTATTGATAAAATTTGGAGCATTTGCATCCATTTTATTTTTTAAAGTAACTATGAGATTCGGGACCAGTGGCCATTAGGAGGCCATAGTAAATTGAGGCACTAATTTTAGTTGAAAAGTTAATGGAACATGACGACGACGACGGTGTCCTCCCAGACGTATCACTCGACAGTGAAACACTGTTATTAATTATTAGTTAGACGTCCGCGAGCGCGAATGTAAATCGCAAAACCGAATTTAGTTTTAAAGATTCTTTCACAGATAACGCAGTGAAGCTGCCCGCTATCATTAAATGTGTAGTTATAGGAAGGCTTGGGTCGAGTTCGTACAATATTATTAATGCCCCGTTTTGACAGCATTTTGCTACTCCGGTCTCTGAGTAGCAAGTTTCTAGCGCAGATATTGTCCTCCGAGTATGCGCTTTCTTAAGCTAAGCTCTGAATAAGAGACTAACTTTGGCAACCTTGAGGAGTCCAGAGGCACTAGGTAATGGAATAACGTAGTAACCGAAAGTATTCTGCACCAGAGTATTGATCTGAATATTTTATTCAATACAATATTTTAATTACATTATTTAATCATTCTGTTCTTTTAAAAAGTGATTCACATTTTGTAGTGATAAATGTTGAAATTTATATGTTAAATTCTATAAACAAAATATTATAACATTAATGAATATGTATGACAGAGGCCATAGTGTGGGACGTTACGCCAAAATCTGGCTTAGAGCAAAAAGTTAGATCCCTGTGTAAGCGAAAGCCTTATACGACTTTTAAGGTACTTTAATTAAATCGATAGAATCTGAATTAATTAACATGGTTCATTAATATTAATCCAGAGGTTACACTTGCTTTGTATACTTGAAACTAGTTTTATGTAGTTTTACAAATTGTTTACCTCGTTTTTTTTCTTGATGCCCTTTGGAATTTTTTCTTTCAGATATTTCCATTAAAAATATTGTTTAGAACATATGTTAAAAATTCATATTAAATTTATATATTTACAAAAATATTTTTAGGAGCGGATCATTACTCCACGAAGTATTGTTTTGTTATTTGTAGATCGTTGTTTGCAGCTCCTTTAAGTGCTATTTAAGTGCTGTTTAAGTGTTATTTCTTGTCCAGAATAATAATAACTGTCTAGAAAATTTTAGTTGTCAGGAGCGAATCCCACCGTTTTTACAACATATAACTCATTTAAATAAATGTATCAAAGCCAAAACTTTCTGCTGTTACAAATATCCGTTGTCTGTAGCGAGACCACGTCTTCTAATTATGCCGTAGAGTGATTTCTTTCACTGCCTTTATCCCGGGGTCTACCTAGGGGTCGGCACAATATGTATTTTTCTTCCATCTTGTCAACTGCAAAATCATTTGGCTCATTTTTTTGGCTGGCTGCCTACTTGACGCCAACCCTCCCTGGGAATGATATCGCCATCAGTAAAATTATTAAACTTGCCTTGAATCTGTCTGATAGTCCCTTAGGCGGAGGGGCAACATCACAAAAATTTGCTTAAAGTCCGATTGCACATTGAGTATAAAATCATTTTGTTGGGTTGGTCTAGCTTCACAGCTCTATTTCTGTAGAGTATCCATTATAAAGTTGATATCATAGTTGCCGAGCCTCAGAATGAAAAGGTTTTGAAACAATCTTAATTACAGTTTTCTTATGTTTATGCTTCATTTAAAAGTAGCTGTACTTATAAAATTTAAGAGTATAGATATATAAAGTAGACAATAAAGTAATTTTTTATAAAAAATAAGTATAATATTATTCTGATTCGACAATATTAACCTAGGTTTTTTTTTGGTATATGATAAATGTATTATATACCTCTATTAATCACCATTATTAGAAATATACATAATAAAATTCAAAAAGTTGTAAATTAACATGTTGTGTCTATTGTGTAAATATATTAATGTAAATGTTCGATAAATGACATTTGTCTCTAACAAAGAAAAAACAAACAGTGTTTATTTGTTCTCATATTGTTAGTGGAAGCAATTTCATTATTTGTTTCCGATAACTTCATATTAATATTATGTGATTATGCTATTATTAATGACAATCTCCCCACACTCACTCGTACCTCAAAGAGCAATGAATATTGTACAGGGAAATATACGCGAGAAGGAATATAAATGGTGCAGAACCGCATGTACTTTTACCTCGCACCACACAACACCACCATATAGTGATCTGAGGAGACAACAGGGCCCTGGTCACATTTAAACGTAGGTCACTAAGATATATTTTCCGATTACCACCACTAACTTGAACAAGGTGCACCGAAGCATGTTTATAAAGTAGTAATACAAAAAATAAAAATCACCATAATAGAAACAATATAAGGCAATATCTATTCCTTATCACAATATTCTCTTTTATCTATTTTCAGAGTCCACAGCAACTAACTCTGTATAAATATTTATTGACAAACTTATTTAATTCGACGGCCGTCTCTCAAAATCAATAAAGACCCTGCTTATTCAGGTTCCTTGCTTCTAGCACCCCTGACCTATTTAAGAAAAAAAAACTTTAACTAGATAAACAATATGCGATTAAAAATTATTCTACATTTTCAAGTATCAAGAGTACCAACAAGGAAAATGATCGTTATTCCTAACAAATTTAATTCAAGAGAAAGAATTCATTGATTTTTAAGAGAATTACTAAATTGGAGATAGAATAGTAGTGATATGTTAATAATAGACAAGAGGAATTTGGAAATGGTAGGATGCTCATTTTCAATAACTTCCACACATTAGGTTATCTACTTCACGAATTAGAAAAAGTACCTGAGAATAGGGAAAAAGAGATAAAATGGTTAAGGGTATTAATCGGGCAGTCAATGCTATCATCGACAGGACCATACTATCATTAATCTTCAATCAACTAACAGCTTTTGATTACATTTTTCTTGTGCTGCGAATAGCGTTATTAAATTTCTGTAAAAATGTCATTTATAAAAAAACAAACATTTTTTGAATAAAGAAAAAATCAACAAACCTGAGAAGACCGCTAGATAACTAGAATTATATTAGTATTTTTTTTTATATATTATGTGTATAACTTTAACAATAACAGATTTTAAACAACTCTGTATCGAATAAGGTTTTTAAGAGTAGGTAGTACGTGTTTCAGTCAAAAAAAAACTTTAAACTGGTCTAGTGTTTGACACATCTAAGCTTTATCTTGTCATAAAACTATATTTCAGATCAATTTAATATTTGTACTCTCTAAAAAATATATAATTATGCAATTTTTAACGAATGGAACTCCATTAAAACTAGAATCTTAACCGAATTCAACTGTAAATAAAAATTTCAGGTGCAGAATTTCGGAAGTACTTTTGCTAAAAATATTAAAAAGCCTCTCTTGAACTAAGATTTTCTTAGAAATAACAATATTTAAAAACCCCTTGGTTTCAGGTTTTAAAAACTTGTTCTTTAAATGTAAGCAGTAAAGTCATAAAACTCCAACTTACAGAGAAGTCACTAGGACTTTTGAAGTTCTTAAGACGTGCACTTCCAGAATATTTTTGAGATCTCTGAGATCATTTCCTTTAGTTTTTCATTTCTCAAATCAAGTTTGCCGGCAGCATGAACCTATTTGCAAATTTAATAACAAGTATATAAAACTTTAATAGTCATTAACGTCTTTTTACACTGTCTCGTATATAATCCTTTTAATTAATATTGTGCCACTTACAGGTAATTGGTAATTGTTTTATGTGAAATTTCATTAGTTTTAAAACTATAGCACTTCAAGAATTTTTGTTTGATCCTTCTTGATGAATTAATCCATTCATTCTCTGTTTAAAAGATAACACACAACCATATCTAAAATCCTGTCAACTATTAAACACGTGACAAATGTTTAAGAAAAATGTGTAAGATGTACAAATTATCTCTCGTTAGCATTTTTTATATAACACGAAATTTAATCACATCCATTTCACACGCTTTCGAAACACTTTTGAACACACTTTTTGAACTTTAGTAAGATATAAGCTTTTTTTTTGAGGTAAAATACAATTTTAGTAATTATTTTTTAAAATCTAAGTGTGACTAATAGTGATTTTAATAATATTGTACAAACAAATCAATAATGAATGTACACACTATACACTTTAATTTCATTTTCAATATCGAGAACAGACTTCTGCTTTAGGATATTTTATTCAATTTAATTATTATTATTTTCATTTATTTTATATGTTCTTCTTCCAATAGTATAAATGACATATATTCTTCACTATCTTTAGAAGCGGACTCGTAATAAACAATTATCAGCATCTCAACTGTCGGAGACTTTGTTGAGATGCTGATAATTGTTTATTACGAGTCTCGAGATATAAGATAACTGAGCGAAAATAAGTGAAATCGTTTAAAAAAACTATACACACATCTAACACGCTTCCATCAACTGCAATTAAAAGTCTTGATTCTATAAAGAAAAATATTTCAAACTTACCAAGATCAGCCACAAAATATAAAAACTTATCCTATTTTTTCGGATAGCAGAATCTCAAATATTTTAAATGATCAAGATTCAAAATGATCTTTAGAATATCGTTATTTTAACATAATTTATTTATATAAAATAATGCAGACAAAGTTTCCGAAGGAAATTTACATTTTCTGTGTTAATGTTGGACAATATTTGGTACAGACAGTACTAAACTCCATTGCTGTGTATTTAAGGTAATTAAACTTTAAGCGTAGTTTGTATAAAATAAAACTATACATGAAGTAGATAAAATGTTTTTTTTTATAAAAATACACCCACTACATACATAAAAATACAGAAGCTACTGTTACAGGATATTTTTTCTTCTACATCGAACATCAATTTTAGATAAAACATTTGTTCATTGTCAGCAAATCAATATTATATATCCTATCAATAAACAGCAAATCAATATTATAAATCCTATCACCATAGCACCATCATTAGCAATTGGTGTCGTATGCAGCGCATGGCAATGTTGTCAATACAACTGTCAGAAGTAATATTATCAGCTGACAGTGTTTAAGTCTTAGCTGTTTTTTTTTCATTTCTGTTAGCATCCTTTACTTTGCCACCGGTAGTGCAGTTCATTTTTATCACGCCATGTTATTAGTATTTTTTATGTAATCTATGTAATGAAAATCTATCGCATATCTTTTAAAAGTTTAAGAATTAACACGTCCGTTATATTTTGATACTAATAAAAATTTATAATTCAGTTTTGTTTAACTAACTATGAGATGAAATTGAGAGCTACTGGTATACGTCGTGAAGATAAGGGCTAATTTAAAATCTCATCTTTATCACACCGATTTCGACTAATTACTTTAAATTAACTTTTATATGTTCATAGTAGGTTTTGTTTGTTCATATAATGTGGTAAATATGCGTATAAAGTTAAAAAATAATAATACGAATCTGAATCAATGTAAAGTAAATTATTCATGAAAATCAATCTCAAGAGTATTCAGTATTATTCAAAATCTACGGTGAAACAATCATAATATTTATTTTAATTTATTTATTTGAATCTGCGCAGTTAACAAAACCAATGAATATTAAATGACTTCTTATATATATATATATATATATATATAATTTGCCAGACTAGTTTAAGTCTAGACTAGTTTAAAAAAGTGCACGCTGCTAGTCCGCCATGCTTCGGGCTCACAAATAACAACCCGAATGAATTCAAAGCTAGTTACGCAAATTCTGGTAAATTAGCGTGTATCATCATGTTTTAAATTTAATTAAGTAACATCCTAGATTTTAATTATTTTGTTCTGTACTGTATAGGTATTTATTAAAAACCATTAAGGTGAACACATGACTGTTTTATTCCAAGTTCAATTCATGATGAGATTTCAATATGTACGTATTGTGAATATGTACGTATGTGTACCTAAGATTTTTGGCTCTTTTTGCATAATATATTATTATTGTAAGAATTTTATTATTTCTGCTATTTAAAACTGATGCGTAAAAGAGAACATTTCAAGTTTTTGGAAATGTATTGTAATCATTAGCCATGACTTTTTAATGAAAGGAAATGTGTCTATAAAACCTTTTAACGTATTTCTTGACCAAGTAACCGTTGGCTCAACTAGTATTGTTAGGGGATTTTAATGGCCATTATAAGGATTGGCTAGATTTTTTTCTAGACACCAACCATGCTAGAAAAGAGACGAGATGGCTTGCCCTTTCGTTAGTTTTCACTTAAATAGTTCAAGGAGCCTTGTAGCTCCTAGTACTCGACGTTGACTCCCCTACTCACTCCATAATCTCCCTCCCCTTTTTCAGTGACCCATCTTCTGACGACAGGTATACAATTTTATCGCCACTGGGTCTGGGTCATTTGAAATATTGTCTGATGTCTGATGAAATTTTTATCCCTTTACTCCGATCTGATCCCTTTGATCCGATCCGTCTGATCCGAAACCTACAGGTACCCGGCGGATGTGGTGATACAAGTCACCAGATTGGGATAAGTTGCAGTATTTTCTTGTATCTTTCCCTTGGCAGTCTATTTGCTTCTCTTCTCGTGATCTCACTGCTTGCACCAATTCCGTTATTAATGTGTATAATGGAATATAATATTATATTCTAATAATATTATATTCAATGAATGTCAATATAAATATATCCCTTAAAAAATATAAAGGATTTGGATCCTTGTTTTTTTTTTATAAAAGTGCAACTTTGGATTAAAATATCATTATTTATGCTATTTCCGCAGTTGTAATTGACTAACGAATAAGGACAAAATTAAAAGATGGCAATTATATATTACAACTGAAGACGTAAATTTCCACTCATTCCCATATTTAATAGTCGAAAAAATATCTGTATAAATAAAATAATATTTAACATAAAATGAACATATATCTTAAACATGACAAGTAGTATACATTTTTTTTATATTATCTTTTTAGTGAAATAGATTCTATTTACGACAATCACCGGTAAAGGAAAATCATGTTTTTTGGCAATCCTTAATATCGCCATTGTGAAAACTCGAATAATCTGTATGGGATCCTAAATAGAAGTGACTGCGTTTGGTATTAAAAGGAAGATAGCAACATTTTACAACATTTTTATAAGTTACATAAAGTTTCAAATTAATATTTCAAGATTTTAACAAGCCTGAAATCTTTCATTTCAAATATTTACCTGGTGCGATGTTTTAAATGCAATTATCTTACAATTGAGACCAATTATGTTTATTGTAAGACCAGTCGTAGGACTGTAAATTACTTAAGTTTTCTTCTTACATCTAAACTTACAAGAATCAAAATACGCTATAAGTAATTATTTCATTTAAAGGTCAGTTATTTAGTATTAGACTATTAACACGGTAATTAATATACTTAGAAATTTGGGAAAAATTATTAATGTTATATGTTTAAAATATCGAAGGAAGTTGTACAAATTTAGCTCAATCATTAGCTTATTGCGATTATATTCAAACTTACTGACACTTTGGCCCTGCAAGGTTCACAGTATCTTTCTAAGTTTTCAATTCCCCGACGCAAGTCTCGTGCTACTCGGTGGCTGCGACCGCTTCTGTGTTTATGAATAGTAAATTGCAAAATGCGGTATTTTACTCCTCGGACGCTAAAGTCTCTAAATATTTTTTCTAAAATTTTATCATTATCATCACTTTTCTGTTCTTTTGTGTAAAAATATTAATTGGTGCAAATAATTTAATAATATATTTTTTCAGTTTACAGATTCTAAGATGAAACTAGTTTCTACTAGTTAGTAGTTATTTATTTATGTGTATTTACATATTATTCAGTGTGGTTACACTGAATAATCTTAAGATAAATAAATAAATTCACCAATGTGTTTATCCGAAAAAAAATAGGCGCTCTTAAAAATGCATGCACTTTGTGCAGTAAATTACTTTGGATCGTTCGTTGTACGCTCCAGGTGTCACGAGAGACGTATCTATAAATATAGATCTCACGAAAAAGTGAAATATTTCAATATTCTTTGTGGTGTTTTAGATTGACCAAAAGTTGAGTTGAGTTAGTTTGCCCCTCAGATTGCGTTTTTGTTATTATCTTGAAATTAAAAAGTTTGTTGTTTAAAATCCATCTATTATCGTAGAAAACGGATACAATAAAATAAAATTTTTGGAAAAAAATGAAAGACACTGAGAATTTTGCTTTCCCGTGCCTAACAAGGTAACTTTTTTAGGTCCTTCCTAAAAAATATTTTTTTGTCAAAATTATTCTTTTAAGTTTGTGGGTTATGTCTATAATAATAATTACTTAAAATTTTGATCTTTGCATTTTGAAAAAAAGTTTTGTTTCAAGCATCATTATTTACATTTTTTTTATTGAATAATTTTACACCAAATACAGCAGATAAAAATAAATTTATAAAAACAATTATTTTTCATTATTTTGCGTAGCTTATTCAAAATATTTTATTCGAAGAACCAAAATTTACAAAATATCTTTATGTACTTACACCAGTAGAAAACTGAAATACCATTTTAGAACATAATTATCGATTCAACGCCCGTACATTTCAATCACATCCTCCTTTGTTATGGATTGCTATTGAAGTATATTGATAGGTTTGTATTAATAAAGGAGCAGTTTTTTAAGTTCGTTTAATTTGTGTCACCGTAAGCGCTCTGTTTAAATTGTGAGTCATAATCTACATGACAGATAAAATATCATTGCAATAAGCACAACGCCAACAAACGATATGTAATTAGCCTAACGTTCTTTCCTGACACGGAACACACCTGGAGAAATGATTTCATTACAACAAGCATTGCTACCACTTCTTTAATCAGTAAATTAGAATTCAGATATTGTTTGGTAGATTCAGGATAGATATAACCTTAGAACTTAAGGAATCAGTCTTTGCCCTCATTTCGTTGTATTCGAGGTACAAGTAAAAAGTACGAAGAAGTAAGTACTCTAACTAACGCAAATAACCCAAATAAGTCTATTGTCCTTTGAATTATGAATCAATCATGACTAAAGAAGCTATCCTTACATAAGTCTTGTTGTTCCAAGAACATTAACACTGTTATAAAATACATATTTTAAGATTCAATACGAAAATATACATATTTATATATGTAGACTAGCTGATGCCAGCGACTTCGTCAGCTCCCACAAATCTCATGACTAAAATAATATGGTGCTGGCTTTAAACTCTATACCCAATATATTAGTTACTTTAATGCAAGGAGACATTGATAAACACAACGCTTGCGCCTGTCTAGTATTTTATTCATTGAAGCCGGGCCACATACATATAGACAAAATTTCCATCTGATATTCCGATATTCCAAAAGCTTAGTACATAAGCAAAGAACATAAGCTTAGTTCTTAAACTACATACATAAACATAAGTTAGAAAATAAGCTTAGTACAAAAGCTTAGTACAAAAGCTAAGTATATAAGCTTAGTGCCTAGGCTTAGTATGTAAGCTTAGTACATAAGCTAAGTATAAGTACATAAGCTAAGTATATAAGCATAGTATATAAACTGAGTTCATAAGTAAAGAACATAAGCCTAGTACATAAGCTGAGTATATTAGCTTAAAAAATAAGCTTAGTACATACGCATAAAACGTAAACATAGTACTTTAGCTGAGAAAATAAGCTTAGTTCGTCAGCCAAGTACATACGCTAAGTGCATGATCAAAATACATAAGAATAGACTGCGTCCTTAAGCTTAGTAAATAAGCTGCGTACATAAGCTTAGTACATAAGCTAAAAATATAAGCTTAGTGCCTAGGCTAGGGATATAAGCATAGTACATAAGCTTAATATTAAAGCTTAGTACATAAGCTAAGTATATAAGCCTAGTACATAAGCTGAGTAAATAATCTTAGTAAATAAGCATAGTACATAAGCTTTGTAAATAATCTACGTTTATAAGCTTTGTAAATAAGATGCGTACATTAGCTAATTACATAAGTTTGGTAACCATAAAAATGTTTAAAATGAGTTAATCTTAAAAGCTAGATATATACTGCTGCTTTCTTTTAGAATTTTTAGAGGAGAATAGTTTCGTAGTAGTTGATTTTTGCGTAACTTTCACCATTTACTCAGTGCACGTATGGAAAGCTCTAAATTTTGCTGTTTCGGCAATATTTTGTACTGCTTCTCCTCCCCTATTCATCTTAGCGTGTTGTTATATAACCTATAGCATTCCTCGATAAATGGACTAACTGAAAGAATTTCTAAATCGTCGAGTAGTTCCTGAGATAAGCACGTTCAAACTAACAAACAAACTCTTTTGCTTTCATATTTGTAAAGATATCTGTTTTTTAGTAGGTAATAACAACTTAAAATGTGATAAAGTTCGGTATTTTACTAGACATATAAAATTAAAAAAGTATACTTAAAACTCATAAAAAGTCATTAAATTGAAAATGACAAATAATAAAAGAACTATCTCTCGTTCATTAAAAATGAATAAAGAAGTTTTTGAAAAAATATGGATTTATTTATATATTATAAAAAGTCCATCCCTTTTGAAAAAATTGTCTTAGCTACTTGAAATTCTGAAAGCTTTCCAAGTCTTGTACTTAGCAACTCGGTACAAGTTATCTAACACATGTCTGAGGCAAACTCTAAGCCGGCAAAGTAGAGAACTGAAACTTGACCACCGCTGAGCCGGAACACATGTTCAATCCTAATCGAGTTGTAATATATAGGGTTGCTACCAGATCGCGCTAGCGCCTTCACACTTAAACAATCGAAATTTAATTTCAAGATATGTTGTTATAGGATTTAAAGTAATTATTGATTCAAGCTTACGTTTTAATGATTTCTATTTAAAAATTTAAAGTATTTAAAATTTATTTAGCATTTGTATTTCATAAGTGAGACCCTTTTTTTTAACAAAAAAATAAAGACGACTGATGAATTATTTGTAGGTTAGGTAGAATTAATTCTGTCCGTTTTAAACATACAGCCTCAAATATTGTTTACTTTCTTATTGCGAAGGAATTTAGAAGGAGAAAAACGTTTCTTCTATGGATTCGTAGTTTTGTAGTATGTAGAAGTAAATATTTATGACTATTTTTTCAGATAGTCGGGTAAAGATTATTCTATGGACTTAGGTTCATATTTTTAGTGCTTATTTGATAACTTTATAGGGAATAATCAATATTTCAGATGTAGGAGTTAAGTATATTTTAATTTAATACTTATTCAGTCAATGTTCTTTATGATATCATAAAGATGTGTAAAATGAATTAATTATTCATTTTATATGATTATAAAAGTCTATACAATATAGTTAAAATAGTAGTATATACATAACATGTAACATAGTATAGTACAGTACACACAGTAAACGACACATTGATTAAAATTCTTTGATGTCTGATTGTATGTCTCTTACAAGCAGTCAAACGTATTGTTACATAGAACTGCATTCCTCGTTTTGCTACGAGCTGGTTAAAAAGCAGTTTTATTTGACCAATTGTAAATTCCAGTTTTTATTGAGATATTTCAGATGAATAAAACCCGTGGTCTTAATAAAATTATACTATTTTAAATAATGTAGAAATTAAATGTTATCTTTATTAAATTAATACTATACGAAAACCAGCCTCAAAAGCTCTCTTTGCTACCTCAGAAACAATAAAAACCTAAGTTATAAAAAGTTTATTGACAAATCAATAATAATTATAGGTAATAAAAATTTTCGGACAATATATTTCATGCCCAGAAAGCTGGTATAAGCCAAACATATGATCTACTTACTGCCTACTCACTACCTGACTTTTTTTTAATCAGCCTTAATCGCACAGATAGCAGACGTAGCGTTGTTACCTTACTTACGCTGTAATATCTCTTACAAAATGGTAGCTATTTATAATTACACCTACTCAGCCTCAACTTAGAACTTTTTGAAATAAACGGGGTATTTAACAAAGCGACTGGCTCTATTTAATACGTCATATTTCGGGACTTGGTCACACACCCACTACGCATCGTACTCATCTCTGATTAGCACGTTACGAAGAGCCTGCTCTTCCATGATTTTAGAAGGTTTATTTTATAGAGAAAGACTAAGGAGTTAGAGTTCCAATCTAAGGAATTGTCCTTAAACAAATCGAAAATTACATTTAATGATTTAAAATATTTTTTGCGAGTTTAATACAGTGCTAACGTAACGTTCACGGTGATAACGTAATCATAAAAATTACTAATGTTACAATAAGAAATTTATGAAAAACCGTTTTATAACTTTGACACAAAACGCTGAACCATTTGAAACAGTAATCTTCTTATTTTGTTTACCCACCAGAAACTTCAGAAAGAGCTCTGCATTTTAAATGTCGACTTAAATTCGAAAAGGAAGAAAAAAAAAGTAGAACTGAGTCTGTTTGCCACAACTGTCAAACCGGAAATGGATACCAAGCGCCATGATACTTTTCATATATACTGCTCAAAAAATGGGACGTATTTCAGAAGAGACATTTCATTTGATATATTATAAAACCACGTAAATACCTTAATATTATATTACATAAGATACAATTTATATAAATTTATTAGATTACACGATGCAGCTTCTATAAATCACTATGGTAGAAACTTTTTGATATAAATTTTTTTATAGTGGTAGTTTGGAAGTTTGGATGTACTTGAGTGCAGTTTGAAAAATGGGGCGAATTTAGCGGGTTCCACCCTGTAATAGAAAGTTAACATAATGTAATTATGGCTACTTACTAGTTGAACATCTGCTTACTGGCCACGTTATCATTTAAAGATTAATAAATACTAAATATTGTTATTTTTGTAAGCTATTAGTTTTTACATACACTTCTATTCATATTTATAATTTTTAGCATGTCTATAGTTTAATTAGTATGGAATTTCATTACTTTACTCAGAACAGAAAAAAAACCCTATGCGGTTTTTCTGAATACCTTTTAGATACTCTTTTTAAAAAATCTAAACGTAAATAATACAGAATTTTAAGGTCTTATGCGAAAAAAAAAAGCGATATTTAAATCGGTTGTCTAGTACCGACCTTCCTATTATTATTTTTTTATTGCGGCGAGATTAGAATAAATATTGAATATTAGGTATAATCTAATGGTTATCTACTTCTGTCATATCTTTTTCATTCATAAATTAAAAGAATAAAATTCCCCAATCGTACTCCGAATATGTGCTCTTAAATTTAAACCTGTGCTGACGTGTCTATTTTGACACTCCATTGAAAAGAATTAAAACCCAACCCAAACCCATGGAAGACTGCCTTTGTCCATCAGACTCCTAAAAAGACGACAAAATCGACCGGGCTGACTAGTGTAGTGTAATAAGTTTTTTACGGCTAATCCATTAATAAACGTAAAATATTATTACCACTACCTCAGATCGAATCAACGCTTTGTTATATGCAAGGGAGAATTCTAGTAGCAAAGCGCCATTCTTATAAAATATCTATATTCATATTAAAAATATCTACTATAGAGAATATTCTTATTATATCCCTTATTTCTATGCCGATAAAGTTTATCATTGATGGGAAGGAATATATTTTTGAAACCAATCTAATCCAATGGAAACATAGCATTACTGCAAGACGTGTGCGATTTGTTGAGCTTGATGTAAATTGTTTGTGAAACTGGGCTTGTTTGTTATAGGGAATCAAAAGTGGTTTAGAAAAATGGAACGTAGCAAAGTATTTTTAGAAGACGATTTCTTCTACACGTACCGAAATGCCATATGATGTGTGGATATGTGTGAGTGTATCAAACCTACTACAAGCAAATGAACACACGAGCAGGCGAGTCGTCGGGTGTGGAGCTCTATCTCTTTCTGTGTCCCTATCTCTCTCTTTCAATAAATTCAAGAAAAATTGTGATTTAGACAAAATTAATTAGTTTGAAACAAAAACAAACTTGCTTTACCCACCAATTAGCTAAACAATATATGAAATTCTTTCATGGTTCAATATATTGGTTATTAAAATAAACTCCAAAATGATGCCTTAAATATGTAATTAAATAAATTTAAATTATACATTAATAGGCATTTGATAGCAAAATCCTATTAAAGTGTAAAGGATTACATTAACGGTGGTATGATTTGAGAATAAATTGTATTTTAGTGTATAACTACTAATTTGCCCAATTTGTTTGACGTTTTTAGCTTCTCATGTTTAATCAACTGGTTACACCGTTGCCCTAAAAATCATTACTTGTGTACACGTGCATTAGATATACTGTAAGTGTTACCGTTACTAAATACATTATACCATTTCAGCATTTTAAGACATTTCTTGGAAAAGTTTTCATTTCAAATTACTTACTTCAATTCGTTTCCTATATTTGTTTTCAATACTATAAAATAGTTACAATTTTTAATTGATTTCATATGAAATATAAATTATGGTTTGCATACTACAGAACAATGTTCGTCTGAATCATAACAGTGAGATTAATAAAAATAAGATTTATATTAGAGATCGGACCAAGGCCATTGAGGTAGATCACACCAATTAAATTGTTTCCTTTCAGATGATCCCTAAATAAAATATATTTCTTTTTTTTTTCATAAATATTTACTTGCTTTAGACTGTTATGTGAGGTTGTCATAATTCAATAATATGTGTTTGTGTGTGTAAATCGGTAAGTAACATAAGCTTTTACCGCCAAACGTCGCAAACTATTCTTCATTAATAATATTACATATGTAACAATCAACCTGATTAATTATCACGCATTATAATCCAAACTAATATTCTATCATTCCATTTAATATGAAAACTAGTATTATGTTAAAAACCTTTTACTTACATTATTGATTTATACGTATGAGAGACAGTATAGAATTCCTGAGGATGTTGTTGTCTCGTCATCCAGATCGGACATATTCCTGTACTCTAGACAGTTAAAGTGCGTGATACTTGTGAGGCTTACTGTTCCGTGGGAAACTAACATCCCCAAAGATCACACAATTAAAGTAAACAAGTATTACGAACTGACCAACGAGCTGACCAGGAATAGGTATATAGTTAATTTGTACGCGGTAGAAGTGGGAGCAAGAGGTATAACAGCGAAATCTCTCTATAACCTACTCTAAGATCTTGGCTTCTCTAGAACTATCATCAGTTTATTTCTAGAACGTACTTCAAAGGCAGCATTGGCATTTGGCATTTCCAAATTTGGTTAGGTAGGGAGAGGAGCGCAACCAGTTGAGGTGAGCGTGAATGCGCATTTTAAAGGGGCCCATTAAACCTACACTTGGGTCGCAAGCTCCAGGAGCTGTTTGCACTCCCCTCCCTGCAACGCGATGGGCCCAGCAGCGGCACGGTGAATCCATGAAATGCTAAGAAGCTTCGACTCTTATAAAACGTGTACATGAATGTAGAACAATTTCGGTAGCTATACCCGATCTTACTATATTACTTTGATCTGAGTGAATCATTTGGAATGCATTTAAATAGAATTTGAATAACCCTGGAGATCCATCATGAAGTAAGGCGCGCCACCTCAATGCTAATGGAATACAAGTCACCTTTGGTCACCTACTCTTTCAGCTCATCACATGCACTCGATACTTAACGTAAAAATCTTGCCAAGTAAATTTTGAATTTTGAAAATTTTGTTAAGTTTATATCCTGTACTTTCCTGCTAGATCCTAAACCTAGTTTATTAGTTTGAGAAACTATCATGAATTGCTTATGGAATTGAAGTAGTATCCGAGCTTTGAAGCATTTCTATCTTTTGGAAGAGATGTTATTATATTATCATGAGATTTTCCGATGATATGTTTTTTTGTAACTCTTAGGTGTTTATAGAACTCTGATCGTTTCTTTAATTTCATCAAGAAGTATGACTCTACCACATGGAAATATCTTGGTCGGCCTTAGCCAAGTTTAAGGCAAAAAGAGTGCCATGAAAGTCGGATTTCTCTTATGCCGTGTGAGCAGGAGATTAATTCCCCATGTGAAACTACTGGCAGAAAAGAAAACTGGGAAGGTTGGCAGAAGTTGCCGATGGTACCTTTGAGAACTACCAAAACTTTCGTATCCCAGGCGGATTTTCAGGCTTGGACGCCACTTGATTTCTAATAACTCTTTGAAATTTCGTCATTTAAGTATTACACTAATAAATATTTACACCAGGCAACGGTTAGAAGCAACCGTTCACCTTTATAGCCCATAGCGCTGCTTTACTTAACTATTAAAAGGCTATGCAGGCACGCAGCTATGATTATTAAATAGAAAAAAAACGCTACGCTTTCTTTAAATTGTAAAATAGGAAATGGTAAAATAGGAAAGCAGGTACATGATAAAAGCGTTCATTTATACAATCAATCTATCGGTCGGATATTACAGAGAAGATTACAATATTTATTTGTAAAAAAATAACAGTTATTTGCAAAAAAAATATTAAAGTTCACTTCTGACGAGTCACGAGTCACGAGTCAGAGATAAAGGTCACTCCACACTAAAACATATATTTATATAGCTGAAAGGACATCAAAATAATTTTATATTAAGGACTTTTTTTTTAACACATTAATTGAACATAGCAAGACCTATTTTTTCAATAAAACATTATGTTGAAACAAATGTATTAAATCTTGAATATAGTTAGTATGTCATATTTAATAAATTAATAGAAAAATTTCAGTTCTTTGTAGATTAAAGCTAATTGTGGATCGTACAAGTGATCGTTTGTGTGAAGAACGTCTGAAGACAACTTGTGATTACACAAGTTCGTACTCCTGTATCAAGTTCAGGAACGTTGCCACAACACGCTGGAATTTGCTTCTTACAAACTATTAACCAAGTTATCACCCGTCATAAAAATAATTACAACGTCCCTTGCAAGTTCTTAAACTACTCAGCTACGGTGAGTAAAATAATGGCAGGTACTGTTTGTAAAAGATCATACAGTACTTAGCGTAACTTTCAAGCTTTATAGTATGAAAGTAAGTAGCACTATTTACATATTTATTAATATTTTTTTAGATCATCTCTTACTTTATCTGCGCTTACTAATTCGTATTAGTAAGCCATCCATTGTTACTTAATATTTATGTAAAATTGAAATATATCAAATACTGGCTGTCACTCGCGGATTCGCTCGTGTGGAATTTGGTCGGCCACATAAACTTTGGTGACAGTGTTTATTTGTGCTTTTTCATCACCTATGTATATCGACCTGTAAAAATTATGGTTGGAAAATGGTGTAAAATAGAATATATATATATATAGATAGAATCAGACAGAGACATTTAGATCTGCTCCAAACAATTTTATATGAAAGCACACGTCGTATTTTCTAATAATAAACATATTATCTTTTAGAAAATGACGAGATTCATTAGTTTCGTTAAGAAAAAACTCTTTCAGAGGTTTAACTGGTTCAAAAGTAGCTATTCGTCCTACGGACGGATAGCATATTTCCACTGCGCGATTCTGCAATGAAAATATGTAATACTATAAGTATTCCGACTTACTTGATATTTATCGTTATATTATAATCAAGTAACATAGAATCACAAAAAGTTAAAGAGCAACAAACATATGTATGTTTGTTGATCTTTATCGTAAAAACTTTCGCATTTATAATATTAGTAGGATTGAACAATTTACGAAAAGGAAGAAGTTCTGTCTGGAAGTTGTGTATAATATTGTCGATATTATAAAATTTATTATAAATATTTATATTTTCATATCAATTTCTGCATTAATTATGGTCCAATTCAAATTATTTTTTTCATACTCATTTCTGTATTTCATGTTCTCACTCTTTTTTCATACATTTCAAAAATTTTTTACTAAAGCCGTTTCATTTTCAGGTCGAATATACATGTAAATATGACTTTCTAATAACTTCAACCCAAGTAAGTTATTAGAAAGTAAAGTTTATCAAACTGTATTCTTTTCATTCATTAATATTATTTTCATTCATTAATATTATTTCCCTTACAAAATATAAATTTCCTTAAATCAAAAATAGTCTTATTATTAAATATTTTTATGATTATGATTATTATAAATTATTAATAATTATCACCAATTTTGATAATAATCTATATAAAATAAGGATGTCTTTGTAAACTAAGAGTAAAATTTATAATTAATTAACGTGTGACTGTGGAAGATTAATATGGAGATGATTGAAAACTTTCACAGAAAACGATAAAATTTTCCACTTTTAAGTCAAAATTAAACAACTTGTTTTATGTGAATCTTTTTTTAAAAATTCTTTGTTGAAAGTGAAACAAAACATACATATTTTACAAAAAACACTAACGAGCCCACACATAATAGCGAGAAATTCTGAAAACCCGCTAATCTTCTTACAGACGCAGTTTTATTTCCAAGCTATTGTATACTCACATACACTTCATGACTTTAACTCTGCATTCACGTATGTTTGTTTATTTGTGTGAAACGTGGAGGCGCTTTTGTTGAAACCATTTACAAAATGGAATACTGCAGAGACATGGTATGTAAAATAATATAAGGCAATATTAAGTTAAACTGCGCCTTAATAACCTTTATTAACTTTTATTAACATTTGACTATTTATTATTTTTGGTAAAATAATAGATATATAAATTAAAATAATATATTTTGTTTACGAATGTAATGTAAGAAATTTCCAACGAAATTTGTGGTTACAAGACGTAATTTATCTTCATTATACATATCATAATATACTAAATATCAAACAAGATATTAATAGGTCTTGAAATTTTCTTTTAAAACTGCATTGGACTTTTATTATTTAAATGTACACAGATGAATTTAATCATAATATATAATTTCGACATCAATTCAAATTCAATCAAAAAAAAATTAATACCCAAAATATTTTCCTATGACTGATACAAAAAAACTGTCAAAGTCACATTAATAGCATTAGATTTAGATTTTCAAATATAAATGGCAAATCAATTGTTCAGCGTTGTTATAATTAATGATACCTCAGTACACTTAAGACGTTGATATTTTACAATAACACCTACTGTCAGATAGAATACTGTTATTATGTTGGTTGTATGTTGAAACACTTACGGTTCTTTTCAGATTATTTTTAAACTAAAAATACGTTATTTCTCTTCAACGTTTAATTTGCTATTGAATACATGCGTACAAGTTAAGATAGTACTAAATGTTATTCTAACTATGATTATTGATGACGTGAAATTTAAATTTATAGGTGTGGGGAAGCATTACAAATATTATTAGCAAATATTGATATCCTCATTTTCATTTAAACATATATTTTCATTTAAACTACAATATTACTTTTTTTCCCTTTTCTGCCTTTAAGATTGCTCCTTTAAAAAATATTTCATTATTGCTTATAAAGTTTTTTAGAGACGAGGCTTTTAACATTCCAAAGATTCACCGTACGGGTGTCGAACCCATTGCGTTGCAGGGAGGCATGTTCGGAATGTTGCGTTCCTGGGACTTGCGACTCAGGTTTTAGGGTCCGTTTAAAATGCGCGTTAACGCTCTAATAACTGGTTACGCTCCTTTTCCACCCTAACCAAATTTGATAAGACCTTACCAATGCCGCCTTTGAAACACGTTCTAAAAATGAACTGGTGATGGCTCTAGAAGAGCCAAGATCTTTAAAAAGGTTATAGAGAGATTTTGCTATTATACCTCTCGCTCGCACTTTTACAGCGTACTTATTATTTATATACCTATTCCTGGTCAGTTCATAATACTTGTTTACCGTAAATGTGTGATCTTTGGTTTTGTTTTTTTTAGACGAGCCTTCTTTAACGAACGCTATGTATCGTTTGGTGGTTGTTATACCTTTTTGCGCTCTTGATACTGAAAGACTAACTACTTCACGTATGATTTCTAATACTTTATCGTGGTGATGCGAATATTGACCTTTTTCCAGTAGCACCCTACACCCTATTAACAACTGTTTAGCCGTTCCTACTACTTTTTCATAGATATTGTAAGACTTTTCGATGGCATTACCCCATCTTACTAAATTACTTTGAACTGGGAATTTTTAAATATATTATGGATTAAATATTATTGTAAATTTTTTAACTCTTTCTAAACTCTTAGAGCTTTTTCTTTATCAGTCAAACAATACTTCATGGTTCAATCCTTACAGAAGAACTATGTTAAAAATGTAATGTTTGCAAGAATTTGTATATCACAAGCTTTAACCTCACTTATCATTTAGAGCACTTTAAAATAACTAAGTTATAGAATAAAGTATATAGAATCAAAAACAAATAATTGATTTAACAAAACGAATCAAACTTTTAGAACCACAGTGAAAAATCATGCCAATTTAAGACGAGAAACATTATTAACTCAATTCAAAAACTTCTTCACTTATAGATAATTCTTTAAATCTTAATCTTCGTTTCGCGGCTTGTAAGCTCTCGATACTATTAATTAAAAGTGGAAAACCGTGTAATCTCGAACTCAGTGGGTAAGTTCGCATATAGGGAGGGAGTGTACATAGTGGAGGAAGAGGAAGGGTTAGATCAGGCCGTTCTTAGTTGATTATATTGAAGCAATTCATTACTTAGGATTGATCGTTGTTTGAGCTGACATGAAGATAGATTTAAGGTAGTGGCAATGCTTAAGCAAAAAGTTAGTAGGTAATAAATACAATTACAAAATACAATTTTTATATTATTTTACATTATGTTATTTCGTTTCTTAGGCGATGAATATAATTAACAGCTAACTTAATAGCATAATAATTAGAGTAGAAGCTATAAGCAGAGATCCTATAGTTCTCAACGAATTCAATTTAATATTTTTTACAGATCTCTGATGCGTCTTCAAAAATATAGAGTAATTTTATGGAGGCACTTAAAATATATTTTATTGCTCTTCGGCCTGAGAGCATCAGATTTTTGCTTAAAAAAGTATGTGGCAACTACTATCAGGGCCGTAGCTAATATTAAGGTCGAAATAAAAGTATTTTTTTCTTATTTAAAAGAGGCATCAATAACGCTTATGAAACTTCTTAAAAATAAAAGGATCAGTCCTCATTTAACTTATAGGCTAAAATATATATATTTTTTTAAATATGTATCTTATAAATATATATATTTGTTTATAAGATATATATATATATGTAAGCTAAGCTAATGAACTGCACCTTAAATGGGTTGCTGGCAAACTATGCCAATGAATATTGTAGATATTTAAAGGTTTTGAACAATGTTTATATAAATCTAACCACCTATTTATTGTATCAAATTGTTATGATTTTGAGCTGTTTATCGAGAATCAAGCAGTTTATCCTGAAAGTCATGACTAATTTATCCCAATACCTTTTGTAGGAAAAGTAATTTGATGACAATCAGATAAATATCAGATATTTTCTGAAAAATAAAAGATTTAACAATCCCAACAGTTTTGAAGGTCTTACCTTCTCCTGTACTACAATTTTAATAGAATCTATAATTGTCGTTGTAATACATCACCTTTAACTATTAACGTAGGGTTAATTGTGTTACTTAAAAGTAAAACCGGACTTATTAATATTCTTCCATTAAGGGAGCTCCTTCAAAATAATTAGTTTTGAGACAAGGACATATATGATATTAATTTATATATGGTTCTGAATCTTATCATACATTGTTCTTTGATTGTTAACTGATAATTTATGGATTTCATATAGAAATAGTAAGTAACATATTATTGTTTTTGCGTGTGACTGACTGCCTATAAAAAGTTATGTAACCTCCATATATTATTGTAACATTGTTTTTCAGGAAGTGATTGTATCTAAACAATTTATTAAGATAGTAAATTCTTTATTTTGTTTATTTGTTTATTTATTTATGTATTTACACTAATACTCTATCGGACTTATAATTGAAAATCATTTTTTTTATTGACACAAGAGTCAGAGAAAAGAAATATTTAACATGTACAAATAATTTCATGGCTGACATTTTAATGGCTGACATTTTAATTAATTAAGTGGTGATATATTTATTTCAAACATATTTTATTTGATATTTCATAAAACATGCAAACTATAAAATATTATCTTGCCAGCTCTATTCACTCTTATCGCTAGACAATAGATTTCCGACTTTAAAGCGACCTACATTTTTCGGTAGAAGATTGAAATATTTAACTTTTTCAGTGTAGTAGGAAAACAAAATTATGAACAGAATATTTGTTAAAAGTAATTGTTTTATTTAATTTTCCTTTTCTGTTTAGTGTCTCTTTCACTGTCAGATAGTTCCTGTAAGTTGCTATTCGTTCTCCAATATATATATTTTGATAATCATACATTTACATATAAGTAAACTAGAATATTATTTACAAATGTTATATCTTTAAGTACATCGAGAACTATAAGTATAATATAATTTATAAGTTAACACCTTACCAAAATGTCACTAACAAAAAATATGGCTGTCTATAAAATCGGTTTACGGACGATAAATTTACTTTATAATGTAATAAGGAAATATTGAGGACAACTTTTATGAATTGAATTGAATTATTGTCATTGATTAAGAATTTTATATAATACAAAAAGGAGTTACTTGAATTTTTTTTTTCCGATAAACATTCTTTTGCACTCGTGTAGTTAATTTTTTAATTAAATTATTAATAACAAGTAACAATGCACTATTAATAATGTATTAATAACTTTTATAAATGTGTGTTATTCTGTTAAGGATAGGACTATTATTTTCTGTTACAATAAACAGTTATAATACGATCAGCCGTGTGGCTGATGGAATGGCAGAGGGATAAATGCGTCACAAGCCCAACGCTTTCCGTTCCGCGCTCTCGCTCGCACGATCGGCTCAGCGGAACGTGACAATGAGTCATACTTTTTCGTGCATGCAGCCGGTGTTCATCGATTTACAAGACGTTAAAAAATATTGCACTTGAAATTTTGCAATTAAAACCTATAATACTATTTACTTCATGGTTATATATATTAACTATTACAATACCAATATTTTGTCTTTTAAATTTTTTGTTACTAGCCAGTGAGAAATAAGTTATTGTAAAATTATATATTTTTTTCTATAACAACTCATCTAATAGCCTTTTTTAGTATTAAACTGGAGAGTTAGAGCTACTGATAAAACGTTGTAAGCTTCCGCAGTAATTAAGTCTTATTTGTCGAGTCATACAAGTTTTAGATTTTTTATGAATTTATTACAAGTTCGATAAACACTTACATATAGTAAGAAAACTAATATTCTGAGACATATTTAAAATATGTTATCTTTTAACATTACAAATATATATAATAATGTCTATCTATAAGAACTAATACTATACCCAGTTTTGTTGTCACTTTGATTAGCCAAGTGGAGATATTGAATATGGGAAAATAGTTTCTTTCTTTCAATATAAATTATAAATATATAAATCAATGAATAAACTTTCAATATATATCAACATATACACTCGCAGTAATTGTTCAAACAAAAATTACACCTATGCGTAATAACTTTGTCCTTGTTATACAAGTAATATAAAATAAACGGAGTCCTTAAAGCGGAAACGATAATTTTAACATACAAACTTAACTTTAGTGCCACAAACAACGAAAACGAGTTAGTAAACAAACTGACACTCCTAACTATCCAAAATGTGCTTTTTTCCAAACTTTTGTGTAGCGAGTAGTTAAAACGCCAAAGTAAAATATTTATTGTCGTGTACTTAAGCACTTAGGATTTTACGGTAATTAGTGCTTATATTTTGTAGACTGAGAGAAAAGAGGGAGGGGTGCATATAATTGGCTCAAAATCATTCTTATGGAAAAACTATTATGACAAAAAAAGATGTTCTACATTAAAAAAAAAACAAAAAAGTATTTTAAACTTCTTCCGGAAATACGTCTTTTTTAAACTTTTACCTTGAGTTTTGTTGCTTGTTTTTTTACCCTTTATTATAGAACACAAAGCAAAATTTGATAAAATCGATTTGTAGTACATATATGCCATACAAACATATTTTTTTAACAAAAGATAGATAAAACATGAAATAAATAATTATAATAAACCCCAATAAAGCATAATATGTCCCAAGGCTCCACGGTCACATTGCCTCGAGGCAACGCTTCCCCCTTTTCTCCACCACCCTCATTGACCCCTGCATTGTGGTTGGTCTTCTTTCATGTGATACATTAGTAACAGTTGATCAAAATAAAACCAGTAACAAATAATACGTCCCACCAGGAGTTGTCATCACCAGAAGCCAATTGACATCCTCAGTATCATTAACTTTCTGATATCGGTTAACCAGGTTATGAATGCTGTTTAGAGATATGTCTTACAACTGCGACGCATTCTTAACCGAAGATTCAGATTTGCAGTTCTTTTGAAATCATAGTGATATGATTACGTTGTTACTTAATGATTTTTCAATATGGTTGATGTATTCCATTCCTGAATATTAATTAACACCATTCAATAACAGATATTTTTAATGAATATCAAGTAACTATTGTTAATAGTATCAAATAAATAACTTCAAAGAAAATTTATTATGGCATTGTATTTCCCTCAGGCTTGGTTACATCAATTATTTAAATAAAGTTTTATTTTTATACATTTTTAATTTTCATATTTACAACACAGGATGTGTTACAATGCATTTAGTATGCATGAAAAGCCGTATAGATATAAATGTATTATAAATATTCATCAGACTGCCTCTAAGTGGAACTTTTCTCCACAACGGTAACTAAATTAAAATGTTAGAAGCTGTCCCTTGATGCAGTCCGGCACTCTCGGGTAAAGTTGACTAACTGAGTTTATGTTAATACTTTAGAAACTAAATACTAAGTACTGCATTAGCATTTAAAATTTCATCATTCTCGATAACTTCATAGTTCTCAGACAAGATAACTAATCGTTTTCTGCTCAGTAATTTTATCGCATAAATCAATTTCAGGCATTAAATATAAGGGCAGTGACTAAGTGGTGGATTGTATTTATTTAAAGTTTGCCAGAGATTATCTTCTTTGTTTTATTCCTTAATTTAAATGGTTTGGAATAGATTCCATATTTATCAATATCAAATTATTATTTTTAATGTCATTGTATTTTTATTCTCCTCAGTAGAAGCAGTAGTCATATTAGCCAAATATTTGGCTGACATAAAATTTAAATAATAAGGTAGCACGTTTGCTATCAATTTAAAATTATTCTGAGATAAGTGAAACTTATCAGATTTCATAATACAAAAATTGCTATATATATTTTTTGTTATACAAGTAATATAAATTACATGAATTGTATGGCATAATTTATTATTAATATAACTTACATGGTCATTGTATTTAATAATTGATTTGATGAGAATCTTATTTTATTTTCTTGTCGCAAACCTTTCATATAAGGAAATGTAATAACTTCTTTAATATTTAGTTCTAATATTTTAAAGAATAATTTAATTGTATTATTTCTAAAGACATTTCCCCTTCTCCCAATAATAAAGGCTAAGGTAGTGTTAGGACAATGGGTAATGTTAGCAACTTTACTTACAATTTGAGAGAATGAAGCTCCCGGCATGCAGTACTTAGTTAGTTACTGATTGTCCGGAGCACTCCTTGCAAAGTACAGCACCCATATCTCTGCCTATTTCATCATTGAAGACTGTTATATTTTCAGTCAAAGATGCAGGTAACGTAGCAATATTTTCTGATATACTATCACGGATAATCTTATTAACATTACAACGGCCCTCAAGCACAGAATTACTTGACACAGTATTAACTGGAATATATATAGTGTTTTGCTAAAGCGCTTTGAATTATCATGACAAATTTGAACAAAATATTTAATTATTAGTAATAGTTGTAATTAACATTCATTCATTTATAATATTTTTGAGCTTGCATTGCTTAGTTAAAAGTTAACAAAATTCAATAGTCTGTTATATTTTACCTTTTTTGTTTGTGGATTTTATCTCGTTAATTTTTGTGACATATATTTTAATATCCCCCTTGTATTGCTACGGAGAGTGATGTGTCCTTGTCCTTTTATTCCTCCGCTTCAACATCAGGGACAATAAAATAAGACCAAAAACGGGAGTATTCTTAGCACAATTATCGCCACTCCATTCTAGTTTATTTAAAAATTTTATTGCAGCTAGCATTTTATTCTTGGATTTTAATTTATTTTCTTTATATATGTGTTTTCGACGGCGTTACATTGAATATGATGTAATAATCAACGTTCACTTTTACATCGGAATAAACTTTTAGAATTGCAGAACGTATTAATTGAATGACTCACAAACTGACACTGTTGGTTTCTTCATTTCTGTAGGCGAGTAATCATCGTGCTGAATGCAATATCAATACTCCCTACCTTGTATTTTTTACATATTCCAACATGTCCATTATAAACTCCATCTTTGCTTTTTCACTCTCTGGGGTTTTCATCTACAAGACAATAAAATTGCTTGAAAAATATTTTTCATATCCTCCTTAGTATTATAATACACACTAACTACATTTATAATTAAAGTTTTTGAAATTATCGTCACAGCAACTAATAAATCACTTATTGTTTTTAATATTTTAAGTATATTTCAAGTTTATTTTATAAGTATATAAGTAAATTATATAATGCACATAAAATCGTTTTAATTTATATTCATCATAAATGTAATCTGTAACGAATATGTATTTATATATTTATTTATTATTTTTGCACAAAATCTGCAAAGGCAAAGAATGCTTGTGGCATCTGCTAGCCCTGAAATAAATGAAGAACATATAAGGTTGCGTATAAAAACAAATTAATAACAAAGGAAATACAAATAAACATATAGCCTTACTTAAATTTCTAGTATAAAAAAAGTAGAAAAATAAACAACAGTATCGCTTTAATATCCTTCAAGTTATTTGCAGACCATTCATCATCCCACCAATCATCTTCCCTACATTTCAACTTGCACACCTTCATCGGACCTATCCTTCTTTCAAAGGATTCGAAAAATATTTTCTAAGATAGATGATAGATGTTGGAAGCATATGTAGCATAGATGTAGCGTTTTTAAACAGTTTCAAAGAACTCCCAAAACCAGTGAATGATTTAGATGTTCAATGTATTAGGTACATTTATTTTTCATGTCATTAAACAGGGTAAACAGTAAATTTTGAACTTAAAACAAAAAATGGACTACCAAATGACGCTTGAAAATGCCCATTTTTACCAATAACATAAGAATTCAGTTATTAAGTCCTGTTTTCTTTTTAATAAGTATTTCAAAATCAGCAACCCGTCCGCGAACTCCATAAAAGTAAAATTTATTAATTAATCACCATAGAGATTTTCGTGTTACAAAGGATAATAATACCATAATTTGAGCATTCGAAGGTCCCCGAAGAATGGGATAATACCCATCAAAGTACTTAATTGAGGTTCGACTTTTCAAATAGTAATTAATAAAGAGAGATTTGGGTTTATAAGATGTTATTTGAATTCCATTTCAGAGTGCAAACCAAATTATTTTAATCCAACTGCAAGGTTTGCATGGCTTGTCAATATGTGACCAGTGTTGTGAATACATATTCGATTTCAGTTCAATCACGTATTCCTGGTTGAACACACAGCGGTTATATTATCTTATGTATTATGTACTGCTTCTTTTATATAAAAAAAACTCAAATATGCAATAATGGGAATACTGCAACTAAAATAATTCAAAAATAGATAATTTTAAATCGTTAAGATAGTCATATTTTTTTAATTAGTTGCTTATTATTAAACTGTAAATATTGATCAATATAACACAGTATAATATGTTTGGAATATGTTAGCAAGCAATGAATATCAAACATTACAAAATTGTATTCAAAATATTGTTAGCACACGGTACGGCGTGTAGACACAGCTTGGTTGAACGCAACACCGAAACAATTGATATAAGAGCGACGAATGGTTTAGCGCTACTACCGCAAATTTAGACAAAAACTTATATTTTTTTTTATATATATAAAAAACACGTATTTTTGACCATTTAGGTATTCTTTTTATGATCTATAATAAACAAAGAATTAAACAAAAGAAAGAAAAATCTATTCCAAAATAATGTAAATAAACTAAAAAGTTAAAAATTAATTACGTATTAAAATTATTACGATAATATAGTGTATGTACTATAATTGTTATTTTTGGGATCGGTGTCAGCCCCTTCTGGACAGCTGCTAGTAGTAGTAGCTGCTAGAGTCGTCTAAATGAAACAAACGAAATCAGGGTGAAAGGCCTATCTGAACAGAGAAAATCTACCAGGATAATTTCAAAAGATCCTTGCGATAAGTGCAAGAATAATCTTTCGAAAATGCGGCTTTATAACAAAAGTTTTGAATATCGAAAATATGGACAAACGTATTCAACGTCTTGGTTTGATCAACGCTCGTCTATGTAATGAGAAGGAGGAGTGACGTGCCCGAGTAAAGACTTTAAAGAAAGATTTTTTTTTACTCATAATAATATGTCAATTGCATAATTTATTGTTCGAAATTGTCTATTTACATGTTTAGTCAAATTATAAAGCATAATATAAAGTTTATTTAAATATAAAATAAATAATGAATGAATTCTTACCTGCGACCTCTGGGCCACCGATAAAGACAATTATATACAGAACGCTAACTTAATTAAAGCGGGTCCTGATATCGTAGAGTTACTTGACGGTTTCCCAAAGGTAAGGTAAGGTAACTAGGTTGGGTCAGATAACAGCGATACTCACATCGATAGATAAAATATCTGTTACTTTATTCGTTTAGCTACGAATGTGGTTTTAAACATGGCTGAATGAAATGGCAGTTAATTGGAAAACAAAACATGTGGTATGAATTCAGTGACAATGTCTCACACAATATATATGTTTGATGCGTTTATACTAACCATGATCACTTTTAAATGAAAAAAACAGCTTTTTTTACTAAATTAATCCACTGAAATAAAACACATTCTTTATCCTATCCTTTAGCTCATATAGCTTATCCTAAGCATTTTGCTGGTATTTGGGAAAAACTCTCAAAATAATATTTTCTGTTTATCGTAAATTAATTAATAATCTATAATGTGACAAAAAACTCCTCGTGGTACGGTAAGAGTCGAACAGTGACACCCCTTCCTAGCCCGTAGTTTTTACAAAGAGACAATAATACCTCTAAACAAATACACGCAACATTACCTTAAAAAATATTTAAATACTTTTTTTAAATTCTGCAATATACAAAGTTAAACAAATACTTATTGATAAGAAAGTAAAAATAACATTACAACTTCAAAATATAATTTATTATTGTAATACTCATCTTTATACAATAATTATCATATAACTTATATTTATTGTAACAAAAAACAAGCAGAAAAAAATACAAAAATAGGTGATTTTTTTTAAGCGGATCTTCCAGACAACCTTTGGAAGTGGAGACTACATATATAAATTAGGACGGTGTAAATAAACTTATTCAGAGTTAAAATATCCATAGGCGATCACACTATTCGTCAGATCGATTGTCACTCCCATATAAAAAAAAAATACCTTTTACTTCAAAGTAATGGCTGTAGTAATTATTCAAGGTTTGGTTTATTGGAAGCAGTCTTATATACATCGAATATAATAATGCCTGTGATTTTTTACCAAAGATACCAATGAGATAAGTTTTTTATCACATCCATGTTAATTATTTTCATTCTTCTAATTTGAACATATATCGAACACAAATGAGTTTTCCTCTCAGTTTGCATAAATAGATAGATAAAGATAAATTCTTTTTTGCAGAAACAAAAACAAGAATATATACAAAACAATGAAATAATAGGAATATACACAAAAAGGGTGCTAAGGCGGTCTTATTGCTCAAGCAATCTCTTACAGTAAATTTTTTGGATAAAAGAATAGTTGATGCGACCGCGGTATAGTGAAAAATCGTAAATAATAAATATACTACTAATACTATTATATTTTTAATAGAAAGACTACTCCTAAGATTTATTAATTTAAGAATATTTTATTCTGGATTTGTATTGCATTTTGTTTAGTAAATGTTAATTATTAAATAGAGAGTTCTCCTAAACTTATGAGATATTGCCTTATATCTGCGCATCAGCTTAGACATTAGAATTCGTGTGAATAAAATTAATTGAATGAAGTAATCTTTTAGGAGATTAAGAAACCTATTAGTGAAATATGTATAAATAAAAATTACAATAAACATTGTTAAAAGGCCAATTTTAAAACAAAGTTTCAGCGAACGAGAAATTAATAAACAATTTACATGTCTGATTCATCCTTTATTATCTTCAAACAAAAATTCATAGCTACCCGCACTTACGAGCCCGTTCCAATTTACCTTACTGTACTGTAGTCTTTAGTTTATTAGCCAATAATAATGACGATAAGTAAATATTTGTTATTTAAAGTAGTAAGTTATTTACTTATTAACCATATTGATAGTGATAATTAAAGTTTTCTTACAAAATACTTAACTGCGTAATTTAATTGAATATATTGTCAAAAGTATTCCCCGCAATCGCGTTTCACGCTACTATGGAAAAGCGTTAATCGTTTTGAACTTCGCTTTATTTATTTAGGTCTATATAAAATAACAGTACATTTTTTTTTGATATGGTAAAAGTTTGTTCTATTGTTAAAAAAAAATATAAAAAAATGTTTTTTTTTTTCGCCTTTTAACCACTTATACCTAAATTTAACATACAATAGAAGTTATAGCGTTGTGTCTTAGTATTTATAAGCATATTTTAATGTTTCCATTCCTTTTTATAATAAATTTAGTTAACATATTATTTTATAAAATATTAATTAAAAACCATTCGAAACGATAACAAAATGCGATCACGATGAACCGCGCTCGCTGCACCCTCGAGCGGAGGGTTATTCACCACTTTTATTTTTGCTGTTTCAATTGCAATGACCGTTTTAAATTGATTTTTTTATTCATAATATTTTTTATTTTATAATAGTCAAGGGACATGCGCAATTTATTAACATTAACTTGTTCATTTAATCAATTATTCCCAGCAGTTTTATCAATATAATATTTAGTTTTATGATAGGCTTTAGATACAAGAAAAAGAACTTGAAAGTGAGCAAAAATTGTTTAATCTAATTGGTCAGTGTGAGATTGAGATGGACACAGATTGTGATAGACAGACGATAATTAATTACTTATTGTACCAGAGATCAATTATTTCTTTCTCTCTGATTTAAAGGATTGGAAGTAAAAATAATGAATCGTCTGTAAAAACAGATTTATGAAACTCCTAAGAGCTTATGTTATATGTAATATTAAATTTTACATCTAATCCCCAGAGCGAAATGCCCTCGGATATTATATGAAAGTTTGTAATGAAACCATGGAATTACAAAAGTATGCAAAGTAAACCAACGTTTCTGTGGCAACATTATTTAGCCGTCTAATTTTTCAAACCGTATACCGTCTCAATCACTTATGTAGGATGTTGACGAGAACTCTTCACGGCAATCATGAATCAAAAGATGTATCTAAACATTTAATTTTATTAATATTTTTAATGACTACATTGTCGGCAAAAAAATAAATTTGTCCTATTTGAAGAGCATTTGTTAGCATTAGTTAAGTCTTGTTAGTGTCCAGCATAATCATATTTATCATGTAATATTTCCATTTTTCTTTATATGTTAAAAAGTCTAAAAAAAATAATTGTTTTATTATCCAAAGAAAAAACACCGTGAATACAAACAATACTTTTTTTAAATTTATATTGTATATACACTGTACCAAACTCTCTGTATATATTTTTTTCTAAGCAGCGGTTATTAACCTTTATAGTAAAACCCATTTTTATACAAACGCCGTGACGTCAGTTGAATTAATAATGGCGGCACGTCAGAGTCGTTTTCGAATGTATGGATAAACCAATGGTCGCTTCTCTTGAACACTTGGAGCTGGTTACTTCTCTAATACAAAACGGTCGGATTGATGAGAGTAATTCTTGTGTTTTCCCATGAGGTCGTGGGTTTGAATCCTAACCTAATTTATTAGTTTTTCTCTGTATTTGTCTGTTTAATATCATGTCATGTGAAAAACTGAGTCATTAATATCTTTTTAACACAAATAATTTTATAAAACCTTAATTCATTCTCTGTTTGTGTGAATTTAGAAATATTTAGACCAAGTTTTATAGGAGCTATAGATTTAAAGATACAACATTTTGGAATTTTTAATAGCCTTTTTGGGCAGAATGAAGGAAAATGCGTTCTTGGTCATATTTAATACGCCAAAAAAATGCCTCTCAGTAGGCCTCTCTAGGCCTTGTAGTTACAAAAATACCGTGACGAGGATGATCGACGATAGACATGGAAATCTCCTATATATATATTACAGAAATTTCTATATATTTCATACAAAATTAAATTACTGTTACAAATATTAATATTATGACTAAAAATAACCAAAAATTTTTTCCTTTTATAATTATATAATAGGAAAAAAAATTTTGTTTATTTATTTAATGTAAATAAAAGTTTGTAGTATTTAAAACAAACAGACACAAAAGTGGCCTAAAATAAAGTTAAAACCTGTATCAAGCACTGACTGCACTCCGTAGAATTCAATTTTGTAAATGGCTGCAATAAGGATAGCCTTGCGTACACACACATATGAACATTTTGAAAGGAAATATTTTATGCAGGAACTCAATTAAAATATCTCATATGAGTAATGGATACAGGCTGAACAAAGGTCGTGAAAGTGATTATTACAAAGAAATGTATGAAGTCAGTATAAATTACTTTTTTAAATATGTTTAGTATTAAAGATTGTAGATCATTTTTATATTTAAACTTTCATGAACCATGACTATTATATTTATATTTACCCGGCTGTATTCAGTTCGCGCCGCGAACCCGCCACGCTCATGATTAAGAACCCCGAATGGTTTCGAAACCAGTCGGGCACATTCCGATTTAATTTCTACGTGAATACAGCCGGGTATTGTAGATCATCTTTTCGGGGCCTTTAGTATTGTATTTTTTGTACCATTAAACAGTAAATAATATAATAATAATTCCCAAAAAAATATCTAAGAAATAAATACGTCAATACACGTCGCTTGGCACGAAAGCTTGGCTCAATAGAAGGTCGACTGTGAGGCGCAAAGGGAGAGTCAACCTTTATATTAAGCTACGAAATAACACCAACCATTTCTTTTTTTATCGCTTATTTTTTAATGACCTACCGAACGAATGAAAATGAAAATAATGAATAATGTATGAATTACTGCTTAGAAGTTACCTTAGACCCTAGTAACTTCGATCAGATTGAACGTTATACCACTATTCCAGTTTTAGTAAACAGATTGTCAAAAAGCTAACGTTATCCACAATATTAAAATTTTGTACGTTTTTGTAAGAAATTATAAAAATGTTATAACAGAGCAGTTCTACGATAGTAGAGTCTATCTGTTGGTGATGGGCACATATAGTTATTATTTGTCTATAATTTATGTATTTATGTATATAGACTAACAGAAGTTCTGAAATCAGTACTACTTACATATAATAATGTTTTGTTAGAAAGGCCCTTAGCATTTCAAAACGCTTTAAGTGGACAGTTATGTGGGATATGCATAAATAATAAATGAACTATTAATGTTAATACAAACATAATAAAAGATATATATTTATTATTATTATATACATTATAGATATATAAATACATGTATATCGGCGCAACAACGAATTGTACGACTAATGAAAATCGGCGAGTCATCGTGCAGGTGTTTCAAACTTTGTAAACAAGTGATTAGTGATATTTGCCCTACTCCTTCGACTATGCTGTGTATAAAAGCGAGGCACAAGGAAGGGAAACGGTCGATTCGTTCGTTACTGTTCATACGGATAACAACTGTGTAAAATAAAGTTTGAGTTTACTGTATTGGTTTATTTCTATTATGGACCACCAAAATATCAAGGAAAATAGATAATGACGTCAGCTGTGCCTGACGTCATAGTTTTTAAAAGACACCGGACCCGGCTTACTCCGACATCAGAAGTGGGATCTGAAGCTCATTGGCTCACTATGTTCGAAATACAGCTGAAACATATAAAGTTGAGCTTGAATAAGCTCTTAGTGAGGCACTCAAAGGCGGCGACTCATCACGACTGTTACAAATCTTACATGTGGGTATGACGGAAATAATTTAATGAGTTGTTCTTTTTTTAGTGCATTGGCGTAATTAATGGCAAACCGAAGAATGATGAATATTTGGAAGCTTAAACTATTCGTTTTATGAGTCCATTGATGACAAAGTAGAAGAAATTGCCGCGTCAAGTGATGGCGAGTAAATTGGTTTTATCTTGAGAAAACGATAAAGCTATCTTAGACGTTGACATTCGCGAGACAATCAAACAAGAGGTTTGTTTCCGTTTGTTTGTTGCGGCAAAAGCGGGTATGTTCCCTGGAGTGATCGTCGCACCAACGGAGGCGTAGGCGGTGCGTCTTCGGGCCATGTGGCCCCTAGAAGCGGAGGCAATAGCTTACCTGGTACATTTCGACAACTATTACATCGCGGGTATTCGCAGGTGATTGCTATTATCTGGTGAGTTGTAATATTTTTATTTGTATTCTGCTGCCGTATGCTCTCTTGTTACGACTTACGTAATGTGTTAGAACAAATTATTTGCGACGTTAAGTCACCCGTTAAGAGTTAAAGATTTTATTGTCCATACTTTCCAATAATTATTTAAAGTACAAGGTAATTAATGGGAGAGAAATTTAAAAACATGGATTTAACGAATAAACAATTACCAAAGAAGTAACAAACAATAGTCAAACGATTAACAAACAATTAATCTTATTCATCCGTCGTTATCTCCAAACAAAAATTCATAGCTACCCACACTTACAACCCATTTCCTTTAGAGCCTCTGTGGACCACGGCGCACAAGACCGCCTAGACCACAGCATCATCACTTTGCTCCCGTGTGGACCACGATCATATTAAATGATCCAGACCACACCATCGACCTAGACCCATTTCCTTTAGAGCCTCTGTGGACCACGGCGCACAAGACCGCCTAGACCACAGCATCATCACTTTGATCCCGTGTGGACCACGATCATATTAAATGATCCAGACCACACCATCGACCTAGACCCATTTCCTTTAGAGCCTCTGTGGACCACGGCAAACAAGACCGCCTAGACCACAGCATCACTTTTATGTACTAAAACTTAAACAATGCAGATTTACGTGGAGTGACTGTATTGAAAATCAAATAAGCGGTGGCATGATGCGCGGAGCATTGTCATCTCTTTGTACTTAATCTCATTATACTTCGCTAATATGTTTATGAATATTGAACTATGGCTGATGACTTTGTGAAGTTGATTAGCTAAAAATCTACTATTTACATTATAATTCTGCTAACTTTGCTAATGGAATATTCTTGCGCTTTTGTTAATTATTAATCATAGGCCAAAGATCTTGTGAGAGTCAATATTCAATTATGTAATTGAATATTGACTAATGAGGTAATGTTACCTCTTAGTATCTACAAGAGTGGTACCTCTGAGCTAATTATGTGTTACCCTTGTGCTATTACCATGGGTCCTTGATGAATCCTTAAGAGAACCCTGAGATACCATTGGGATGCCTTGTGGAACCTTAACTAGACACGTACACACCATAATCTGGAGAGTAGTACCTCTGAGCTAATCACGTGTTACCCTAGTGCTAACCACGGGTCCTTGATGTATCCACAAGAGAACCCTGAGATTCCGTTGGGATGCCTTGTGGAGCCGTGGTAGACACGTACTTACCACAGATCTACGAGAACCTTAAAGAACAACTAATAACCTGGTCATTACGAGCTACAGTTACTAGTGCTCACAAAATCTTCCTATGTTTACAAGACAGTGCACGAGAGGTGTCATTGTCTACTGATTTAACACTATTTGAAAGGGCTGTATTGCTTACAGATGCCTACTCAAAAGAAAATGTTTCATTTGCTTTCAGAGTACGAAATTTATAAAACAGGTAGGTGCAGAGTAAGCACCGTCTTTCAGATGGCCGTATCGGTGGAAGAACCCCAGCATATCGACCAATGACCCAGGGGCTTTCAAGAACACGGCTGGTGCAGAGCGCGCACCGCCGGTCAGAATGGCCGTATCGGCGCAACAACGAATTGTACGACTAATGAAAATCGGCGAGTCATCGTGCAGGTGTTTCAAACTTTGTAAACAAGTGATTAGTGATATTTGCCCTACTCCTTCGACTATGCTGTGTATAAAAGCGAGGCACAAGGAAGGGAAACGGTCGATTCGTTTGTTACTGTTCATACGGATAACAACTGTGTAAAATAAAGTTTGAGTTTACTGTATTGGTTTATTTCTATTATGGACCACCAAAATATCAAGGAAAATAGATAATGACGTCAGCTGTGCCTGACGTCATAGTTTTTAAAAGACACCGGACCCGGCTTACTCCGACATGTATGATAAGGTAATTTATTAATTTAACTGTTTTAAAAGTATAAAACGTACCTACAATTAATAATTCATATAACATGAAGAGGAGCACAAGAAAGCGGGTATAAAATTATATAAGCTTAAGACATATAAGAGTTAATTTATATAAAATTATGCATTAAAAAAAATTACCAAATGATATGTTAATTCATACTACATATATACTTTCTTCACATGCTTTTCATAGTACATAGCCATTCTTAGTTTAGTCCCTTAGCCGGCTCTAGCCATACTCTCAGAAAGATATAAGGCGGTGCTGTACGAAGCCGGCGACCGCACAACAAGCATATCAATGGGACCAAGACGATAACCAACCACAGTTATCACTCTGATAGTCTCTTATAGTTTCAAATAAATAGTTGAACTTATTTATACCTCGATGTAAGCATAAAGCTTGCTTTATCATTATGATCGTTGCTTAAGCCTGTTGTGGTGATTTATTTGTCTGTCTGACTAGTTGTTATTATTATTTTTTATAAAATAAGATACATTTTGATGTATTTCCTTCAGCTTTATCTATAAAAGTTTTTTCTTTTTAATAATTGACAGAAAGGCGACTTTGCCCTTTACTCGTCTTCAAGGGAAGGGATTTAAATTATCTTTTTGAGATAATGGAGTACAATTATTATAATATATACTTTTACAGGATTTTCAAAAGGAATATCCTTTTGATCCGCCTTTGGAGCTACAGGCGGACGTGCTCGCCCGGGTGTATTGGCACTGGGTAGAAGCTAGAGCCGGGAGGGTAAGGCTCGAGGCAGCGCGGGTCAGGACTCTAGCTCACCGAACCCTAATCCGATGGTAGGAATGGGAGTTAGACTCACCGACCGCCGGTCTGGTGACAGTGGGGGCGGTCCGCCCCCACATAGGTCGTCGGATCAACCGGTGGCACGGGACCTGGACTTTCCTCCTTTTCTGAGGATAACCGTTGGCTTTTTAGTGGGTAGTCTTAAAGATGGCAGCGTTTTCTATGCTGCCGGGTAGTCCCACATAACCACCCGGTCATCCCCTTCTCGGCCAGGGGTACCCGTAAAGTATTTTTCCAACGGAAAAATCAACTACTATTTGTTTGGTCAGTAAACTAGATACTAATGCTAAAATTAGTCTATATTTTTGCGTAAGTGGTTTATAAATACTTATACTTACACAATTGAATTATTATTAAAGTATATTCAATGCCATAAAATATTATTACTACTAAACATAATAACGTTATCGTCAGCCATTAAAATGTGTTGCTGTCAATGAATTTCAAATGCCAAATATCCAAACGAGAATCCCAAATTGCAATGCACATTCATAAAACAGAATAGTTTCATTTTCACCTGTGTAATAACTTTCGTTCCAATCCCGCGTTACTTGATATCCGCAGTTATTTGCATTGGCTTCATTCCTTTTTTTTTCCAATGCTGGTTGTATAAATATGTAATGTTTTTATTTATTTTCAATATATTGTAATACCGTTGAGAATTATATTTTTGCTGGTAAAATCGTGTATTTAATAACGAGAGTGGGATCAGCCTTGTATCAGACATTCTTTTGTACGTTATGGAAAGTCACCACATGACCTAAAACGTTATTATTATATGAAATATGTGTTTTTTTTTACTGTATAGATTTCTTGTTTCTAGGGTTCCGTACCTAAAACGTAAAAACGGGAACCTATTGCTAAGCCTCCGCTGTCTATCTGTTCGTCTGTCACCAGGCTCTATCTCATAAACCGTGTTAGCTAGATTGTCGAAATTATCACAAATTATTTATTTCCGTTGCCTCTATAACAACAAATACTGAAAATAATATATATATATATATATATATATTAAGGGGGGTCCCATAAGTGATGGTTACAATACCCTTCGTGCGCGAGTCCGACTCGCACTTGGCCGGTTTGTTTAATACTATTACTACATTTCATTTAATTAAATTAAAAAATATATTTAGTCTGAAGATTAAAAATGATAAAAACAATAAGATAGTGGATAACTTTTGTGTCTGTGATACTTTTAGACGTCTTTTGTGAATGAATTTTTAAAAACATATATTTTTAGTTTATAATAATTTATATTTTGTTTAATAATAATACCCAGTTCAGAAATATATCGCTTATTAATACAATTTTATTTTAGATTGAATATGAAAAATTGGATTCAGTAAAGTAAGCGCTACGGAGTTTGTAAAACAAACACAAGCCTGGTGTAATCGAACGAGCGAGCTCAGTCAGCTCTCGGTGTTTAGTTAAATTGTGTTAAAATAAATTTTACTTTCAGTTTCAGGAGGTTAACTTTATCTATAAATATTTAGATATGAAAATGCTTATATAAATTGTATACAAACAAACGTTGAGAGCTATGGATGCTTATAAAATGTATTCAATACATTACCACAAATAAATTATTCTAAATAAATTTGGAATCGGAATAATGCGGAACAGCATTAAAAAAAAGATATCTATGAGTTGGAGAGTAGCTCCATGGTGTCTGTAAAAAACTTTTGTTTCAAACTCGTTTTACTTTGTGGATCCTTGTAGTTTTATTCCTAGTTTTAATTTATTCTTTTTACTCCATTAAAATAAAATAAAATTGAAGCGTCGACGATTTTGAAAACTTTCAAAGACGGATCACAGAAAGTTAGAATCGGAATTTACATCCAAGTTGTAATAGTAACTTCACACAGGTTAAATAAATAAAGAAGGAAGTATGGACGTCGTTGCTCTCACGGAAGAGAAAATATCGCTTTATATTATTAATATATTCAGTTCACTTTATGCTCTATAATTACTGTCAAATAGAATTCATAGCCACTACTAGAAATATATTAGTTTTTTGTATTTTCATATTGTTTAAGAAAATACTTACTGGTAAAGTAAATTAAATACGCTTAACTAGGAAGCTAAGCGTATTTAATTTACTTTACCAGTAATCTACGATTACGACGATCGACGACTACTACGAAAATCAATTTTAAGGATAAAATTGATTTTCGTAGTTACGTTACTTAAATAAATAGCAAATATTAAATGTGCAAAACTTACGTATGAAATTAAAAGTAATTGTTCATTCAACTCGAGGATGGGCCTTTTGTGAAATTTATATTACGTTAATGGGACGTTCAGACAATTATTTTGAATAGTGAAATGTATATTGTTATGACAATTTAAAAAAATACATAAAATTTTTATCGTCTATTGAAATTTTACACTTGAATACAATTTCAGTTTATATAAAAAAGCTGACTTCCGCAGAAATTATATCTAAATATCTTTGTTTATATGATATTTGAATCTCGTATCGTATTATCAAAGTATGCATTTTGTTTAGAATTTATAGTTATTTAGAGTTTAGAAATGTTCTTTAATCATTTTCCAAGTCTTTTAAATATGAGTATACGTAGTCATTAGAGCTACCGTATCGCTGCAGTCTCAGTGAATTTAGTTCTCTTAACCTACATAGTCGTCTTTTTTCATTATATATCTACTTCAAAATATTTAAAATAAACAATTGAATGTAAAATGTATAACTGTTAATGCAGTATCATCCCTAAGATATAATTCTTCATCATAAATTATTAGTTTCTAGGTTAGCAAAATGCAACTATGTTATAGATAAATTTTATTGATTTCTTTTCATTTTTATATAGCAAACTGATATTTACTAACAGTTCAAAATAATATTTTATTCTTTTGTATAGCGGTGATGTGCCTTCTTTAGGACTAAAAATGCTTATTCAGAAAAAATATATTCAAACAGGGAACACAAAGGTACAAAAGGCGGACTTAATGGAACAAGGCATTTTGTACCAGTCAACCAGTCAACCAGTTTACAAATAATTAATACAGAAAAAGGAACAATAAGCTGGTAAAACTATATTATTAAAATTTACAATGACTTTACATTATAAATGTAGTCATTGTAAATACAATAGTAATACTTTATGGATTGTATATACATTGTAGATATATTTATACTATCAACACATAAATGCTAATAAATATTTAAATAGGTAGCATATATAACTAACTAAGAAAAATAATATCTTATATATAATAATAAATTTCTAAATTAAAGTAAACCCACTACCCTAGGACACTTGTAGGTTCAACAGTATATACTTTTCGTTGTATCAATGTATGTGTGTAATCTACAGCTATGTGCTTTAGCACTTTATAGAATTTAAAATCTTTTACGTATCTACGTATATATTAATAAAAAGATATGTAAATAATAATACACTCACAAATTCCGGTTATCTATCATGTTTAGTTACATTATTTAAAAAATATACATTATTGTTAAAAAAATATAAAGGTTTACAGTTGTATTGATTTTAGATTGTATTAAAATCTAGCTACAAAAAGATTAAGTCTTGTAGTCTGGCGCCAATGGTAGGGGAAAGTAACGATTGCTGTGACGTTTTTTTTTTCACTTTTCACTGCCCAGCTCCGGGCGCTGGAATCGAAAAGCTTAGTATCAAAAATAGATAAATATGTAGAGGACCGGTATGGACTTAAAGTAAGGTTTTTTTCAAATAAATTTTACATTTTCGATTGAGGTTAAGTGTAAGTTTAAAGTATAATACAGGATGTGCCTAGAAAATAAATTATACAAATACTAGAAATAAGCTTAACGTAACTGAGTTTCAGAGACAATTTCAAACATTTATTTTGTAGCTAAATTTATCTATAGTTAATCTATACTGCAAAGTTAGAAACGTTGGTAAGGCTTTACGAGACGAGTCTAATAGATGTCATCTTTGACATTAAATATATACGTGTGTCATTTTCTCTCACCTATTCTTTTCTCTTTATTTATGAAGTGTCTCGAAAAGTGTCACGAAATAGTAATGGGAAGTGAGTATGGCTTAACCGATACGACATTTAAACCTTCAAGAAAGAACCCTCTAAAAAACTGCCAACGCACTTGTAACTCCTGAGTCACCTGCAACTCAGAACGACGACTCCATGGGCGACGACAATCGCTTTGGTGACCCGTTTGCTCGGTTGCCTCCCTGTTAAATAAAAAATTAAAAAATAAAACAAAAATCTTTTTATACAAAAAATACTGTCTGCGAATTTTTTATCTTACAGCGTAACCGACTAAATATAAATAATTGTTTAATATTACAATGATTACGTATTATTCCGAATAAAGAGTAAAAAATTCTATGTGTATTAACAAAAACTGGGATAAATATTTTGAATCCCATTAAAAAGTACCTGCTGGGAATGTTACTACATAAATCCACATTTGTAGCCAAAGTTATTTTAACTGGAAAGGTTAAACCACAAGTATTTTAATTGGATAGGTTTTATGTACTTGCTGGATCAAAAAACTACGTGATAATGGCCTTTGTTTCAAACTTAAATAATACTAAGAATCCGGTAATCAATACTACTGTTTTGCTCACAATAGTGATCTTAAAGATATATTTCAAAATCATATACTAAAGTATCATTCAACGTAAAACCTACACATGATTTAAAATAATTTGTATCCACACAGAGAAAGTTTTGAGATAAAAAGTTAGGATGAAATTAGACTGTAGTATTTTTATAATAATATAAATCTTCATAATTTATTAATGATTTAATGCTTATATATACTAGGTGTTGCTAGTGATTTAATCAGCTCCCACGCAAACTTAAATAATAAAACATAACATGTCATTAAATGTATACTAATTCATAGCCGTGGCAAGGAGATATATGAGACGAAGCTTCTTAGCATTCCATGGATTCACCTTGCGGGTGCCGGGCCCATCGCATTGCAGGGAGAGGAGTGCAAACAGCTCCTGGGACTTGCGACCCAGGTGTAGGTTTGGGCCCTCTGGTTGCGCTTCTCTCCCTACCTAACCAAATTTGGAATGAACCTACCAATGCCGCCTTTGAAGTACGTTCTAGAAATGTACTGATGATAGTTCTAGAGAGGCCAAGATCTTTAAGTAGGTTATAGACTGAGGCTTTTATTTTGTTTTTTTAGACGAGCCTTCTTTAATGAACTCTATGAATATTTTGGTGGTTGTTATACCCTTTTGCGCTCTAGCTACTGAAAGACTAACCGCTTCACGTATGATTAGACTTTTTATGGGCGAATGATGGAGATTGAACCATAAGTACTTGGCTTCATAATCTTCAAACCCCAATTTCAAAAATTATAACAGTATTTTTCATTTCTGAAGACCTACTCAAACATCTATTTTGGTTACGTTTCCACCCTTATTTTTCCACCCTTATTCCAACCTTAAATGTCTACCTAAATATATATTTTCATGACAATAGCTTCAAAAATTTCATACATTAAATTTTATCCCCTTTTAACCTCTTAGGGTGGCATTTCAAAAAATAATTTCTTAGTAACCTTCAAACTAAGACACATAAGCTACCCAAATTCCAAGTTCATACGACCAGTGGCTTAGACAGTGCGTTGCCTCTAAGTCAGTAGGACATCTGCTTTTATATATGTAGAAAAACTAAAATAAATAAAACTTTATTGGGCGTTTTAAATTTTTATTGACAAGAAAATAATAAGTAACATTATCATTCATCAAAAAAATATATCCAGTATAATTTGTGTTTGGAAAAATATTCGGGAATTTATTTTCAACATTTTGGAATTATAAATAGAAAAATAATTATTTTGAATAAAAAAGAACTCAGAGACGAGGTTTTCAAAGCGAAAGTAAAACATTTACATCTTAAAATATTATTATGATAATATAAACACTTTTTTTCGTACAAGATATTATCGTAAAAAATAGCAAGTACGGAAAGATAAAAAACAAACGTTACTTTTTATCAAAAAACTTGTTATATGACAATATTTTTTTTTTTTTTAAATGCCCACTGTTGTCACGATCACATCACCCTAGAGCTTTTAAAGTAGTGGTGGAAAGATACCTGCCAAGTACTCGGGCCAGTAGAGATCAAGTACAGGCTGAAAGAAAAGCCATGGTGAAGCGTTTGAATGACAAGCTGGAGGCAGTCTCCCTAAGGGGCAATGCCAACCTTGTTAAATTCAATGCCACCAAAACGCAGACGTGTTTATTCACCGCCAAACGGAGCCCTTTCACCTTGGCTCCTACTTTCCGGAATGTATTTTTGGAATACAGTGACCGACTTCAGTTGCTAGGGATAGAGATTTCTTCGAACCTCAACTTTGGTCGGTTCATTGAGTCTAGAGCAAGAGCAGCCGCCAGCTTGGCGTCCTTGCAGAGGTCCGGCAGTACTTCACACCGGGACAACTTCTTACATTATATAAAGCACAGATCCGGTCGTGTGTGGAGTACTGTGGCTATTTAATGGCTGGTGCCGCAAAATATCATCTTGCTGCTCTGGACACAATTGAGAAGCGTGCAAAGAGGCTAATTGGCGACTCTGAACTGGTGGAAGCCAATATTCATAGCAATATTCTATAGGATACATTTTGGTGAGTGTGCGAAGGAATTACATGAACTAATTCCCCCATCCCCCTTCCATTGCCGGACGTTCCAACGTATGGCGAGCATCCATCCTTTTGTAGTAGACGCGCCGCATGTCCGAACGAAGCGCTACGCTTCATCTTTTTTAAATCAGACAGCGAAGGAGTGGAACAGCTTGCCTGCGTCGGTATTTCCGTCCGAGTACAATGTGGGTGTCTTCAAGGCAAGAGTGAATAGGCTTTTACTAAGTTGATGCGCTTTACCACCTACGACTACATTTCCACTTGCCATCAGGTGGAATGTAGTCAAGCGTCAACTTAGTTTAAGTGTAAATAAAAACACTTCCATGTTGTTTAGATCAAATTAAATAAGGCACATTTTTTAGTACTCAGCCTTATGACTTAGAAATGATAAGTAAATTGTTACTGCTACTAAGTGCTATTGATAATTTATTTATTTATCTTATATTAAGATCCTCCAATATAAATTATTCTGTTAATAGAACTATGGTTTGTCATAATAAGCAATGGAAACAACAAATTATATATATAACAATATTTTTTCCTCACTTTTTAAACAGTATTCAAAACTTTTAGTTAGTTGTCAATATATCAACTGTAGACGACGAAATTTAAGTTTGAAACAACCAAAAATAGTTTGATAAAATTAATGCGGCACACAATAATATATATTCTACGTCCGACTATTCGGACCTTACCCGTCATAGAATTAAGAAAAAACTAATAAACAGAGAGAAAAGACAGATGTTGACAAATTTATATCATAAATAAATAAGAAAATAAAGCACATTTAAATATATAAGGCAAGTAATAGGAATTCTAATATATTTCTACTTTTACTTCAAATATAATTTAGTAAGGGTATAACATATCTTTATTAAATTATTAACTAATAATAATAGCAATTAATTGTTTTTAAATTTATCTTTAATTTTAAACCAACTCATTTCTATTGTTATAAGTTAATTATAATTTAATATAAGATAAGCCTCTACTCTTTTTAAATAACTGTTTCACTCAAAACATAGTATTTTCATATTTGTGTTATTTGTTATACAAAATGTAAATTAACTAGAACAGAAAGGGACGTAAAAAATGCCAATAACTATATACGCAAATTTTTAGCTATAAATATCACAAAGCTTTTGTCATCCAGAGCACGGCATTAACATTATCATAAATTTTTATCACTGTCCTTCAATTCTGAATATATCAGTGTGTTATGACACACAGACACCGTGACTCTTATAAAATAGAATGTTACACTATTACATATGTGACGCTTAAACGATGTAATAAAAAAAACTGTATTCTCGGTCTGTATTCTCACTCTGCTTGGTCTAGGCAACAACTGCCGGAAGATTAATCTAGAGTGCTGAGTGAACTTTGCACTATCGCTTACTACCTGTTTTTTTAATGACATTTCAAAGGACTTAAACTAATAAATAACTTTAAGTACCATTTAATTTGCTTGTACAAAATAATTCTTTCTTGAAAATACTTATATTTGCCTATTTAAATGTTATCCTTAAGTCTCTATATAAAATGTCATGTTTTTGATATTAGATTTATTCAATTATAAATCCATAAATGTCCCATTGTCATATGCTTTGCGATCAAACTACTTTAAACCTCAAGATACTTTGAAATAAAACTACTTACTTGGAAATATATCTAAAAGACTGATATTTTCTGATTTTGATTGATTTTTTCATAATAAGTATACTAGTAATACGATATAAGTATAATATACGTTGTAACGTCGAAACAAAGAATAAAACTGGACATTTTTACTATGCCAAACCGGCCAAAAATAAGAATAACATTTTTATTTAAGTGTTTCTAAATTATAATATTTTTAATTTATCTTATATGCCTTATAATATATTAAATTGGTTGTAAGCATATAAGCTACGTAGCTATTATAGTACGAGTGGTGATATATTATGCAAAATTTTAAAAACATTACATTGTTTTCAAACAATTCATTTCAAAGTTATCTATTTTATTCCTTAAACCGTCATGAGACATAATTATAAAATAAGTCTCGCCTTGAATAACATCAGTTTCAAAATAACATACATACGTACATTTTAATTTGGAATCTGAAGTTCGTATATGTATATTCATTGTTTTTCTCAAATTGGCGCCAATCGTTGTGAAATATTTTTTGTTATTAAAATGGAGCTGGGTGATAAAGAAAACCGAACCCCTGTATTCATACATTACACAGTCACTATGGTACCAAATGCAATTCTTGAAACTCTGTATCCGCTTAGTATTAGACGAACATTCATGTACCTAGCTATTGATAAATACAATGAAACCACCTCTGTTTGAGACAGATACAGCTCTGGTCGTCCACATAGAATCGTAAAAGGCGATCAAAGCAGTAAAGGAAAGAATTCGAGTAAATCTTGTTCGAAAGCTTAAGGTTTTATTTCGGAAAATGAACGGAATGGAATGACGAAGCTTTCCAATTAGTCAACATAGTACAGTGTAGACATTATTCGATTTCAGTGTCGGTATTGTGGGGTGTTATTAAGTTGTGACAACTGATTCAAATTTTTGTGAAAATATGGCGAAACATGGGCACAAGTGTATCAAGACTATTTCTAAGTACTATTCTTACAAAAGTGATTAAGCCACTTAATGCCATCATGTTTAATAACCAAGGGTGGTTAGAAACTAACGTTTAGGATGACCATTGCAGTGAACAATTCATCTCGAATTTATCTATCTATGTAAATCAGATAGATATTTTTTTTATTTGTCTTACTCTTAGAAAATAATATAAAACAAACCTGTATTTAATATTTTTGTCGTAAAATAATAAAATTGTAGTCACCATTTTCAAGTGTCGTTGATTACGTTCTAAATCAGTGAAAAAGTTTGCCAAAAAGTTTGTTACTAAATTTATATGTTTTATTCTTAAAAATGTCGTGGACCACGTCCATTTTAAGCGTATAAATTTCATCTTTGAATCCCTGTCTTCATGAATAAGTCGCTAATTTCTTGAAAACGTTTTAAAAGGCAATTAATATCTTTGAAAAATATAGTGAAAGCTTTAATTTTAATAGTCTGTACTCATGACCGGCGAACTTTTGTCATATGAAAAAATCTTTCATTCTTCTACGGCTTTAGAATAAAAAATGACCGCAGCCAAGTCTGTGGTAAATTTATAACTCTGAGAACAATACTACGATGTTATTTGACATTGTAAACGTTATTGTAAAAATAATTTTAAAGTTATATTTAAACTTGTACAACTTATGGAAATCTAAAAAAATATCTATTTAGATTTTCTATATTCACCTAAAACCAAAAATATTGGGATAATGGATTTTTATTTAGAAGTATCAAGCAAGTTTGGTTTAATAAACTTGAACAGAGACAGAGTATTGGCTGTCGGTTCTAAGATAAATATTTGGGACTACGATCCTAGTGAAAGTTTTGGTCAAATATTGTTAGAAATATGAAAGAAAGTCATAAAATATTATCTGTTTTTATGAAACAGCGCAATGTGGGCGTCTAGATAAATATGACAAGGATATCCATTCTTAATAACTAGTCTTTTTATTCCAAATATTTAACCTTCCTAAGATTCTTTATGAAATACTTCTCTCAGTTACTTATCTAAGTATTTAAATAAAAAAATATTATTTTATCAATAGCAGTAAACACAATCGTTAGCATGAACATAAGCTATAAAATTTAGATTTTAGACAATTAAAATTAAACAATATTCATTTTGAAGCTCTGCATATAAAAAACAATATTTTAAAATATCTATATTCGAGTCATATATCGAGTCAATTAGATTTTGTGTTATATTATTATTGTAGTGTGTAAATATATTATATTATATTGTAGTTCAGTGTAAAGATGTTAAGTAAATACATATTGCCAAATTTTGTCACAATGCACTCTTTTCATCCTTAAACGTTATGAATTTACGAAAATAATATCCGAATCTGTCATTACTTCCTGTCATCGGCATTTTCACATTCGAACGGAATCCAATTGAAATCTATTCAATCAGAATGAACTTATTTTTACCACATAATATAAAATATTTTACATTTGTGAAATTTGTTTTATTTTTAAACATGTAAAAGCTTTCTCTTTATTGTAAGATTAATGATACATTTTATTTGGATCTTTCGTTAAGCACAAGACTTCAATTTGATAAGACAGCCTCCTAAACTGCTAACATATTATCAGAGTAACTAAGACGTAAACACGATTGATTAAAGATTACCATATGATGGGTGCCAGATACAGTAATTGAGATTAATTTAAACGCTGAACCGACTGACTGAATATTTCAGCATCACTGTATAAATGTTCAGTCTTGAGTTGTAATTAGATTATTCTTTCTTACTGTTAGAAGTAGTGAAGATATTATATGAATTTTAATCTGGTTTAAGTGTTGATAATTATTTGGACTATTGATAAACGTTTATTGCAGAATCAACTTCATACAGTGTGATGATTAGTCATTGGTAAGGCTTTTTTAAATTAAGCATATAAGAATAGGAAATAAAATTAATTATCACCCGATTAAATTTTCATAAATTTTCAGTAGCCCTTATTTCAATAATATAATAGTTACGAATTTCTCGTGTAATTATATTTATTATAAAATTTAAATTTAATACGACGTTTCAAACGCTTTGCAGTGATCGTGTTCAAGGAAAGACGAGATGTACGTGTCAGTCAGTAAGTCAGTTAATTAGTCATCTACCACCAACGGTTTCTAAGATTCCGGGCATAGAGTTCAGAATCAAACAAAATACCCTAATAGTATATTGAACTCTCACAGTGCGGGCACAGACATGAGATTTTATATTATTCATGAAAAGATCTCAGTTGTTTGATAGTTTCCAACCATTATCTCTATTCTAATAATTTCAATAACTTTATGAATTATTCCAGGCTTTCCTTAGCGAGGATTTGTGGTTTATGAAACCTAAAATTATGATTGTGCTTATGTATGGAGTTTTCGCACACTACGGACTTTAATATACGCCTATTTTTGATATCTGCTATGTGATTCCTATCTCCTGTACTACTCCTGAACTTCTTTGTTTGACCAATGTCTCTATAAACGCAGTCAAAAGTCTTGGCACATTATGTAAACTTGACATTGTGAAGAAATATAATTTTAAATTAGTCTCAGGATTACTTTTCTATGACGTTTATATAATAGTTTTATTAGAAACTGTTTTTAAAATGTTGCCAATTCAATCATTAACTCTTTTCAGATATGGTAGTAGAGCCGGTTGTCACTCAACTGTTGACTTAATGTGGCTTCTGCAACGGAATAGTTAACGGAAAATATATATATTTTTTAATTTTTGTTCGTTTATTTGATACTCATTATAGATTTTAAATATTTAATATATCATGAATACTTGTAGCTTTTATTCATTAATCTATGCAATCATGTTTACTTAAAGTTTATTTTCAAGTTGAAACTTTGTATAAGGTCTACTTTTAGGAGGTAAATCTTTTTGTATTATAATCTATATATTCCTCAAATAAATAAATACTGGTTGGTGTTCTATCAATGTATAATTAACTCTCGATCGTGTTTACTTCAACTCCCCAGTGAAAGCTCAATTATTCAAAACGATGCAATTTGTTAAATACTTCCGTAGAATTATTTGTTCAATCATGCAATAAGGTTATTAAAACTAAAAAAAAATGTTGTAAATGTCAACTCAATCACTTTAATTTAAATTCTGTAAAACAAAATAAATAAATTACTTTCATTTATTATGGTTAAATAGTGATTTACTAATAAATAGTTAAGTTGTTTATATAAGGTAAAATATCACAAATAGAAAAAAGTGATAGTTGATTGGTAATGTACTAACTTTTAATTTTCAATAATTGATAATAATTACACTTATAATTGATAATTACAACTGTCCCAAAGTAAAATAATACAAGAACTTTGTATTGTATCAATGTGAGGTCATTTACGACTTAAATTAAAATTAACGAATCAGATCTTTATAAAGAAATATAAAACATTGCCTGTTTTTTGCTCCTACAAAAATGTAATTTATTGTTTAGGAAATTAATATTTCTTTTAATGATTAATTTTTATTTTACTTTTAGAGGCAGAGAGTTTGTACATCTGGAACTGGCACTTACTGTCTAAAAAGTTTAGTATACCTTAAAAAGGTGGTCTTAGTCTTGTGCAACCAGCTCTTATAAGAGATGAGGTGAATATGTGCTACGCTTCACCTACAATATTATACAACAGTTTCATTATGAAAAGTTAAAATTTTGTACGAATAAAATTTGAATAGTTTTTTTTATTGTTCTGTCAATATATATATTTTTTATATTTCTCGGATACAAAATCGAATACTTTTACATAGGTATAGAATAACATATAGTTTTTACATATTTAAATATTGCTAAATGCTGTTACTTAAAAAAATATATATTATTTTATTAGTATGAAAATGAAGTTTTTTCAATGATACATGAAAAGTTTTTTAATGTAACATTTTGTATACTTTTTTCTTGCTTTTATGTTTTCAAGCGAAGATCTAACCTTAGAATTTATGAGATAAAGACACAACTACTAAAATAAACTCTTATAATAAAGCACTGGCTACGGCGACCGCATGCGTAGAGGGCTATGTCCGCATGCGTAGAGGGCTACGTCCGCATGCGTAGAGGGCTATTTCCGCTTGCGTAGAGGGCTTCGTCCGCATGCGTAGAGGGCTACGCTATCACCACACATATTATGACGTGGAATTGAGGGTTTCATACAGATGATTTGTCTGAAGAAGATAACGGACAATTTGAGTTATTACTCAATAAAAGATTGTATGAAATATTTTGTCATTTTAGAAATAGTTTACTGTTTAAATACATAATTTCGTTTCTCATTATAAACTGCAAATATATAAATAAATCAATTGAAGTTCTAAATGAAAACCATTAAAGTTATAAGGAAACAATCTTGCGAGTGACGCAGCTGACGTAACTGAAGTTAGATGAGGTATTTTCTATACGATTATTGTTATATTGTATTTATTATAATTCAAATAATAAATAAGTGTACAAAATACTATAATGTATAATAAAATATCAACCGCTCAGTGTATTTTTATTTCCAAAAATAAGATTATAAGTCTTCATAACAATATTAAAAACGTTTTTTATTTTTCTATTTATCATTTTGTATATTCGCATATAACACAAAAAGTAATCGAGAGATGTTGATGATACTTAATGGAGTGATATAATTTCTATCTCATCATTATTACAAACAATCAATACACAATAGGTATAATTACACATGTAATGAATACTAACAAAAACCATTTTTAAATTTATTTTCTAAAAAGACATGATTGTATAAAAAAATATTTAAAATATAACAATAAAAGCCTGAATATTATGGAAATGAAACGCTAAGAAGTATCGTTTGGTTTATGTGTATGCTACGAAAAATAATCCTATTTATAAAAATTAAAAATATATAATAAACTAGCTGTTGCCTGCGACTTCGTCCAACACTTTGAAACACAAAGCTCGTAAGAAACTCCTTGGTTTGAGATTTTTTCATTCTCTTTATTTACAAAATTACTGTACGAAAAGCGCTATCATTATTTCAAGGATATTAGGATAGATAATTATTTTAAGCCCTATTATACGATGATGACTATATATTGAACGATGCTCAAGCTTTTCATTAGTATCATACCTGGAAAAAAAATCATCAAAAAGTTACATTTTAATTTATTAGCCTAAGTTGACTAAAAACTCGTGAAAACTTACTTGTTTAAAAACGTGATTCTACATAAATGTTTATGGCTTACTTTATTTTCTGAGTGTCGTCAATGTCATGAAATGTAGTGTCAAACGGACAAATACATTTATAACGCAGCACTGTTCAAACCACATCCGGGTAGTCGTTTTATCAACGCAGTATAATAATCACTAGTCACTGGATGTTTGGGAAATTAAATAGTTTTCGATATAACTGGTTTCAATTCAATAAACCATATTATTATTATTGAACTCTGTGCCAAATTTTCACACGCTTTCGACGTAATTCGAAAATGTATTCAAATGTTTGCATCATGAGGTATTGTTATGATTTTGTAAAGATAATAATTGTGTAAATATTGTATTTGTTATCTCATATATCACATATTATTGTTATTTCATTGTGAAGTTGTATTATATTAATAAAATAAATATGCAATGCGTTGTTATATACTACATGGTATTAATGGGATGGTACTAAACTTTGTAGTAAATATTACATTAATAAAAAGATAAAATATTTATAAGAGATATCCCAGATCACTAAGCATCACGTGCCGTTTTTTATTATGATATCTGTAAAGTAACGTATGCTTAAAAATAATGACATAAAAACAAGTCCAGGGACCGCATATTTATATCTAATAGAATATAATTTGTAATAATTTAATATAAGATAGAAAAACGATACAATAAAAAATTGGTTTGCGCACATGGATGATCAAAATATCGGAGACATCTTGAAACATCGAGTGGAGACTGGGGAGTAATAATTTCACCGTTTTCTCAGAATTAAAAGTGTTTTTTACTGATTTTATTTTTATTTTTTCCACTTTGAAGCAACACCAATCACTTAAACGATTCTTCAAATCAAAGTGTGGATTTATTAATATTAGTATGTACATCAATTAAATGTTCATAAATACATTCATCTCGTAGAGTCATAACTGTAGTCTCTCTCTTTAAATTTATTTCTTAACAATTCTTTAAGACTTTCATTATAAATCGCTCAGCCCTCTTTTACAGTCTTTTTACTTCCGAAAATGTTACATGTCACATGTTCATCCATAATAACAATAAAATTTAAAATGTACGAATTATGTAACCAAATGATAGAATTAACACAAACGACTTGTAAAACATTGTTCTTGCAAAATATACAATACTCTTTTATATTTCGTTCTGTTCCGTGACGTTATAACAGATAGAGATAAGAAAATGAACTCCTGTAAGTATTTCCTATTAGAAACAGCGAATAGTCTACTATAAAGGGAGTGAGCTTGGTCACTCTCTTGTTAACTCTTCAAATCTCAGGTTTAATACAAATTTACGGTTAATTTTTATATATGTTAGTAACCTAGCTCTAAATAACTTATCAAGAGATTTTATTTAATTTTATAATGAAGTTCATGTATGTATAAAGATGTTGTTTTTTAATATAGGAAATAAATAAAGAAACGAATCATCATCGCTCTTGAGAATGAGTATAAAACAGATTTATTTAATACACATTTGTCCAGATAGTAAAAAAAATAATAATATTATCTTACGTCAGGACTGAGACAAGAAATTGGTGAGCTGTTGATATTTTCCCGCTTGTTTTGCCTACCAGCTGCAGTCAAATTATTACAAGTTCCATTATAAACATATCTTTTCAAATGATAATGCAAAATCAACAATCAAGTATTCGAAGTTTATTAATAGGCAGTTCAATCTTCCTTGCTCTTTTCATGATTCAACCACATCAGAAATAAAAACGCTACACGATTGTGTTACAGTAATTTGTATAAATTTACTGATGATATTAACCGGTCATTACATATTCAAACTCTTTGGACAGTCGCCAAATAATCCTAAATATAATATAATTTATATTTCATACACAAAGTTCAATGAATAAGGCATGAGTTCAATTAACAGCAATACCTAATTATTTAAAAATCATATATTTACAGCTTACCGTGTGTAAGTGTACAAAAGAGATGTAATCTTCGTTCTCCATCAGGTTTTTATTTTTAATATTTTTACTATTATTAAGAAAAAACATTGTTAGTCAATTACAATACAATTTTACAATCTGCGTGACAAAGTTGTTCGAATAAAGGTCCCGACAGTTTTAATTTAATGCCGGCTCTGCGCTGATATAACTCGCTTCCAATTTACTGGAATAATGAACACGCATGTCACAATCCGCGAGTGCACCGAGTCACCTCGCTCGACTCTCCTAGTGAATCGTACTATTGAATTGATTGCTTCCATTACGTAACAGAACGATTATAAGTTACAGAGAAATATGAGAGTAATTTATGATTTCTAATTCTATGTAAACAATATAAGCAGACTAATATCTGAGATAATAATGTACTGTATTATGAAATAATAACAATTCATAATATGAGCTCAACTTTATGTAGCATTGTCAAAAAAGTATTCAATATTTTTAATATTACAATACCTGTGCACAGACATTTTTTAGAACGCCAATGACTAGGTATTAGTTTAATAAATAATTAATCTGACTTTAATATATATATTTACCCGGCTGTATTCACGTCAAAATTAAATCGGAATGTGCCCGACTAGTTTCAAACCCATTCGGGGGTTCTAAATATAATAGCCATGGTTCACGAAAATTTAAATATAAAAATGATGATTTATTTATTTTATTATGTACTAGGAAAGAGTACATATACAAAGGATGATTTATCTCTTTAAATGTCTGCCAGAAACTCTTGAATAAAATAATTAACTACAATTTCAGATAACACACTTAAATATCTGTAATATATATTACATACTTATATACATTTTTATTTTGATATATATATGTACACCCACATAATACCTGCATTATACACAATTATTATACATAAAGGGAGAGTAAATAATTCTTAAGCTTTTAAGCGTTTAATGGAAGTATATAGACGGCCTGTCCTTTTATATGTAATTGGATCAAGTTCCAGAGTTCCGCAGCACATACAAAGAAGAATTTGAGATAAAATGTGGTCTTATACTGCGGCATCTCAAGAAATTTTAAATATACACAAGAGTGCTGAAGTAAATTTCTAGGTTGACTTACAAGATCGCTTTAAATTAATGATCTTGCATGTGAAAGTACACTACACTACACTACACTACAGCAGACTTTTTAAAGCACTTTATAGAGAAGCGTTGACAGATAAAAAGCCCGGATTGAGACCTACTTTAATTCTTGCTAAAAAGCTTGCTGCTGTATTCGGAAATATGATAAACTTTTGGACAGCCAAAGGTAAAAAAGATGCACAAATTCTGAAATCGGTCTAATTTGCCAAGGAGCTCATCCATTACATCTAGATAACAGACGTCAACGTTAACAAGAGAAAGTAAAATAGGTAAAACCATAATCTTAAAGGGAAGGGAATTATGAAGAGGTTTGAGAAAGTGTAAGGAATGGTAAAAGCACCTGCTTGTATATTTTACTTAGCTACCCAGGTGAAATAGCAATCTATAGTTAATTCCAAGTATTTTAAAGTATCTAGATACTGTAATGGAGTTTTATCAAAAAAATACATATGTTTAAGTATAATAAATTTAGTTTACGACGTAATAACCTGCGATTTACTAGGATTCATTGATAGGCCGTGTTTATCTGCCCACGTACGTATAATTACCAGATCTATATTTAGAGATCCCATACCCTGTTCTATTCCTAAAATGGTGACAGACATGTCACCATGGAAATTATCTGCATAGTGATGGACGATTTTTACTTTTTCGCTGAGTGAGTGAAGTTACTGGTGGCCCATTCCCTTCCCCCGTCCCCATGAAAGTGCAAGTTAAAAATAAACTACCCCAGGGGGTACTAACTGCCGTTGGAGATTACGCATTCAAAAATTAATCAATAAATTCTCTTCACAGATGTCGGTTATACGTATAAAAGATAAGACTATCGAAGAAGTCTGTGAAGCGTCTAAATAAGGTGTACTAGTAAATGAGGTATATGTCAGAGCTCAACGCCGCGCTAATTTTCTAAGTAGGTATAATATCATACTTTAGTTACAATCTGACCCTTAATTCTCAAAGTTCACTGGAGAAACTACTTCTCTTCTGGATAAAATATTTTTGCTTAATCCCATAATATTAAGTAAAAGTTGTCTGCAGTCTCTGAGACAAAATCCAAGTCAAGCTTCCTTATTATTATATTAAAGACAAGAAAGACACTTTAAAGAAGTTATCAGATTTGATCTGGATTCCCAGACAATTTGATTTATTCTCCTTTTAATGGTTTCGTTACTCACTTCAAAAAACATTACAGTACTCATGAGAAGGGTAACGATAAAGGATACCAGGATAAGGCCTACTGTAAACTGTGGATTAAAAATAAAATTAATGGGTAAAAAGTACTCATAAATACTGATAAACTTTGCAAGACGATTCCTATTTTTTTTATCTGTAACTCGTTAGTCTCAATTGACTCCAAGACATTAATATTCTTATAACGTATTTTAGATTTCAGATATAAGAAATAACGATAATAAAAAAATGGCTCTATTATCCCAAAGAAAACGTTTCTATATACATTACATTGAAATATTTTATTTTTTGCAAAATGAATATCATGACACAATATTCAAAGATACAATGTGATCAAAGAGTTTTGACCGATTCATGATAAAGCCTCGGATTTGCTCGCTTTGTATCTAAAAAATAAATAAACCAACGAGATTTAAAAAGGGTTAACTTGTTTCCTTCCAAGATAAAATATATTGATTCTATGTTTGGTTGTTGTTTTGTTTGTTTAGAAATCCTAAATATGAATGAATAAGTTCTACAGAAATTATTCCGTTGGTATAATTCACTCTTAATCTCCATTCAATGCATATCTATAAATTCAGATATAAGATAACTAAAGAATGGTATTTTATTCACATGGGCTTACTTTCCAAGTTCATGTGTATAAAATAACATTTTCATCTATTTCAATTATAATATGGTTCAAATTATAATCAAGATATAATTACATACTAAGGTGACAAAATCTGTTTATTAATTATTTTTTCTGTACTTTTCTTTTTTCTGTTAGCATATTTTTTAGTTCGGGCATTACAAAAAAATATAAAACACATTATATAAAACTCGACTTAAGTGCAAGTTAATGCCCCGATAAAATTATAGATAACTTTTACTTTAAGCTTAAATTACATAAATACAAGGTGCATCAATCACAATGATTACTTGTGTCTTTATTATGATATTTCACAAACGTGTATATATATACGCTCTATGTGTGTATGTATGTATAAATTCATACAAAAATTACATGTTAAAAGTCGAAAATCACAGAGGGCAGTTTTTAAGGTTATGTTTTTCAAATTATATTGCTTCCCAACAGCACAACTTTACTCAGATGTACAAGATCTTTCTATGCTTCAATTTTTATCTTGAAAAGCATTCTCTTTTGCCTTTTCGTATGGTTCATTCAAATGCTCTACAAAGTTTAGCAAAAAACCACAGAGTCTTTCATAAAAATACTGCAATAACTACTTTTGCCAAATGACAGCAAACATTCTTGAGTCAGTTTTTATTATTATCTTTATTGTAAGCATGAAGTCTTTCAACTTTAGAACTATTAGACATTTTTGGAAAGGCGTGGCATATCATGTATTCTATTAAAATAACTTTTGCAATAACCACTTCACATAAAGAAGATCACTGTGAAACGTTGTACTATTTAATTTCCGGCGTCCTTTATAATTTCTTATCTCTCTTTCTTCGTGAGTGGCAGAGATCACTTAGCACTTAAGGACAATAATATACAAACAAACCAATAAATTTCCGTGTGCTTAAATTGAACTGCTTTTTTTTTTACTTATATAAAGTATTAATATCTATTCTTAAAAATATTTTCTCTTTGTCCCTGTTCAAATACTGCTATGATCTCAGGTTACAAATATTAAAATAACTATTGAAAATATGTAAAGAACTCACATTTATAATTAATTATTAAAACGGTTCACTGAATACAGCTAAAAATAATTAAAATAAAAGAATAATATACACAATCACGTAATTTGCTAAAATTAAAACTAAGACTAAATTAACAATATATATAAAGAATGATAGGTACTAACTTACAGCCAGAGTTATAATTCCTTAAGCCTTAGAAATATCTGTTCTTGACAACAGCTAGTTTTCAACAAGTAAGGTTTGTATGTTACTATGTCCTTAGACACCGGAAGAAAACCGACTATCTACAGTAGAGTGGTATACCCATGCATCCCTTTTATGGTTGGAAATAATGTTTCCAAACTTCTAAACATTACTTTTTATATGTTATTCAGTTACAAATTTACAACATATTTTATTAAACGTTTTTAAAGAAATTAATTTAAACTGAAACAAGAGTTTGATTAAGGCAATTTTGTCCCTCAGGCAAAACTGCGATGATCACCGGACGTACCTTATAAGTAAATTAATAACAACATGAACGTTTAATATTCATTCGAAGGTCGGCGCTACGCCGCAAGGGTGGCGTTTTACAGGTTCCGACAACGTAAAGACATTTTTTTTGTTATTGTCTTTATATTTCATATTCACAAAGAAATCAATTTTTTACAATATTATTAATATATAATATTATAAATATATTATATTTATGTATATTATTATATTATGTCCATTATTATATTATATCTTATTTGTATATTTATTTGTTATATATTTTGGTTTTATGTACCACTCTTCTGCTTACCTTACTTCAATCTTATCCAAATAAGTTTGTCTGGAAGAGATCGCTATTTAGCGATAAGACCGCCTTATTGTATCCCCAAAATGTTTTTTTTTTCTCTTTTACTTTATTGTTTTTTTTTTACTTTTTTTATTTCTTATTTTTATTTTTATATCTTTTTTTGTTTGCTTTTCTTGTATTTTACATATTTGTGGTGTGCAATAAAGGATATACATAATATTTCCGTAACAATTCACTGTCCCTTTTTCCAAACTTCAAATAAAAAGAGATCTCATGAAAATATTATTAAAAAAGTTAGCCATAAGTGATACTTTCAAAAAATATTTTCTTAATCTTGTGTTACAAAGTATTAATTTTGTAATTAATAAAAAAAATGTTACTTACTCTTTTAAGCATAAGCTAATAACCTAAAAGAAAAGTGTCCTCAAAAATTTTAAAAAGGAAAAATGGTGAAAAAACGAAAAAATGGTACAACGTCGCTAATATTTTATTAAACTCTGCTTATCACTTTTGCAGATCAGAATATTTTCAACAGTAAAGAATGTATATTTTTCAACAATGTAATAAATAATCATTAATAGAGTGATCAATGTTTACAGAGGAAGAACACACTGAGAATATTTTGTCATATAAAATAAACGTCTAAATTTACTAAAAACTGTTATTCAACTTTATGATTTTTTTTATTATGTACAAAATAACTATAATTATGCAATAAATAATGTTTAAAATAAGATCAGCTTTAAAAAAAGTAATTTAATGAACAAAAAACGTAGAAGTTTCCATTTTAATAATATTAGAGTTAGTATTTGAATTTTAAAAATAGTCTACGTAATAGCAAAATTATTGAGTAGAATATTTGTAATTCACAGTTTTTTTTTTCTCTCTCTCCTCTTTATTTCAATCTCAAGGACGGGTTGGATCATATGAGAGAGGAGGAGTAAGGATATACTTAAGTCTGAAGACAACATCACGGTAGCTGTTAACCAACACCAGAGAATTTGAGAAAATACCATGGTCCTAGCGTCTCCCAAAATATTCAGAAACCGAAATATGTAAGTTCCATTATCTCAATGCCTGGGGTTGGATTGCGTTTGACTTATTTCGTATATTTTTTTGTAATAGATCTGTCTTTTAGAGAAATATAGTAATAAAACAAAAATAAACTTGACAATAATATAATTATGTAATATTTTAATACACACAAGCTGTTTTATTCTGCAGACAAAATGATAGTTGTTGGTTGAGGCCTTGAACGGTGTGTACGGGTTGTGGTGTGATTTTGTGGACCCTGAGACTTTCCTAAAAACAAAGGGTACTCGTACCTACCCTTTGTTTTTAGGAATATCCATTTTATGGAGAATGTGGTATATAGATACATCTATTAATTTTTAAAGTAAACTAAGGTATCCAGAAAATTGGAAAATACGGTACAAAAATACATGCATTCAGTTAGTAAAGTAGTACAAAAGTCAATCCATACAATTTGAAAATAACGGTTATTAGGTTTAAGCGAAATATTTCACTTTTTAGCGATGAAGTCACTTTTGTATTTTTTTTTCCTTAATATGTAGGTACATATTATATTTTGTAATATTTTTTGAGGATGTACAGTAAAAAATATTATTTTCTTAGCACTTTCACCTGGAGCTCTGCGGTCTCTAGCATCAACTGAAATGATGTATGCCGAATCTTTTCACTTTTCAGTATAGTTTCGTTCTGTCGAGTTTTGCCACCGATGGGTACGTAAAAAATGTGAACTTTCCTATTGAATGATGCACCATATCAGCTATGGCATCCTCGCAACTACCGACCATCATAAAAGAAATGGACCCGCCGCCAAGGATAAGAGGCAAAAGCCTGTGCCGCGTCTCATGCCAATCTTGTTACTTGTATTTCAATCTGTTGACTTGTGTGTTACTTAGTTAGTTATTATAAATTGTATCCAAATATTAACAAAAATAACTATATAGTCCTGTCCTCATACTCCTTTCTTCCTTCCTTTTAAGAAACCTTCCAAAAATCAAAAAAAGTTTTGTTACGAAAAGTCATTTCAAATAATACCTGAATCATAAATTTCTCACGGTATAATATCAAGATGCCTACTCACAAGGGAAGAAAAAAAAATATGTTACTATAATAACTATATAACCTTATAAGTTTCAATGCAATATTAAAACATAAAATATAAATATTAATTATATATAATATTAAAACATAAAATATAAATATTAATTATTATATTATAATTAAAATATTAAATATAAAAATATTAAAACCACCAATAAAAGTCATTCAGTATTGGATCGTATTTATGTTACGAGTTAATTCAATGCGAATTATTAGGAAATTGATATTTTCAGCGTGCGGATGCCATACAGCTCTCGGCTCGATTACAATCTTTCAATGCCCGACTCTCAAAACTTGAATATAAAACTTCCTATCAACACACAACACGAAACTAGTAAAGAAAATTACGATACAATTGACATGAGTGAAGCCGGATAAATACTTATATAAAAGTCGTCATGGATCATGAAATGAAAAAAAATAATAATAATTAAATGGTATCATATAAAACAAATTGAATAAAATCGATGCTGTGCTATCCATATTTTACTCCATATTATGATTAATATTCAGAATTGTGAGAAATTCACGATTTATAATTCATAAGACTGCTCCAATATTTACACGACCCTATCTCACTGCACCGAGAACAATCCATCAACGAGACGGATGCGACCAGAACATACGAGCGTCGGATCAAAATATATGTTGGGAAAGAATCTTAATCTATTTTAAATTTAGCTATTGAAACTAGGTTGGGAATCTTTTTAATCTCATAATGACGGAATATTAATACATAATATTTAATAAAATGTTACGGTAAATTCAAATTTCATATTTGTATAAAATATGCCACACTTTACATATTAACAATCAACTTTGCCAAAATTTACTTAAATATACAAATCGTTCTAAATACTTTAAAATTTTTGTGTCCTAATCTGTTTCGGAAACTACCACGAATACTTGTTTTTCACGTCTTATATAAAAAATAAAGTTTAGGATAGGATAGATAAATTAATTTACAACTACAAAAATATAATGTAACCATTGTACAAAGGCACATTTTAAAACAATATCTACCCAAGTGTTTATTTATAGAAGGCCCATAACTGATAATCTACATGCAATGATTGTAAACGTATTTGGATTATGTATTATTGTCAACGTGTTTAAGTTTATAAATATATTTTTTATGCTAAAATCGTAATGCGTTCTAATTTTTAGATGTGCTTGTCACATTTTATCCCTATTTAAGATTCCAAAAACTTTCCAGAATTGTACTAAAGATAAAAAAATTGTCAGATTGTCAGATATTTAAAAAGTTTTACATGTTGAAAAAGTTTCTTTATTATTCATTATACAAAGCCATTTATCTTTCATAAAATTTGCTTTCTTGTATCATTAATTCACATGTACTCATTTATTTAAACCAAATAAGATGCCAACTTCCCTTCTTAAAATGTTTAACATCTTTATTCTAATTTTAATACAATTTTTGTGGATTTCTATGTTCAAAGAAACGAGCTATCATTCCATCTGTATTAACACTATATTACAAATATTAACTTCCTGTTCAAATTTCAGGTATCCGTTTTACCAACAAAATCATAAAAATCAGGGCAAAATTTAAACACAAAATAATATGCGAACTATATAAACCTAAACAAACGCCACGTATTTTAGTTGATTTTAGAAGATATTAGACCGATATTTTGAAAGTATCATTAATCATGTTAGCTTTATTTAAATTTTAAATAAATATAGAAAGGGGGATCAAAATAAACCGATGCCGGCAAGAATTCGAACCCGCTACCTCTGAGAAACTTTTCCATCGCTCTATTAATTGAGCTACCGTGTCACTCCCAGACTCGGTGAACTAAGCACTTATACATATTCGTCCTTAATGGGACGGTAGTAACATCTATTAGGCTTCTTTCGAAAATCATCTTCTTTCGAAAGTATTGAATAACATTGAAGATGCCATAACCGGTATTAATGTTTGATAATATAACTAAACATGTGTAGCCAGTTTAATAATTCTAAACTAAATAGAATGACGGGATGGTTTTCCAAATGTCTTGGGTTCGAATTTCTGCCCGCATCGGTTTGTTTTTCATATCGTTTCATTCATTGAAATTATCATTTTTGATTGCAAAATAAAGATTGATGATTGATTAAAATATTTTAAAATGCACTTTTCTATTATTGTATATTGTGTGAAATTTGTCTGTTAGTTGTAGTTTTAGCTCTTAAACTTACAATAAAAAACAGAGTAATCATTTTTGTATAGCTGAATAAGAACAGTGTTAGTTACATGCAATAATACATTATCCAATATATATTTAAGCAATTGATTTATTTTGTATAATAGAATTATAAAGGCTTTTGATTGACCATGAACCCAATTTACACAAAAGCTCAAACACTTAGAAATTTTCAATAAAAAGATTTCGATCCCAACAATAAAATACAATAGAGTCGACCCCATTTATAAAACAATTTATTGAATTCTTGACATCGACAAAATACTTGTTGTTCAATATTGCATTCAGATAACGGAATCCGAAATATTTTACTTTGGGTAGGTACTGCGTTCACAAGTTTTGTTTGTCTTGAGATTGTTTGAGTAAAATAATGTGTATATAATATTTAGTAAGTTGTCAATAACAAGCTTACATAATACAGAGCCAATAGAAAATCATGAACTAAACATTACACGTAACCCAAAACAAAACCACAGGCTATACAAGAACGCAAGTAAAACCTCAGTTTGCACACAAAGAATCTAAATAGCCTGTAATTGAAATTAAAACATTAAGATTTTTAATGAATAGATATTTCAAACTTATTGGGATATACAAGGAAATAAAGAATCCCCATAATTTTCGTCAAACTAGACATCCAGTAGTGTCTTTATTGACGTCTGTAATTTTATGCGCTAAAAATCGAACCATCAACAAACCATAGTTTTCTCTATACAAAATCGTTGTTTTAATATTTATCTTTATATAATATGTTCAAGTACATATTGAAATTTATTAGAAGTATATATATATATATATATAAGTTCGTGTCAATCCGAACCAATTAAACTTTGAGTGTATCTAAAACTATATAATATGAAAATACAACTATTATGATTGTAACTATATATTAAAAATAAAACTAATAGAACTAAGGAAAAGAATTTCATAAATTATTTAAAAATATAGAATACAAAACTTGGTTAATAAAATATTAATTCATATTATTTTCCCGATTTTAACCCTTCAAAGGACTTTTTTTATCTCTTTAGCGCCTCGTGTTCTTTGATTTTACGAGATATTAAGTTTTTTACATCCTTACGGATCTGGTCCCAAGTTTCATATTTTATGATATATTTTCTTGTGTTTTTAATTTGCAAAGGTCCCATTTCTTTTGATGTTGCTAAATTGGTTAATTACTAATAAAAGTCAAGCAAAGTGACTTATATTCTATTTTTTGTATATTTAAAACCGACTTTATTCCTTAGCATGCATAAAAGTTACGAGTAATGATTTTATTTAACATCAACCATTTTTGTGTGATATGATTTGAGTTTGAGTAGGAACTTCGTATTTTAAACAAAGAGGAGAAGATGGAATAAAAAATACAGTAAGAGGTAAAAGAATATGTAGATTCCGTCGAGAACGAATAGGTAACCATTTGAAATGAGAACGAAATTTAGAGATCATATTTGCGCAAATATGAACCTCAAAATATAAAAAAGAACAATGTTTTGAAGTTTATCAAACTTATTAAGTTGGCCCTCGGTTAGATTACGATAGCTTATAGACATAGTCGAAAAATGCATAGTCGAGAAAGCACGAGAGATTATGCGAGCATAATTTAAGTCATAGTCGTAGTCGTAGGCATAGTCAAGAAAGTAGAAAAGATTGTGCGAGCATAATTTTGGTAGGAATAGGTAGAAATAATTAATTATTTGCGTAGTCCAAAATAAAATTTAGTACAAATGTATTAATTAATTTTTGAAATTATCACTAAAGGGAATTCCAACTCTATCAAACACAAATAAATTAACCTTAGTGATAATTCCTGGAGAGCCAACAATAATACCCTGACATTTTGAGGCATTTATCTATTTATTTATTTATGAAAGGATTGCCAACGGCACGTACGCTTTACATCTATAATTATATTTCTAAAAGTTACGAAACCAATTGAGTATCTGGCCAAATATAGGTAACCACAGCTTACGAAATATAAAAAAATACAACATAAAAAAAGTTATAAAAGAAGAGAAAAACAAAATATTAATAAAAAAATATATTAAATATTATCATGTAAAAAGTGTTCTGATATTTTCTTCCTAAATGTATTAAAGTTATCATACAATATTGAGAGCTATTGAGAGATCTTGGTAAACTGTTGTATAGACGAGTCATTCTTGTCAGGGGGGACCTATTTCCTAGAATCATGTAATGTCCTTTACATTACATGATTCTAGAAAATAGGACGGAGAATAATTTTTAAGATCCCCAACGAGGCAACCTACTTTGAACGGTAATATTTATTTGGGATAAAAAATTTGAACAATCGATTTTGTTGTTGAATAATTTGCATTGACTTTAATATAACATTGAATTGACTTTATTATTGTAAGATAAACTCTATTTCAAATTTGTGGTAAGGTCTTTATTAAGTCTAGCAATAGCACAAGGTAATTTTCAGGCTGAAGTGTCAATATATTTATAAATCATCTGCAAGCGAAACACGAGCATGTACACTACACTAAGACAAAAAGGAACTGTCAATACGAATGCGATGCTGGCGTCCATAACTAACTATGAAACCAATTTATAGCTGATAGAGTAATGTAAAGACAAACTAACAAATAGAATAAGATATCATAATCTAGGTTGTTAAAACCGTTCCAGAAATCATACAATATAAAAACTGTCAGTTGTTTGTCCACTCCCATACGAATATCGTCAGTATACTAACACAAAGATCTAGGCTCTCATTTTTTCGTAGAATAAGAAAATACATTTTCAATTATTTATTTTCAGACACACAGAGTAACTAATTTTGAACCAACTTTTTACTGAAATAAATTCAAAAAATATTACAAAATAAGGGAAATAAGAGTCAACAACTACCTTGCATAATCAAATGACAAGCGCGGGAACGCAATATTCACGTGACATTTGACAGGGCTTGATAGTTGATAAAATAGATTTAAGAGAACAAAAAATGTTTACGAACGTTACCTGCGGCATCGATAGATCTCATATAATTTCAAACATTATTAAATATATGCAGCTACGTTATAGTTGATTCACATAAAATTTGTCGCATTACTCTTCACTCGTTATATAAAATATTTGGTATCTACCTTATTGAGCCATGACTGCATTATTAATTTAGGAATAATAAATAGGGTTATAGCGAATGAAATAATATATATTTATGTAACGTTTAGATAAATTATTTTAAATAAGCAAGAATGGGACGCCTAAATTTTTTTACCAAGGGTTAACCGGTAGCAGCCCTATATATTAAAACTCGATTAGGATTGAACATGTGTTCCGGCTCAGCGGTGGTCAAGTTTCAGTTCTCTACTTCGCCGGCTTAAAGTTTTCCTTTGGACATGTGTTTGCTCTAACTTATACCGAGTTACTAAGTACAAGCTAGGAATCTTTCAGAATTTCAAATTACTTGAGGAACATTTTCAGGAAGTATGCATTTTTATACAATATTTTCCATTCCAGTGTATTATTCAGTGTAATGTTGAAAATAATAACTTCCTAGTAATTTTAAATATAGTGTACATTTATATTTTGATTAACATGTTATAGAGTATAGTTAAATTAATTTTATTTATTTTTTATTATTATTTAAAAAAATTTAATCAAATTTCAAAATGATTTCACAATCAAAAACCACTAATATATTAATACTCAATTAAAGTATTTAATTGTATACCAAATATTACACTTACATTGAAAAAATGTTGTCATATTGAATGCTCCTCTTGTTATATTTATTAATAAAAGTAAACTTATTATTATAATATTATTAAACATTTCTCTTAAACAGTAGGCGACCGATAACTGTTCAAAGTCTTCTTAAGTGAGGTTGGTTGAAAATGAGACGTGATCCTGGTAATCTAAGTGAAATTAATTAGAAAAGTGCGAATATAGTAAAGATTTACCGTGTTGAGTAATATCATTTTAAAGAGTGAAGTGCATCCCAGAAAGTGGCGTTTTCGTTGTGTAGAAAAAGTGACTAATCAAGTGTAAAACTATAAGAAACTATTTAAAATCTTCCATTAAACCGTTAATATTATATTATCGTGTCATTAGAGAACAAAAGAACGAACTTTGGACTCATTAGTCAATAAGCTATTGATTTTTAGCGCACAACTTTATTTAAAATAGTACCTGACATTTTAATATTAATTTCTATTCCCATTGGTGCGTGTCATTCAGATTGCTTAGCGAGTTCGATCCCCAAAAATATAAATAATAATAAACTAAATTGTTAATGTTTTTTTAAAAATTTTGGATAGTAGTCTTTATTGATCTTTTTTGAACTTTAATTTTTTAAATACTAATATTTAGGGCCATTAAATTACAAAATGGACGAAATCTTAAGCAACCTCAAAAAAATTCAAAGCGAACTAGATGAACAAAAAATAAAGATCTTAAGAACTGGTGAATCAGTCACACAACAAGTTACGCAAAATGTAAATTTGATTTTAGAAGAAAAGTTTAAAATGTTAGAAAAAAAGTATGATTGTCTGAAGGAAAAAATGGAAAACAAAGAAAAAAGATTATATTTTATCGAGAAACAGTCTAGAGTGAGGAATATTGTACTGTTTGGTTTGGAAGATCTCACTTAGAATCAAATATTATAAACTTTATAATACAACACTTCTCTATTAAGCTAGATCGCAGAGACATACAAGAAATAAGAAAAATTGGAAAAAAAGGTGAAAAACCCAGACCAACCATAATTACGTTTTCTACACTTGGTATGAAAATAGAGATATTTACAAAAAGAAATGCACTGAAAGATACCCAATACTACATCAAAGAAGATTACCCATTAAATATATTGGAAAAAAGAAAAACACTACAGAAACAAGTAGAAAAGACTCATAAAGAACTACAAACACATGTCACTTGGATTAACAGTTTGGAAAAGTTAGGAAAAATATCTCTGAACAGGATCGAAATTATTAATATAGCAACCGAATATTACAAACAGCTATACGACATACCTTCATCACAAAACCAGACACAGCAATTAGTGGAAGAAGACCTAGATGACAACAACTCTCCTGAAATATTACCTATAGACGAATCCGAGATACTAAACTGTATCAAAAATCTAAAGAGTGATAAAAGTCCTGGACCCGACGGCATAACAAATGAAATTTTAAAATACGGAGGACCAATCCTAAGCAAACCATTGTCTACTCTATTTAACCGTATACTTGACACCGCTACCACTCCATCACAATGGTCTAACTCGAACATCATACTAATTTACAAGAAGGGGAATCCTAGAAACATCTCAAACTACAGGCCCATAAGTCTGCTACCGACCCTCTACAAATTATTCTCTGCATTAATTCAAAGAAGGTTAAACGCGACCGTAGAAAAACACCAACCGGTCGAACAAGCAGGTTTCCGCAAAGGATTCTCTACATTCGACCACATATACACCTTGGAACTATTGATAGAAAAATATCAGGAACAGCGGAGAGATCTCTATATTGCCTTCGTAGACTATCAAAAGGCTTTTGATACAATAATACATACGAGCATATGGGAATCGCTTAGGATACAAAATGTAGAACGGCAATATATAGAAGTGTTAAAGAATATTTATGAAAAATGCACAAGTAGAGTCAAGCTAGAGAACACAGGCCCACGAATAGCAATAAAAAGAAGAGTAAGACAAGGTGATCCTCTATCTCCTACTCTTTTTATTTCTATGCTAGAAAACGTTTTTAAGCGGCTACATTGGGACCGCTGTGGCATTCTTATAAAATGAACTTACTTTCATCATCTCAGATTTGCAGACGACATTGTGATACTGTCTGAGAGCTCTAGCGAATTACAATACATGGTTACGACACTTCACTTGGCAAGCACACAGGTGGGTCTTGAAATGAACTTGTCAAAAACCAAAATTATGACTAACAGCAAACAGAAACCCATTACTGTCAATAATACACTACTCGAATACATGTATGAATACATATATTTAGGGAAACAAATTTCATTTAATTCAAACAACAACATACTGGAAGTTGAACGAAGGGTGAAACAAACGTGGAACAAATACTGGATGTTAAAAGAAGTATTCAAAAGTGACCTCCCATCAAAGCTAAAGACGAAAGTGGTGGACTCAAACCTCCTTCCATGCCTAACATACGCATGCCAGACATGGAAATTTAACAATATTGTTAAAAATAAAATTAATACATGTCAAAGAGGGATGGAACGCAGCATGCTAAACATAAAAAAACAACATAGAGTCCGCAACTCCAAGATAAGATCGAAGACTAAAGCAATCGATGCACTCACACACGCACAAAAACTAAAGTGGAAATGGGCAGGTCACGAGGCTCAAAGATAATAGATGGACGAAAAAAATCACATCTTGGAAAGGACCAATTGGTAAACGTAGACAAGGTAGACCAAACGCACGCTGGGAAGACCGAATTATACACACAGCTGGGACACACTGGATTAATATAGCGTTAGACAGGGAAAACTGGAATCTTCTGGAGGAGGCCTTCACCTCAGGGGTTCCCAAAGAAAAACATTCATCTAACTAATTTAAAATCACATGTAAACTTTTTTATCTTGGGAAATATAAGGCTTTTTTATTTTTTATTTATATTATTTATAACTGTTCAAAGAACTAATAATAAGCAAATAAGTGCATTTTAAATTGTAACAAATGTCAATACTTTATTTAAATAAAATGATAACTGTAATTATATATATTTTTAAACAAAATAATATTATTTTATATAACATGATATTGTCTTTTAAAACAAAGTGTATAACGTTCTTTTGCGATACGATGAATTTAAAAGTAAACCTGACCCAAGAAAGAATTAAGTTAAAACTAGTTTATAAGATTTAAATTTAATATTAATATACAACTGCATTAATGGAAAATAAACCTTACGTCGTTAGATCCAGGGCTCTGTTTCGTGTACATGCGATGACACCACATGTAAGAGAACCTCTCAAGTAATAGCAAGTTTCCTAACAAGCTGTTTACTATAAAAATTGTATCTGTATTCCAATTCCGTTTTCAAATAACTGTAGTTTTTTTTTTTCATTTTATCTGAATTATATTAAGGCTTTGAATGATCAAATTTGGATCAACTAAAAAGCATCGCCCTGAAAATGACTCTCCACAACTCTCATATTAGAACATTCCTTTCGTAAATTAATTTCATTTTATAAGCCTCTCAGGGTGTCCGCGCTCACAAAGCACATGTCAGCGCATGTCAGCGCATGTCAGCACAATTTGTATACGGCACAAAAATTGCTTTAATCAATTTGTTACGTTTTAATTAATTTTGTTTGGTGATGTGTTATAAAAATTCTTTATTTATAATGTTTTTATAAATTGTCTTTCAAGGTGACATTTTACTCAAAATAATGTTCGGAAAAAAGATATAAACTGTACCTATAAAGATGTTAAACTGTATAAAGAAAATGTTTAAAGATGTATAATAATATAAGGTAATAAGTTAAATCGTCAGTGGACGTCGAACATATTACATTTACTATGGTAAACTATTCGCGGTAGTTTATCTGAGTTTAGAATTAAAATAATAAAAATGTTTCATAAATAATCACCCAATATAACAAACCATTTTAGTAACGTATAAAAAAGTTACATTTAACTTTTTACTTTGACGGACACACTTACACATACACTATGAAACTTCTTCATTCAATCGATTATAACATTGTACGTGTTTGAGTCCGCACTCTATTCAGCACACGTATACTTAAATATAAATGAATTAAGATAAATATAATTTACATTAGATTACAGAATGAAAATAAACCGACACGGGCAGGGATTCGAACCTCTAGAAACCTCTAGTATTTTTTTTTTTAACTTATATTTTTATGTTAAACGGCAATGTTAAGGAATTATAATATTCCTCTGTAACATTGTCTTTGTTCAACAATCAAATTACCGCATTTGTGTACTAATGAATAGTCATTGGCGCAGAAAGAAATAAAATGGTACTCATATGTTATATACAACCCGTATATAATTTTAGAACATAGGTTTAAAGCTATGATCTGTTGAAAGCTACTATAAACAAAATCACTAGTCATTTGTTTGAAGCATTTATCGTTATTTCTCAAATAAATACATTCATAAAAAAATGTACCTTCTATTTGATTATATTTATATATATTAAAAATTATAAGATTATGTTGCTGTATGACTTACAACTTTATCTTTTAATTGATTCCTACAATATTTTATATAAAGAAAAGATGCCTCAGGAGTAATAAGATAATATTATTACGTCTTATACTTTTTTACAATTGAAAATACTTTTAAGAGTTTAGTATATGTTTGTCTTATGTATAGCTTTCGTTAGAGTTTTATAATTTATTTGCTAGCATGAAAAATATTTATAACGATTCTTTTGTTGAATATTAAAAAATATGACAGATTTTATGAGAACTTACATTTTGTACAAATTATAAAAAGTATAACTAGACCGAAACAGAAGATGTCTAAGGCAACTTTGTTTCAGAGAGCAATCTGCAATGACCGCGAGCGTCGCTGAGAGGCTTTTAAAATTAAGTTACTTGGCAGGAAAAATTAAATCATTAGAACTGTGATGAAAATGAGATCGAGATAGAGACTTTATAGAGAACACGTTTTAAAACATTGCTTTTTCCATATTTTCTTTGAGGTGTATTATTATTCTGACACCGGCTATGGGAAGACCGCCGTCTATAAACGACAAATCATGACGCAGATGACAAGAGTTTTTAAGCAAAAAATCTCTGACTCCAAGTGCTAAGTGTTTCGTTTTATGTTTTTCACAAAGTATTGTACCGTCATGAACAAAAAAGAAAATCTTGGAAAATATTACTATCTGATACTTATTATTACAAAAAATATGAGAGGACAGATTTTATATCTATTTATTTTTTGTAGTATTATAATTATAAGCCCCCAAAGTAAAAACGGAGGATGTTATAAGTTGTCATGAATTAGTAAATGTGTGTTTGACTGCGGCATCGTTGCTCCTAAACAGGTGCACTGATTAGAGCTCGGTTTAATTTCATTAAATACCTTGTCTTTCGAGATGGTTTCCATCTATGTTTGGTGGAAATAAAATCAGTCGTCTCTAAGATATCATGCTCTCAATATCATTAGTAATAATAAAATAATTCAAAAAATATTTCACAAATTATTTTTTTCATTTTATATTAACCGATTTAAGCGAGATATTTCGTGTTTCATCCCGGAACACTCTTAATAGGGAAAAAATAAGTGCCGACTCTTTACGGTTGACAGAAGAAGAGCCTGTGAGAATAAATAAATATTAAAAATAGAAATTATATTGTAAATAGCCTCTCGAAAATTCAAACTATTGTCTTTCAATTGAATTAACCATCAATCGTAGAGTGTATGCTGGTTAAAATATATATGATTATTTATGTCGTGAATTCCCAAACCCTTGCATACCTATATTGTAAACTTGATATAAAATATAAATAATAAAACCACTGCTATTTCTTTTGAGTACAAACCCGTGCCCGAGATATAAAACACAAGAATCATATCATCTTGGTACTTGTAATGGGGTTGCAAAGTCAACCCTATTATAGATGCTACGCACCAACTTGAGTCTTCCCACAATCACGTTGTTAAGATTTTGAAGTGAATATCGTTCAGGCAATCTCTTTCAGGCAAAGGGTCGTTTGTTAAAAAAATGCTTTAGATTTTGTAAATAAATTATTCTCGAGTCTAAATTATTGGGCTTCAACCAACCTAATTTATACTTCTTTATAAATCTGTAGGTTCTATCTGTACGTTTAATTTATTCGTTTCATGACTCATTAACCCCAAGTATATAATAATATATGCAGTTTCGTGTGTCTGTTTCTATGTAATCTAGAACTGGGTCCGGAACGCGGCAGAAAGGCAGGATTTTTTTTCTAAGTTTCCTAAGCTTCGGGAAGTTGGCGGTTGTAAAAGTGCCCTGGCTCATCCTCTATCAGAGGAAGTCAGGGGACTATTACAGGTATTTAAAAAATATCTAAGAAGATAAGTAACTATTATTTAATTTTGTTATTTTGTTATATATTTTATTATAAATTAAATGTTAAGAGTGTTCTATGGAGTAACTTAGTTCCACCGACCAAGCTCCCTAATAAAGAATAAAAAATTGACAGATCTTTATAAACATAGTTTATACTAAGAATATGATGTCATTGCCCCAACGATAGGCTGTCTTTATAAAATCGGCAAACTTTATAATAATTGCATACGATTTTATTAAAACGATTATTTTTGTGTCTCTGCTATTTTTTTTCCCAAAAACATGTATTTTTTTATTATAGCTTTTAAACATGTCAAATCTTGTACGTCATATTTCTCCAATGTCAAGTGACATGAAGAAGACAATGTTGAAGATCGGTCTTTTCGTACAGAAATTACAGTCTCGTCAAGATTAGCAGATTAGCAAAATTGTAAAAACTTTCTTTTATTTAGTAGTTTTAGAGATTTTTGTTTAGGAGATTTTTAGTTACAATAAAAAAAATACAATACAAATAAACAAATGTGTAAAATGAATTAAATAGAAATGACATATATGACCCACACATAATAATATAAAAATGACAACAATTACATTATATCATATTTGATATATTTACAAAGAAACCTACAATATGGAAACCACAAACAAACAAATATTCAACATTAATTTTACAAGAAATGGCACAGGGCAGGCCGTTAAAGAAGGAATGAATAACTGTAGGATAGTGAAAAAACGTGAAATAAAGTGCCTTCATTAAGACAACAATCACATCAAAAAATAATCCTTGACCTTAATTTTGCATAGATGAGTTGTTGTCAGGAGAGCAACATTTTGAAAACAATGAAGACTCAGAATGGTATCTGAACTGAAGAACGATTGTTAACTAAAGAGTCCAACACGTATCCAGCCTGCGATGACTAAGAAGCGACCGCGTCCATAATGGAGTGGTTTGACCGACAAAGATGAAAAATTTTGTAATCTTTGGTGCCTGTTTTAAAGTTTTTTACTAGCCCTAGATATGTGTTTATGTTGGAATTATATTTTAAAGATTAATATGAAACCGTTAGTAAGGAAGTTTGATGGATAACTTAATACCGGTTTGGAAAGAGATATAAATTTATCATAAATTTTAAGAATTTTAGTAGTTTTCTAGAAGAAGTATAATCATTATGACAAAATGTAGCTAGTTCGTAATTTTACTAACCTAACTGTTAACCCATATATCATAGGGATGAATAAAACCATATTTCATATTTCTGACATCATTGCGTAATACCTCTCGCACACAGCATCTTAACGAATACTATTGTGACGGACATACCGTGACACTTCTTAGAAATACTCTAGAAACATGTTAAGCCATCAAAGTTTGTTTCAATTTTAAATAATTTTAATAATAAAAATCCATTAATACGGACTCTAACCTCTTAAGTTTAGATTCGTAATATAATGCTTGTTTGTTATCATATTATTAGAGATGTAGGCATTTAATAGTTTTTTTTCAGCTCGGAGCTGAAAGTATTTTATCGTTTATAAATTGCTAATAATGCTTGGTATAAATAACTCTGTGATCTTGATATTGAAAAGGTCTGTGGATATATTTTAACAAAACATCAGATATATTTCATGAATAAATCTTAAATTTTACAGGAATGATTAGCATTTTGCCTTTGGCAATCTTGAACCTTGATTCAAACAGTCAGGGTAAAACTTAAATATTATCGGAAGTAGACAATGTATGGTAAAATTAAAATATTATTATTATTTCAGAGTATGTCTTGATGATTAAAAAATCTGAATAAAACATTTTGATAGTAAATTTTATTAAATCTTGTCAAGTCTTAAAAAACATCGAGTAACGAGTTGTTTATGATTTTCTGTGTGATTTTATCTTTAATAATGAATAAAATTATAGTTACCCCTAAATTATTTTCTTACAATCAGCTTTTCAAACTCATACTTCGTTTCGTTTTGATATTAATTGTTCTTACCTACCTTAGGATTGTAAAAGTATTAACTATTTACTGATAGCATTGTTTATAAATATTTAAATAAATAACACATTAACAAAGGATGTGGTTCTGATCTTATAATAAATACTCTTATTTCTTTAAATGTGTAGTAATTCAAATGTTTTCTTATAATTTATTAAAACCCTTATAAGTAAGTAAGTATATCATTCAATTTATTATATTTTGAGGTCATTTTTTTTCTTAAATTGTTATGAATTTGAAGACTGGATTAAATGGGTCTTGAACAATTAACAGTTGGATCTTTAAGAATTCAAGTAACGATGCTCACTCCACGGTTTATTCTATGTAAATTCACTTAAAATATTCTTAGTATTAATTTAATAGCCGTGTTACACAATTGTACAACTAGGGAGGTAGATTCCATGATGCTGACGCGTCTTCATTTCTTAGATGGTATTTGACAAACGGAATGCGATTACATTACAATCTCAGACGGTAGCAGGTCATTGTCAAAATGTCTGAGTTGTATGACAAAATAATTTAAAAATATATATTTATGTATTTCTTAACTCAAATGCTTATAAAATAAAATTGTCTTGTTAGAAATAAATATAACTTCTTGTAATCTTCTTAAAGCTATTTACTGAATCTGTTCATTGTCAAACTATAATTTTGCTATAAATATATATTTATTACAAATTTATCACTTTATAATAAAGTGCTCATTTTACTCAACTCCCAGATTATTACTATTACTTTGGATATACTAAATAATGCTTTCATAAGCGACTTAACACTTTAAGACGTTTACAATACAATAATGTAAAGGCTCATTCAATGCGGGCTCATACAAAAGATACCATGACCAGCAAAACCCAAGGATTGGTAATTTACTTTACGAAGACGAAAGCCTTACAAAGGATATTAAAGGTATAATTATTATTTTAGGCAGTGTTCCTAGGACATCCACAGTCAATCAACTTATATAAAACTATAGAACAGAAAATATGACGGCTCAAATGGAACAGAATAAATAAAATACCTAATATTGATATCTCTCACAACTCGGAAGTAAAGACCCTCGAGTATTGCTATCAAAAACAGCCTTCATATTGCACAGTAAATAAACTATATGATATATAAAGATTTTTAACATAAAATAAAATATTTCAAACATTTTGATTGTTTTTTAAGACATCAAGTAGATTATATTTATATATATTATTCCATTCACTAGGGGAAGTTCAATAGGCAAAGTCTATTAAACTTGTTTGGAAAATTCGTTAAAAGCGAATTATTTTTCCAGGTGCAGATGGTTAAAGCACGTAGGTAGATTGTTGTTTTGATTTATAAATGTTATTTAAACATAGAGTGAGAAATAAACTGGGCAGGGATTCGCACCCTCTTTTAATTTATTAAGGAAAACAATGATAATAAAAATAAAAACGGGGTCAAATTTACAAGATAAAATAATGTTTCGGTGTCGATTTTAATATTATTTTATACATAATTCAATTTTGAAACGGATATTCTAAACGATCAAAGATTATCGAATTGCCTACGACTAACCCTACCTTAAAATTAATATACGTTTGTATCTTCGAGGGAGCTCGCGAGCTTTTGAGCCGTGAAAGAGGCGCAGTGACACGACAGATCACTTAATGAGCTCCTGCCATAGCGTCAAAATATCATATCATATACCTTGTAGCTTTATACTAATATTCCCAAAACTAAATTAACAACAAAAAAAATAAAAACAAAACAAAACAAAATAATTAAAACTATTAAATGAATTAAGAGATTCATAAAATAATATATTCTGTAATATACTTATATTTAATGATGTACGACTACGTTGTCTGAGAATATTTAGAAAATTCCAAAGGAAAAATCAAAATTTAAATTTATAAATAAATTTATCAAAAATTTTTTAACGAAATTTTTTGGTAAATATCAGTACTAAATATTAAACTTATTTAATGATGCGTTTCTTCTCATGTAATCTACAAAAAATAATATACAATTGATCATTGCAGGGAATATTAAAATATCTGACATATTATATCCGACGGGATTTCGACGTCCAAGAGTCTTAAAAAGGAATCTTTTAAACGTTAATCCCAAGGAGGACGGCCGTTATTACTGTGGGTTGAGTCGAATTCACATATCACCAATAACTCGTCAATGTCGTCAAACTTTATAATTGATGATTTCAGGTGTAACAAAGGTAAAGAATATGTAATTAGCTTTTATGAGATTTATAACGTATCAGATTAAATCCATATCATAAGAATTAAGTCATTCCGTCTATTTATATTTTTACTGATTAATATATCATTCTACCTTTAACTTTATGGAGCTACTTTGAACTTTAAAACGTTTCAAAATATTTTTTCTGTTGCTATTCAAATTGCATCTTATTGTCAGACGAAACGTTTATAAGCTGTGGGAGACGAATTATTAATTATAATTATTTGCAGTCATACATACTCACATGAATAAATAACTTTATAAGTTGCGGGTAAACTCTACAGAATATAGCATTGGGTTGTGAAGTTTCATTTTACTGTCTTTACTCACTACTAGAAGACGTACAATATCGTTAAAGCTAAATGACGACCGCCTCTTTCTTAATCCTTCAAATTTAAACGAGTGCACTTAAAATTCTCATACTAGCGGTGCATAGTTTACAAGGAGTCTTGACCACTTAAACCATTGTAAGTCTATTAAACGATTTATGCGGTTTCAAATTTAATTTAAAGTTATAATAAATCTTTGAAAAAAACTATATTCAAAACAGACCGTTTTATATGTCACGCGATATTTGTATAATGCTGATAACATATTTATTTTTACTTCTAAACAATCGATTTTTAAAGAATTTGAGATATTATATTTATTTTACCAGGCTCTATTCACGTAGAAATTAAATCAGAATGTGCCCAAATAGTTCATCATGATTAAGAACCCTAATGGGTTCAAAACTAGTCGGGCACATTCCGATTTAATTTCAACGTGAATACAGCCGGGTAAATATAAATATAATAGTCATGGTTCAAGAAAGCTTAAATATAGAAATTGCTAAATGAAACGTTAGGCCACCATCCAATTGATGAAATCTTTTAAATCACAACTCTCTGAGTGGCCTATATGTTTTACAACGATACCAACGTCAAACTCAATTTCGAATAGTAATAGTATACTTTTACATTGACAAAGTCTTAAAATATTCTAACCTTAAACATTCAAAACAATAATCATTATATAACGCTTTAACATTGAACCAAGAACGTCAATAGATTATTACCATATGGCTTATTCCAGTAATTTCTGCAACTTCAGTAGATGTTGGATCTTCTCCAATTAGTCCCCATTAGTGTGCTAATGCATGGCTGCAAATATATATTTTTTTATTTTTTATATGGTGATATAAACAAATATATAATAATAATCATAAGGTATTTGTTATTATCCATTATATTTATTATTTATATCTAAGTGACAAATCAAAAGATACCATTTACTATTATTGCGTATGGCATACATTTCTACACTTTTTTATATCGTGGAACTATAAGTTTTCGAGAACAGACATTTGAGATTATTATTGTCACGCTACGCTGCTATAAGCTGACTAAATTAAAATACACCACACCTACCTTTTTTGTAGATTTAATATAATTCATTAATACTCTTTTGTTTACATTTACGCTGTCAATGTTAAGTAACTAAGACGTTATAGAAATAATATAAACAAAATTTAGATGTAAAACAATAATTATAGAAAATAAATAAATATAAAAATATATGTCTTGGGTCCGACTTTGTTTTTAATATATATCAATGAGCTTAGTAAGATCAAATGACCAATGGATATTCTCGTACGCTGATGACGCTGCTGTGCTCATGCGGGGACGTCCGTTTCCATGCAGAGGTTGGTTTGGCTCGTATAGCTGAATGGCTTGATATCAATCTTCTGTCTATCAACACTACGAAAACAAATTATATATGTTTCGCTGTTTCTGAACGAACACAACCTAGAGATAATGATAATAAAGAGAATTTCGAACAATACGATACGATACGTTACGATATGCTTTATTGTACCATAACAAACAAAAAAATATATAAAAACAATAACAAATAAAAGATAAGCTAGTACAAAAGGTAGCCTTATTGCTAAAGAGCAATCTCTTCCAGGCAACCTTTGGGTAGAGGACACGAAATATGAAAGTACGAACCAATTTCAAAGGATGTGTAATTGTCCAGTAATATCTAAAGCAGTTTCAGTAAAATATCTTCGAGTAATTTTAGATCAACGTTTGTCATGGTATCCCCATATCGAGTTGGTCACAAATGGAGTAAGAAAGCTTGCTTGGATATTCAAAATCTTAAAACATGTAGCCTCTAACATTATTTTAAAAAGGATTTACATAGCTCTGGTTCAATCAATCTTGTCCTATTGTATTTCAGTCTGGGGTGGTGCCACTAGGACTATATTTATTGAACTGGAAAGAGCTCAGCGGACAATATTAAAGGTTATGTTATTTAGACCCTACAGGTTTCCCACTGATGATTTATATCTTACCAGCAATGTGCTTTCCGTCAGGAAGTTGTTTATTTTTAATGTTATAGTAAGAAAACAAAAAACTCTCCCGTATGATAGTCGTTTAAAATATATGAAAAGGAGAAAAGATCTTGTTGCCCTTACGAGCACCTCTAGAACATCATTTGCCAGGAATCATTTTAATATACAATCTAGCCATCTTTATAATATTAGTAATAGAAAGTTGGAGATCTTTTCTATGAATACAAAAAATTGTAAAAAGACATTGACAGACTGGCTTCGTTCTCTAAAATATGAGGTACTTTAAAGCATTAAGGGTTGACTATAGATACAAATATATATACAAACACACACACACACACACACACACACACACAACACAACACAATACAACACAACACAATATTTTTCACATTATCATTCATATTTACACACACATCAATACACATATTACCAAACTTATCAACACACACTTTACTTTTAAAATGCCTGTTAATTTTCAATATTTATTATTAATTTAATTTAATCTGATTAAATTGTTATGGAAGAACGGAGTCTTCTGGCACTGGGATAATTTTACTTATCCTTAAAAGAAGACTTGAACCTTTCTGTTTATATGTTTGTTTGAACTTGAAATAAAATTATTATTATACATATTTTTATTTTTTGGTAAATATTTTAATTTTCATATAAAAGCCTCTGCTAGCCTAGCTACACAGTAATTATACTACCTTTATGGAAGCGTCGTCTGAAATTGTCGAGTTAGTCTCGACGCAAGGCGAGTCAGCGCTGAGCGATTGCGGTCGACTAAGTTATTAATGAGATAAACAATACGACACGATAATGATACAACAAGCAGATTAAGAAGAAGAATGAGCTTGCTTAAATCTGTAACAATGTGTGTGTCTGGATGTTTGATTATATCAACATAATAAAATATAACATTAACAGAGTTAAAATCTTATCAGATTCGTAAATGAAAGTCCATTATAAAAAATCTTAACCATACTTTATAGCCGTATCAAATTTCATCCAGATCCATCCAGTAGTGTGGGTGATCAAACAATAGGAGATTCTTAAAATTATGGAACCTATATATTATTTTTCTCGTTACTATTTTATTATATGTATAGAAGTCAGACGAAAAATCAATGAATATACGATATTTAAAAGAATATACATTCAATAAATAAACACTTTTAGATCGTCTGTTTTATGATAAATAATATTTAATATAAGAAGTAAGAATTAATATTAAATGGTCATTAACAACTCCCGCGAAGGGCACGTGTCCTTGCTTGATAACTTATTAAAGTACCGGATTAGGACTGAGGGATAGATAGTATATTTCAATATTATACGATACTAGCTGGTGTTAGTGACTCCGTCCGTCTGGACTACAATAAGGCGTACTCGTAGATGAAGCTTTGAGTCTGCGCTGATAACAGTATTACCCGAATTTTTAATAAAATTATTACATTTTTTTTTCACCGGTTGTAAGGGTAGTAATATGATTTATATATTTTTCAAACTTTTGGTTCCAAAGAGGTTCCAAAGAACGATGGTTCCAGGAATTGACGCAAAAACCTGAAAAATCTTCTGTTTTATTCAATGACGATGCTTTCGTCCATTTCTATATAGATTTTAATTTAAAGTTTTATCATCACGTAAATACAAAATCAAGCAATTTACTATTAATAAGTTCTGAACTTCCTTAATGACATTGAAAAAAGTAGTAGTATTGTTAGAGCTAAGTCATTTAAATATTTATTATTAGTTGTATTTACTTATAAAGTTGGTAGCTGATAGAGAAAGTCGGTTGATCTATGATACTTAAGAGCACAAACACGTTGAAAATTAAACCTAAAGCGCTTCAGTATATGTTGTTTAATAAAATATGTACTTTTCAAACAATTTCAATAGCCTGTTTCCACGGTTAATTTTGTATCTTGAAACTTCAATCTAAACATCAATTATATAATAATTTATCTATTCTAATAACCATTTAAATTATTTTTATTGCTATACATATCTCAATGATTTACCTATGGCACTCAATTAGCTAGGTATGTGTGAGTCCATACACACACTATACCGAGGTTAATTAGTAATTAATTATTGTACGGTTGCTTGAATGTCGAGGAATCACAAGGTGGTTTAAGAGATAATCTGTTTAGAAGTTGATTAATTTTAGCAAAGTAATCAAGCAAAATTATAATTAAATATTTTTAATATTATTAATATTATGTTTTATAACGAATTTTAGATACAAAAAATTTATTTTAGATTTCATAAAATAGAAGCATAAAATAAAAATAGTAACAATATATGTATTTTTGAAAATTATAATGCTCGTTAGAAATGATTTGATAAACTTAACGATTCTTGAATTGAAACTGAAATTGAAAACTGAATTGCTTGCTTGTTGACTCATTTGCGGGATATTCTAATGTATACATAAAACATTGTTAAATTGTTTTAAAATAGCAACTGTTGAGTTTCTGGCCAGCTCTTCTCAGCAGAGTCGCATTCTGAGCTGGTGGTAGCTTACTCACGGACTGACATACTGACATACTATACTGACATTTTATAATGTAATGTAATTGACGATCCAAAAGTGCATGTAAATGCCTACTTGAAAAAAGATATTTTTGAATTTTAATTTGAATTGAACATTTCAAGTTTAAATAATCTTAGTATGGGTAACATGTTCATATATAATTTCAGAAATATGATTTCAATTTTTGTTATATGTATTTGACTATGACCATTAAATAACAAAAAAGCAAATTTATTCGTTGTATCAGATTACAAGCATACTGGTATCCATTTCAAAATTAATGATCGCCCACCTATTTACCACTCATGTGGGGACACTGAGGCTAGCCTTGCGGTTCCCCGAGCTGTCGCAAGCTTAGTGACGCAGTGCAAGGGTTAATTAGATTTAATTGAATTCAAGGATCTCGTGATGACCTGTTAACGCTTAGAATAAACTTTCTTGAATTTACTAGGTATTTCTGTCATAATTTTGTTCAAATACCAAAATTTTTTTTTTTGCTTTTAGAAAAAAATTAAAAATATAATTTGAAAAGCATCCTTGTCTGAGTTCTATGTTCTGTAAATTAAACGTAGCAATTACTTTATTTAAATTATATTACCTACAAACTTGAGCTTATTTGAATTTTATTATATATTGTACAGGTACTGTTACAATTATATATAATTCTCAGCAATGATCATCGACCTAAGGTATCGAAAGAAATGATCAATCCTGCTGGTTACGAAATAATCACGTCTATGATTCCCAAGAACTCATATCAGTGAGTTTCAATTTTCCTGACCAGCGTCGCACGCATTCATACTCTCAAATACACACCGCACCTACTCTGTCTGCTTCCAGAGATGTTAATTGTAATTTTACATCCAGATAGAACTATTTAAATTTCTTTTATACCTCTATATCGAATATCAACTGAACTTAACAATAATTAATAAGGATTAAGTCATTGATTCATATCCCCCATTAAAACTTCCAGTAATCAGGCAGTTGAAATATTAGTGCACATTTGTCAATAGTATTCACCTAATAGGAGGAATGGAATCTTCTGTTTGATTAAACTCAGTATATTATCTAATTATTAGAAAAAAATATTTTATGTGTTATGTAAAATTGTCCTTACAAAGTTAATACTACAATAGTACCTAATATTGTATTTTTAAAAAGGTCATTTGTCCAGTATTATATGTTTCAACTTTCGTGAACCACGATGACTATTATATATCTATGTACCCGGCTGTACTTGCGTTAACTTAGTTTTAGTTAATGATAACGTTAACGAATTAATAATAACCAAACGTATACACTATATATAAGCTAAAATACTCATGAACTCGAAGCGTGGCAGACTCACAGCGTGTATTTCACGCCGCGAATAAGTTATCTAGTACCATATATAGTTAGTCATGTCCATTCATGAGTACTAATAGAAGACTAGAATGGGTTCCGACACCCTGAATGGAATGCAGTTGGTAACAAAATATGTAAATATAAAAATAAAAAAAAAGAGGCACTCAAAAGTGCACCCATAAGGTCAATTGTTCCGTGTCTACTTATTCATATGTTTTGAGGTAGTATAATAGTATTACATTTTAAAATGTTTACTTAATAATTTTGAGATATTTATAATTCTTTAATAACCCAATATGGTGATAAGCCTTTCGGGCTAGATTCTCCAAAATATTTTAATAAAAATAGCAAATAAGATGGGACAATAATGCTATCCTTCCTTTTTTAGTGTTAGCTTTATAAAAAACAAACTTAAAACTTACCATACAAGATAAAAATTATTATTAACATTGAACTGCACCTGGACGCATACAATATATAATTATGTTCATACAAATTTTCCAATTACATATCAGCCCTCTACTAAGGTGTTATAACACACTATGTGTCACAATTGTAATGTCATCGAGTACCTGTGGTAAGTGCTATTCTAGTTTGAATTATCAAAAACTTTTTTATCTGTAGTTATGGTGTTGTCAAAAAATAAAATGAAGTATATCATATACACAAATAAGATATAAAATCTCTTAATAAATTTCAACAATATTTGACTATGAATACTATACAATATTTTGCAATAAAGCCGCATAATATTAATATGAAAAAGGTTTATAAATATATGCCTTAAAATTGTCATTATATAAATTGAAATTAAACATTGATTCAAACTATCGACTTTGACAAAAGAGTCCTGTTATAGTGTAAAGGATTTTATTCTGGGAATTGTCTGGGAATTAAATGTGTTTAAGGAATTAAGTACCTACTTAATTTGTACGATGTGTTAATTTACTATTATTTCATGAACTGTGGCTGCATTACACTATTTACTTGGAAGTAGCGTTGAGGGAAGCCGTGATCAGTGATATAAGAAAATAAAAAAATACTAGTCTCTCTAAAAGGGTAGGTAGCTAAATTGACGGGAATATCGTATTTGAATTTATTATATAGCAAAGTATTTGTCAAAAGTTGTAACAATGGACGCCTACATGATGGCAATCCTCTTCGGAAATGCCTGTTGGACGGATTTCCGTCACCTTTCAGAATAGTACTCACCACTTACTAAATAAAAGCCATTTGTCTGTCTCTTAGCCAGTTCTTTCGTAACCTTTGGGAAAATATGGGGCGATCCTATTCTAAGACGCTACAGCAGGGTGACAATTTTTAATGTCATATATAATTATAATTTAAATTATATATTTGTTAGATTAATTACGACTTAAATGTCTTTCTAGTTATGAGATTCAAATGAATTATTAATTTTGATATCTCATCAAGCTTCAATTTATTTATATTTTTCTGAATCTATTATAAACTTAATACCTGTCTACAAATTAAATGAAATATTAAAAAAGCTGTGCTTTTTCCAATAATTCACTTCCTTTTTTTATATAAGTCGTTATAAGAGTTATAATGTTGCAAAATTAACGAAGAAATACTAAAATCAGGTCACCATGAAGAGAGGATATAATTATTTCTCACCGAGCTGGTATCGCGGGATCATGAAACCACATGCTTTGTCGTCTCAAAGACGGGAAAATTGGTGTCAAATGAATTATTAACTAAGGGTCTGCGGTTTTAGCTCAAGTAATTGGATACGAAGGGTTTCATTGTAAGACATGCGAACGCTTAGGTAGTTTATACTACTAATTTCCATATTCAATATAACTTGCACGTATAAAATGAAAAAATATTAGTAAGAAAATCGAGAATACATTTGATGTATAACTTACTTTATTTCCACGTATTAAAATACGTAACATAAGGTAAGTTACATACCCATGGTCCCCAACAGGCCGGCGTTTGGTCCTACAGCTATTAGTAAATCGTTGCAAAAAGTAGTTATACTAGATTTTGACTAGGGCCTATATATATATATATATAACCCATATATTTCACTAAAATCGTTGCAATAGTTCTTAATTTCATCGAATAATTCCAACAAATAAATAGACAAACATTAAAATATTTTAGTTTTTTTTAAATAACAATTATTTAAAAATTGATACTGAAAGTGAACTTACTAGAATTAAATTTTCAATTATATTTTAGTATACTTAATGCCAGTCACAGTAGTTTAAAATATTCTGCGAAAATATAAAATAAATATGGCTACTTCGGTAGTCAGAGACGAAGATGGACAAAAAAGTATGTAACTATGTTTTAATAATTTATTTGAGAGTTTCAGATTGATACTTACATTTTGTGGTTATGGCTAGTAAAAAGAAAATCATATCTCAAAATTCTCACTATAAAAAAACATATACCTCTAAAGAACTACTTAAAATGCCTTGTCATAAATCAAAACCAATTCGGGCCCTCCGTGAATATAAAACGATTCATCAAACTTTTAGAATAAATATTTCACATTGTATCTAAAATAAAAAAGGGTTTTTGCGTTAAAATCAAAGCACAAAATTGCTAGGAATAAGTGCTTTGAATATTGACATTGTGTTTTATTCAATAAAAAATATTTCAATCTAAACTGTCTAAGTATTAAAGGTTTTTACTTATTTATCACAACATTACGATAAATCAAATAAAAATAAATGACGAATCAGATTGAGATTTATTGATTGACATTAACTTAATTTGTAACAAGCAATATTTGTAATGGGTTCTTGTAAACTGCTATATTTGGGTTGATGTGATGTAATGTGATGTGATGTGATGTGAAGTAATGTAATGTAATTTAATATAATGTATGTTTTGTTCTATAATTAATACATTTGACATCACTTTTATATTTAATAATATTTATGAAATGTTATGTTTATTAAATTAATATCATTATTCTCAAAGTATACTAGTAGTAGGTATTCAACATGTCTATAGACGAGTGTACGACGATCGGTCTAGCAGTTTAATAAAAGCAACGCGATTGTTATAGTCTTATAACAATCCACAGTCTTGTGGAGACAAAAGAAATATGTAAGCAATAAAATGTAAGGAGGGTGAGAATGTGAGAGTTGTTTATAGCGAGAATGTCCATATTGTTTTATTTGAAACTGCTTTCTATCAAATTTTATAAAGAAAACAAACCATCACCTGCCCTTATCTCAATTATTTAGAATCAACGCAATATGTGTATTAAGATATTTGGCAAAGTTTCTAAGACCGGGAGCCGTCCACCCTCCAAGGGAATTCGTGTGGGTAGAATTTTCGACACTTATCGTTTAAGTACTGTGGATAATAGATGTATCCATATTTATTTTTGTTCCTTAATCGATTGTGAAAGATACGAGGCGTATTTTAAGACGAGACGAAACGGCATCTTTTTTTTTTTTTATGTTATAAGAGGGCAAATGAGCGTGCGGATCACAGGTGTTAAGTGATCACCGCCGCCCACGAACTCTTGCAACGTCCGAGGATTCACAAGAGCGTTGCCGATCTTGGAGGTGGGTATAAACGCCTTTTTTGAAGGTACCCATGTCGTATAGATCTGGAAACACCGCCGAAGGAAGTCCATTCCACATCTTTGAGGTACGTGGAAAAAATGTTCTTAAAAACCGCACAGTAAAGGATCGCCACGCATCCAGGTGGTAAGGATGGTATTGCAGGTGATGTCGTGCTGTGCGGTGGTGAAATTCGGCGGCGGGCATCAGATCAAAAAGCTCTTCGGAGCACTCCCCGTTGTAAATGCGATAGAAAACGCGCAAAGAAGCCACGTCTCTACGCAATGCCAAAGAGTCCAGCCGTTCACATAGCACTGGGTCCCCGACAATCCAAACGGCTCTTCGCTGTACGCGGTCAAAAGGTAGAAGCTGATATTGGGGTGAACCGGACCAGAGATGAGAGCAGTATTCCATATGGGGTCTGACCTGCGCCTTATAGAGCGCAAGTCTTTGTCCAGGATTGAAATACTGCCTCTCTCTATTGATTACATCCAATTTCATCGAGGCAAGTTTGGCCTTGCTCTCCAGATGACCACGAAACTGACAGTTGCTCGAAATGTTGAGGCCCAGTATACTGATACTTGGCGAGGCGTTGAGGGGTGTGCTTTCGAAGAGCAGCGATACGACAAATGGGGTTTTCTTAGTGGTAAACGAGCAAACCTGTGTCTTTTGGGGATTAAACTGAAAGAGGTTCAGTTCACCCCACTTTAAGACCATCCCCAAGGATGTCTCTACAGAAGATACAAGTTTCTTTCGGCACTCGTTGACGTTTTCCCGAGAGAAACCTGCACGGCCGGAATATACCGCATCCCCAGTGCTGTCATCCGCATAACAATGTAAATTTGAAATACCCAACATATCATTGATATGCAAGAGGAACAGGGTTGGGGATAGCACGCAGCCTTGGGGTACACCTGCGTTCACGGGCTTGGGGTACGAGCAACAACCGTCGAGAACGACCTGTATGCTCCGCCCAGTGAGACAGCTGGTAATCCACTAATAAATAAAATTTAATAAACTTTTTTTTTAGAATTGCATAGCTTGTATAGTTCCTCTATTGAGAATCTGAAGCACAAACTAAACTCTGCCTTTTTTAATTTGACTTTAAACACATTTTATTTCAATAAGTTTATTTTTCAGAAACACCCCATGAAGTAACACGATAAGTCATTCAAGATTGGTATAAATATAAATATTTATTTAAACAGATTTTGGTTCACTCTCAATGTTTAAACTTAAATACATCAAATAAAAACAAAATACGTAAAATAGAAAGAAATATTATTAATTTATATGTCTGTATAATGAAAACTAAACACGGGGCAGAAAATCGAACCCGTGACCTCTTAAAAGTGCCTTTACTCTATCAAATGAACTAACGAGAAGAGGGGAGTCAAAATATTAAATAATAATAGTACAAAGAATTTATAACTTTATTCCAAATTTGATCATGAATGAATTGATTGAATTAACCTTTTACGTTTAAGTAAAACAACACAAACCTTTGACACAATTCAACAACTGAGAGCCACTCATCACTTTCATCTACATCAACCAACTTATGTTTATTCATTGTTTCGCATTCTCTTTGTTTTCATGGCTCATTCCTTCACAATATATGGCATAAATGTATGGAATAGCCTGTTTGATAAACTTAGACGTGCTCTCAACAGGCAGGTATTTCAGAACTGCATTGGTATTTATCTTCACGAGAGATTATAATTAATATTTTTAATAATGTAACTGAATATATTTAGTTGTATAACTATAGTTTATGAATGTATGTATTATTGACAAAATAAAATACTTTTAAATTATTGGTACATGTGGTTTACTGGTAGACAAAACTTTAGCATTAAGCCCACTAATTTTACTATTTTTGTACACATGCTAATTTGTTTACTTATTTAAAACAAATTTAAATAAGTAAACAAATTAGCATTCACAGGACTTCTATAAATGCATTTTCTCAATTCAGTACTAGCTTGTCCCATTAGAACAAATAACTCTCATGACGCCTCTATTGAGTTTCGAGAAAAATACCCAGATGGACTTAATTACGTGATCAATTACAGTTTTTGTACAGGAACTCGGCCATCGTGGAAGCCTGACTTGAGTCAAAACATCAAAACAACAGTAGGCTGTTACAGCAGTGTTTTGGTAGAAAAACGATAATAGGAGGCTACATCAACGAACATTTTTAAAATTGATAATTTTAAGTAATAAAACAATTTACTATTTTCATAAACCATATATTTAAACTTATAAAAATATTTTTTCTAATAACAAATAATTAAAAAATATAGTAATGTTAATAATATTAATAAGCCCCCTAAAGTCCAGCCATTCGTTGGAGTCGACGATAAGACCCACGCGGGGGCGTACATGCGGTACTATTTTTATAATTTACCAATACAGCTAACATGGCAATGGCAACCCGTTTTTATAATGCGAATAGATATTATTGTACGTATAATGCCGTTACCCTGGGACAATTGCTATGGCACGTCTAGAGCTGGCGCTGGACGTGAAAGCCTATGGATCGCCAATGGCTCTTTGTTGAACAGGCAGGCAAGAGCCGGGGAGCCTGAAGTTACTACAACCGAAAGTCACGGAGACGCTGATGATATTTTGTTAGACAGGGTCTTGCTGGTACATCGGAAGAGACCATGCAACGTTCTTCTAAAAGAGACAACGATGGTCCCAAATTGAATTTAAGGAACTGATGTTCTGCTACTACAGAGCCAAAGCCGAGGGGCCTGGCCCACATCAAAAGACTTTATAAACTTTTTAGGGACAGGAACTCCACAAATTCAAAAATCAATAAATTTAACGGTAATACACTTTCAACTCAAGCCCACAGTATAATAACAAGCAAATTACTATTTTACCCAAATAGACCCCAAATAGACTGTTTAAAACTCTCCTTTTTTACCTAGTGCCTGAAGCACCAAGCTCTACTTTATTTAATCTTTGCTAATGAAATTCTAAAAAAAATCTAAAATTGTTTGATGAAAAATATTTTATAAAAATATGAAGTCTATCAAAAGAACAGATATTATTACCATTTAAAATGCGTTGTCATAAATGAAAACCAATTTAAACTCACTATGAATATAAAACGACCCATCACTTCGAGGACATTTTTCACATTCGAGCTTTTATTTTTGAATAAATTTCTATGTTTGTGCGTACACTTGACTATATCATAGTTAACATACAATTTCAAATTCGTCACAAAAATAAAAATTCACACGATTCAATTATCTCGAACTTAGATAGGAATAACATAAGACAGCGAGTGATATTTTAAGATAAAAAGACTAAAAGCCATTTGTATAAATATAAATTCCAAAGTGGATTGACGACAGTATTATAAACTTTTTCACATAATCGAATACTAAAAGAAATATATTGTTATTTATTATGATACAAAAAAAATTGTAGAAGAGTATGGGATTGAAGAATTTGCAAAATAACCTTCGAAATATACTTTGTTAATGATCAGTCAGCAGATATTGAAACTGCCCATAATAAATAACATGCTTGAATGTTCTAGAAATAAGTTTTCGAATTTTAAAAAAAGGTATAATGTAAAATTTTTGTACAATATATAAAAAAATAATATTTTACTATTTTATGCTTTATATCTTATATTTTTTAATATCTATTATATTTATATATCTTACGAAACGAATCTTACATTTGTAATCTTTTTAGATAGGTATAGGTAAAACTTGAGAAACTGACTAAAGGTTTAAGTAGCCTTGTTTTCGGTTTGGTTTTTTTGTTTGCTTATAATCAAAAAGTTAGGTATTGGTACTGGATAATTTAAATGTATACTTTAATAATTTTATTTTAAGTTAATTTGTTATTTACCATATAATTTACATCTAACTATATATAAGAGTTACGTGTGATGCCGGTCAAAAAAAAAACATACTTCGTACACAAAATTCCAAACAACAATGGGACGTTCATATCAATACTACCTAACGTATAAAGGTCAGTGGTATATGCGGTTAGGAAAATTAGACAGTTAAGTGACGTTACCACGGCTAGGTTGGTTTACTTTGCATACTTCCATAGTATTGTCTTACGGCATTCTCTTCTGTGGATCAGTAGCAGATGTAGAATCAATTATTATTTTATAAAAGAGATCACAGTTCGAGCTGTATTCAACATGGGATCTCGGGGTCTATTAAATCTGTTTTCAAAGACGTTGCAAACTGACGGTACCGACTACCGTCACTCTATACGCTGTATCTTAGACAATATTAGGTATTTAGTGTAATGAGTGTCCTGCATAATATAAATAGTACAAGGACACACTAAAACAAAGAAGTCAGTTTTGGGCAATGGAATTCGTTTTTACAATGAATTGTTAAAATATGTAACTTAGCGCAAAATAAATTTTAATACTTTAACTTAACGCGTACTTCCATTTAAGCCTCATATTATACTTTCTTTAGTAATTTAATTTTGTTGTTCTCTGTGTTTGGGAAAAATAAATAAAGGGAGGTTTGGTTTGGTAATTAACTTGTTGACAATTCTATACATGTTACTTTACTGTCATTACTTCAGAGGTGTTATCTATTGATATTCTCGCTAAAAGTTAAGGCACTATATAACTACTATTGGTTTGAATGTTTAATGTTAGAATCCCGTAAGATCTTTTAAATGTGAGAGTATCATAGAACTAATAGCGGCGTGGTAGGTTATTATTGTCCCCTTTTCGGTACCGCACTTGACTTGAATTCTACTTTATTCTCACATATCAACTAGGACTCTTACTGAAATAGTCAATACCATGGATAATTGTATTTAAATTAATAAATTAACAGAGTGTCCATTGAGTTCCAAGCTGGTTCTTCTCCATGGCCCTACTTTAACCTTGGAACCGTGCATCTAGAATCATAACGGGCTTCCAATGTTTTTTGCTACACCATGACAGCAAACTTCTATTGACGAGCTCACGTTAATATAGTTTTCACTATATTTCTGAGATTTTGACGAAAGAGCTTTTTGTTTTGATTATTGCCATTGACTTCCATAACGGTACTTTTTGCCACTGGCTACAATACCATCCCCACCATCTGGATGTGTAGCGTTCTTCTACAGTCAGGTTCTCATTAAATTTTCTTCCATACACTATCCAAATATGTAATGGATTTCCATCGGTGGTGTTTCCCACTTGATAAGAAATTTGTCTACTTCTTTTTAAAAGCCCGTCAACACTCTTATTATTCTTCTTATGATACAAGAGATCGCATGCAGCGGTGCTGTGTCCAATAGGTGTATACTTGTTTGCCTTCCATATAGAAGAGTAGCACTTATGTAGCACTTAGTACATTTTATAGTAATGTATAATCCCTCGAGCTGTAAGCTCACTGACCTGCCCTCGAGATTTGCGCGACGTCAAGACAAATTTACTGTCTGTGAATTGCAAATTTATATGATAGTGGCCTTATATTTATGACCAGTGCATTACTGCAATATATATATGATAACTTATATATTATATGTTTAGTTAAAAATATTGTTATAATCTAACTATGAATAGTCATTTTTTAGTCTACCGAATAACCAATTGTTCTCAAAATTATCCAGAACGAGTTCATTTCTACCATGGTGGTAAAAATAAATCTGAGAAACGTAGGTATTAGATAACTTAGTAAAATATATGAATATATATGTAATGAATTATTTGTTTCACATAAAAGTTATATTTATATATAAAATCTATTCTATAAACGTCTACATAAAAAATAAATACATTTTCATAAGAACATTGGGCTTATTTTTAATTTTTTATATTTTTTTTTTTGCCTGTTTAATTTTTTTTTAATAATTTTACATATAAGTTTCTCAGGATTGTTGGAAGAAAATTCCTTTTGAAATAAGCAATGCCTTAGTATGATTCATTGTTAATTTTAACTTTATTTTATTTTATATCTTAACTTTACAAAGTGCTTATTATTACTTTAAAATTCTAATAAATTATTATAGACAATTAAAGAATCTATAACAATTTACAAAACGTACCAATGTGCGGTATCTGCATGAAATGAAAGCTGTCTAACATTATTAAAGTTGCACAATTAAAAGGTTAGTACCATCCTAGCACAGATAATTTTCGTAAAGTATCCATTTTAGGTGCATTTTCACCAAGTCCAAACACTCACCCTTCACTCCTTGTCCTAGTCTCCTTTATGGTATAATGGGCGACGGCACCATATACCATTAAGATCGTCTGCTTTTTAACCATCCAAAATAAAGTAAGATAATACTTTTTGAATACTCTTTTAAGCTTAAAGTCCAATTTAATTTATTTTTACTTCTAAACTACACTGGTCTTCTGTTCCTCCTTCACAAAAGACGCAATAAAATCGTAATGGCCTTCTTAATCTTTTCAACACATTAAACATTAAAAAGTGGAAAATAACAATTTGATTACCAACTTCCAATTTCGTAAAAATGCTACAAATTCCAATTTCTTAAAATCGGGTGTCTGGATAACACGCCTATGTCTGTTAAAGAATGATTGTGTTTGTTAATTTAAACTCTCTTGAGGTCTTTGCGGGTCCTATACTATCAAATATTAAAATGTAAATTTATCTTTTGTACATAAAACCAAAAGAGACATATTTAAGAAAACATCGTAAATGAATATAATTTGAAACCAATATGTGAAGATAGAAGTCATATTAAACTCTTCGTTGCAAATTAAATAATCTTTTTAAATTTTATCTACCATTATAGGCCAGAATAACAATTTATTTAAATAATATTATTTGAATGAGCTACCACATTGCCGTACTAATTGGTAGAGCGACGAAACGGATTCCTAGAGGCCGTGGAATCGAATCCGTGCCCATCGATTAATTGTATATTTGTCAAAAAAATCTAATTATTTTAACATTGCTGAAAATGTTTATAGCGAAATTCAAACTAAATATATTTGGGCCTTAAAAGGACGGTTGAATCTGGGTCATTGTGAATATAAATCATGGTTGGATAAATAATAATTATTATTATAAAGGAGATCAAAGTGACATTCAAAAGATCGGAGGAAATGGCGGAGAAATACGAGTATTATTATACAAATAAAAGAAATAGTCCATTTAGTAATGCCATTTACTTCTGCTAAAGACGTAATATCGTTTAATTTTAATGAAGACTGGTAAAAAACAAAACAAGAAGTTTATGGAATAATTATTCTTAAAATGAAGAATGATAGTATATTTTATCTTATTTGAATATTCAATCAATAATCAGATACATAAATAACATGTAAGTTATTTTGAAGCAATAGTGAAACAGTAACATTTGATAAATAATTTCATAGTACCGTTTGGAGAAGACTAACTTTCTGAACTCTACTCCGTTCTGTCTCTGAGGGTAATAACAAGTTAATTATAAGAAGAGGGTACTTAGACCTCTAAGTCGAGGTTGTAATTTAGTAGCAACTTGTGATTGATATCAAGCATCCTTTAAAATATATATAACTATTTCTTTAGATGACCTTTTAAAACGTTCTAAGAATTAACGTGTTAAGTGTTTGTGATCAGCTCATTCTGCAACATTAGCAACTTCTTTCATAACTGGTAGTTGAATAACTCAAAAACAATAACATTTCTTTTTAAATTAAATTCTTGTGAAACGCTTAATAATGTCACGATGCAGATGGATTCAAAATTAACGACAGGCTATTTAACGTAAGCACTAGACTAAACTTTATGAAAATAAGCTCGAATATTTTTAATATTAATATTGTTATCCAACAATTTATAAAATTTACCAATACTAGTTATTAGATTATTAATTATGAAGTTTTTCTAGGATTTAAAATAACATATAAACATAAATAACATACTTTGTATTTCAGCTTTTGCTGTTTAACCTCTTGGACAAATATTATATACTGTGTGAAAATTAAGTTAGATTGAAAGTAGCTTAGATCTTTAAATTATTTATAAAATCCATCCTGTTGTCTAAAGAAACCATTTATATTAAAATCAAAATGAAACATACAATAAAACGTAGTGAAATAAATACATCCCTTCATTTTGCTAAAACACTATACCACTGCCAAATACGCTGCTAGCTCTACCACATCGATTTAATAATAAATCTATGACCATCTATCATCATTTAGCATTCATACAACTCCATTGGTTTTATAGTCATTATAATATTTATATATTATTATAGCCATTATATGTTTATTTAAAAAATGTATAAAAATATATATCATCTTCTCAATATATATAAAAATATACAATGAGAAGTTAATCGAAGGATTTGAAACTTCTACCACTTGGAAACAGTTGCGTCACTCGCCAATTGAACTAGCGCATTGCTACCAGTTCCGCTAAATTTAGAATTCTGTATATGGATAATTTTCCCGATTAAAAACATCTTGCAGGTTGACTCTAAAATTAATAAGGTAAAGCTGAAATCAATTTAATAAAATTCCAAAATTCTGCTGTAATATAAACAATCTAATTTTTGTTACGTTGTAATTATATCTGAAATTTTTGTATTTGTCCATGAAAATAAGAGCATTGCCAGGGAATAAAGTCGATGTTGACTAAGGCATATCAAATATCCAGTATTTCTTTTTAATATTACGTAAGTTAATGAGTAAACATATATATATATATATATATATATATATATTTAATGTACAGATACATCGTCGTGACTATTTTATTATATATCTTATATTTCAACCACTGGCGATAAAGGAAATTCTAAATTCTTAAACAAGGAATTGTCGATATCGGATTGCAAAAGAAATATAGAGACTCACAACTATATTCAGTCGTAATATTAGGGCTTCAACGGTAATATCGACCGTAAAAGTTGTGAATATTTTAGATATTTTAGAGAAAGAGATTTTAGTACGATATAAAAACTGAAAAAAAATATTTCTCATTCTTCTAAAAAGTTCATTCAAATAAAGTTGAAGTCTATTTATTTTAAAAATAAAAAAGTAAATATAAAATACATTTTAAAGGTCTTCATAATTTAATCTAAGGAAAATAACTTAAATTTAATAATTTATCAAATATTAAATTATAGACATTTAAGAATATCTAATTATTGAGTGTTCCGGTATACCTACGAAATAAATTGATATGCAAACCACGCCTGATTGACCCTTCTTGTGATAATAATAGCCTTCTATAATAGATTATCAGATAATGGTTAGGTATTCTTTAGGGATCGTCATAATGATATATTTATAGAAAATCGGCTCTTTTGTATTCACCTGTTTTGTACGTACTAATTTTCTTTCATTCGTTTTTATTTATTTTTATACCACATTGCTTATTATCTTCCAAATCTGGTCTTATTGTTATTTTATTTGTGTGATTTGAAAAAATGCTCGCTCTCCAAAATAAACAAATGTTTATTGAGAATAAATGGTGTCGTAAATTTTGTGTCCATTAAACATATGTCAAATAAGACATCACATCCAGTCTTTGTCAATCAGCGAGATCTGGCAGTGAATAATGTAATTACGAGTTTCATATTGTAAAATTAAACATTTGTTTCGGTTCTAGCCCCTTTTCAATGTTATTTTTTACTCAAAAGTTAAGGCTATTCTAATTTTGATAGGTATTGATTATTTACTATAATTTACTTTAATTACCTTATTAAAATAATATACGATTATTTACTTTAATTACCTATTCTGAGAAATATATGTTTTATTGGTTGTATAATATAAGCTTTGTGCGTTCAAACAAAAGCAATTTTTAAAAAATATATTTTTTATATTTATTTTATATTGATGAGAATATTTTTATAAATTTATTCAGAAATTTGATTTGTACTTTTATAGGACTTCCTTCCCATAAAAATGTCTTCAAAAACATTTTAAGTTAAACACGTAATAACGTTCGTATTTACGTATGTATATTTCGATATTATTCTTTACTAGGTATATTTTTTGCGAAGTGCCATACAAATATTATTGTTTGCTTGAGTTTTTTAACAAGACATTAAGTTCTGCAATTCTGATAATATTTTTATGTTTTTCCTAATGTTATATTATTACAAGAATGAAATAACGTACACAAGTTATTTTAAAGAAGAAAAAAAAATCTTTTAAATTTGGTTCCATGAATTTCTTCAGGATTACTCAAATAAGAATTGATTTTTTTAAATAATATTTTCATTTCATGGGCAAGAAATAGACTAACTTTATTTTCATGACGTAGATGTAAAATTCTGTCATCTTTATCTTTTGCGATTAATGTCTATATTAGTAATCAAAACAGGGAGGAGACATTTAAAACTTGTAATTATCCTAACGAGTATGTTTTTTCAGACGAGAGTGTATGTAAGTAGAAGGTTTCTTTATGATGACTTAATATAAGCTGTTAGGATGAGCTTTGAAGAGCAATTGAGGTTAAATTAAAAGCTCTTCTTAATAAGCAAGAGTTCATCTCGAGTTGTAATTAACGTAATATGTCTAAGTCTCACCCTCAATCGATGTTGAATACATTCCCTCAGTATAGAAAACAGCCTTCCGTTAAGGTTTTGAGTAAAAAATCGATACATGTAAGGTAAATTATTATAATAAACAAGTAACGTAATGAAACTTCGGTGCTATTGTTTTGTTAGTAATATTAAAGTTATATTTATATTGTCACCTGTTATTTTGTCAGTTAATATTGAAATTACTTTTTTTTAATGAAAATATAGCAATGGTAACGACGGATATTTTAATATAATATTTGAAGTTAAAAATAGTTCGATTCACTGCATGTTTTTTTCTCAAATGTACACATAGTATTATTAAAAACCTCTTATTAATTATATTTTTCAAATTATATTATATTTATTATATTATAACTGTCAAACACATATTAATAATTAAGAGAGAGATCAAGACAAGGTATAATGAGCTGATAAATAAGCTTATTATACAACTGTAGGAGCTCATTAAATGATACCTGAAGTCGCAATGCCAGTGTCGCGGCTCTAGAGACCGCGAGCTCTCTCAATGTATACGTGTAGTAGTGCAGGGTTGTATCTTGTATTGAATCTAAACCGAATGATTTAATATACATACTATATATAATGACATATATTAGAAATATTAAGTTACTAACGAAGCTGAAACTTTATATTAAATATTTAAAAAAAGTTATTGCTGTCTTAAGATTCTTAAAAATAATGTTATTAGTGACAACTAACTGTCTAAGACTATAAAATTCTTTGATACTAGAAATGAAATAAAAACTTTATTTATATATTTATGTACGAACGATTGTTACTGAATTAGCAGTATATTTAATTTATGTTATAAAGCGAAGTCTACCAGAACTCAAACCTAAGTAAACGTTAAAAATCTTCAAAAATTGTATTATAAGGTATTATTACTTTTAAATATCATAAGAGATATTTTGTAATGCCATATTTGTTTTACAATACTCCAAGGCGATTAGAAAAAGCTTTATATTGTGAATATAATTATTTCACATATCTCTGTTATTTTATATTTAAGATAGCTTTTTTTCTGTTTGATGGAAAAACTCAGAGCGAGTTTGGTAAAAGCCGTCGTTCTTCATATTATAAACGTGTAACAAATATATTTAGTTAAAAAAAAATATTGTACTGTTGGCAAATCCCACCCTCATTACACAATGACAACTAAGTTTATAAAACTGGCGGCGGCGTACAGCGGCCTGTTTCATCGTTGTCACTTGACTTGGTTACATCTCTTAAAAAGTGTTTATTGTAATTTAGTAAAATTGAATATAATCATTATTAGTAATTGCATTTTTATTTACTTAAAAAAATTGTAGTCTGCTAAAAGTACAGTAATTGCGTAATAAAGGCCATACCTTAGAGCAATGAAATTGAACGCATAACAAATATAAATGCAGGTGTTTACTTAATGGCGTTACTTTATGTGAAGTAGATACTTTTTTGTCATCGCAGCCTATTTTCGTAAGTTTTGGAGAAACTTCCAACCTCTTTAGTGTTAAGTAATTTTAAGCGTGTCCTACTAAATACATGTTTCGTGTGTTGGAAATTATGTTTGCTGTCCTTAAAATAAAAAAATCAAGCTGTTTTCCGTTTAGAAATTCAATTTATTTTGGCCGTACCACTCAGGTGAAGTCACACGCAAAGGTAGTTAAAAATAAATGCAACGATCACCAACTGCTATGCGTTCTTTTATTCTAGTTTTAAAAAATAAACTCAAACCACTCCGATATCGACCGAAACACATACGAAGGAAATAAAAATAACGTTAAATCTATAAGTTTTGCTTTTTATGTAAATACGTCATGTTGGTCTTTGGAAAACATTTTGTAAAACTTTTACTGAAATAAAATAAATTCATTTTTATTTCTCTGTTTTTTATTACGTAATTCTAAGAGCGTTTATTCTTTTTTTTTGACATTTAACATCTAACTTCTGATTTTATGACATAAATGACAAAAAATAAATAGAAAAGATATCTATTGTAAAACCATTTGAAATATGTATATCAGTAATGCTGCCACGGCTAAACGGTTGAAGCAAACTTTTCAATCAGGCTTAAAAGACTTAGCACGCGGAGTTTAACCGAGCTATTAGGTATTCCTATTCATACATTTTATCCTGTTACATAATTAAGTTTGAATTCATCTAAAAAACGGCAAAAAATGGCAACATCTTTAGTGTTCTTATATTTTATTTAAACAGCCATTAGAAAGAAAGAAATAAATTCATTTGTAATTAACTCTGTATTCAATATTGTTCTAAAGTTTTAGAATTAATTTGGTATTTCTATTTAATCTGAAATAACAAGACTCTTATGCTAACACTAAAAGGGTAACGGGCTTATGCTGCCCTTTTAGTGAAAACTCTAAAATAACATTTCCATGACTCGAGGCTTTTAACTTTAAGTTCCAAGTTCGGAGACATTTCAAGAGCACTAAAATTCTCTTTCATCTTTTCGCCTTTCTTCGAACAGCATGTTCTAGAAGAAAAAGTATCATTAAATTTTCAGTAACTTAATTTAAACTACATATCTCTTAATAAAAACACAGACATATAATTTGAAATAACAAAATATAACAGAGAAAAAATATTTAAAGGTAAATAAATACTTTTAATGGCTTAGAATATAAATAATAAATTGGATTTTCATTATGGAACTCATGGATTTTTGTTGATGTTAAATTCATTGTACACGCGTTTACGTATATTTTTAATTTAACAAGGTGCAAATTCAAGATGAAAGATCAGAGCGGGGGACCTATTTAGAAGTTTTCCCAAAATGTATGTTGGATTTTATGAGAGTCGGGTTTAAACTGACGGTGAATAGTACATTATATATTATAAGGCAACATGTAGTTATGTAAATTGAAGATAGCTTTTACTGAGAGAGCTATTTATTACCGATACAGAAGAACCTATATATATAGTAAAAAAGAAATAGTTTAAAAAGTAGTAGAAATCGAAAATAAATTTACATAAAATGTTAGAAGTTGAAATTAATTATATGAAAGTATTCATAAAATTAACAACCAAGACAACTGCTCCTATCTTATGTATTCTTAACAATTCAATGGATTTTAGAAATTGGTTTAACTATTTTTCATTTATTCCAAGAGAAATCGTTTTCAGTTAAATTTTTGTTCTTTTTAGTCTTTTACCGTCAGCCATTTGATTCCGTCAATACAATATATAGTTTTCGAATTCGATACTAATCAATCTTATGTATTTGCAAATTGAAAAAAACTTTTACTTTTAAAATTTAATACAAGAAGCTTCTTAATTTAATTAAATTAGCGACACAGTTGTCGTGTTGGCTCCATTCGAGTTTAAGTACTTTACCTCCTAACAGCGGCAAGCGCTATGGTTCATTTCTGACGAGTGTTTATGCGTTCCGATATACTCAGCAATCACCTGGTTGAGTGTTTAATTACTTTGCTATTTCAGGTCCATTATTTGAATGAGATTCATAAAGCTACAGAAATATTCTTATATATAGGCGTTCCAAATATAATTTACATTAAATTGAAATAAATTACAACCTGTTTACTAATATTAGATTTGTCTTAAATATGTCTATGGCTAATATATAAACATGTACGATGTACTAATTTTTAATCTAATGATAAAGAAAATAGCTAAAGTATATTTATTTTTATAGTAATGCTAAAAATTAAATCATATAAAAGTTAAAAAAAATAGTCATGCGGAATTATTAATGTTCATTTATTTTGAAATTGCATTTATTTCTACGACATGATTTATACGAATCAATTCTTTATATTAATTATACAATATAAGTCGTACGTATCTACTACCAAGTCACGTACTACGAGTTACTGAACATAAAGTACCGTAATGAAATAAGTGTTTATATGATACCTTTATATTTATTATCATTTAATATATATTTTTCATTTTAAGATGGCATGTAGTAAATTTCAAATAATGAATGAATGTTAATGTCTTAAAGGATTTACTTTATTTATACGGATTTATTGTAAAAATTTCAGTTTTCTCAATCTATGTCTATGTCAGTATACATTTATAAATTTTAACAAAATAATATACCTTATTATTAAATTCAAACTAAGTATATTAAAACTGTATAAAAGAAAACAAAGTGTAAGGCAAATTTCATAGCAAAATTCGTTAAAGCCGTCCCAGATTCAATAATTAAATTGAGATTTCACAGTTCGCTGTGAATTATTACAAAATTAATTTGGTTTTTTGTACATTGAATATTATTTATAGGTAGCAATAAATTATCACTATTTATTATAATCAAGTTAAGTGTACTCAGTGGACAGAAATAAAAATTAGAGAGAGAGAGCTTGATAAATGCTCAATTAATTACACCTTTATTTTAAAAAGCAATACTATTAAACATGATCCGGTTTAGTGCAAAGTCACTGAACTAGACAAAATCACCGAAAGAAATGTTTACATGCATTCAATAATAATAAGGTACTAAGAACTGGCTGGGCTGTTGTCGGTTACACTTGTCTCCTTTTCGGTTGTCTCTTGTCGAATTGACATGAATCCTAATTTATTGTCACATATAAATTATGACTGTGACTTAAATAGTCATACCAAGAATTATTGTAATATAATAACTAACTTAAAAAAGTATCCGTGTAGTTTCTTGCCGGTTCTTCTCCATGGATCTGCACCTTCAATCACCAATATGTGTCAATGTGTGTCAAATAAATGAATATTAACAAGCTTATGCAGTTCAAAATACGATACGATATTCTTTATATACAAAAATTATAAAAATAAGATTAAGATAGATGTGTTTAATAAATTTTTTACTTAATTAAAGTAGTGATACAACAATGAAAATTAGACAAGTGGGAAAATAAAAATGAAATCGATAGACTTTTACTATCAAATATTTTTTTTATAGTAATATTAGTCCACATATGTATATTTGAACATACTTTTGTAACATGGATACAGTAAATTCAATTTGGCCTAAATTATTATTGTGCCAAGTAACTTTATTTAACCTTATGTTCTTTAACTAAATTATGTCAATAAACTCTTGTGCTTGTAACAAAATCCACTTTATATGTTTAGTTCAATTTATTGAGGCGTGGTTGAATAAAATCACTGCAGTAAAGCAATGACACGTCATTATTGAGATTGTTAGAGAAGAGAGTCACTCTAGGACCAAGACTGACAAATATAACAGATAATAATTACCGAATTATGCTGGTTTTATAATATACGATGTGACAATAGTTCAAAAAAACGAGATAGTAAGATTCATTGTGGCAGAATATATTTATTTGATATTTATTTTTGGTAGGTACACAGTTCTACCGCATACAAATTTACTATATACCTATTCCTGGTCAGCTCGTCGGTCAATTCGTAATACTTGTTTACTTTAATTGTGTGATCTTTGGGGATGTTAGTTTCCCACGGAACAGTAAGCTCCACAAGTATCACGCGCTTTAACTGTCTAGAGTACAGGAATAAGTCCGGTCTGGATGACGAGACAACAATATCCTCAGGGATTCTACACTGTCTCTCATACGTATCCATCATTATAGTCCAATCGCGAGCCGCCTCCAAGATAGAGTGAGGCTTTTGTTTTGTTTTCTTAGACGAGCCCTCTTTGACAAACTTTATGAATTGTTTGGTGGTAGTTATACCCTGTAGAGCTTTTGCTGCTGAAAGACTGACCGGTTCACTTATTTAATAATAATAAAAAAAAATAAAATAAAATATTTACAATTAATAAGAAAATAAGGTTTGAAAATAAAAATACACAATTATCGCCCTTGTCCAGGCACAGAGATGTGATTGAGTCAGCGTTAAACGGTTGCGGTCGAGACGGTAATGACACGGCTTATTACAATATACGACACGATATTACGGCAATAGCTTAAATAATTTTTTCAGTCTTTTAAATGTCACTAATATTCATATTGGCTACAGGTTCTGCAAAAAGTTATTGATAAAATAAATGTTTATTGGTAGTTCATAGTAAAGTTCATAGTAGAGCTTGTATGGGCTAGCTCGGCCGGGGTAATGTCACATTTTCCTACAAGATTTGCCTGAAATGGTTATTATAATAACATTACAGGCAAAATCACATTACAATAATAACAAGCTTAATGAGAGTGAAAGAGAGTGAGTGAAGAGAAGAAAAACCCCCGTTCTTCTGTTTTGTTCTGTCTTTCTTAGATTACTTCATCTTCTATTTCTTAACGGCATGTAGATAAGTATTATTATGCCATGAGAGCAGACGATTATAAAAGAAAAAATAAGCTTTAAGAAAAGTTTAAACATGAATCATAAATAAATTTTCACATTATTTACGACCTATTTATATCTAAATTTATATATAAATAGGTCGTAAATAATGTGGTAGCAGGGTCAATAACCTACTTGTGTACATAAAAATATATCATTAGTGTGTTGTATGAATATTTAGGTAAAAGCATATTTGTATGATACATTATTATGCAAAGGAATTTATTTAATTGTTTTAATTTAAACCGAAACCATGTCATAAAATATGAAATTATTAAAACTAGAACTAGCCTATACAAATAACACACACCTAAACAAATAACTTCAAAAATTAACCAATCGCCGTATTTATACAATAATATAACGATAACAATGAACCAGAAGTTTAACTTATTAACCAATCAGTAAATCGAAATATATCTATATAAATTACGAACTAAATATATAATAGATTTACATAAACTTACTTAAGATTTCTACGAGAGATTAAGTTAAATGAAGTTAAGATTAAGTTATCAACTTAACTGTATCATTTCTAACACACTTTTGAAGCAAACTAACTACATATTATTATATTTAACCGTTAGTTTGCTGACTAAAAAGGAATATTTAACTTTTTTTTCAACTAGTGTATTCGTGTATAGTATTTAAGATTTTATACTAGTAGAAAATAAAAGTGATCTCTGAGTTTGTCAAAGCGGAGTTGGTTATTTGCCTGAACGATTGCGGTCGGACCTGTGTTAATTTATCTTTCATATACGACGTATGCAAATTATTATTATTGAAAAAAAATCTCCAATGGTGTAATAGAAGTCATATTTGCTATATATTTTATTGACTTTACAAACATAGATAGCGTGAATAAGTTTAATGTAAATATGAAATATTAAAATACAGAAATGCAATGTAAATGCGCATGTTTGTCAAATGTCGCAGGAACATTACGTCTCAACGATATTTAAAAGACATTCAAAGATGAATGTTATCCAAAAGATATTCTAGCATCAGATATATATTTTTATATTCTTATTTTTATATATTTAATAAATACAGTTTCTTGTTTTAACAATTACGTACGTCTCATTATTTATTACTTTAAACAATATTAAACTTAAAAAATCTTCTTTTAATTTGTTTTTGTTAGATATTATAAAAAATACAATTCATACAATCCTCAAAGGAGCCAGACCCTAAGTTAGTTATTAAACTTCGTTTTCATATCTTTGACAAACTTCCTACAGATATCAAAGTGCTACAAAGTTAAACATTAACTGTGGTTGAACCACTAATAAGAGGCTTCATTAGCTGATGTTCTCAACAGATTAAATTAATTAAAATACCTGTTAATTTTAACTTTCTAGTTAGACATTATTAATTGAAAACGCAGACAATATAAACAAATAGCATGTCCTTAAAAGAAAATACGTTCTACGTTATTTGTTATTATTTTGTATCAACGGTACGTGGCGACGGAAAATAAAACATAACTAGGTTGCATCCACAAAGACATAAATGATGCAAGTATTGTATGTACATTATAAATTTTACAAAAATATATATTTTATATCTTAAGGGTGAATCTAATTTATTTATATTTATATTTATAATTTATTAATGACTATATTGTGTTTAGAAATATAAGTTTAATAATAAAAATACATTGCCTTTTTTATCTAAATGAAAAGGATGATTCATGAGTACAGTTAACTTGTTTTTATAAAATAATAAAATAATACTCATAAATAATAATAATAAATAATAATATTCAATGTATGAAATAAATAAATAATATTCAATGTATGAAAAATACATGAACTAAATTGTGTGAAAAGTCAATTTAATTATTTATATAATTTTCACAGCGGAATACATTTCATTATAACATTACATGCAAATAATGTTTAATATGAGGTATATTGTTTTTATATTTAATCTTATTATAGGTTTTTATTGGTGCTCCTACAAACAAAAGAATTAATATAAATAAAAAGGTATCATATCAACCCTTACTTCAGTACCGTACTTCATATTCAGTAACTCGTAGTACGTGACTTGGTAGTAGATACGTACGACTTATATTGTATAATTAATATAAAGAATTGATTCGTATAAATAATTTTGCTGTAATTTTATTCATTATAATGAAATATGGAAACCAGCTGTTGCATCTTCGACCGCGTACACTTATCAGTGTCACATGTTGGGATTATTATTACAGAAGGAAATAGCCTTACACACACTTACCATATTTTAGTAAAAGATTCTTTATCTTTAATATGTTTGTTTTTTTTTTATTAAATAAGTCTTAGCGTAATGTTATATGTATAATAAATAACCTTTCTAGAAAAATGACTTTTTCATGATGTATTTTTATTAATATTAAAATTTTATAAGAATCTTAAATCTCCATTTGAATATTATATCATTCCCTTTTAGATGTTTAATTTTTTACACAGAAGAATCAGTGGCTAAAATATAGAATAGTATAGTAAAAATATTATAAATATGGTATATCTTATAATACATTTAATTATTTGGCCAGGTAATTATATCGAAGTAATTACTTTACTTTGGCAGTTTTATTTTGTAGAAGTCAAACATAGATGAAAGTATATACGTCCGTAGATGTACATATTTATACACTGTACCCCTGTAACGTTAGAAAATAATTTGAATATTTTAGGGTTTAATGTAATTTATATTTTCGGAACGTCTATTTTAGGAATATTTCTAAACTATATACTAAAATATACTTGAAACATCAAAGTAATTAAACCGCAACCAGGTGATTGGTGAGTGAGTCGGAACTCATAAACGCTCGTCAAATATAAACAATGGCGGTTGGCGCGGTGACGAGGACGCGTTACTAAACTCGAACGAAGTCAGCACGACAACTGTGAGTCCCACTGATTTATATATTCGTTTATAGTACAGCGTTTTAATAATTTAGACTTTCGAAAAGCATTACTTGAAATTAATTGCGACACATATAAATCAACCTCGGTAAGCCTAGTCTAATTTGTTGAAACCTGAATAATATGGTGCTTGGAGAATAGAACGTAGATTTATTAGTTCATTCTACTCTTTGAAATATATATCTCGAAAATATATATTATATACAAAAAAAATGGTGCTTATTTATTACATGTATCCAGTCCTAGTGATTGAGTATAGTAAAAGTATGATTTCCAAACAAATAAATAAGCTTATATGCTATATCAAGACGTTGATATGAAACAATAAAAGAAACTGAAGTTATATTTCTTTCCAATAAAAAGTATTTTACTCAAATAGCTTTCGATTAAGAAGCTTCTTGTATACCGTTGTGAGAGTTAAATTAAATTAAGAATATGGAAATTATTGTATTTCAATTCAATAATTTAGATTGAAATCGTTTCCGATCGTATTCGATTTCAAAATCGAATCAAAATGTTGTATTTACGAAATTTAATGGTTTAAAACTGATGCCTGCATACTGAAAGCAATAAAAATATCATTGAAAACAACAGTAGTCTTGTAATAAAAAATAATTATACTTATATCTGAAATCCTTGGTTAATCTTCAAGTACTGACGGAGCAGTTACGTCAAAACTGGTAAATAGTAATTCATGTGAAAATAAATAAATAATGAGGTAAGTCTGGAAAACACTTAAAAAAGTATAAAATAACAATGATCTGTCGTTCAACAGATCCAAAATATGAACAATGAACTTCGTCTTATAAAACATTAAGTAGTTCCACAGCCAAAAGTGTTGATGCAGCACTTTCGTCACGTCAAATGCCGAAGGTAGCAGGAAGGGATGGGGGGTATCTTTAAACATGACGTAACAAAACTCAAATTTATGCCGTCTGTGAGACTTTTACGTCAATACTTAAAGGTTAAGAATATATAAAGCAAGATCAGCGGTCTCGGTTGTTAAGTTAAACTCGAACTTGTTTTCAAATTTGGGTTTGCATTATCTATTATTTTATGTCATCATATTTTTAATACTTGTTTACATTTTTTTTAATATATTAATTATTTGGTCAGTATATCACTTCCTGTTTAGTTAACTTCAATATTCATCGTTAAATATCTCTTTATTTATCCAACTGTACTATTGATCTTCAATACAAACTAGATTCTCATTGTATTTTCTCAAAATATATTTTGGGATACTCCCACATTAGTCCGCCTTTCAGATATTTAATAATAGAATTCGCACCTTGTTTTCACAAATAGTCAACGTTTCCAACAGAATTAGGAAATTGATATACGAGTTTAAGCAACTTAGGAATAACGTAACTATATACACACTATGTTAGTGCTACGAATTTCAAAAGCCATAGTGGAATGCATTCTGTCCTGTTGTATTTGTACATAAGGATTATTATATATGGAAATCTAGATTCAGCGAGACAAAGAGTAATAAGATAGCTCAATAGGTAGAGTCAAGGTCTGACGTTTCATAAGTACAATGTCTGCCTGTTTGAAATAATAGAGTTTGACTTTAACTTTGAGAGAGACGGTTTGCCAAATGTCACAGGTTCGAGCCCTGCCCTTTTGTATGATTTTTTAATTCTATAATTATTGAATATATTTTTATTTTTATCCATTGGTCTGTTTGTTTGTGAATACAGGTTTTTAGGAAACATTTCAAAGAAAGAAATTATTAGAATTAATAAAATGTTATAATTGTACATGAAAATGTATGTATTGTATAAATATTGAGTCATTAAACCTCTCTCTATGGTTGTTATTTCGTTTCTAAAGTGATCATAAATAGCTAATAAATTGAACGGAAGAAGGATAGCGGAGACAATGTCGCTGACAACAGCTATTATTATAAGCAATAAATCTTAAATAGATATCCGTTGTTTTATTAAATTAATCGTTTTTTTTAAATTTTATACACGTAAAATAAGTAAGGTAAAATGCAAAATTCATCGACACGGGCATTGCAAGGACAGAAACCTGCGACTTCTGACTGTTTAAATTTTAATATATATAAAGTACATTTGAAACATCTGATAGTCACAACTTACGTCTCATTAGTCTATTGAAGTCAATTTACCATCTTTTATATGATCCTGTGTATTAAAATCATCTCCAAATAATATAGCACTATTGTATATAAGTCTCAAGAGATAATATTTTTTTAAAGTACTCAAAACGTTAACGGAAGGCTGTTTTCTATACTGAGGGAATGTATTCAACATCGATTGAGGGCGAGACTTAGACATATTACCTTAATTACAACTCGAGATGAACTCTTGCTTATTAAGAAGAGCTTTTAATTTAACCTCAATTGCTCTTCAAAGCTCATCCTAACAGCTTATATTAAGTCATCATAAAGAAACCTTCTACTTACATACACTCTCGTCTGAAAGAACATACTCGTTAGGATAATTACAAGTTTTAAATGTCTCCTCCCTGTTTTTAACATTCAGCGTCTTACATGTTTTACGATAGTGGATAACTTGAATAGCAATTTAACAAACATTAAAGAATTATACATGCAAGCAATGCATTAGACTTTGTTTTAAGAAAATATATACAAACTCCTTTTATGTTCATACTGTTTCCCAAAACAACTTTAAATCTTAATTAAATTAAAAGTATATTTGAGTGATAAGAGACTATTTGGTTATTTATATAAATATTAAAAGTATTGCAGGAGTTTTGTTAAATATATAAGATGTATAAAAGAACGAAGCGAATAATAATATTTTGATGATTATTGACTGACATTTTTTTTTAATCTTATGTAATGTAATTGACGATTCAAATGTGCATGTAAATGCCTACTTGAATAAATATTTTTGATTTGATTTGATTTGATGACTCTCGTTGCCAAGGCCCTGATGCATCGGCGTAAAGGTGCTGAATTGTAGATCCTGTAAGGTGACGTCATTATTATTATTAATTTGTTACATTTAACTGATCATTTTATGAATATTGTTTTTAAATAAATTACGTAATACAAAAAATTAAATAAATAATTAATTTTTATAAACCTTTTATTTATCGTCTGAACGAAGCTCTCCTTATAATTATATTTAGTACCGGATTGAATAAGAGAAGTCACGTATCCCGTACCTGTAATATATTAAAATTTGTATTGTTGTATTATTGTATTGTAATATATTAAAATTAAAATATCAAGAGAGTTTGATAACGTGTTCAGCTTTGAATGGAATTTGAAGATATGTTAAAGGGAAGCATTCAAAGTCTTTAGGAAATTAAAATCCAGAAGGAACATATTCTGAATTGTTAAATTAATAAAAATATTATTTACCTAAACCATATAATAAAAGTTAAAAAATATGTTTTGAAAAGTTTAATTTAAACGTAAAAATTTATTATAAAAACAAGTCACACTTATTTATATTTCTTTATGTTTTGCGACTATATTATAATTTTACTTCGTTAACCGTAAAGTTTATTTTATTAATGTCGTTTGGATTATATATATTTTAGTTAAGTCATTTTAACGCTTTATATGTAATTAATTTTACGGATATTTTTGGGTGTATTGGCAGTTAGTGCATTTAGCAACGAGTCCACTTATCGTACAATACGGATAAAATTATTAAATATATTTTCCTCAGAAAAGATAATTAATTCTAATGACAGTTAATTATATTAAAAATGACAAAATCTTAACTTGACTTAATTTTTTCAAAATTATAACATTACATCTAAATAAGAATAAATTAAAAATATATCAATATGAGCAAATGAACCCGAGATCTTTGATACTGATGACGTCCGCGTCGCTCTGTTAGCTGAGCTACCGTGTCGCCTCACGGTACCGTAAGTTAACTGGATTTTTCATTCGATATATAACTGTCGTTTTCGGGACGAAGCGATATTTAATAAATTTCTTTAATAATTATAACTAGTGTTTCTAATTTTTCAGTACAATATAACTTTGAGAAGAATTCCACAACCGAAACAAATGTATTCAATTGTCTCTACACTCTACACTATGTTTTAAACACTAACCAGATTATCTCACTGATTGACGTAGGCTGGTAGAGTTCATCTATTTGTGCTAAATATGCAAATTAAATTCATGATTTAATTTCAATATTGAAATATCGACCAAAGCAGAGTTTGCAGTGCAGTTAACATTTGGACGCCTAGAGAAGACTGTATTTAGTGAACTTATATAACGCGATCGTTTCAATGATTCGAACAAATTGTATTGAGCTGGACCAGACTGGACGCTGTGGTACATGTACTCGAATGCATAATAGTTGCTAGTTTCAAATAAAATACACTGTGTATTCCTTTTTTCTTCCTTGTCCTTCCTTTTTTTAATTCGTACTTTATACACTTCACTAATTTACTGACTTAATGATTTAAAGCATCGATATAACACGTTCAAGCTATCATTCTTTTTAATTTTTCAACTTACTGTTACTTTATTGTTGCCAAGAACATTTTCTCCGAGCCCAAATCTAAAAATATTACCATCTTTAGAGGTAACAAACCTTGGGTAGTAAAACTTACCGACAAGTTTAATTTAATTTTATAATTAAACTCATGTATGTATGAAAATTTTGTATTAGCTTGAAGGAGATGAAATCTTTTGGGAATCTATAGAAATTGCCACAGTTTATTGAATTGACATTTTATTAATTTCAATAACAGCATATTAAAGTGTCTTTCTCTTACTGTGGACAATATTAATAAAAAATATCATCTTTTCTTGGAACAGAAACAATTGTGCTCAGAAATTACTAATATTAATGTAAAATGTTAAAAAATATATCATTATCTATTCTGATATCGAGGGATGATATTTTTATTATTATGAAAAAAAAAACATTGTTAGTTAATTACAACTCAATTTTACAATCTGCGTGACAAAGTTGTTCGAACAAAGGTCCCGACAGTTTTAATTTAATGCCGGATCTGCGCTGATATAACTCGCTTCCAATTTACTGGAATAATGAACACGCATGTCACAATCCGCGAGTGCACCGAGTCACCTCTCTCGACTCTCCTAGTGAATCATACGATTGAATTGATCGCTTCCATTACGTAACAGAACGATTATAAGTTACAGAGAAATATCAGAGTAATATATAAGTTGTAATTTTTCCACCTAATTCTAAATTACCATGTAATTTTTACTTCTCTTTTTTATTAAAAGGACTTTTCAGACATGTCAGTCTCTTGGTAACTTATTCTAACAGTACACAATAATTATTTTCATTAAAATTCTATGGGATATTGCGGTTAGAAGTCGCGGCACGCTTACAAAACGATACAAAATACTACGGAATACACCAACATCTAATGTATTCATATTGACAAGCGTCTCTCTTTCCATGTGACGTAGAGTACACTCCATCAACAAGTGTTGGATATTTTCAACAACGTTACATACTCCATAGTTCCGGGACTCTACCTTCTTCATGAGATATCCAAACTTTTGCATATATAGTGTCCAGATCGAGGTCTAATCATGATTACTATAAAGAGTCTGTTACATTTAAAACTATGAAAACTTTATAACCTTTCTATCTTTTCATATAAAATTGTAAGACGTACCAATACGATACGATACGATATGCTTTATTGTACCATAACAAACAAAAAAAAATGTATAAAAAAACAATAACACATAAAAGATAAGCTTTGGGTAGAGGACATGAAATATGAAAGTGGGTATTATAAGTAAAAACAATTACTGACAAAATCATTGATAAGTATCTATCGACGATATTGTTTTTCATTCCGTAAAACCATTTATTGTGCCTAATTACTTTACCAACAAGGATTTATTGTAACAATTCTAGCAAATTCATCGTATTGTCAGATAAATAAGAAATTCTTTCAATGTTACTTTATATTATTTAAAATGCCAATAATAGTCTAGGTAACGTCTAGGTAATAGGTTGTTTAGTCATTTGCTCCAGAGAACACAGCTCGTCTTCTTTTGTGACTCGTCTAGAAACAATAATTAAGAAATAAGAGCACGCATAAAAGTACACTATTTGCTGTTTGACGGTCAATATTTATTTGTTTAATAATTGTTATAAATAAAATTAAATTCTATTAAATAATAAATACAATTATCTGACTTAATGCTAAATCATTTTTTACCAGTAAACAAAAACACTATAAAGAAAAATACTACTGGGAAACTTAAAGAAAAATACATATCAAAATAATAACAATAATAATAAAAAATAACAATAAATAAATAAGCTTAAATCTATGGCACAAAATACAAAACTAAAATATTTTATAATTTAAAAGAATAATATAATAAATTAACAAACATTATCAAACAATATAAATATATCTTAAACTTATATACATAAACTACATATTGTATCAAATAATAATATACTCCTACACTATGCAAGATAGAAAATTTAACATGTTTTCTCGAAGAGGTACTTAAGAGCGCGTCGAAAAAGATCGAGGAGTTCGTTGCAGAGTTTTATTGCATTCACTGAAAATAGGCATACGGAACCAGTGCGCGGTATTGAAGCAAAAATTGGACGACAAACGAAGATTCAGACTATGAGTTGTCTTTTATTGTTTCTCAAATTAAAAGTCATTAAAGCTTATATTCATGTTCAGAGATGAGGGAAAACATCTGTTGAGAAGACGATTTAACTTATTAAAATTAGTTTCAGAGACGTAGCAGTAGCATAAATCGACATAGACAATTAGTGAAAAGATGAAGTTATCAAGTTTTTTTTCAATAGAACTAGGTGTTTTGAACTTGGATTGGCGCGAGTGAGAAATTGATAAATTTTACCTAAATATACACTCTGTGTGTTTATCACAGGGTGAATGCAGCCCACCTTTACGTAGAAGTAGCCATTAGTATTTAAAACTAAAAAGTTTTAAACACAAACATACAAAATGGTGCCATGTTTAGAAATCACACAAGCACAGGAAATCTAATTTAAAATACAAATAATATAATATTTTTTTACTCTGCATCAATTGTTAAGATATTTGAAAGTGTTCTTGAAGGAAAAATCTAAAACATATACTAAACATACTATAAATTAACTTATGTATTTGATAACATTTCAAACTATACTGTTTAACCGAAGTATCAAATGCTAAGTAGTAATCCTGTTTAAGATATAAAGTGATGTACACGTACAAAAGACATTTAATTTGGAATGTACCTGCACGTATTGACAGTATCTTACATACATTTGTCATAAGTGTCACCAGTGTCACCAGTGTCACCAGTGTCACATGTTACATACCTATCAAAATCAAAATCAAAATCAAAAATATCTTTATTCAAGTAGGCATTTACATGCACTTTTGAATCGTCAATTACATTACATTACATTTAAAAAAAAAAAAAATGTCAGTATGTCAGTCCGTGAGTAAGCTACCACCAGCTCGGAATGCGGCTCTGCTGAGAAGAGCTGGCCAGAAACTCAACAGTTGCTCTTTTTTTTTTTTAAAACAATTTAACAATGTTTGATGTATACGTTAGAGTATCCCGCAAATGAGTCAACAAGCAAAGCTCCACAACCTAACCTTTTAGTTGACGGAAATACGATCAACCAAAAACTCCTGTATGCTATAATAAGCTTTTTTTAACAGAATACTTTTAATTTTACATTTAAAAGCAAGAAAAGGAAGGTCTAAGATATTTTGTGGAATCTTATTATATATGCGTACACTCAAACCCATAAAGGATTTTTTAACTTTTTGAAGACGATATTTCCGCGTTGAAAGTTTATTTTTATTTCTTGTATTTATAGGGTGTCACTATTTTTTACATATGTATCCAAATTGTGACGTACAAACAAGATGTTATTAAATATGTACTGAGAAACGACTGTAAGAATGCCTATTTCTTTAAAAACATCTCTCAGGGAATCTCTAGCTTTTAAATTTAAAATAGCCCGCACAGCTCTTTTTTGTAAAATAAATACAGAATTTACTTCAGCAGCACTGCCCCACAATAAAATGCCGTAAGACAAAATACTATGGAAATAACTAAAATAAACTAATCGAGCCGTATTAACATCCGTTAATTGTCTTACTTTTTTAATTGCATAGACGGCGGAGCTGAGTTTGCCTGAGAGTGTTGAGAGATGGGGGTTCCACTGGAGCTTTTTATCTAGAGTTATACCTAGGAAAACTGTTGAGTTAGTTAGTTCCAACACTTCATTGTTAAGGAGCAGGCTACAATTTTGACTTTTTACATTAGGAAGTGTAAACTCCATGCATTTAGTTTTCTTAGTATTTAAGACCAAATTATTAATCTCAAACCAATGAAGAACACGTGACAGAGCACTGTTAACTTCGTCATAATTAGTCCTATTACGCTCTACTTTAAAAATAAGTGAGGTATCATCAGCAAAAAGTACAATGTCACATAGACCTTTTACGAAAAAGGGCAGATCATTAATATATAATAAGAATAAAAAGGGGCCAAGAATAGATCCTTGTGGAACACCCATCTTTAGGTAAGAACCAGCCGATTTAGAATTATTTACATCAACCGTCTGGACTCTTTGATCAAGGTAGGAGGCAATAAGATCAAGCGCAACACTACGCACACCATAGTGGTTAAGTTTGCATAGCAATGTTTGATGGTCAACACAATCAAAAGCCTTGGATAAATCGCAAAACACCCCGATGGCATTCTGCGACTCTTCCCATGCGTTGTAAATGTGCTTAAGAAGCGTGGCACCCTCATCAGTTGTTGATTTGCCTTTAGTGAAACCATATTGTTCGCTATGCATGATTTTATTGTTATAAACAAATTCTGTTAATTGGTTTAAAATAATCTTTTCAAAGATCTTACTTAAGCTCGGTAAAACGGAGATAGGCCTGTAATTTCCCGGTTCTAGTTTATCGCCACTTTTAAACAAAGGAACTACTTTACTATTTTTCATTAAATCTGGAAAAATACCGGTTTCAATGCATTTGTTGAAAATTAAGCAAAGCTGAGGGGCAATGTCACTTATAATATTGCTAAGTAAATTAACTGACATACCCCAAAGATCACCGGTTCTTTTCAGGTTTAAGGTTCTAAACGTTTTAACAATTTCATCCGAAGAAACAGGCTTAAAAACAAAACATTTATTACTGACTTTAACGTTATTGCTGTGTACACGCATAAAATAATATAATCATTGAGCTCAACGCAGGATAGTTCAATAATTCGCTCGACAGAGAGCGCCACTATGTCTGATCGAGACTTTAAAACTACATCGTTACGAGCTAATATAAGTGAACCACCGCGAATAGCTTTCTCTCTAAAGAACGAACTTGACAATTTGTAATTTTCAATATTTATAATATTGTTGTCCTTTGACATCCAATGTTCTGTAATGCATAATAAACTAATGTTATATTCATTAACAAACAGTTCCACTTCCAATTCCTTGCCATTTATGCCTTGTATATTTTGATGGACAATATTTGACAGCTTAGGCTTTGCCTTATCTTTTAGTTTAAAGTGGACTGATTATTATTTTTCTCATTAAACTTATTTTTCGTTATACCTTGTATAACGAAGTTTTTTAAATTAAATGCTACTAAAGTAGCAATTTGTTTCCTATAATATAGAGGCAGATACAATGTACCTTTTGTCATCTTAAAACTATTATAAATAAATTTATTGATGTCAAAATAAAAAGATGCGTCGCTATGACGGTATGTCACGTTATACAATGTCATATTGAGCTTATAATTACATTGATTTTGTTTGTCCGAATAAGAATTCGAATATGGGAATGTGCAAATCATAAATTTACACTTTTTTTGTTATGCAAACTTGATAATTTATCTATATTTTTAATAATGTCACCTTTCTTAACGGACAAACCATCTCCATGTAATAGCACAATAGTACTATTCTCATTATAATTAAAATTAATTATTTTCTCTATATTGTGCTGGTAACTGGCCCCAGGCGAGCATATATTATATACATTATTCAAATCATGGCTTAAAAGAGAACCAAAACCTTGACCTAATTGGTCAGAAAAAACAAAGTAATCATTTTTGAGCACAATGGAGGACTTTTTTTTACTTTTTGTGATCCTATCTACATTTTTAGTATTATCTTTAGTATGTATAGCCGAATCACCCAACACCCCAGAATTTATTTTTGTAACCACATTTAATTTTTCATTTAAGCAAATACAATTTGAATAATTATTTGTTAACGATTCAAATCGCTCTAGGTTGTAGCTACACAAGTCCACTAAATTACCTGTGGCTTTTATATGTTCTTTAATTTCATTTTGTGATAATTCATATTTTGATTTTAATTTCAATATTCTCACAAATCATTCTTAATGAAGGTAGTTACGGTGTATCCTAGGAAAAACTTGTGCCATGTTAGACATCGGGACAGGAAGTCTTAAGATATATTGTAGAACTTTTTATATATGTCTATACTCAAGCCCATGAAGGATTTTTTAACTTTTTGAAGACGAAATTTCGTCGCTACGAGTTTATTTTTATTTTTTATTTATTTATTTATTTCATGTACCATAATAAGTTACACAAAAATGAAAATTAACAAAGACGTATACATTGGACAAGCTTATCTCTACAGAGAGATCTCTTCCAGCTACCCACGAGTGTTGGATAGGTTTTGATGGCAGATATAGGCACATAGATATTTAATAAGATACTTAATTGTAATACTAATAGATGATAATAAAAAAAAATACATATACATATAAATAATAATAAAATAAAAATACATATACATATAAATAATAATTAAAAAAAAATACATGTACATATAAATAATAAAAAAAAAATATATACATACAATAACAATATATATAAAAATACATACATAATAATATATATAATTTATGATTGTGATAGATAATAGTGCTTCAGTCTTCGTTTAAATGCCATTACGGAAGGGCTGCAAGTAATATTTGATGGAAGGGAATTCCATAACCTTGCTGCATGTACGGTAAAAGATTTGGAGTAAAAGTGGGATTTATAGGCAGGAATATCAAAAGTTTTTTCTAGGACACAAGAACGTTTTGGGCGGCTACTGGGAAGTGAGAGTTGAAAACGTTCATGCAAATAAGGGGGGGCAAATTTAGAAAGAACGTTGTACAGCGTGGTTAGGATGTGCATATTCCGGCGAAAACGGATAGGGAGCCACTTAAGTTGACGACGTTTTATTTCTTGTCTTTATCGTGTGTCTGTCCCTGTTTGTGTGTCTGTCTTACTTTTTATTGCTTAGATAGCGGAGTTGAGGTTGTCTGCAAGTTTTGAGAGATAGGGGTTCCACTGAAAGTTTTCACCTAAAGGTATACATAGGAAAACTGTTCAGGTCAGGTAGGTCAGCTAGTTCCAACGCTTCGTTGCTTAGGAGCAAGCTATAATTTTGACTTTTTACATTAGGAACTGTAAACTCTGTTAATTTAGTTTTCTTACTATTAAATTATTAATAAGGAACAAATGAAGAGCACGTGACAGAGCACGGTTAACTTCAAAGATTCTGGAACTGTTTATTCTTGTCTGTTAATAATTTTATTGATCAGCTTGTCCGTGTTCCATTTCAATATTAGTTCCTCTTTATATCAGGTAATAACCAGGGTTTTCATTTTATCAAATCCTTGACCTTTTCGTTAAGAGTACATTTTATGTACATGCATGACCAGAATTTTAAATTCACTGCTTTTATTATTATCAAACCATAAGTTCTAAGTTATGTTACAAATAAATTCATAAACATCATCCATTCATTGGTTTAGCTCTTCACGTAAGTATTCCTAGTATTAAATAAACAGCATCAAAAATAACAAGTTTATGATAATAACAAAATAAATAATACAAAAATTATATATCAAAGACTCGACCTGACTTATTGATCACTCAAATATTATCCTATATCGCTAAACTATCGGTTTCTTTTATGATTTCGGTATGAAGTTTATGTAACGTTTTGTTTCTTTTTTAAATTAAGAATGGCATAAAACCCAATTTTAGGACAAGAATCAATTGCGAATGAATACAACTTATTCAATATAAATGAAAGATTATGTAATATGATTCTTTCGTTTTTATTTCAACGGTCATTAGTTTGATACACGTCATGAATGCTTTTCTTAAATTTTTATCTTATTATAAAAAAAAATAAAGTAAAAGTATACTTTATGCTCTTAATATAAAGAATATATTCGTACATAAAAAGCACATAAATTCAAAACCTTTATAAGGTGTAAATTGTAATTAATATATTTAATAAGTTGTAAGTTATATAATTTTTTTTTACCGACGCAGTCGTAAAGAGACTCTCACCTTTAACAAACTCAATCGTTTAACAAACCTCGTTGTATCACGGCGGTGATTTTGTTAAAACATCTTGGTGTTCGTAAATTGAACTATAGTTGATTTTATAGCAAGCATACTTATTTAGTATCAAAATTTATTTAAAAAAAATAAAAGGTTTAATAAACTTACTTAGAACAGCACTAATATATGCCGAATAGGTCTATAGAAAGTTTGTACATACAAATATTTTTAGGTGGAGCAAGATTAAAGTAAAAACTAAGAGAAAGAGAAAAATCTAACTTCATAATTTCGTTTTCTTCTTATCCAATTATAATAGTGGCCCCGATTCTTGTTATGATAAAGACGTGATCTGATTAGGATTTATATTTACTTTACAGTACATTGCTTTGCAAGTGAAGCACAGATGAACAAATATTAAATTGTAAGAAGAGGAGTAGCAATGACCCTCGTTTCATTGTTTCATCAATAAACAAGCAAGTCACGTCCAGTTCAACTAGATCACTAATACAAGGCGTGTCAATGACACTTCGTATTCTACTGCATATGGGAATAATATCCAACTTCTTTTCTATTTATATTGTTCTATTATCTTTTGATGTCCCGCAAGAGAAACGCTGTAATAAGATACTACATGCTCCTAATTAAAATAATATAAACGTACATACAAGCTCATAAATTCAAAACCATCTAACAAAGTGTAAATTACTATCAATAAAAAATAATTTTCTAGTAAAATAAAATTTTAAATTGATAATGAAGTCAGCTTGAGCTATTAGAAATGCAAAAAAATTGTTTAGATATTTATTCAATGTGGAATAACGAACTAGATTCAATAAGATTTTTTATTTATAAAGGACGCCAAGGCGGTGATGATAAAGTAGCTGCTTATTTGGATAGTAAATTTATTTATTTAATAAAAAGGAATTTGTGTGCCTTTAGGTGAAATTTTCTCAATTAATTATACGATTTCGTTTCCTAATATAAAATAATTATTTTCACTACTAAAATACATACTAGTAAACAATACATGGATCTCTAAGATTCTTTATTTTTGTGTTTGTACTGTACATGTGATGACCTGAAAAAGTGGGGCTTTAAAGACCACAAATTTTGATATTTTGTACAGCTATTGACCGAGGGTCAACATATATCATTTTTATTAGATAGAAAACGTCTCTACTTTTCACAGAAAGAACTAACAAGAAACAATGTTACTCAATAACGCGGTTGAACTCCGCGTGCAAAGTCTTTTAAGCCTGATTGAAAAGTTTGCTGCGAGCATTTAGCCATGGCTACATTATTGATATAGACATTTCAAATTGTCTTCTTATAAGTATTTATTTTAGTTTATCATACTAATAGATTATATTTATATATAACAATAGTGAGGATCTCATTTGTATCAGTAAAAAAATAGTACCTAGATTGAGAAATACAAATTTATTAAAAGCTGTAATCTTCAGTACAAGCTCATATTATTTATTATTTTTTTTTTTTGCAATATATTTTAACGATATCAACTCAATATTTTCATGCTTCTATTTACATTCTTTTTATTCATTTCTCTTTCTATATTTTTTTTTGTATTTTTCTCGCACTTTTCGCACACGCGCCGGATCTTGGTTACGAAGTTTATTGGATTCATCATCGTCATCGTCTTATTTATTTTAAACGAACATTGCATTTGCACTTTACTTTGAGAATTTCTCGTATACCTACGAAAATATAATGCGAAAATAACAGCGAGATCTACTTCACATAAAGTAACGCCATTTGGAAAACTACTGCTCTTTATTTTTGATGTGCGTTCAATTTTATTGCTCCAATGTATGTTGGCCTTTATTGAACAAATTCTGGAGTTGAATTGTTTTTTCTAATTACTCCACTTCTACTACTTTTGTAACGTATTGTTAGTTGTTCGTTTATTGTTATTGAAATGTGAAATACATTGGAATTTATATGAATAAATAGTTGAGTTTCAAGATGGTAATTCAACAGCGTCTTTCGAACCTCTAAAATATTTTAAAAAAGCATGACATGATGAACAAATTTCATATATGTTCATTACAGATAGTAATACTTAATATTTCTAGACAAAAACAGTTTAGTAAAGTTTGAGGTCTGGTAGCTATCACTGTATAACAGAAATTTAATATACTGCTAATTCAATAACAAGCGTTCGCACATAAATATATAATGAGTATCAAAGAATTTCAATACTTTAATAAAGACTTATCACAAAACAATAGAACTTTCATTATTAATTGACAAACCATCACAGATGTAAATGTAACAAGACCTATTAATATTATTAACAATACAAGAGCTGAGTAACGCGACCTTGACTTCAGAAGTCCTTCTTTATCCGGTATTCAGAAATGTATGCTATCACACTGACATATTATTTTTAACATATCGTTTTCGGCCCATTGATCATGCGCTAAATCAATTCTTCATGATCTATATACTTTTTTATATATAAATAAGCTAGGAGACAAATTTGAATAAAGGTCTGTAGTGTAAGCTATGTTATTAGTATATGCATGTATTTTAGAACTGAGATACCCCCGACCTGGGGGGGGGGGTACTCGGGTGGTATTAAACAAGTGACATACGACTGTTAGTAGGGTTTAGCCGTTCCTCTTAACCCGCCACCAGACTAAGTCACACCGTCAAGCAGCCTAGCCGTGTTCCAGCATTTAGTCCAAGTGATAGAGATTATTATTTTTATTATTTCAGCTGGCTGTTTTCTTTATAAGTTTTTTAGTTACAAAAACCGACATAAGTCACAACCTGCCCCAACCAAACATACTTTTTAGCTCTAAATTGTTCTGATTATGTAATAAATTTACAAATTATTATAACTAGAAGAAGGCATTAGGACTAGGATATTGCCGGACTTTTTTTTGGAAAAGCTCTGGCGCCACTGGCTATATTGTAGCGCTCTCTGTTCCGCCTTTATTGTCACTGTAACTGGCCTTGACAACCAGCTTCGGTCTCCCCTACGGTGATGTTAGTGCCGAAAAAAATTTGAAGTTCAAAAGAAGAAGAACTTCTTCTTCTTTTGACGGAGATTATAGGGAGCTGGGAATGAGCTAATTGATGATAAATTTCCCCTATATAACATCAATAAAATATTAAACTCCCCCTCTCTATCTAATGAAATTTATTAAAGACATCTTGATCTTCACAAAGGCTGTTCCTTACCTTCACGGAAAAGGGAAGGCCTTGAGCCCTGAGGATTGTAATACAGCATTTAGAACTATCTCACGTCATTATAAAATGAAATGAAATGTTAAATATTTACTAATCTAGCTCCCCTTTACATATACGAACGATTTCATTTGTCATCACCAAGTAGTCATTTCAAACGTTCCTGTGTCAAAGCAAAAACCTTTAATGTGCCGTTTTTCAATTGAACTTCATTCTCCAAATCCTTCACTATACAAGCAGCGCGGTTATGGAATTCTCTACCTATTCACGTTCAAAATAGCCCATCGGTCTTGTCTTTCAAATGAAGATTAAAGCTTTTCTATCTCTCCCAAATATAAAACTATATATATTTATGTATTTATTATAGGTATATGTCGTTTGTCTTTATATTTTATATTAATACTAATTATACTTATATATGTGTATTATTGGTACATTTATTTCGTCTACTTAATTATTTATTATATAAATTGTTTAGGTCATAAGTTTATATATGTGTGTACCTATTTCTGCCCTTTAAAATCATCTCAGTCACTCTCAGGGGTTGCTGGTAGAGATCTCTTTTTAGAGATATAATCCAATGTATCATTTTCTTTCCTTTTATATTTTTACTTTCATCAAATCTGGTACATAAATAAATAAATAAATAAATGTTACCGCTGGGAGTCCAAGCGCTTTCACTCGTATGTCTTATGCAATGTCTTTCTATCACTTGAAAAATATTTTACTTATATAGATGATCTTGTATTTTTTGGCCAGAAAGTCGGCAAAAAAAAGTCAATTTATAATTGAATCCACAGAAATGTGATTTTCGTAAAAGGAAACTTTAGGTCATGTTGCTTCAGAAAACAAAGTTTCTCCTAATCCCGAAATAATAAACAAACTCTAAAATTATTCTGTTCATAAAAATTCAGATGAGGTCAAACGTTTTGAACCATTTTGTAACTAGTGCTAGGTGCTGCGAGTTTAAACTTATTTTGCTATTTTTGATAAGATCATACCATCAAGCATGATTGAGTGAAAAACGTTTCGTATAAGAATACTAAAACGAAAAACGTTTCCGTTTCGTACAGGAATATGTAAACGTAAAACGTTTCCATTTCGTACAAATATACGGCAGTAAAAAAATAGATTACAAAGGTCGCACTCCATCTCTAGATTTATTAGTCGATAGCTAAGATATAACTATATAGCTTAAGAAGGTAAACGATCAACCATTTAGCAATATCAAAAAAGCTTGGATATATAACAACTATCAAACGTTACGTCTAAATGGGCCTTTTCTAGTTTACGATCATAATAAAACCCTTTTGTCAAAGTTAGATGCAAACGTCGTAAACATATCGAAGTCGTGGTTTGGGCTGGTGCGTTCTGCGGACTCTTCAAGTTTATTCAGAGAGCGAAAAAATTTTGGGATGAAATTAAAGAAATCATCGGAGCTTTATAAACACCTAAGAGTTACCAAAAGACATATCATCGAAAAATCTCACGATGATATTGTAACATCTCTTCCAAAAGATAAAAATGCATCAGAGCTGGAGTCACGACTTCAATTCCATAAACAATCCATGATAGGTGCTCAAACAAATAAAGTAGGGCTAACTCTTACCTAGATCCCCTACATCCTAAGATCTAGCGGGAAAGTTCGGGATATAGACTTAACAAAATCCTTTATTCAGTAAGATGAAAACGATCAGTATCGAGTGCACGCGATGAATCTAGAAATTCAAAATGAGTGGGTGACCATAGGCGATTTTTGTATTCCATTAGCATTGAGGTGGCGCACCTTACTTCATGATTGGTCTCCAGCCTTATTAAAATTCTATCTAAATGCATTCCAAATGACTCTCCCAGATCAAAGTAATTTAGTAAGATGAGTAAAGCTACCGAAAAGTCTTGCAATATCTATGGGGAGGCAGTAGGAACGGCTAAACACTTGTTGGTTGGGTGTAGGGTCCTATTGGAAAAAAGCTATTGGAAGCGGTTAGTCTATCAGTAGCTAGAGCGCAAAAGGGTATAACAACCAAAAGATTCATAGAGTTTATCAAAGTAGGCTCGTCTAAAAAAACAAACCAAAATCCTCACTCTATCTTGGAGGCGGCTCGCGATTGGACTATAATGATAGATACGTATGAGAAACAGTATAGAATTCCTGAGGATATTGTTGTCTCGTCATCCAGACCGAATTCCTGTACTCTAGACAGTTAAAACGCGTGATACTTGTGGAGCTTACTGTTCCGTGGGAAACTAACATACCCAAACATCTCACAATTAAAGTAAACAAGTATTACGAACTGACCAACGAATTGACCAGGAACAGGTATATAGTTTAGGATATTTGTCACTAAATTAATGGAAGATTGGTCTATGAAGAGATTGAGGATCTCTTCTCTATAACCTACACTTTGAATTAATTTCTCTGTAAGCAAATATACGATACGATACGATATTTTTTTATCGTACCAAAATTATAACAAGACAAAAAATATAAAAACAATTATAAATAAAAGAAAAAGATAGTACAACAAAGATAATATAAATATATAATATAAAAAGTGACGAGCACATTTTTTTAAATATTTCTCTGACACTGAATTCACAGGACACATTCTGTAGCGTAAGAGAATGCATGCATGAATGAATATTATAGAAGAGAGCTGTAGATCTCAAAAAACTATTGTTAATTTTTTTGTTAATTCGTCTATTTATTTTATATACCTTCGCGCAAAAATCTAAACTGACCATTTTGTACCTACTCAACATATCAAATAACTTATAATCCGGAAAATCTGTAATTTTCACGGAAAAATACAAAAAATGTTTTTGAGATCCAACATACCAACACTACTAGATGGATTTTAATAAATTTACTGTGGTTTTACCATATTAATTCCGGAGTCAATATATGGGCTGATTTTCAGTCTGCAAAATTCTTTTTATAGAATTCTAAATCCATCGTAGCTGATATTAATATTGTAGTTCAATTAGCAGAGTGAGCAGAGCGAGCTAGGCATCGATTGTTTGTTATTTCTAGGTACCAATATTCCTATTAACAATTTCTGAGGGTGGTTTTATTAAACTTAGCTGAGTTTTGATGTGAAATATCCGGTTTGAGGTCACATGCTTTGGTACATTATTAAGTAATAAGGATTGCATAGTTGCTGCAGCTATTTTGGATAAAATGGAAATATGATTACAATGGAGGAAGATTGTTGCAAGATATGCTGGTAATCATCAATAAAGCTTAGGACAGAAAAAAATATGCATTTTTTTAGAGTATGACTCACCGTGGCTAGGAAGCCACTGCTGCTTTGCACTTGCAAGATTTATTTAGAGTATTTGCTATAATTAAAGTATGTGAGTCAGGATTTAAGAATTACCTGATCTGATGGAATTGAAGAGGGACGTGACAATGAGTCATTCTTTTTTGTTGCGGTCGATATTCATCAATTTACAAGAGGTTACCACGTCCAAAAATTTGTATTTCTTTGAAGCTAATAAATATTTCTTATAGGCTTAAATGAAAAATACTTTCATTTTAATAATCACAACAACAAACTTCGTCAGCGCAAAAATTTATATATTTTTAATTCATGTATAAAAGGTATAGTAGCTTAATAGTAAGACTGGTAGAGTAATGTTGGTAGGAGTAGTTTATATCCTTTGACATTCAGAAGGCGAGTGAGCCAAATGGCATTTCATCAATAGTGCTCCTAAGTTTTGCTTCGAAATTGACTCCGGTTTTAGCCCATTTATTTTGGCACTTCTACATAGAAGATATAATCCTTCGTGTATATATTTATAAAGTGCGAGTTTTTAAATATTCTTTTGAACTTTATGTTTAATACTCCCAGTTTTATCGAGAAAAATTTGCCCTTGCTCTCCAGATGACCGCGCATCTGACAACTTTATTTTCTTTATATGTCCATGCCCAACACTACTATATTTGGAGAATTATTGAGAGAGAAAGGGGGAGAGAGAGAGAGTATTCTCACAAATTAATGTCTTCTAGGCTTAAAATTCAGTTTACCATATTCCAAAACATTCACCCAAAAATGTTTCAATGAAGGGCACAAGTTTCTTTCTACACTCCTAGACGTTTTCCTTGCATCCCTGGTGGTGTCATCCACATAACAATTAATTTTGGGCGAATTCAACTTAATATTGATTTACAGAAGCAACAGAGTAGAAATAGCACACAGGCTGGCGTAACAGACACCAGCATTTACGAACTTGGGGTCCAAGCAAAAACCGTCAATGACGACTTTCATGCTGCGCAATAAAAGAAAACTGGTGATAGACTTTCATAAACTCCCGGAAAGATGCTTTGAAAGAAGGGAACTTGTAGTATACACAATCGAAAGTTTTCAAAATATTCGTTGTTTACCTGGCGCTTCTGAAAGTGAGACAAGATCTGGCGGCTTATATCACTCTTCATTATTTTGGATGGATGCCTTTTGCAATCGGGTTGACAAGAGCAATCTTCTATCAGTTCGGAACTACGCTTTTTAAATAAGAGTGCTAGAATAGACGCATTAGGAAAGGTGTCGTTTCAAGAGCACATGTTTGGAGCACGATTGGAGTAATTACATTCCATCGTTTTGATTTATGATCTTCCAAATCAAGTAGAGTTCGTCACATAGATTTTTTCCGTAACACATTGCCGATATTGAGCTCTGACACAGCGAAATATTTGGCGGTATGTTTCCATGATAACCCATAGTCAAGTTTGAGGCAAAAAATATCAGCTTTCTCTTTTCCCGTGTAAGCCTGTGAGTAATTTTCCAAGTGCAACAACGAAAAGGAAGTTTTGTAGAAATTGCCAAAGGCAACTTTTGAGAGCCCCCAGAAATTTTTCGTCCCAAGTGAATAGCTTACCAGCTGTTCCAACCGTTATTGACGACTTGTTCAACGACATAGAAAAGTGTTCACCTTAATATAAAATATCTGTAAGTTGACGGATGAATTAATGTTTGTATAAACAGGGTTTCAGTAAAAAAACGTTAGTATTCATTTAGTGTTTTAAAGATTAAACTTCCCTATTCTGAGTTCAAACATTTTGTAATTGCGATCATATCATTGAAGATATTATTTGATGGGGGAAACGATACAAATGTATCAGAATATAATAAAGCGATTTTTTAGAATATAACTGTTAAAAAAATATACGCAAATGATACTAAAACCAAGCAGTTATTTTAATACTGTAGCTGCGGTAAGGGTAAATTCCTTGTAAAAGTTGAATGGGTTTTTATTTATATCTACGATTTGTAATTAATAAAGTCAACTTTTATTGGAGCTTGGAATTTCTATTTATTATATATAGATATTATTATTACCGGTCTCGTTAATTCATTCCTCTCCCAGTTAATACGTTCGCTCACCCATTAATTTAATTCCTCTGTGATTTGACCCACTTTGGGTACAATTTATGTGAACGTCAGAGAAACCGTGAACAGAACTGTGTTCATTATGTTTTTATCAGATCTTTACATAAAATGGAGTAACAAATATTATAATCTTAAAGTAAAACCAAAATAATTATAAATAAGATTGAACTCTTTAACATAATAAAATAAACGAAATTTGTTTACAAGGTAACATTTTAAATGACTATCTAAAAATAATGCATTACTACATAGTTTGGTTTTGCAGCAAAATATATTTATTTACTTATTCAGTGTTTTTTATATATAGATCATTATATAATTACAAAAATCAAAGCTGTAAACTGCGTTAAATAATAAAATAAAAAATATTAACTTAAGACAAATTAAAATGAGAGTTTTGGAAAAGCTTTTTTATACAGTACAGAGTTCATTAGAGGATTTATTTAATGACTATGGTATAGATATATATAATAAAATATTATATATTATGATTTTTTTTAACAACATAATTTGTATATTTAGTATAAAAAATATTGTATTAAGAATCAAATTGTGTTTGGTTATATATCTTTACACATTTATGGGTTTGAGTGTACGCATATATAATAAGGTTCCACAAGATATCTTAGACCTTCCTTTTCTTGCTTTTAAATGTAAAATTAAAAGTATTCTCTTAAAAAAAGCTTCTTATCGCATACAGGAGGAGTTTTTGGTTGATCGTATTTCGGTCAACTAAAAGGTTAGGCTGTGGAGCTTTGCTTGTTGACTCATTTGCGGGATACTCTAACGTATACATCAAACATTGTTAAATTGTTTTAAAAAAAAAAAAGAGCAACTGTTGAGTTTCTGGCCAGCTCTTCTCAGCAGAGCCGCATTCCGAGCTGGTGGTAGCTTACTCACGGACTGACATACTGACATTTTTTTTTAATGTAATGTAATGTAATTGACGATTCAAAAGTGCATGTAAATGCCTACTTGAATAAAGATATTTTTGATTTTGATTTTTGATTTTATAATTTAGATATATTAAAATATTATTTTATTCTTTCGTTCAACTAATAAATACAGAATACGTTGCATCATTTAGGTCTTTGTAGCTGATACTACTTAATTTTAATTCAGTTTCCTAAAACGCGATACTGTTGATACAAGAATACTGAAAATTACTAATAATAAATAAAGTACCTGATTTAGAAAATAACCATTTCAGGAAAAGGTAACAAAAAAAAGATACTTTATATATTGACGAGATAATAAAATGATGAAGCAATTTAATTAATTTAATTCGGTGAGACAATTGCAGTATTGAGGCATATTGCGGTTGTGAATGATGCCTTTTATTAGTTGCTCACTGTTAATATTTAATTTTGTAACACTTTCATATCTCTAGGAAGTTTTTCAAAGACGTGGATATTAAAACGTTTATACGAAAGTTTAATAACAAACTTAGGGTCTGGCTCCTTTGATATTTATATAAATTGTATTTTTCATGATGTTAAAAAGCGATGAGTAAAAAAACATTTTTATTTTATTTATATTATTACTATTTACTATGAAACAAATGTATGGAAAATTCTAGATTCAAGAATACGTTTTGACAAATGTTCCCAGTACCATTAACTTTTATTTTAAAAATTTCTTTTTAATATCGTGGAGTGAACTTTCTTCAACAATCAGTTTGTCTTGCCGTGTATAAATACAAAGAAAAGGCTACATCATTACCGGTCTGACCTCTACAATCGTTCAGCTAACTCCCGTCTCTCCGCTTTCACAAACTTATGATCTCCTTGATTTTCCACACCCACGATTGTATGAAATCTTACATGCTTTAATTTAACAAGCAACATATATAGTTCAATATTTAAACTATATATAAATGTTACACTACTGTACTGTATCACATGTTAGTATTGATTCAAGTAGAGTTGATACTAAATAAATGTAATATTTTTGGACAAATTCTTCTTTTGTAGAAATCTTAATTTTATTTATCATATTTTATCTCTTTAGTTAAACTATTACAACCGTTAAGATAGTAGATCAATAATCCGATATCAAAATATTTATATGATAATTGTTAGTGTTTTTAAGAAATTGTTAAGGATTTTTTTTATTTTAACGAATTTAACTTGTATATTTGATAATATTTAGGTTTTAATGTTTTCTAAGAGTATCAAATACCAAGCAGTAATTATGTTTAAAATAAAAAGAGATATCCGTCAGTAAAACAGTTAATTTGCAATCAACAGTAAATGATTTTATAATTTCCGAGCTGACATAGAGTTCAGAATGTACAGAAAACGTACAAACAATCTTACATACATTTTTATTTATCTAAACGAATTACATTATATAAGTTATTTTCGAATTTAATTTAAATATTCTCACAAATCTTTCTTGAAATAGGTAAGTAACGGGGTACTTTGATAGTTGCATATGCTCAAAACATATACGTCAGTACATTTATCATTACTTTTAATTGTGCTTAAGAGGAAGCGCATTGTAACCCCTGTCATTAATCTTTTTATTAATGGTAATAGGGTTCAACTGTGGGTAGTTTGAAGTGGCTGGAGGTCACTTCAAATTCTTTGTTATATTTTTAATAATCCCTTATAATACTGTTTGTCAGTTAATTTTCTGCAGTTATATAAAATCACATTTTTTTAATTTTACGATATTAGAATAGATATTTAGTATTAGTTTGAGATGAATACAATAAAGAATATTATTATTTATTTTTGAAAACTATTATGTTGTATAAGACTAAATTCAAAGTAATGGTTACACGTTAAAATTTTTCAGTAAAAATCTTCTAAATATTATATCTTATACTCCTTACATTTGTACAAAACGTGAAACCTCTTTTCAAAAGTTTCAAATTTCTTATATTCTTCAAGAAGGAGTGAGCGATTTTTTTCTTTAAATACTCTTATATAAAGTTAAGACGCTATTATACAATATTATATTATATACAATATATTTATACATAATATTCTATTATATAATATATATAATATTGTACATATTTTTAATAGAGAATATTTTTAGGAAACACACTGAAACTTTTTTAGAATATTTTTTTGCAAAACCATTTCTCTGTTATTCTCAATACACAAATCTTCATTGTGTCTTGTTGGCATTTTATATATATTGGCTCTTTGGGATTCTTTTTTTAATATTTTCAAAATTTAAATACAAAATATATTTATTCAATTTGGTGTTTACATGCACTTTTGAATCGTTAAAAATGTCAGTATAGTCAGACCGTCAGGAAGCTACCTCCAGCTCGAAATGCTGCTCTGCTGATACAAGCTGACCAGAAACCCAACAGTTGCTCTCTTAAAAACAATTAAACAATAATTGATGTATACATAAGAATATCCTACAAATGAGTCAACAAGCAAAGCTCCACAACCTAAGCTTTTAGTTGATCGAAATACCATCAATTAAAAACTCTTGTATGCTATAATAAGCTCTATTTAACAGTATACTTCTAATTTTAGATTTAAAGTATGAAAAGGAAGGTTTAAGATATCTTGTGGAACATTATTATGTAGATTAATTATTATGTGTGTTGCGTACACTCAAGCCCATTAAGGATTTCTTAACTTTTTGAAGACGAAGTTTCTTCGTTGAAAGTTTATTTTTATTTCTTGTATTAATAGCGTATCTGTCTTTATTTTTTACATATGTATTCAAATTGTGACCTACAAAAAAATTATTATATTATAATTAATAATATTTTAACATCATCATCCCCCTGCACTTACCCCAATTATTTAGAGTGAACAAAATATGTCAAATTATTCCACGTTCTTCTATCACTCGTCATCTTAGTTGACACTTGCTTATTTGCTATATAGAGTCCCTCTCTCCATTAATGCCTTCTTCTATCATTTTCTTCTCTTTTAACATACCTTCCAATAAATAAGACCAAAAAATATAAATAAATTATTATTATTATTGTACAAATTAAATGATTATATTATAAGAGAAAAAGCACCTACCTCCATTTTTTTTTATTACCTTCCAAATTATTTATTAATATAACGTGTTAACCATATTGGCATTCACTTGACATCTTGCTCTCGGGTCGAACAGACATATTAATTTTGTTCTTAATTCAGTGTTAGTGAGATATTGTGTGTGGCAGTGGTAAGCCATTTTATTATTTATTTTTGCTTTATTCTTTTAAAAGTAATCGTTACGTTGTTTTTTTGTTTAGATTCCATTTTAGTCATTAGTTTTATTACTTAGTATTATATAGGGTTAATGTATAAGGTTAATTTTATAATTTTGTTCAAAATAAATTAATTGTAATCTTTGTTGGATTCATTGTTTTTTTTAAGTGTTTTCTACCTCTAATTCTTATAATATTATAATGTGTAATTATTTGAGTAAGAATATTGTTTAATTATTTTAATAGTAGAGTTTTATAAAGCTCTATAAATGTCTCCTAAGCTCCTACAAATGACAAGAGGTTGGTAATTTACTTACGACCTTTTCTGTCCGTTGTGTCATCTAAGGGGACAATGTATTTAACAATACTTAAAAGGCTTTATGGAGTAAATAAAAGTTAACTCTTTATTCTTTCTTCGTATAGTGTGCTACTTTTGTGTGCTTATTGCATTCATAATAATCCTTACATCAAAGAGAGGTGAAGCCAGAGCTCAAGGCTTGTTACGTGAATATATTACTTTACGTGGAATTTGCTGAGTTCATGTGAAGTGTCACTGCAAAAGCAATCTCTCAAACATTCTACAACGAAACCCATATTTACTATTATCTTGTTCTGGAACTCTGCCATTATATTAAAATGTGATAAGATTAAACTATTTTCTTACAATTAAATACATAAAAACGTTTACCTATATTGTATATAATTTATTTATACCTTTGCATCTGACAGAGATTTTTGTATTGTAAAAGGCCCCGGACCATTGTAAGGGGCCCTTTTTAGTTCTTAAAATTGTCTTTATTCAATTGTCAAACTCAAAAAATAATGTGGGTTTTTATTAACATACAAAAAAAAACAAAATCAATTTTGGTGTGACATTGTTATATTATATGTTAAATTAACATGTAGAATGCTAGACGCAGGCTAGAGTAAGTGCTGGCAACTGCTACTGTGTTTAATAAGAGTTTATATTATGTTGGCTTTAGATTACATTTTAAATACAACGACTTTTATACGTGTGTTATATTTAAGATCCTCCAAGGTATTCTGTTAAAGATAGAACGGTGATTTGTTAAAATAATAAACAATAGAAATCATATTATAGTTCACCTTACTTTATAAACAGTTGACATAGCAGTTGAGGTGATCATCGAACGCAGCGGCTGATAGAATAGAAGAGGTATAAATGCAATATGTATCACAAGCCTAACGCTGACGCCGATCGTGCCTCTCTATCGTATTGTTCCGCGCTTTCGTTTGCACGATCAGCCCAGACGGAACGTGACGATAAATCATATTTTTTCTTGCCTGCAGTGTTCATCGATTTACAAGACTTTGTCACGTCAAAAAAATAAGATTAAATAAACATAGTTAGTATAGCACTAATATAAGTCAAATAGATGTATAGATATTTACATACAAACATACATATGTAGATCAAGATTAAAATAAAATGTAATATACAAAGAAAAGGCTACCCGCATAATATTTTGTTCTCTCCTTTTCCAATTATAATAGTGGCCCCGATTCTTGTTATGATAAAAACGTGATCTGATTAGGATTTTTATTTATATTACAGTACATTGCTTTGCAAGTGAAGCACAGATGAACAAATATTAAATTGTAAGAAGAGGAGTAGCAATGACCCTCGTTTCATTGTTTCATCAATAAACAAACAAGTCACGTGCAATTCAACTAGATCACTAATACAAGGCGTGTCAATGACACTTCGTATTCTACTGCATATGGGAACAATATCCAACTTTCTTTTCTATTTATATTTTTCTATTATTTTTCGGGGTTCCGTATCTACGAAAGCATATCGAACAACTAACACAGAAGAAAGTATAAAGAGGCTGTTTAGTGGCATAGTCATCATCTCCCAGCCCTTATCCAATATTAGGGGCGCGCAGTATGTTTTTTTTTTGTCATACTGTTAAAAGATTTGGCTTATTTTTTTCGGCCGCCTGCCTGACGCCAATCCTCCTTGGGAATGCTATTGTTGGTAGTGAACACCACTACCGGTTGGTTTGGTTTAAAAAATATTTGCATTTTGAATAAATATGGTGAAAAATATATGCATCTACAACTGCTTTTTCTTAACTTTATTACTAACAAACAAAATTGATTTCTTTACTTTATATTATTTAAATATGCAGTGAGGGTACTACTCCTTCCTATTAACAGGGGAGAGTATTATTTTGAGTCAAAATTTTAAATTTGCCTTAAATCCGTCTGATAGTAATCCAGTGCCTTCGATGGAGGAGCAGCATTACAAACCCCAGCTCATAGTCCGATGGCACTTTGAGAATAAAAACCCTTTCTTGTATAGATCCCAAACACCAAGATCTCTTATCTTCTTATCTTATCAAATAACACACTTGATTATACCTTCACCATGTATCTTCTTGATATACGTCATAAATTAAAAACTTTAGTGATAAAATTATATAATAATCACTCCCTCAAATATGGCGAAGGGGGTGATGGCTGACCCTTGCGTTATGCTCGTGAACGGGTGCTGCTTGCAGCGACTGGTCATGTTGCTAGCAACGGTTCTTGTGTTTTAATTTTTTTAATTATTAGGCCTTCCACGCGTATTGATGACGATGATTCTAGTTGTTCGTAAATTGCTCATTTTACTTATATTGACATACTTATTTAAACAGTGATTACAATAAAAAATACCCAGCTGAGTTTGTTGTGTGGTTTTTCTCAGACCAGGGCGCGTTTGGAACCCTCGTAATTTTAACTTTAAGTTCAGAGGTGTTCTTTCAGAAGGGCTTATTTCGATAAGTTTAGTATCAAAATAGGTCGTCCTGACACCTCTATTTGAAGTACACAAGTGATCACTGAGAATGATTCAAAGTGGAAAAGATCTGAATAAAAATAAATAAATATAAATACGTACAGAGGCACATAATAAAGTAATTTTATTTAAAAATATTAATATTATTTCGACTTGACAATTTTGACACTGTAAAAATAGTAATAGGAGTATAGTTTTTTACTGAACATATTTATGTGCATACTTTTTATATTCTTAGAAAACGCCATAATAAGATACTATATACTCTTAATAAAAAAAGAACATACCGACAAACATACAAATTAAAAACCATTTAACAAAATATAAATCACTATCAATATATATAATAACTTTGTATTATCAATTACAAAATTATAAAGTAAGTCAGCTTGAGCTATAAAATGTGCTAAATATTGTTTCAACGTTTATTCAAGAATAACGATCTGGACTAAAAAGTTCTTTTATTTAAAAAGGACTCCAAAGCAGGCCCGATGATAAAGCGCCTGCTTGTTTGGATAGTAAATTTATTTATTTAATAAACCGGAGTTTGTATACCTTAGAGTGACATTATCTTAAATAATTTTACGTTTTCGTTTCCTTAATAAAAAAAACTGCTATTAGCACTAAGATATATAAAAATATAAATATAAATATAAAAATAATATATCTCTAAGATTTTTTATTTTTGTGTTTGTACAAATGACTACATAATATTATCAAGTACAAAAAAAGGGTTGGGATAAGGGTGCGGAAAATGTGGCTTGCCGTTTTAAAAGCGGGGCTTTAAAGACTACAGATAGATACAAACTTTATTTAAATAATACTCTCTGACATCTCCTGGGCTCTGAATGAGATGGGACATCAATTCAGTTCAATATTAGTAATATTTTGATGTGTAAAGTAGAAACAATACTTTATTACAATCCTGAGTAGTTAATTCACACACACTACTACTAGTTACTGTGAACGCCGATGTTGCGAATGAAAATATAAATATAAAAATATATAGTTTATTTAAGTCCATATGCTAGATCTCAAGCGAGCTGGGGTCTGTGTGTATTGTTGCCTTGATTGTATGTCCTTAAATGTTTATTTAATAGGTGACTTCATAAATATCTAAGTAATCGACTAATATATGATTATTTATTTGTGCTCGAAGTAATGTTTGCGTCTAAATATTTTTGTTGTTCATCTCTACATACAACGAAATAGTAACTTTACAATTCTGTGTCAACATTATTATAAAATAAATCTATTTCCCCGCTACATGAACAAATTTTGATAAACTTTTGTATGGCTATAGGATATCGCATGGTCAACAAGTATTCCAAATGAAAACCTTTATTAAAAATATTTTTCTTACAAAACATTTTTCTATCATCAAAGCTACCAGCTCGGAAAATTAATTGCTGCTGACCAGAGAAGAGCTGGTGACATAAAGTCAGCGTATTTGTCAAGTAAGTTACTTATATTCATTATAAAAAATACTATAAATAAATTTTGAAATTCCCTGGCATCGGTTGCTTCGTAACCACGGTGAATCATCCTCTGAATATTCACAAATATTAAAGCATCCGTTAGCACACAAATGTTGTCTTAAAGTAATTTTCTGTTTGTTAAATGGTAATACTTGAACGTTTGATACGAGCTTGTTTAAAATTTGTTTACATTGCCCCATAAAAGAGTTACATTATTTTAGTCGAGTTACGCGACTGGTTACGTGATCTTGTGTTTTTACTTGTCTTAATATTATGTATTCTTATATATACACTATACTTTATTAGGCATAGTGATATATTTATTTATTTAAATCTTTTCCACTTTGAATCATTCTCAGTGATCACTTGTGTACGTCAAATAGAGGTGTCAGGAGGGCCTATTTTGATACCAAACCTATCAAATAAGCCCTTCTGCAAGAACACCTCTGAACTTAAAGTTAAAATTACGAGGGTTCCAAACGCGCCCTACTCTGAGAAGAACCACACAACAAACTCAGCCGGGTGTTTTTTTTTTATTGTGATCACTGTTTCACAAATATCAATATATATAAAATGAACAATTTACGAACAACTAGAATCATTGCAACCAATTCGTATAGATAATATAAATACGAGTTAAAACACAAACAAGCAAGTATCATTATTTTTATATGTATTTGTTAATTTAAACATTAAATTGCTGCTGTCACGTGTTTTCTTAATTAGGTTTTCTTAATTAAAGAATATCTTCTTAATGCTTTATTCATCATATTTAGTAATTTTCAACAAAAAACAATAAATATTTATGTAACATTTTTAATTACATAAGTGTTTACTTTAGAATCATATAAAATTCTATTGACCTTTAATTTATCTGTATTATATGTAATATAAATCATTACACTAACAGATTCTAGAAACATAAATAAAATATAAGTTATTAAGATAATAATAGTATATTACACATAAAATTTATAAATTGAGAAGTATGCCAAATGTTTAATACCTGTTTTGTTTTGTTCCGAACGTGCAGATTTGACTAATTTTCAGTACTCTAAGCTGACAATAATAATTATTTATTTGAACAGTTAAAAAAAGTGGGCTCTGAAAAAAGGGCAGCGATACAACATTTGTGCTAGAGATTTACGTTGACAGCTGTAGTAAACTGTTTGACAGCTGGCAGTGTCTTCAACCCTGATGAAATTATTATTATTGAAGACAATATAATATAAAATAATAATGTATATGTATATATAATACAATATATTATATAATATACACTAAAATACAATACACACAGAATACATTATGCATACATGTTTATACGTAAATATGTAAACAAACGTATCTTTAATAGAAAACCCTTCGGGCGGGTATTTGAACTATCAAAACAGAACATTGATTCCTAGGAAAACTATGGATTAAACTACTGCCTTCGCTTCTAAATTAAAGAATAAATAAGCATGCACTTGTTTTACGTTTGATGACAAAAATACTTATTATGAAGCATTAATACTACACCAATGCACTTTTTGAGAGAAAGCCCCGTTTATATAGTAGTAGTAGTAGCAGTAGCAGTAACAGTAGCAGTAGCAGTAGCAGTAGCAGTAGCAGTAGCAGTAGCAGTAGCAGTAGCAGTAGCAGTAGCAGTAGCAGTAGCAGCAGCAGCAGTAGCAGTAGCCGTAGCAGTAGCAGTAGCAGTAGCAGTAGCAGTAGCAGTAGCAGTAGCAGCAGCAGCAGCAACAGTAGTAGTAGTAGTAGTATTTTTATTGTGAAGCAACTTATTATTATTAAAATGGTCTGGTTGGTTGGTCTGGTTGAATAGCTACTGAGTTTGGTTGGTTTTAACAAAAACGACGATAATACCGATATTGGTCATTAATTAGAGAGATCTGAAGCAAAGCCTGAATTTAAAAGTAATTTGCTCCTCTTCATAAGGTTTCGAAATGCTCAACTTGAAATACAATTTCACAATATTTCACAGCAGCCTGTGAAAAACTGTCAATTTAATTATTGAAATAATTTCCGGACAGCAGCGGTGGCTGGAAGCTTTAACGAATTTGCTATGAAATATAAAGCCTGGCACTCTTTTTCTTTTTGTACAGTATTAACATCCTAATTATGAATAAAGAATATATTAGCCAATGGGCGGTTACCTTTATATATATGACCAGACCAGTATTTTTGTACAGTGAGGCGCCTACATCATGAAGCCTAACGACTTGGATTAACAAATTATATTTTAAAATTCCTTTTACATTTTGACAAAGTTTCTTCTGAAAACAGCAGTTATTTTTAAGTTTTTACCATGTCACAAAAACTACACTTCAGTTCTTGTTTTTTATTTGACATCATGTTGAATATATTAAATAATGAAATCAACGAAACAAATGAAAGCAACAAAACAAATGAAAGCAGCACTTTATATTGTATTCCATAAGGAAGAAAAGAAAGATAGCTATGATAGTAGCTAAGGTTATTACGTCTGCTGAAGTATGTACTCAATAAAGACGTCTGCCGAGATCGATATAAGTTCTAAGTCCCTAATAAATAAAATATATCAATGGTTTTCAAAATTTTACTTTTTGTACACTTTCTAAATTGTCTACTACAATGAAAAACGCGCGACAATGATATGTCATATAACATATTTTCAAATTGCAAAACGGCAGTCGTGATCAAACACATTTAAAATAGGACATAAACCCAGGGCTGGTCAAATGCATGTAGGTAGCCAGCCGCCCACTAGCTCTTAAACTATATACTTTACCATCGTTAAAACTTTTTATTCATATTATATTTTGAACATTTGAAAATATACATTATAAATAAAATAATCCTTTAAGAAACTAACATTTGTTTATTGTTTGAAAATTTTGTTTATCAATGCCCTCCTAAGCTATATGTATGATAACAAAAATAAACCGGTATCATATAAATATTGGATTCAATACGCTACTTGATGTTCAATATCGTACTACTTTATTTATTTATTTTATATTTTATTTGAAAGGAAAACAAACAATGATATAATACTATTTATGTTTATATTATTTAAATACAGAATGAATTCTTGTAAATCATAATACAATAATAATGGCAATATTAAAATAGAAGGGAAGAAAGCCTTTTTTGAAAATTAATTTATTATTTAAAATATGGAAAGCTTCTGGTTCGCGTTTATCTGACCGGGTGGACTATGAACGCGTCAGATGTAAGGATTATTAACATAAAAAATATCCAGAGCGTCTTGGAAGAAGTTGAGCCTTTTAATTATTTTCTCAATTTGTATAATAATTTAGGCTCCGGTCTGTTGAACGTCACTTCGATGTCTTTTATTATAAATATTCATTATTCATCGAAACGTGATTAAAAATTGAAATTATCCAGAATCAACCTTATTTAATGAGGCCCAATATATTTTGTTTTTATTTATTTCGTATTTGTAATTAGTTTTTGGGACTTTTATAAATATTTGAGATGTTCTTTAGCTCCCGTAATAAGACTACATTTCTGAGCTCCCGTCATAGAAATGTTTAATTAGTGAAATATGGATATAATCATACGAAAAGAATAATATAATGTTTAATTTTATTAATAATTTACCTTTTGTTTTCCACAGAAATAATCATCCACAGGTATAACAGTATTTATGTTTCGATTTTCAGACAAATAAAAATTGGTCATGTATATATTTATAAATTCAAATTTTACATAGAATTCTTATTAACTATTTTTTTGGGTGTTGAAATTTAGAAATAATTTCGTATGTTGCATGATATTGAGTTCTTTAATATATTTCCTTGAAAGAAATAAATAAAGCGTGAGTTGCCACTAGCGAGTTCTAAAAAAAAAGTTTCATTTACGGGTGATTTTTTTTAATATTCTGATTACCCTTTAAAAATATCGACTATTATTCTTTCATTTTATGGTAATCAATATGTTTGTAGACTTAAAACCAAAATCAAAATGTAATATTCCCATCAATAAATCACAAGAACAATCTTCTTCTGCAACACATAATGTTTTGAATTGATGTGTAAATATTATTTTATTTAAGATCCAGTGGGCCAGATGGCTTTTTTACAATTATTATTTGACCCACATTATGGGCTACATTATTTACTCCTCTGCTAACTCGATTATTTCAGAAATCTTACATAGAATCTGTTTCTGTCCTTACGATACCTAAAAGACGCGATGACTCGGACCGACTGACTAAAGATTTATTGCCATTACTTTCTTGCAGAAATAATGGACAGTTCCGATAGCTCTCGGGATACCTATTCAGGATCAATTATCACCAATACGGGTTTCGCTTTTGTCGATCAGCTGGTAATTACCTCGTATACCTTACATATCGATGGGCGACAGCCATTCAAAGTAAGAGAGGGACTGTCACTTAATCCAGATATTGCAAAAGCTTTTGATTGTGTATGATATAGGCACTTCTTATAAAGCTTCCTTCTTATGGGATTCCACAGAACTCACTAGCTCTGATACTTTATCTAGCTGGTGATACACTTATCACCAGTTTTCTTAATGGGTGGATCAGAAAGGAAGTGAACGCTGGTGTTCCCCAACGTTGTAATCCACAACACTGTCTTCTGAATATCAATGATATGTAAGACTTTCCCAACATTAATTGTTATGATATTTCCATTATATAGTAAAATGTCGGTTATATATTAGGCGACTACAATAATACGTTGATATCAGATGCAGAAGCGATTCTGTGACGTTCACTAAGGCAATGAGGATAACGTTTGGGTTTGTGTGGGTATTCCGCGCTCTCCCTCCTTCTCTAAGACCGGAACGATGATGATGAAGGTGGCCAAAAAGTTTTGTAAAAACTGTAACTATTTTTTGTGGTAAGTCTAATAAAACTACTGTCTACTCTATAGCTTATTCCCACTAAAGTCATAATGGTTATACTAAATGACCGCAAGCCTCAAGAAAGAATTAGCAGCTTGTGTGCATGGGGATAAGCTAATGCTTATCCCCATGCACACAAGCTGCTAATTCTTGATAATATAATTATCATGATAAGTCGAATAAAACCTCTGTGATCCCGCTTCAGCTTCTGCATTCTGCTAGATGTAACTACATCCTTCTTAGACATAGAAGAATGCCGGTTTCATACTGAAATTTTTTTTAACTTATAGCCAAAAAATATGATTAAGAATGGTGTTTGAAGATAAAAAGACCTTCCAATACAATACCATCAAAATAAGAAGCACTGTTAAAGGCCCTCGTGACTGCGCAAAGACATTAAATACCATAATTATACTTAAAAGCATACAAAAGAATTAACGAAGATTAACTCTCAGACACTTTTGCACCAAAACCAGACGTTGTTTTAGATGTAATTTTAAAGTTAACTCAAAATATTGGTCACATTAAATTTTTCAACACAAAAAATAACAACTGGTATATCCAAGATCATATTTTAATGACTATATTATAAATTGATACATCAACTGTTTTGTTTAAGATTGACTGCACTTGTTTAATCGCATTTTGAAATATTTGGTTTAATTTCAAAGTGAATTTGACCAAACCATTGCTTTTAGAGCGCGTTTAAGAGATGTTCGCGGAGAGAAACTGAAAAAAAAAATTGTAACAAAAAATATTTGACCAGACGCTTTAGTACATCTGGCCAAAAAATGTTAGTTGATAATTGTGTAAGACTAAAATTATTTTTTTGTATAAACCTTCCATAATAGAGCCTGGAAAAGTTTTTTCAATTCTTCACGAAATGAGAAAGATTTTCTGTTTTAATTCTTTAAACCATCGATAAGGCACGATCACGCTCTCTTTCATTTTAACTACTCTACAAATTGTTGCCAAAGACATTTACTCCCTCCAACAATCTAAAAGTATATCTCTATACCACCTATGAGTCATATTTATAATTGTTAATTTAAATTTAAAATAAACCGACACGGGCAGGGATATAAACCTGCAACCTCCGGGAAACAGTCCCGTCGCTCTACCAATTGAACTACCGTTTCACACTACCAAACTTGGTGAATTTAGCATCCTATACATCTGAATCTTTTATTGGAGCGGTGGTGACATTTAATAGGATTTTTTTCGAAAATCGTGACCAATATTTATAACTTTGCAGTATAGATTAACATTGAAAATATGCCACCACCGATTAAATTATAAATAAATATAGAATGACAAATAAACCGACAAGATTCTAAACTAAACATTTTGTTTGTATGTGTGTAACTACGAAATAAAAAAAATATACTTAATATATTGACGAGATAATAAAATGATTGAGGAATTTAATTAATTTATTTCAGTGAGACAATTATAGTATTGAGATGTATTGCGGTTGCGATAGATGGTTGTTATTAGTGGTTCAGTTAATATTTAACTTTGTAGCACTTTCATATCTGTAGGAAGTTTGTCAAAGACGTGGGTATTAAAAAGTTAATACGAAAGTTTAATAACTTAGGGTCTGGCTCCTTTGATAGTCACATAAATTGTATTTTTTTATGATGTTAAAAACAGATGAGTAAAAAACATTTTAGTATTAAACAACCTATGGAAAATTCTAGATTCAAGAATTTATTTTGACACATATTTCTTCACTTAATTTTTAAACTTCTTTTAAATATCGTAGAGTGAACTTTCTTCAACAATCAGTTTGTCTTGCCGTGTATAATTTTAAAGAAAAGGCTACATCATTACCGGTCAGACCTCTACAATCGTTCAGTTAACTCGCGTTTCTCCGCTTTCACAAACTTAATAATCTTCTTGGTTTTACATACCCACGATTGTATGAAATCTTACATACTATACTACTAACTAATACTTCAGTCAAGAAGCAAAAATATGAATAGTTTAATATTTGTTCTTAGTTATCGTATCCAGTCGTTAGTTTGCTTCAAAAGTATGCTGATAATAATACAGTTAAATTAATAACTTATATTTCACTTAACTTAACATTCTATACATCACTTGACTTAATAAAATAATAACTTGAGTTAATAATTAAAGCATAACTTCATTTAACTTAATCTTACGTAGGAATCCTAAATTTGTAATCATATCTTTTGTAAATATTTTATATTTATATTTCGAATTTTAAAATTTAAATTAAAACTATATTTATTCAATTATGATTTTATGATTTAAACCAAAAAAAAAATAAATATTCATCCACTGAGAAGCAGAATACATTTTATAAAACGAAATATGTTATTTAAAATTTTAATTTCAAACCATAACATGGTTTGATATGATCTTATAAACCTTGTTTAAAAACAAAAAACTACTGATTGACTTGACCAGGATACAATTTACATCCATCCATTATTACGGTATATTACCTAATAATTTAAGACTGTGAATTTGTTGGTAAAAAATGTTCTAATTTGCTAAGGCTCAAAATTGAACTCCTTACAGACTAAAGTAAATATTTAGTTATTGATAATACGAATTTGCCTTATTTTGGACCAGTCTATTGGTTAACTAATTGATTTATTCAACATTTCTGGCCGTTTATTATAGTATCGTTAAATTGTAAATAAATACGCCGATTGGTTAATTTCTGCATTTATTTGAATAGCCATGTTGAACTAGCAACATATTTCATAAGTTATATAACAATTATAACATTGTTTCATCGTTTATATATGAAGTAATTTCCAAAACGTAAAGTAAAGCAGTTAAATTAATTTCTTATTACAATTTTTAATGCAAAACATACTTTTAACTAAATAATAATATAACACTAAGTTTTCCTCATACAAATCCATTGTCAGAAATACTTTAAAAAATGGACACCATTAGTAGATAGTAATTTTATAATGCTATATAAATTACAATAATAAGACATTTATTATGTTATTTTTGTTATATTAAGATAAAATTTAAAAAAAATATATATTATGATAATTACTTATTAACATTAGAAATATTTTATTCCAATATTAGCCATTTATTCTACTTTACTGGCATTCAATTAACTTTACATAAAATTTATGTGAATGTTAGAGAACAGAGAACGCAACTTCGTTACTTATCCTCGGCTCCTTATCGACTTTCGTGAATTATGAGTTTGTTTTTGTACAATCTTAGTTAAAAGTTAAAAACAAACATTCGAAAAAGTACAATATTTTAGAGATTATAAGTAAATTCTAAATTAAGTAAAATAAATCTAAGATCTAAAAATATATAAATGAAATAAAAATAAATGGAGAGACAAATAATATACCTAAAAATGTTAAACGTTATATGTTATATTAATAATAAAATCAAAATTTCTTAATATTTTTAAATATTTTTAATATACGCCACTTGAACCCCATACGAAACTGCTTCTTTTTCCTTATTTTGGCACTATTTTTTTTACGAAGTGTCATTAAAGTATTATCATTTACTTGTGTTATATCTACGTATGTGATTATTAAGAACGCCATATTTTATACTTTAAAAAGAAAAGGAATGGAGATTATCCCATATGTTGGCTAGGACAAAACCTATATACATATTAACAAACATATAAATTTATAAAAATATATATATATATTTGAGGGCGGTTGTGCAATCCGGTGCCAAATGATACATTATGATTGTAAATGTGGTAGTGTTGATATACTAACGAGTATTTATTCTGTGCACTTTTATATTATATTATATTACTCGAACTTCTGTTCTTAGCTACGGAGTTAATTACATTGGAATAAAAAATTAATAGCTATTGGTGATCGTGACATTTATTTTTAATTTACTTTGCATCCGTACGTAATTAATTACGTAAGTATTCGAGAAATTCTCAATCATTCATTGAGAATTTCTCGAATACTTACGTAAATAGAATGCAACCAAAACTAACTCCACTCCGATATCGACCGACACAAATACAAAGTAAATAGAAATATCATTAATATATTGCTCTTGATGTAAATATTGAGTTGTTGCTGGATAAAAAACATCCTGTATAACGTAAGTAAAATAACATAAATTTAATTACAAGGTTGAACTGGAGTAAAAAGGTTATATTTTATTTTTATTCCTGCATTTAGGTACTGATGGCTTAAGATATTTAAAATAAAAAAAATGATTTTACACTGATGAGACTGCCAAGTTAGTTCATTGTAGTTATTTTTATAGAATATCGTCGTATGGAAGTGAAGTTTTTGACATTAATACTATTTTCGTAATACAAAAAGAGTTATCAATGCAATTTACAATATGGGCCCTAGAGATTCTTTACGAGATAAGTTTAAGAATATCAATGTAGTGAGTACATTGATCTTGGTCACGGTTTTAAAAAGTATAAAATATATGCATATATACATAAGAATACTAATATTTTTAAGCATAGTGATATACACAATATAAATACAAGAAACAAACACATGCTCTCGTTACTCGACTAAAAAAGTGGCTAAATCTTTTATGGGGCAACGAATACAAATTTTCAACAAGCTTCAAGCAGAATTTCAAGTATTACTATTTAAAAAATTTAAACAAGTAACTAAGGTACATTAACGTTCTAACGGATAATACAAAGCTTTCGAATATTTGAGGATGATATACCGTGCGTATGAAACCATGGCCAGGCTGACTTAAGATTTATTGGGCGTATTCTATATAATTTATTTATGTTATTAACAAGCCAGATGAGTTTCTTTTGCCAGCTTTTCTCAGGTGAGTCGCCATTAATTTTTAAAGCTGGTGGTAGATTTGACAGTGATAAAATGTTTTGTGTAAAATTTATACTCAATAAAGATTATGTATTTAATATATTTTTCCTCGCCATTATTGTATTTAAATATTATTCTTATACAATTATAAAATAAAATAGAGAGCTATAAAATATAAATATCGGCAGTGCAGTCATCGTTGAACAATTGGAGTAAAGTTTTCAAACAGACTTAAAAGACTTTGCACTCGGAGTTCGACGCGTTATTGGGTAAGATTGTTCGTATATTTTTTCTGTTAAACTATTGATTCTGGATTCACTAAAAATAAACGACGAGGGCAAATAGACGACAATAGTTTATAAAACGTTAGTGTTCTAAAACTTTATTTCGTTACGCATAAGAAGGAATAATAAATAAAAATATAAATGTCTAGGTTACAATGATTATTCTACATTCTCATAAATATTAGTATTGATTTGGTATTTCCATTTAATCTGAAATAATAAGACTTTTTGGATGTACTAAAATGGTAACGAGCTTGTACAGCCCTTCTAGTGAAAACTGTAAAATAACATTTCTATGACTCGAGGCTTTTAACTTAAGAATTTCCGACTTGCGAGAGATTTTAAGATTACTGACAATCTATTTCGTCTTTAAAGAGCATGTTCTAGAAGAACTATTCTTAACCTAACCCAGCCTAAAGGTATATTTAGGTGCTAATACTTTAAGATTTTAATAAATTTAATAAGAAAACATTACTTTTGTAGTATATACACTTGTCGTCACTTATTACAAAAAAAATATATAAATATAATCATAATAAATATATATCTAATTATATTTATTATATAATCATATTAATTCACACTACATCACTCGTGGTTCATTGGGGATCACCCCCCATGGACGGTATCTTACCAAGACGTAAATACTTTATTTTTGTAAAAAAGAGTAAACAATTTTATAGCACATCAAGACACCTCCCTGGACACCTCACAGGAATACACTTTTATAAATTCCAGTTAAATTATATATATATAAATATCCAAAGCCACCAGAGATTAAAACAGATGAAGAGTGACCCTGAATTATTCGAGAGCTGTACCTCTTGGACTACAATATACGCAACGAAATTATTTTCATTAGTCTTGCTTCTAATAACTGTGGCACTCCAAAACTATATAATGATAAATATGAGTTTTTCTGTAAAATATTTGAAACATTGCTTAAACAGTGATACTGTTCAGCTAGTTCCATGTAATGTGAAATATCCACGAAACAAGCCTTATGTTCTAGCTTCAACTGTCTTTTAGTAAGAGAATAATAAATTGTGTTTGTAATACTACTTACTTACTAGTACTTTCCAAAAGGTTTGAGGCAAATAATCTTAGCTTAATAATAACGTTTGTTAACGTAACGTTCCCTTAT